>CAJRST010037777.1:11489261-11621367 GCA_907169785.1 Menidia menidia | reverse complement strand
ATAATAATAATAATAATAATAATAATAATAATAATAATAATAATAATAATAAGAAGAAGAAGAAGAAGAAGAAGAAGTAAACACTTTTCATTTTGCATTTCATTCTATTTTCACAAAATTCAGAAAAGTAAAAGTATTTTCAAGTTTTTAGTCAAAAAGCAAAAAACAGGAAATCTATTGAATACTGCCTGTATTAGCTAAATAGAGTCTAATTAAGATTTAAATAACCCATGCAGAAATTGCACACACCAATCGGTGTACCGTTTTTAGACCTAAGCATTCCCCTTGCTGGAGAATCAAGATGCAACTTCTAGGAAGTCTTATTTATATTCCCCCAAATTGTAATGGTTGCACCATACTTTGTAAGTTATGCCTCTATTTATGGCAAAGGTAAACACTGCATAAGACAAATGTAGCAGTTAAATCAAAGTGAAAATGATACATGTTTGCAGACTGTAGAGATGGAAATACAAGGAAGAAGAAATGTCACGATTTGTGACGTGTAGACCTGTTGCAGAGAAATGTAATGGCAATATCGTAATTACCCTAGAGTTACAACTGGAGTCAACTGATTACCGCCCTCTTGAGGTTTGGAGGTCTTATCCTGATGGTAAGAACATTGCTTAAGGGGGGGAAGGTCCCTTCACAGCTATAGCGGGCAATGCCAGGGACTTATTTATTAGGGCTGCTCCAGCCACTCTTTTTCTCCAGAGGCTAATTAGAGCGGTACGGTTTGTCACAGAAGGATAGTCCTAGGGGCAGAGTGTCTACACTGTTATCATTATTATAAACTATTGTCGTTGTAGTTTTTATGTATATGTTCCCCCAGAGGCCCTCGATGAGGAGCATGACATGACGTGAAGGTCATAATGACATGAAATAAATTGTTAATGGGAATGATGCTGTAAAAATAATGTATGTCTTCATCTGTGGCAATTTACAGCTCTTCTTATTCCTGAATGTAGAAAGAAAAATAATCATTCTACATTTTGAAGATAAAATTATGCCATCATGTCTAAGAACACTCAACATTTCTCAGAACACCCATAGAATATACAATTACAACGCCATATATTTTTGGGAAAGTATCCCAGATATTTCTCACAAGCTATCACAAGTTTATTTTGATGAAAACCCATAGAAACTCATGATCATTAGTTTGGAATACTATGTTATTAAGCCTTATCTTTAGTTCAGGTATTGGTGAATTACACAAATGTACAAAATGTTGTGTTTAGTCTCATTTGACTGCAAAATGTTCAGCATATCAATCCCAAACTCACACAGACAAAGTTCTGAATTGTTTTTCTTTCGCAAATTTACTACTTTATGTTATCCAATGACTCACCTTGAATTGCGTTTTAAACATCCATCATATCTGCTGTTCCCCTACCGCTGGTACATTGACTCTGCTAGATATGCTTTGGCAGGCACTTTATAACTTTATACAAACGATGCACTGGCATTTCCCTCTTTTCCTTTAATCTGCACATCTTTTTGCTTCTCTTCATTGTGAAATGTGAAGCTCAGTTGACCTATTCTCTCCAGCAGGTGTCACATCACAATGAACTGCAGGAATTGAGACTAGAGACTGGCAACACAGCGATGGAGGGATGGTGGGTGTGTGCCCCATTGGGGGCACAGTACATAAGTGCCAGGAATCTGTGCAGGAGTGTAATTGAATGTGCAGTGCTGAAATGTTTGTTAGTGTGCATGCGAAAGGTTTTCCAGATTATAGCTAACCACTTTCAAACCCCCTGCCTTCAAAACCCCACTGGGACAAATGGAAATTCAAGCAAACCCTTTTCAAAAAGTTGATTTTTCTACCCAGTTGCCTGCTCTCTCTCTCTCTAGCTGTTGCTAACAAGGCAATTGACAGGCTGATATGAACACCATTTTCATTCTGGCATTTCCTAATGTTAAACACCAGGGTAATCAACAAGCTGCCTGCTTTCCTGTCCGTGTCCCTCGCTCCCCGCCTCCCCTCTACACCACAACTCGCCTGGTTTCTCTGTCTCTGCCTGCGTTCATTTAGTGCATCCATATTGAATTTCCAAATGCCAACAGCTTAACCAAGTGGCTTTTGCCGCTTGCATCTGGACTGCTTTTGTTATGGACAAGTCCAATTTCTATTTGTATGTGGCTGCACACCCGCCCGTGTGAGAGCGATGGGACTATGATTGCGATCCTGCTCACCCATGCCTGGGTGTGCCCTTGTTGTTGTTTTACATGGATGGTGACTGATTTGCATCCGAGTACCTCAAGAGCATATGGCAAATTTTGGTGTATCATGTATGGGTTTAACATAAGCAAATCAGAAGTCTGAGAGAAAAGGAAATGGACAGAATAACAGAAAACGGAGAGAAGTGCATTCATTTAAATGAGAAGGGTGAAAGGCTTTAATTAAGAATGGCGATAGTGCCATTTCTGTACCAAAATAAAGCGATTGAAATAAAAAACAAACAAAATAGAAGCTAAATAGCTGCGATTCTTTTAAAAAAAGACTCTACCTAACAGCACATAGTAAGTTATGAGTCCTGTTGGAGGAAGGCTATGTCACTTCACTGTGACTTATTTGGTGGTGTTTATCACACAGAAGTCTCCGTCAGTCTGCTAATTACTGAGATATTTATAATACCACAAGTCTTCTTCTGTCTGTTATTCTGTCAAACATTTGACGTTTGACATCTGTGAAAATGAGCCATCAAGAATCCCCATGAATTTGTTAAAAGCAGCTGAACCCTTCTATGCAAAATCCTGCTCTGTTTTGATGGTTTGTAGATTAGCCTGGCTATTAATGAGTGAGATTACACCCAGCCGTCACTAACCGGATTATGCTTTAATACAGCTCAATTTTCCTGCTATCCAGCTCTGCTCCTCCTTTTCTCTGCATCTCAGTTTCTCCCTCTGTTCTTTCATCGTTTGGCCTCTTTCTGCTCACCACTTTTGCTCTCCTGATTGACTTGAGCATCAGTAGCAGTCTGTGCAACTTCAACTTTCCAATTTAGATATCAGTCTATGGAAATTAAATAGGTCAAAAGAACATAGCCGCCAGTGGACATATACATTTCTTTGAGCAATATGTCAACACTGAACTAATCACAGGTCATAAAAGAATATGCAAACTGTCATGCATGCAGCAGATAACAATTCTGCCTCAGAGAATTTGGATAACCTCGTTTTAACAACTTATTTACATTGAACTTCAATATTACTTTTTATTTTATTGAATAACCCCAAAACAAATCAGGGGCTACCTAGTCAATATTGTTTTAAGCAGCAGGGAGAATGACAGTGATAGTGTAAAGAGTCCATTCTGTGGACTCCATCCACTCTGTGTTGGTTCTTTAATTAAATAAATATATATATCTGTAGCAATCAACATGCAGACGATACGAAAGACCCAAGGAAATCAAATATTATTGGAGCAGGAGGTGCAGTGGAAATCCTCCCATTTCTTTTCCTCATCTTCTTGCCACGTTCTTCCCTTTTCTAGCTTTCATCTGTCTTATTAGACTTTAATCAGAGCTTTGTTTTTAAGTAGGGTCCATGGCACTTCTCTGATAATTACAATGTATAATCAGCCTTAAAACATTACAGAGTACGCTGTTTGGTAGAGGGGTAATGAAGGAGGACTAAATGTAAGCAAAATACCCAACTTAATTATACAGAAAGTTATACAAATGTGTGCTGCATTGGAATAAGGCACTCAAAAATGAGTTTATTCTATATAATGATGATGGAAATCAATCTCAGAATACATAATGAGGTGAATCAACTTAAACTACTGGAGAAAAAAGTGAATAAGTAATGAGCGATGTAAGGATTTGTGTACTGATATATGTAGACTGAAAAAATAAATAGCATTTAAGTCAACATTGGCAGGTTTTCAGTTTCCTTTAATGCTTTTTATATGATAATTAGAAATGCATCTACTTTTATCTCCAAGAAGATACAATGGAATCTGTAACTAAGACAGACATATTGAACATATACAATTAATAATAAAACATTTGGAGGAACACATGCATTAAAATCTAAAATATCAGAGAAATAGTTGGACATATATAAAAAAAGTTTAAAGTAAACTTGAGGTGGCCTCAAGTTGACTTTTCAACAACAATGTCTGCTTGCTTGGTGAAAGAAACTATGAATCTATCAATAACCATCATGATGTTAAATTAACTCTGCAGAGGAAGGATGGCAAAGTTGCTGACGCGAACTATGTATGGCCAACAGAGGAGAATGTTGTAAGTATGCAGCATACTTACTTCCCCCCCCCCAAAAAAAAAGATGCCAAAAGGTTTCATAGGTACCATCTTGCACAGTCACAGAGTTTGCAGCTGGAAATGGACAAATGTGGTAACTGAACACATTCAAAGATCAATGAAAAGCAGGAGAGTTGCATTTGACAGAGGGAAATGGGACTGGCTGGAACAATAAGCAGATAGGCCAAACCATGAACAAGAAAGAGAGAACAAGGACCAGTGAAGGTACATTTCTTGCTAAATCATAATGTGCTCAATATTTTTCAATAACAATATTTTTGCTTACCGGTGACCCTTCAGTCATTTGGGCTTGCAGGCAATCAGAATTTTTTCTTGTTTTTCTGTGACATCCATGGATACTCATCTGTTTAGCTGTCAGTAGTACAGCCAAAAAGTTAGAGCCCCGGGCCACAAAAAAAGGAGACAATCAGCCTGTCAGTTTTAGCTAATTTGAATTACAGATTTGAAGCTTGCTCTACCGTTTGCTGATAATTTAGCCATAAGCTTTATCCAGCCATGTGTTTTTTTTTTTAATAAAGAGCACAGAGAGTGTGATGGCCCACTGCCAGACTGCAGGGTGGCGTCGTGGTGGCTACGCCAACGTCATTTACACAGCCTGTGAATCACAGGTCAAAGAGGAAAAACACTGGAGAGGTTTGGTTGGAAGACAAACAGGGCCAACAGACGGGACAACATGCTGGCGAGGGGACGAAAGCCAGTCGCTGAAATCCTTCCAGAACACTTGTCAGGGCTAAATGTGTACCTCAAACACGAGAGAATAAACTTTTCCCTCTTTTCCTTCATCCTCCACTCTCCCCAGTCTTTGCGTCTGTCTTCTTCTACGGTGGGAGCTTTTCATGTTGGAGAGACACGACTGCTTCATCGTATGTGCTGTGATAACAGTGTGTCAGGATTCCCCAAAGGCAGGGAGATTTACACTACTGGAAACCCGGCTGCTCGTTGGATAACATAATCAAATGAGGAAAAAAGCAGTGGAGGAGAGGAAAGAAAGAGAGGGCCACAAACGTTCGACCGTGAAGCTACTTGAAGGGATGGCAAAATGCATGGATGCCATTTAACATTTGCTGGTAAATAAATGATGATGTTGTCTCAAGTTGAAGTGAGAACGACTTAAGGGGACTTTTATAATGAATTCACAATTGTGTATAGACAGAACTTTAAAAGCTCAAACGTAAAATGTAGATGGTATGGTATTAGTCTATTCTGGTAAATGTAAACCTTTATTTTGCATCCTTTTTTGTTTAAGTTTGCTACAAATTGAATGTTAGAATTCAGTGTTCCCAGTGGGTTTCTCAGTAGTGATGCAGCAGCAGGCATTTTATTCTATAGAGCCTTCGTTCAATCCCTCCAGAAAAAAAGCTTGGTAGGTCAGAGCTAATCGCTAGATTTGGAGGATTTTAATTAGCATTTTAGAGTTCCTGACTGAACCAGAAGAAGCTCATACTGCTAAACTCGGACTAATTTTGAGTTGCCTTTTGCTTATAGCTAATGCTGGAGTACATGACTGGTGTTTGTACAAGGCTCACTCAGAACTGACGTCGTCAATCCACCCTGCTGCCATTAAACTTTCTTCCACCGTCTGCAGAGAGAAAACGACAGGCAGCAGTGATATCTGAATTAACAGTACAAAGGCGCTTCAAACATCAATATCTTTTTTTTTTACTTGTTATTACAGTCGCCCTCCAATAATATCAGTACCATTTTTAAAAAAAGAATAAAACATTATCATTGGTTTGATTGACACAAGCCTTTTGAAGGTTTTTTTTTAAGGTAGACATTTGTACATGTAAATATAACCCTGCCCAACTCTCCATCCAGCTCCTCCTCTAGTATGGGCTAACTTGTTCTTCTAGTTTGGCATGACAGGATGTGCCTTAAAAAACCCTGATATGATGTGAATGCTGTAATGTTGAAGGAAATGAAAATACCTCACAAGTGTGTTGATTCAGCTCACTATAAAACAATTGTGGGAAAACTATCTGTGGGCAGGGGGGCTGATTGAAATACTGTACGACAAAGGCCTGACCTCTGCATGAGTGTGTACTCACATTTTACAAAAAATCTGATGCACTTGTTCTTCCTTCACAAACTTCCAAATGTTCCTCTGTTGTACTGACTGGCAAATATTAGTGGCACCAACTTTACCCGCACATGCCTGCATGCACACTTTCATGTTTGAAGGCATGTAAAAAACAAAGACTTGAAGTTACAGTTTTAGCGTAATTTCTCTTAGAAGATTTTTTGTTTGGCCTCTTTTGCAGAAACCGCTTAGCTTTTTGTTCTAATTGTATTTACATTTTTCACATGATGAGGAAAGATCCTTTCTGACAGAGTAATGCAACGTATGAGTGCTGCCTCTTCAACTTTAAGTAAATTATTATTGGTTTGGAGCCAGCCATCTCTTGGAAGAATTGCTGATCAGGAAGAATCTAATCCCATTGTCTTTTGCTTTTGTCATATCAGTTCCGCTGACAGGGTGGGGGACATTAAGAAACTTCACCTTGGTGCATCCTCCCAGACATTGGCACAGCTCACAGCTGCTCCTTTAAAAGGCATATCTATGGAAATCAATACTTCATAAACAGCTATTGTATGTTTTACTTATAGAAAGACACATAACACTGGCAAATGAGAAAACAGCATAATATTTTAATCCAGAAAAAAATATCTTTGGTGATGCACTGAACTGGAGGGAGCTGGAAATGTGGAGATAAATTAAGTAGGCGAAGTTGGCTGAGTGAGGTGCAGTTCAGGTAAAGTTCTGTGATTTCCACAGTATACAACAGCAAGAGTAGTCTTCACAAACGCTGAAAATGCTTTGATGTGCCGAAAATAAACTTTTCTTGAAAAATAAGTGTTTATTATCCACAGTGCAAAAGCGTATTATTCTACGAATAAATATGGAAAAACCTTACTAGCATTTCACCCAATGTCCAAAATTATTTTGATATATACTTAAAGAAATGCATTCATCAAAAGCACTCTCCAGTGCTTTGATCTCAGTATTGAATGTCCCTGTTCAAGCCCCCTGTCCTTCTGCTAACCTTCTCTTACAAAGAGAAATTGTTTGATGCTGAATCTAAACCACTGAAGAGTGGTTTTGCTGCAGAAGCACTGATGGAGTACCTTAAAAGTAGTGTAATGTTTTGTTGATTTCTTCTCTGAATATCTACTTTTACAGCTTTAACATAAAACAAATAGTACATGCAGATTTGGATAAGTTAAAACAACCATAAGAATCAAAATCATTTCCATTTGTTTCATGAATCAAACCAAAAATAAGCAGCTACCCTCAGGAAAAGCAACAGAGATATGAGGCAGAGGCTCGAGTTAGTGGTGAAGGTCCCACAACAATATTATCTTTCACCTCCTGGATATTTAATAGATTAAACATATTTGGAAAAGGAACCTGACTCATGCCCCATTAAACAATTCATACTCGACAGGGCACTGAAACAAACTGTTTGTTGTATTGATCCGGAAAAAGATCAGTGATCCAACTGTTACTCTTACGAATCTCATGAGCAAGCTGTGCCTATGGGGCAAAATAACCTCACCTTGACTAAATAACATTTAAATGCCTCGCACAAATAAATCCAAGTTGCATGTTTAGAATGATCAGAGCTGGCTGAAGTACACTGAGAAGTGGTGGTGGCAGAAACACGGCCCGGTTCTACTCTCACAAGCAGGAACAGCTTAATGAAAAAGTCATTGTAGGGGTGGGATCAACAGCCCGAAAGAGGCTGTCCACAGTTAAGAAAGAGTTAGCCAAACATCTATTTCGTATGTTGGCTATTTAATGTTGATTAATTTCAAACATCATCCAAAGCCATTTCCATACATGAATGGTGGATATATACAGGAGAAAGAGTGGACAATTTAGTCTGAATTACACAATGCAAGTCGCTCACAGCTCACTGACACTCCACACAGTCTCGATTTGAGTTCTGGATTTATCTACACACATCCAGAAAAGCGGCATACAAGTCACATGAAAGAACCAGCTCTCACCTGAACAGACTCGGCAAACGCATCTCAATATTTGCTGGCATATTTGTACATCGTTTCATCCAATTACATTCCAGAGATTTTAAGTTTGAGGAGGATCTGATTGTTGTAGATGTTTGCTTTTGTAAAGGCCACCACGCGGGAATATTTCTGGAACATTTCGGGAGAGTAACTGAATTCCGCAATGTAAAGTATTCCAAATGCAAGAGACTTTAGAAGGGAAGCTTTTACTTTTAGATGATTAAATAATGCTTCTCTCATCATAGATAATCATTTTTAGGACATTTTAAGAAGGCTTCTTTATAATTAAGATCATGTAGCAAAGTAATTAGCAACTTTGACCAAGTTTGACAGCACTTACCTAAAATGACATGAAAAATTAAGAAAGCAAAAAACTCGAAAAAGCACTCAAACTATATTCTACATTTATTTTTAAATTAGGCTTTTTCTACACTGAAATCTTACTGTAACACCGCATGATTAATTGGCCCGCTGTATTTTCCTCTTAAATGTTCATGTTAAATCATCCTTTGTCATGGATTGTATTTGTACATTTTAATTGCTCTATATTGCTTCCACAGGGATGGCACATTTACAGAACATCGCTGTGTCTTTTATCCGTACGTTGTAAAGGAGAACATGCACACATCAGAGATATTTCCCTGTATGCTCTGACACATGCAGTAAACACAAACAGGCAGACCCTCCAAAGACTCCAGGCTGAGCCTACAGCAGCCATCTCCCCTCCACCAATGGCAGTGTGCTGAAGGGGAAGGTCAGTGTGGCTCTTTCCCTCGACTCTATGGTACTGACGGGAAAATGTCAACTGTGCCATTCAATCATCGAGCAAGCAATCATTTAGTAATCATTCCTCTTCATCGCCTGGCAGAGGAAAAAGGAAAGGAGGAGGGACAGCAACAAAGAGAGAGGAAACGGGAGAGACTTAATGTCACTAAAGCAATAAATGGAGAGATAGGATGAAGAAAAGAGGACAGAAGGGGTGTGAGCACCAGCCTGCCATGGGTATCTGAAGCGTGTGTGCCTTTGACAGGAGACAATGAGCCCAGATGGCTAACGCTCCTTCGTTAACTTTGATGGATATTTCACGTTCAGCGTCAAGGCTGAGAAAATGACAATATCACCTACAGAGACTAGAAGCTATCATTTAACACATGGTTCTTTTCTGAATGCTGGTCAATTTTCTTTATTGTTCCAAACACTCTCATGCATGTGACAACACAAGGCTGTGGAGAAGCCAATCTGTAGGATTATGTATAAAAACAAAGTCAAGTGAATAACTTTTGAAACTACTCCTCCAACAAATAGCCTTGTTGAAATATTTCGAGTGTTGTACCAACGAGTTGGGGAACAACACGCCACCACATAGTTTTATATATGTAGATATTGCTATATATTCTATAAAACCGGTGACAGTATCAAACCTAAGTGGCTGTTATAATTATTTAAGAAAATTAGTACTTTTCCCTGAAAATTCTGCACCAATATTTCCTACCAATTAATTTTCGCTGCTGCCATTCGCAGTCTTGTGGATGCACTCTGCAGCTCCCTGGAAGTCCCTGGAAGAGATGCAGTTACAGAAAGACAGCAGAGACCAAGCACACCAATCATACACCCACTATCAAAAGGGGTTGAAAGGTTAATGATTCATTTTTGATTAATAGTAGCAAACTAAATTTTATAACTATGCCCCTCAGAGCTTTTATTGACATTTTCTAACAGAATAATCATATCTGAGAATCATAAGATCATTAAAAACATAATTCTCTCCTTGAATTGAGATTCTAAAATTGTTTCCCCAGTCTTTTAAGACTTTTGTTTACTGTATTGTCAGAGTATCGAACTGCCTCGATAGACTTGTCTATTATTCACAATGTTCTCTGGCTGTTTAGCAAAGGAAACTTCTGCTCATTAAGAGAAGTAGAGGGCTAATAACTCTTGCAAAACCTCAACTGTTACTGTCTAGAGTAAAATGTATGCATGACTTGCATAGGGTTGCATCATATTTAGTGGAAACTGTCACAGAACTACGAACCCCAACTACAATTGAATTATTTTGTGAGCCAAAAGAGAGTGAAAAGATTTGATTATGATTGTATGTCCGCAGGTATCTGCCATCAGAAGGTCAGACTGATATTGAGACGTATTTTCCTACTAATTCCTTTTGCATTGCATATCTGTTCCGGTATAAAGGGAAATATCTCCCCTGTAATGGAGATGCGTGTGCACAGACCTCTGATAAGTCACTGGGGAGGAAGTAAGACAAAAGCTTGTTGCAGAGGGCAAATACATTTGTACGACACAGCAATCACAAAAGCCAGATTGTCAGGATAAAATGTTTTATAATTATTTGAATGTCTCTATAGTCTTCTTATAACTTAAATTCTTAGCTTATATGTTGAGCATATAAGAGGAAAATGACATGTATAATGAATGTTGACGTTATTTAAAATTAAGTTGAAATATACACACATTCAATTTGAAATCATTTATAAATCCTGTCCGCTATCTAAGCCTTTTTTACTCTATTTCAACTTTAGAAAAAGTTTAGAAAAGGAACTGTTTGTCAATGTACATAAAAACAAAAAAATAAATAAAACTGTATATCTGTCTCATTAATTGTCTTTGAATCAAGTAGAAAACAAGTCCCACTGCATTTGGTCAGCACGCCATAGCATTAACATGTATCCTTTTGACTAGATGCTTGTTGTAGTTCTGAAAATAGGGTTAGGCTTTTCTTAATGCTTTTTATTCATATGGTTTGTCTGTATCGTGGAAACGTTATTTATTCAGCAAGCTACTCATAAGCCAAATAAGTCAGACAATATTGGGGAGGGAGCTATAAATAGGGGACAAAAGAGTGATGAAGAGGAAAGTGATCAAGGGATCTTCACTTAATTGTTACATAAAGGTCAGTGTATAATGCAAGATAATACAAAGCTGGTACATTCTTTCTGTCTCTCCCTCCTTTGTACACTTAAGTGGCAACAATTAACTATTGATGTTCAGGCTCATGAGGAACAAATATAATTTTAATGGTGTGCTGAGTGTCTAATAAACATACAATATGAACAAAACCTGCACAAACTGTTAAGTCTAAACTGATGCAGGAAACACAAATAATGGTAGATGCACAGGCTTTTAGGGAACATATGTGTTGTTCAAAATAATTGTAGGCTTTATTTGTTTGGGGTTATTACTCCATCAGAATTTCTTTGTAAGTATTCTGAATTAATTTAATCTATTTATTTGTGATTTTGCTGTTGGTCAAGCCATCCCTTTGTCTCAACATGCTATCAGGACAGCATGTTACTATATTTGTAACTTTACAAATAGCCCAGAAAGTATCAATCCTGCCTACAAGCAAGCTGTTGTCATTCAGTTAGAAAGCCATGTTGTTAAGTATGGAAGAGTTTGAACAAGCCACTTAATGCACATTAGCAGAGAGAGGAGTTAGTTGATGGGCATCGACATGTATGGATTTTAGCACAGTTAGCCATGCAGTAGCAATGGTTTCGTTGCCCTCCTGCTTTCATTCTTTCACTCTTTTATTTCACATGTGTCACAGATACTTAGATTAGTTGAGTGACAAAGCTTCCTGGCTAGCTTTAACCACTGAAAGCATTGTGAAAGCAGGTGACACATATGAAAGGCAAGGGTCATGAAATGCTTAAAAAAACAATGATTTTCTTTCTTTTATTTCATTTTAATTTATTTTTTCCAAATGAATTTATACGACGTGTTGCTGAGAACGGTTCCCCGCGTGGAAGTTTTACCATAACCTCTATCGTTCATACTAGTCAAGGCATGTTGGTGTGTCCGTGGTCATGTCATCAAATGGACTGAATTTAGTTTTTATGCGCAACAAGGACTTTGTGTGCTCTTACTTAAAACTTGTACCAAAAATGTATTTCTTTGTTGACTGACTCACATCAGCAAGACACACCCCTCAGTCCCTCCACTGCTACATAGTGAGTGGGGACCCATCCATTATTGAACCATTTACATCCATAATTCACGGACCAAACCTCAGTACCTCACTGGTGAGGAACATTTAATAGGTTGGGACAGCTCTCCCATTTCCCTTCTACATATCTTTGAATCTCACACACTGGTGAGCCTTTTTTTTTGTCTTCACTTTTTTTTGTCTATCTGCCCTGTATTTTTCCTTTTTCCTTTCTAACAGATAACTTGGGATCAATGTCAGTGTACTACCTTAAACAACTCTAGTTTTCACCAGTAGTTATTATAGGTCAAGAAGAGTTCTTGACCTATAAAATCGAATTCTAAGGTCTCGGCTACGGCCTCTCTGTTAGGATTCTGCATGTTTTTCGTTTGTTGATGTACTGCCAAGCTCTGTAAGGAGAACAGCAATCCACTTTAAGAAAACATAAAATGCATAAATTCTTCACCCTTTTTTCTTAGACCAGTATTCAACTAATTCAGAACACAAACCTATTTTCCATTTATTCAATGGCCAAAGATGTTAATCATGAATATGTGGTATAAAGTCATGTATACCCCCCTCTGGGTCACTTGCTGCAAATGCATTAGTGCTCTGTGATTAAAGTGTCAATGGAATTAAAGAAAAAAAAACAGTCTTGATTTGTTATTAATTGGTAATTTAATCAGTTTTTCTAATTAACTACTACTACTGACATTAAAGCAATTGATTATTTGCAGTTACCCAACCATTTTATATTTAAATTGAAAACAGACCCCCATCCCCAAATTATCCCATGTCATCTCCAGCAACATTCTCTCAAACTTTGACAAGAGTGCTGAACTGTTGGAATGTACTGGGCAAATTGTCAGGTTTCTGGTGTGTAGGAGTGGGAGCCATGTCTCGGAGAGGATCTGTGCTGGAGAGTTCCTCTGGCTTTGGGCTACTGCCCACCTGGAGCGTGTCATCTTCCTAGAGGACAGGTGGTTTTAAGGAGCTGGAGAACCTTCATTCTTGGCTGGATGATTTCCTATGTTAGTACCCTAAACCTCTTGAGGAATCTTTTGCGGGTTTGTTTCGCTGAACTTTCCATGCTGTCATATTTGGGTCATCTTTTCTCTTGTACTTCAGGCTACTTTAGACTCTTGAGATTCTCCAGTCTCCAAATCACCTCTGTGTTGCTAACCACCCTGACTTCTCAGCCTATTCCCATGTCTGCCAGTTCTTCAGTCCCCATCCCTCTCAGGACTCATGTATTCTGGACCCCTCCGTTGGATTAGGCTTTCCCTGAGTCACACCAGGAACTGACAAACCCCTCTGCCCCATGGCCTCTGAATCCATACACCTCTTCCCTTACTCGACATCCATGCTGTCAGCCATTGAATCTGAAGTAGTCCTCTACCCTCTTCCTTGACTAACCAGATAATAAGACCAGTGCTGGCTCAGCTTCCCAGTTCCACATTCTAACTGAATTGTGTAAAGAATTCCCTCACCTTGAACCTGAACCGCTGCTTCCTGTGTGTGATCCTGTATGTGGGTTAGGGAATAGGAATGCTAATACCCCATTACAGAAAAGAACAGCCATATCTAGAAGAAAGTAACTCCATGCAACCCAATTCTTCATGGGAATTATTTACCTGTTGAAACTCCCATCCATCATCTTTTCTGAATCGATTCATCTATTTTCAATGCCCACTTAATCCATTTTGGGGTCATGGGGAGGTTGTAGCCTATGCCAGCTATCTTCTCGTGAGTGGCAGAGAAAAGGCACGGGATATAATTAAATACAGACCATGCATGATCACAATGATTTGGGTTTAGATTTCAGGCTACGTTTTATGTAACATTGTACGCTTTTGGATGTTGAGATGAAGCCAGAGTTTCCATACAGAACCTACACACATGCAGTATCTACAAGAAGTGCCAGGAACAATTTTACTCCGAGGTGATGGTGCAAATCATCACACCATTGTGCAGGATTGGCTGAACCCGCACTAATTGAATGTATTTAAAATAATGTATGATGGTTTTTATTGTAAAAGCTTCCCCTGTAATTATAGACAAAAAAAAAATCTGTTAAACATTGGAAGACTGCCAAATGACAAGGTTTTTTTCTTTTTTGTAAGCGGTTAAAACTTCTGGACGCTTTGCACAGATTAAAACATGATTGTGAACACTGCAAAAACACGTGGGAGCATGGGAACTTTAACCTCCCTCCCCTCATGCAGTCACACACAGACACATCTAATGGTGTTCTCTGACATCAAGATGAGTTACTTCAAAGGGGTTTGGCTCACAACACTCCTGCCTCCAATACTTAAAGAACTCCACAGAGCATTGAGCGTTTGACTGCACGCACACACACGCGCACACACACACATATATTTTTGCACCGCAGCAAAAATGCACTGATTGGTCCCAGTGCAGATTCATTGAGAGGAAAAGTATAAACTACAGGAAGGGGGGCACGGGGGTGGGAAGAATGTTTTTTTTTCCCCTTTGAGAACTGATTTAATGGTACATTTACTATTACTTCATTTCTGTTGGATGACTTGTCATGCTTGCATTACTTACCTATATTTTTCTATACAAGTGAACACAACCTTCTAACAAGCTTTATGGGATGTTGTCTAAACTGCATCACAACAAAGCCCCCTGCAATTGGCTGTATCCATAAACTCAACGATTTATGAAGTGACAAAGTTTGAGCGCATTACCAGTGATCAAAGAGCCAGAGCGACGGCTTTTCTTTTATCTCTCACATACTTTACCCTTGAGCAGCTCTGAAGGGGATGACGTCAGACTCAGACACATCTGTTTTCTGCTCCTAGATGCATTTGCAAAGTTTTGAAATTCTCTTAATCAAGCCTACCTCACACCAAGAAAAATCCTCGAGAAAGACCTAAAAATCCTACTCTGTATATACTTTAGTCCTTAACTGCTACATTACAGCATATAGTCATTATGAATTATGTTTTCATCTCTACAGTAATATGTAGTTGCATTAAATTGATAGCACCTCTGCTCTATCATTTCTGTTTTACAATGGAATTCTATACATTGCACACTAGGGAATGTGCTCAAGGTGTCCTATTGAAAATTCAAGACATAGGGACTCATTATTAAACAAAAAACATTATGAATATTATTTTGTAATGAAGGTGACTTTGACTCCTGACTGTGAATGCTTAAGTATATCATGCCCTCTCCCTGCCTCTTCTGCCTTTTGTCATTTTTCATACTCTCCTTTCTTTATTCTCCTCAGTCCTTTTTATTGTCGTCATTATCCAGAGTAATCTCTGCTTTGCTGCTCTGCTTATTGATTACCTGTGAATCTTTTGAAGCAACGGAAGTTTCAAGGGTACATGTGGATGAACAAAACATGCAGGTCCTCTTTACACCACAGCCCTGACTAATCCCGCCCCCACCTGTTGCTGTCTCCCTCTCTCTCTGTTTTTTTTAGACACACACACACACACACACACACACACACACACACACACACGCACACACGCACACACACACACTCATACACACACACACAGATATATATATATATATTGTAGATTTTCATCATATATTTAGCACCCCATTGCATTTTTTCATTTTTTCCTGTTAAAAGTCAAACATATCACACCTGAAAAATGTGTCCACATATTATAAGTACCTCTCTCCATTTGCACAGAATTGTATTTGTCTTCCTCCCAGCTCTATTGATCATATCTTGACTTTGTCATTGTGATAGAAAATAAGTATTTGAACACCCTGCTATTTTGCAAGTTGTCCCACTTGAAATCATGGAGGGGTCTGAAATGATCATCGTACGTGCATGTCTAATGTGAGAGACATAATCTAAAAAAAAGAAAAAACAGAAATCACAATATATGATTTTTTAACTATTTATTTTTATGATACAGCTGCAAATAAGTATGTGAAACACCAGTCTATCAGCTAAAATTCTGACCCTCAAAGACCTGTAAGTCTGCCTTCAAAATGTCCACCTCCACTCCATTCATTATCCTAAATTAGATGCACCTGTTTAAGTTGTTAGCTGCATAAAGACACCTGTCCACCAAATAAAATCAGTAATAATCCAACTAACATGGCCAAGACCATAGAGATGTCTAAAGACACTAGAGACAAAATTGTACACCACCACAAGGCTGGAAAAGGCTACGGGGAAATTTGCAGCTTGATGAAAAAAGGTCCACTGTTGGAGCAATCATTAGAAAATGGAAGAAGCTAAACATGACTGTCAATCTCCCTTGGATTAGGGATCCATGCTAGATTTCACCTCCTGGAGTCTCAATTATCCTAAGAAAAGCGAGAAATCAGCCCAGAACTACACGAGAGGAGCTGTTCACAGACCTGAAAAGAGCTGGGACCACCGTTTCCAAGGTTACTGTTGGTAATACACCAAGACGTCATAGTTTGAAATCATGCATGGCACGGAAGGTTCCCCTGCTTAAACCAGCACATGTCAAGGCCCGTCTTAAATTTGCCAATGACCATTTGGATGATCCAGAGGAGTCATGGGAGAAGTCATGTGGTCAGATAAGACCAAAATGGAACTTTTTGGTCATAATTCCACTAAACGTGTTTGAAGGAAGTAGAATGATGAATATTAATCCCAAGAACACCATCCCTACTGTGAAGCAAGGGGTTGGTGGCATGGGGTGTTTTTTCTGCACATGGGACAGGGTGACTGCACTGTATTAAGGAGTGGATGACCAGGGCTATGTATTGCGAAATTTTGGGGAACAACCTCCTTCCCTCGGTGAAGCTTTGAAGATGGGTCGAGGCTGGGTCTTCCAACATGACAATGACCCGAAGCACACAGCCAGGATAACCAAGAGGTGACTCTTTAAGAAGCATATCAAGGTTCTGGCATGGCCTAGCCAGTCTCCAGACCTAAGCCAAATAGAGAATCTTTCTGTGTGCAAACCTGGTGAAAAACTACAGGGAACGTTTGACCTCTGTCCCAAATGGCTTCTGTACCAAATATTAACATTGATTTTCTCAGGTACAAATACTTTTTTGCGGCTATGATGACAATTCCAGACCCCGTCATCATTTCTTAGTGGGAGAACTTGCAAAATAGCAGGGTGTTCAAATACTTATTTTCCTCAACATATGAATATATACACGAAAAGTTTATAAAGGCCAATAAGTCTCATCAGCACAAAATAAATTAGGCAAAATGTATCGCGGCCATCAGCACATGCAATGCTTTTAGGCAAATTTTCTTCAGTGGACTTCATATTCAAGCATATATCTGCTAAAGTAAAACCAATATTCTCATCAGATCTTTCACAAAGTCAAATAGCAAAAAACTTTAGCAGAATGTTTCTGTTTGATTGTTTAAGTACATGAAGGGATTCAGTGTATAAATGTTCTGCTTGATGTTCCTTCAGGCTTGTGACACAACCAGAGCGATGCACTCTGCATTGACTTGTCATTGCCTATTAATGACTCTTCACACTAAGTGGCAGTGTGAACATTATTTCCCCGTTCCTTTTGACTCGCATTTGTCCACCACCTTTTCCTCACCTCTTATGCCAAAACACACTCATGGAACATGACATGGTGTCATTTAACCAGAGGACGAACCACATTTCATTAACAGCAATAAACTAAAGTGATAAGGACTGAAAAGGGAAATTAAGTTAATGGTCTTTCCAAAAGAACAGTTAACAAAAAACACAACAAAAAGGTTATTGCAAATATTCTATTTTGATATGCTAATTTTATTATTTAAACAGGAAAAGACAGAGAAGGGGGTGTGATTTTAACACTCATTAACACACTTTAAGATACTCAGTGAGTTCTTTTATACATGCATGAGCTAATGTTCCCTCGTCCATAGGGTTGCAGATCCTTTACAAAAAACAACCAAAAAAAAAGATCTGAAAGCTTTTGTTTGGTGCTTGTCCGTCTTCTAAAATGAGATCAAGAAGATTAATTACCCAAACTAGTAATGTTTCTGAAAAACCTCAAATTGATAAACCATGAACTAATCTACATTTTAGTCAGTGGTTCACTGACTTAAGAGAGGATGAATCTCATTACATGCACATGTTGACACTGCATTCAGTTGAACTGATTTCTGTTGGGAAGGGGAGTCAGTTTCCTTTAATAATAACCAGAACTTGATATATTCTGGTACAGAGCTTGATAATGCTTGACAACAGCAATGATACTGTCCATGGTGCTAATCTTCCTAATTATTAGTCATTTGGGGGCCCTCCTGGGACTCTTGTGGTCCTTCTTATTTACTTTCTCATTAGAAAAACAACAGTTTCACATCACAGTGCCAGACTAATCAGTCAGCTCCATAGAGTACAGCCTCAGTGAGCACATTTGAAGGTCTAGGTTCACGGAAGAAAAAGTAAGTGAATCCACAAAGAGATTGATAGAGTTTAATGTGTTAAGTGTAGGGCATGGACTCATCGATCTGCACCACTGACATTAGTCATATTAGCCTCTGAATAAGCCTGATCCCTGCTTTATATTCCACTTTTGTGTTACCCAAACGATACTGACATTTTTCCGATGTCATTCATGCTCGCAGATACTCATCCACCCACTCATCTTCAGTGACATATCTTCTAAAAACACTTTAGAGATTATAAATCTAGTTTTGCGAGTGAATGTGCTTTTTGCAGTGACTCATTCCCCAGCTATTTATCTTGCTTCATGTTATACATCTCCATCACATACCCCCCCCTGTGGTTTTTCTGTAAAACATGGCTAATGTGCTGGTATATGAACATGCTCACACACAAACACTCACGTAAGATGGACATTAACATATGTTAATACGTTCGCTCTCTTGAACTATGCCACCATAAAACAAACGTGAATGTATGCTCAAAAACTTGGGTTCACAAAAGTTATACTCCTATATGATTTTGAAAAAAATGTATTGGGTATATGTTTAATTTATTGTATGCTTATCTGTATATGAGTAAGTATCAGAGTTAACTGCACTGAATGCTTGGCAGTTTGTAAATGGACATACTGCTGGATGTTGACCCATCAATCATGCACACCTTGGCCTATGACAGGCAAATAAAATAAAACGTCCGTGTTGCATAGGCAGGAGAAATATGGACTGGACATGGTGACAATGACGGAGGCCTCCAGGCCTTAGGGACGTGATTCACCGTAAACACACTGGTACATGGATACACAAGCACATTTTTCCAAACATGTATGCTCTCGCCTTGAGTGTTTTCCACTCAGATGTGGTTTTTGGCTACATTTCCTGTGTGACTTTCAGTGTACTTTCTGAATATTTCAGCGAAAACACTGCTTCCTGTTTGGGATTGATGGCCATATTTGTGTTTGGATCTGGTGGTTGTGCTAACTCCAGGATCTGCTCCTTAATGTGAAATTGATATTAGTGGATAACTATTTTTGAGAGATTGATAATTGTTTGATTGTTTTTTTTTGTAAACAAACAATACGCTCTACCTTAAATGTTTGACTTGCCTTCCTATTTCTGGTTGACCTGCCTTTTTTTTGTTTAGCCATTTTTGTCACATTTTTAAAAGCTCACCTCAGTATTTGCATCTGGTCGTCCTTTTACTCCAGGGCTCATCTGTAAACCTCTCCTCTGTTGTTCCCAAATTTTCTGTCAGTGATGGATGTTACCAGTCCTGATCTTGTCTCATTTCCTGTTGCTGATCTGCTTTCTATGTCTTACAAGACTTCTCGTGAGCTGATTATGTTCCCACATTAGACAGAGCTTATTTTCTCTCCTTGTCCTGCAACTATCTGGTGGAGTGAGACAATATCCGGTAACAGACAATAATCTATTACTCCAAGCCATGCTCATTCAAGATAGAATTACCATTACCTGTCAAATATTTATATAGTTGATGACAATATATGGAATGGTAGCTTCCACTCCCCCTTGCCCATTGCATTCTCAGGCTGTAGTAAATCACTTAGGGCTCACTCAAAAGATGCCTCGTCATTGCTAACAGCTCCAGATTATGAAATTGACTAGATGTTCAACAAAGATTTTTGACTTGTTGGCAAACATTCTATTATTGATGGTGACTGATTTGCTCTGACTTGAGCGGTTTTTCTGCAACATCCAACATTTGTCTGTAACATAAAGAGCAGTCTTAAACTCTTGTCTTGTACAATGGGCTTTGTTCAAGCATGGCAAGTTCATTTGCAAACATTGATCTATGTGAAGCTGCTCTATAACTTTACACCAACAAAAAGCAAGCACTAATGGACTGAATGGCACTCTTTATTTAATTAAGACTTCAGGCTTAATGGTGGTGTGGTGGTTTGCACCTTGCAGCTGGAGGGTACCCAGGGGGACCTTTCTATAAGGAGTTTACATGTTTTCCCCATGTATTCCAGCTGTTTGGTTCCCTGCGTTAACATGAAAGCATAACTTCAGTTATGATCAGTCCTGCCTGATCGAGAGGCGTCACGTTAAAAGGCCTGACTTTACATTTGAAGAAATGAACTCAAACAGGTCATTAGTTAGGTCAGGGGTCAAGTGGACATATTAATATCAGTAATGATACCCCGCTTTTTTTTACTGATCAAAGACCCATGAAGAACTTGAATCTACTTTAAAAGAATATCCATTATCACAAATAAGAGTTGTAGCTCTATAGAAACTGTGATATTCACACAGTGTGTGTGGTTGTGTGTACTTCCTAGGCAGACAGAAGACAGATGGCCCACGCTGAGTTGAGATACATCCACCACAGCAGCTCTATTCTGGTTAGCTTGGGGCGCTGACGTGAAGCAGCAAATATTTACACATTGATTCATTTATTACTGAGAATTCAATATGTCTGCATGTTTGTATTAAGAATCAGAATAAGGTGGAAAGGTGTAATTGTCTATGCTTTATGTGAAACTCTGTGGAGCTAAACACACAAGGCAGGGGTAAATTACCTCGTGCAGATGTCTTCTTCAGTTTGCAGCAGAAGGAGTTGAATTGCTACTAGGTTGTGATATGCTGCAGAAATCATTAAAAGTGAACATAAAGCAGTAAAATATTTTTCCTGGGGTCTTATAAGTGTACTGTGATCCAATGTTCTAATATCACTTAAAAAAAGTTGGATGCTTTATTTTTTAACATGTATTGATTTGGCTTGCTGCAAATAACCCAAATTGTTGTATTGTTTGTATATCCTTTATACGTGCATTATTCAACAGACACTCTGTTAGCCACATGATGCATATATATATATATATATATATATCACAAAAGGCCAGAGGAAAATGTTTTGAAATTCTTCAATTAAATGGCACTCATGTGAACTGACACAGCTTGATACAATATGGGGCTGACAGTTAAAACATCATTAACAATGGGAGGATAAAAGTGTCATCTGCAGGAGGCATGTGCCATTCCAAAACAACTTTTGAACATAACAACATAACCCGCTATTTGTCGGTACAGATTCAAAAGCATTTATCCTCCTGGTTATATTTGTGCAGTTAAATCATAAGGACTGAAACATGAAACTGGTATATTCTCTTTTCCGTAAATCTAAAGTTTCTTTAGAATTTTTAATTAGATACATCATTGTGTTTTTTGCTTGCTAATGAGATTACTAAATATTTGTAGTTAGTATTTTGTAGTAAGCTTATATATGCTGATGGATACAGTGATAGTAAGTAAAAGACATACATTTGACTATTGTTGCTCTTGTTTAAGCAAGAATTCCCCACAAACTAGGGTCTACTAATGAGAAAGATAAGAGCTACTTGCATATAATGTCGTATACTTGGTTATCATACTTTCACACAACAGACCAGCTTGCACCAGAGCTCCTGATTCAGGAACTATCAAATATCTGTGAATGTCAGCAGATCACTTTCCTGATGCTCACAAACTCTTTTATTGCATTTTATTGCTTTTATTGTATTTCAGTATTCACTCTGAATTCCCATTTGGTACAAGAAGACAACAGTAATCTTAAACTAGGACACACAAGATGATTCACGTATACTAGTAAATGTGTGGTAACTGTCCTCAATTGTGTTGAAAGAAGCTAGCATCTGAAATGTTTTGGGAGCTGCACGTCTGCCTTAATTTATACATCTTGCTGAAATCATGGAAAAAATAAAAACAATCTGGATGACTTCTGTTAACCTCAGCGAAACCATAAAGCAGCAAATGTAGGTACAGAAATTAGCACCACAGTAAAAAAAAAAGAAAAATTCTAAAATAAAACCTGTAAAAGCTGTCTTTTCCATCAAAATGTAACCCCTAGTTACCGAGAAAAAGTGCCTATGTTCCTTATTTAAATATCAGTTATGTAATTATCTAATGGTAAATCATAACAATGCAAACGGTTCATGACACGCACAATGAAAGCAAATGCCACTCTAACCAGCAATCCACAGAGCCCCAGGATCTATGTGCACACTGAGCTGCACCCAATATGAATCTTTTAGATAAATGTGCAGTGTGTGTTTGTGTGTGTCTCTGGTTGGTCTGGGTTATAAATGCATGTCCCAGTGTCATGACCTTGCCTCTGCTTCTACTGACCATTTGATGACTGACTGTCCTTTCCCTGCCATGATTTAGTGGAACATGTGGTCCATCCATTCCATGACTCCCAAGCATACTGCATATAGACTAAAGACAAGGAACAACATGCACCACATTTTAGGTCTGGCATGTTGCCTGTAGATACTTTGGGGTGAAAAGAGAGGGGAGTTAGAAAATCTAACATTATAATTGGATAGCACCAGGAAATGCAATATCAAGAAAAAGCTGAGGAATGCAGCTTGGTGTATCCTCACATTTTTTGTTTCTCTGCAATAAGCATTTTTTCCCATCAGCTCACACAATAACAAGCTATCAAACCCAGGTGGGAAATATTAAGCCTGCCTGATATACTTTAATTACCCACAGTCATATGCCAACAGAGTAGATCTCGCATGTAAAAAGCATCCAGAAACACAAATATTAGACTTTATGCATTGCACATAAAAAATACCTCTTCTCATTTGAATAAGTCATTTAATTTAAAAAAGATGAACTCCAATAGAATGCCTTGTATGAAAAAATGCTGTTCTAAACAAAGGTTACAAGGTGCATTACATAGCTACAGATATTTTATGAAAATAAATAAAATGAACTTGAAACAAATCAATAGAAGAAAACAATGTATGATAAAATCACTGGCCAGTTAATTAATCAATCAATAGAAACAAAGTCATTGGAAGAGACGGTATTAACTCAACTGAATCCGATCTCTTTAAGTGTGTTTTTTTTTCCTGTTAACTTAAACTGTCTGGAAAAAGTGTGACTTCAGGATCCACAAACAAAGAGTTTTCTAATTAATTTTAAGACTTTTAATTCTGGGACAAGAGGGCTAAAACAGGACTAAAATTCTCTATTATCTTGGTGACAAATCTGAGTTCTACAAATGAAAAATAAAAATAAAAACCTTTTAATTTACACAGGGAAAGAGACATTTTCAACAGTCAAAGGCTGAGACTATTGAAAACTGGTTATAATGGTTTCCATTTCTATAGAGGATGGAATAAAGAGCATTTTAGACAAAGACGCATTTCAATGCGGATGAAAAGAGGATCGCAGAGATGATTTATGAAAATTTCAAGTTTACTGGAATTTACTTAAAACATGGTAAAAAATGTCTCTTTGAAAATTACTATCAATTAATAATAAATATATTTCAGAGGTGTCAAACATCTGTCCTCTAGGTCGGCAGGCTTTAGTTTCCCTGCCTTGACATCAGTGAGACATCATATGTTTGAATAGATTTGAATTATTTTAAGCATTTGTACATCTTTTTGTAAAAAGGAGGTGCTCAGACGCCTTCTCGTCTTAATTGTCAAGACTGGCTCATCGTTATTAATATGGTTGATAACCAGAGATTGTGAAATCATAAATTAGATTACAGGGGGAAAATTTATACTGTAAACATTCTAAATTAATAGAATATTTTATGGTAACGATATGTTTTTTGTATTTTTATTTTTTAAATTTTCTGTAGCTCTGTAATGTAAATGTTATGCTTCTGGATTTGCTGCTGACCTCAAACTTTGTGACCAGAACAAAGCTGACATGTTTGTGTTCTTTAGTTTGATTAAAACTGCTGACTCGTTTCATACTAAATGTGAATTAAAGTTGTTTTTAAAAATTAAATTATTCATTCTTCAAAATGAAAGAAAGAACATGTTGGTTTCCTAATTTGCTACTTTTGGACAGATACATCTGTACATTTTTTTACTCTAAATGATGTCTCCTTAGAAACTCTTGTTGTTTAGTTCATTATTTATGAACTGCTTGTAGTTTTAGTAGAGGAAAAAGACTAAAGCCCAGAGGAACGGTAAAACATGCAGCCACATCAATCTGGGTCATTGACTGGATAGGGTCCAGATTATGTTAACTTATTAACAAACTGACTAAATAATTAAACCCTGAAAGGTTAAAGGGAAAAGATAGGACTTTTGCCGTGAGCCATACGTGTTTAAATGTTCAGACAACTCAGCTTGAAAACTTAGTTTAGAATCCATCAGTGGTATGAGTTGAAAGCTGGACACCCACTAAGTAAAATTAAGTAATGGCGATTTGTTTTGGGATATTCAGATTCATACACACCAAGTGGAGAACTTTAACTTTCCGGCAACCAGTTAAAATGAATATATGTAAAACTTGATTTGTGAATATGATTATGAATAATATTAGAGATACATTGATTTCTACATATAGGCCTCAGTACCCAGTTTGTTTTCACATTGAAAGCCATTTTGGGAGTGTGGAATCTTATTTCCTTTTTTTTTTCTTTTGCACATCTGGGAGATTGCTATAGTAAGATTTCTTTGTTAGGAAATATTCATTTAATCTGTTGTGAAAAAAGCTCTTTTGTGACGTTTGAAAAACTGGTGTGTGTTTCAAAGACACAGCCAGACGTGGGCTTTAAACGGGCCAGTGCGGTCAGGTAAGCAGGTGCTTCCTGGAGCATGGGATATACAGTCGAGTAATAGCGTGGATTTTCTTTCCGTGAACCTTGTTTCTTTGTCATAATCCAATGCAAAACCATTCCCACTCCTTAGCCATCTCTCTAGATACTTGCTGTCAAGTTGGAAGCAAAGGTTTGCCAGCCAGCCTACACAAATCACTCGCCAGGCTGATTCCTTGCACAAATAACGTGCGTTTGCCCACACCCATGTGCACTCGTGAGGCTCTGGGTCTGTGTGTGTGAGTCTGTGACATCTAGTATCTCATCGTAGTCCGGCTGGCCTCAGTGTGAGGGCTTTGTGGTCAGCAAAATAAAAACTGCTTACACACTTCTTTGTTGAGGTTTCCTTTTTTTGTTGCAGAAATGACTGACAGGACAGTTTGCAAAAAATCTCATGGGTCAGAGACCTAGAACCAATGAAAGGATATTGTTTCTGCTGAGTGTTTGTGTGTGTGCTTTTGAAATGAGGCCAAAATATACGTTAGGTAAACAGAGAGATGAAAAGCAATAAATAAATGTGTTGGGCTTAGGAGTGTGTTAAAGGTTGACATTAATAATATATATATAGAAAAAAGATGTGTGTATTCTGCTTGTCTCATTATTCATTCTGCTTCATACTTTCAGTGAATTATAAGTTCTTAAGATGAGCAAGTCTCGTATTTTAGCTGACCAGTATATTCTAACACGCTTTAACAGCAGCAATCTGTTTATAATCTATCTGCGGCCCAACACAAGTAAGCGTTGTACTATTTGGATACGCAGTTGTGAAACAATCCCACACTTTTAGGAATATGTTCCAACATTTTACATCTCAGTTCCCAGCCCGCATTTCAAAGCCAGTGATTAATGCGAGGTGAGTTTCCTCTTGACCACACAGCCACTGCCTTAGCATGAGGCCACTTCCCCGGCCCAGGCAGCTGTGCCCCGTCCTCTGAGTGTGTCTTTATAAACAGTGAGATGTTGTGGTCAGACACTATGCAAATAACTGTGCATTTCTTAACTGGGTAAAAGTATTTTTTCAGACACTACTTGCGTTTCCTATGTGAATGGAAACATAAATGTTGACCATGTAGCTTCCACTCTCGACCAATCTCAGAGGCTTCTGAACTGTAGGCTACCTTTGTTTGTTTGTCTCAGTAGTGTTGGTCAGCCGTCACTGGGGTGTAGAAAAAGACTGACAGGTTATGGCACTGATTTGTTTTTTCATCTCGTCTTCTTTTTGCTACAGTTTGTCATTTTAATTTCTCCGGTGTGTCAGACAATGCAGCCTGCATGAAATATTTCACAGAGTGAATTGATTATGTACCTGACAACGGAGAACAAACTGGTTACTCTGCGGCATGATGAGGAAACAAACGACTAATCTCAGAACTGAATTAGACAACATAATTATGTGGAATAAAATAATCTACTGCTAGGGTTCCTAGGGTTGCTATTCTGAGAATAAAGAGAAGGGGGGAGAGTCCACTTCCGGAATAGAAACTCTTAGACCCCCGCAGTGTTTTCAGGAAGATGTAGTATGTGTGTCTCTATATGACTTAAGTGGTGAGAGCCATCTGCCTCACAGCCATTCGTTGGCGCGGCAGCATCAGAGCCAGTTATGCAAAGAAACTGAACAAACTCAGAGTGTAGGCTGGCTTTATGCTGGTGACTTCTCTGAAGTCCCTGGAGCCCATAATGTAAAGAAGAACGCTGAGGAAGCCAATTGACATAATGGACAACACCAAACATTATTAACACAACATCAAACACCAGAGGATTCTCAGCTGAGGGGTGCTGTCGACCTTATCTGGCTGTAATGCCTTTTTCAGCCAGTTTCGAAGAAAAAAATGTTTTTAGACTTTATTTTTTCCTTTGGCATAAAACAGATTTCACATTCTATAGTTCCCCTTTAGGGTGAGTGGAGTATTATTTATTGTAGGTCACTTCTGTGTACCTCATCTTGGATAAAAGTGAATGGAAAAACACTTTGGCAACATAACAAAACACAAAAAAAAACAATTCATCGAGTAATCGGCTAAGAAGTTTTCAGAGTAATTAATCAGCTAAATGTGATTTCACCTGCAGAGTTGTTCTGTAACTCCTCACAAGGTTAACACACCGTTTCAAGAAATGGAGAGATCCGATAGACGGTAATTACCAAAAATTAGCTTTACTGCTTGATGAATCAGTAAAATGCAGTGAAAGAACAATAGACAGGATGCACATTAGAGGTATTTACATCAGGCACTTGGCACTTCTTTGGCCTCTATCATGTGTTTCACAGCTCCTGCATATTTTAGTTCAACTGAAGTACGTCTGGACTCATTTGGAGTCATGTAATTGCCTCAAGAGTTAAAATATTCATCAGACTCATAAAAACATCACCATTTCACTGCAGGGAGAGGATCAGCTATGCATAAGCCTTCTGCTCCCCCATGAAATTGTACATCTTTAATTGGGGATAACACTCTCTTTGAAACTTAGTGGCTTTTCATGTATTTGGGAAAATTGTCACGTCATGTTGCTAAATTCTCTAAGCGACCCAAGTGGCATTTGCAAATTAGAAGAGAAGCAGAGTGGAAATGGAAGACATGACCAGACGAAAGGGGGGAGTTGTTTTTTCTTTTAGGGGAACATTCATTGAAAATGTGATAAGATTCTAACCTGAAGCACAAATTATTTTCGGTAAATAAATCTGCTCATTCACTGCATGTCTTGGTTGACTGATTCAGCATAAAGCATGCTATGGAAATGTCAACTGATGATGATATGGTTTTGTTTTGGGTTTATTTAGCATTTTAACATTTTGTTTGAAATATGTCTTGGGTTATTAGTCAAGGATTCCATATATCCGAATCACCACGTACAATGAAAAACTGAAGTGGCTAATT
The DNA here is from genome assembly GCA_907169785.1 of Menidia menidia. Classification (NCBI taxonomy): domain Eukaryota; kingdom Metazoa; phylum Chordata; class Actinopteri; order Atheriniformes; family Atherinopsidae; genus Menidia; species Menidia menidia. The sequence goes on along the minus strand of CAJRST010037777.1, from coordinate 11,593,253 downwards.
TGAAGGTAGTCAATATGTGTAAGCTGGAACCTTAAGGCATTTTTTTAAAACAACAACTTTTTTCATGTTAAGCCCTAACCAGTTATAAGTGACAACAAATAAGAAACATTTGTTTTTCTTTTTTTTTTTTTTTGAGAAAAAGGAAGATATTAGACTCGGGACTTTTGCATTTCAAAGTCATTTCACTGGTTTGGTTTTGTGATATGAATTGCACCCAGTGAATATCATTTCCCACAGATTTTTAAAAATCTAGAATTTTCTGGGCCTTACCACTTGAATATCTCTTTTCACTTTGTGTTACCTGCTGGGAATGAAGCAGAAAAGTAAACAATGTCAGAAATGGGAAACCTGAGAGGATTATGTGAAAGACTGGATGATTTGAAAGTCAAAAATTATTTGGTTGAAAGGCACAGGCTGAACATCTCAAACCTATCATTGGCCATCACCTTGAATCTTATTTCTTAATCAAAAGTAATAAATTACATGATTAGTTCATAGTACTGGGAGCTGTATCAGAGACAATAACTAGGGAAAGAGAACTCAACCATCATGCAGTTTTTACAGTTTTTCTGCATCTATTGTTAATTTGCTACTTTAATTGCTACTAGGACAGATAGACAAAGTGGCTCCATGGCAAGAACATATGTGGACTCTTAGGTGGTGGCAGCACAGAGAAGGACAGAGAAATGCTGTCTACCATGGACAATGACTGTCACCCCCAGTGAAAGCGAGGAGTGTGATCACTGGCTAGTTGCAGTCACATAACTGCTCAACAGACAGGCTTAAAAGATCCTTTGTCCCTGGAGCCATTAGGCTATTTAACTCTGACAGCGGTGGAAGTTGAGTTCTGAGCCTGGTGCTGTTTCCCAGGCTGCTTTAGTTCCGTGTGCTTTGAGTGTGCTGTTGTACTATCATTTAGACACAGCATAGTAATGAGTAGAGAAGTTGGATGAAGGTGGATGTTGGGTTGTAGTTAGAATTGCATTAGGTCAGAGGTCAAACATGGACAGTGATGATTTGTTTGGCTAAAAATGTGTGTAAGATTATTGGTTTAATTTAATCCCCCAAGAGCATACTGTAAATATGGGTGTGGAAAGAGAGATACAACGTAACCTCATCCATAAAAAAAACCCTAAAAATCTCCTCTGTACTTTGAAAGAGGATTATGTTTTGTTTTCATGAGGTCGGATGGGTGTGGAACACAGCTTCAATAACAGCAATACTGAAGGTGGTTCTAATCCTAGAAATGTCAATGAAAGGTATTGTGACGAGTTAAATAATCACAACCGTGGCCATTTGAGTGTCGCTGAATAATGTTGTGACGGTGGCAGAGACATAGAATGGCTGTAATTATGACAATAGAAAGAACTTGTGGTATTGATGATTAGTGGAACCATAAGGAGGAAAACAACACATAATTACATTTATGAAAATGGCGATGTTTTCAACAATGACAACTGTAATGACTACAGAAATGATGAAGCCACACAGCACTTCAATTATGCTTAAGTAAAGTAGTTGTTGCCAAGAAGTGACATGAGGAGTACGGGCGTTCTAATGCCCTCGGCATCGACTCACCGTAATGCAAGGCTAGCAGCATGTGAAAGAATTGACAAGAGATGCAAAATATGAACTAATTTAGTCTTTTTTTAAACATGCAAAATATAACTTTTCCCCGGCTCGGTTGCTTTTTTGCTTTATTAATCAGCACAGACTGGCCACAGTGGTTCTCATGAGGGACCCATTCAGTCTTTTCTCCTTTTTCTCTCTCACTGCTTTCAATTTGTGCAAACCTTAATTCATACCATTACCATAGTTCACTCGCCCATTCATCATCAACACACAATGGCTTCCAGAGGTAGGGACCAAATCTATGGAACTAATTCAGTCAGCCTATGAGCAGGAGCTTATCAGAGCTGGTGGTCAGGATCAACATTTCTCCAACATTACTTAAATGGTTTGAACTGTTTGTATGGGTCATGCTCTTGACTGTTGCTGGCCTTCTAATATGGTTGAATATTAATCATGAGCAAAGCTATACTGGATATTTTCATTTCTCATCCAATGAGAAACTAGTTTCAGTTTTTGTTTGCCTGGATTTCCCAAATGATATATCTTACCAATGACATACAGTAGTTTTGTTATTTATTGTGTGCATATTTCCAGCAATCTGTAAAACAGGTGATGGGGACAGCAACTGAGGCCACATGTTCATTGATCTGTGATATCTCTGGCTTTAATTTGTGATCAGGCGTTGATCAGGTCAGACTAGATCACTTGCTTTATTGAATCCCAAAGCCGCTTGGTGATTGGATAAACCTAGTTTGGATTTATTGACAGGCTTTACCAGTTCAATTGGCTTATTAGAAAAGTTTTGATAAAGTCTGGATAGCACTTTACTCTACCTAGTTAGCTAGTGAACAGTTAATCTTTCTCTGAGTGCAGACAGATATCAGAAGAACAGGCTTGGTGTTGTGGATCAGCTGAGCTCCAGGAACTCATAGCTCCCCTTTCTGTGGTGTCTGAACTCTTTATCCCTAGAGCCTAGGGATAGGCTTGTTGCATCCGAGTCATTGCTTGGAGATGGCTGGATTGAAAACTTTGTGTAAGTGTGTGTGTATGAGTGTACATTTATATAGTGGATGGCGTGGATCAAGCGATCCTGGATTCAGGCCCTCTGGCTAGCTTCACCTCAATCAGCAGCTGTCCTTCTGCATGAAGTGAGACTGTGTGTAAATATATAGTTGGAAATGTTTTTTTTTTTTAAGTGTCTCTTGTGTGTACATCTAATGATGGGTTGCAGGCAACAGAAAAAAAGGACTATGTGTGGATAGAACATTGGCTAATGCAGGACAGCAGTTAGCAGATGGAATATTTGATCCAGAACAGTTGAAAACAGGCAGGCTGTGGGATCCTCGCAATGTTGCTTTCCCTTTCATGCAAATATACTCATGTTAAAGCACAGGGAGAGAAAATGGCAGGGAAATTAATAAAGCGAAAGGACAAGGTAGACTCCACACAAATAGAATAGGAATAAGGAGAAACTGTAATCACTGCAGTCTGCTGCTCCCGGGTCACAGTCCATAGCTTTAAATGGTGATTTAATATGCATTTGACAGTGCCAAATATTGTAAAACTTTGTTCAATCCTGCAATAAACCATGCCTCAGGAAACATTGAAACGCTAGAAAGGAGTGCTTGGAATAATTCATTCATAATTACAGATTATTCACAAAAGTCAATTGGAAGTCAAGGTGCATTCATTTAGGATTTTCTTCTTTTAAAATGCTAAAGTATCTAATTGATATTATATATATACTGTATGTGTATATATATATATATATATATATATATAAACACAATAACATTTGACATAAATGAAATATTGAAAAGATGGTTCAAATATGCAATGAAGGCAATACATACTGATTGTAAATATAAAAATGAACCCTGCATTCCTCTTTATTTGGTATTTTATCAGTATATGCCAGCTAAACATAGAAGAGGAAAATTCTTCTTTGAATTTTGCTTTCCTTTTCACACACAAATTTTGCCCTTGTGAAAAGCATTCTAAGATATTTCGGAGAACGGATAACATGTGTCGCACTAAGATAAGGAGTTATCAATTTCTCTGTTTGTCCTACCTTCAAACAATGATCTTTCATAACCACATGACCCGTTTCCATTCTTTTGGCAATGTTTGGCAACAGAACAGGAAAAGGGACAGCACTGATAATTGTCTTTTTCACGGCCATGAATCCATTCAGTCCAGATTGATACTGTAAGCCGGACTCATTTGAGGAAAAGATATCGTTCAATTTAAACCAGAGCCTAACAGTTGAATTTTAATCATGTTCAATGTTATCTTTTACTTCTATTGCTGCATATAGCTTCAGTGCATTAACATTCATACAAGGCAAGGTAAAAAAACTATAAAGAAAAGGCAGCAATACACAAGCCTACATTTTAACTTACAATACTAGCATTGGTATAACATGTGGTGCCAGTCAAGAATTTTGACATGGTTAGTCGTTCCACTTCCCTGTGTATCTGAATTTAACTAAAGAAAGAAGGTAGGCAGGTGAAGTCAAAGCGGCACTCTGCGCCGTACTGAAATAGGGCGAGCACATCAGTAACGTCTGTATTTTATGACATCAGGGGTCAGGATTAGAGGTCTCTCCCACAAATTCTAAATGTGCCGACACAGGTGAGGCAATAGGCTGCTCCCTAAATGGTTAAAGAGCTGCAGTTAAGATCAGAATCCGAGTTCAGGTCACATCTCTCATCAGGAGGTCACATGGTGAGGCAGAGGCAGGAAGAATAGATTCTTGCCCTGAGCATTCTGAGGCGGGAGTTGAGCCGTACACCTCGATATCATCGGAATTACTGACAAATTATGGCATACAAGGAAATACAGCTTTTAAAAAAAGGCACAGAAAGGTGAATTGAAAGGTCCAAAAATGAATAATCAGTCATTTTAACCTTATGACACTCTGGCAGTGATGGACGAACCAAAAGAGATCTCATGTACATCTTCAAATTGTTCAACTTTTCCAATAAAGATCTTGAGCAGTCAGCTGTGGGGTGCAGGTAGATGGCCACTGGAAGGCCTTTGCCAGTGATTGGGTGTATGATGCCTGCTGCTGCAAGACAGGCTCCGTTTGGATAATCTGACCTCCCAAGCTTGGCTATCGAACAAACATGCACAGTTCCGACGACCTGACTTTTGGAACCTGACTTCAGCATAATGCAACTTTTTCCAGTCATTTTGATGTCAAATGGAAGAGTTTTATATTCAGAATAATTCACCTAACATATTGAAAAATCTCATCAAAATTAGTTTTAGAAAAATACCTTCATATTTAAAAAGGAATATCTGGCTAAGGATTCACATCTGGGTGCAACTGTCTGTTGACAGGCTGATGTCATTAACACACTTTCAGTGAGTGAAAAGTTAGTATAAAAAAACATGTTTGAAGTTCAGACTGAATTAAACATAAATATCTGAAAAAATGGCAGTAGCCAGCTGTCCACATGCCAAAAAACAGAAATCTGCAGTTTATGTCTCTTATTTATCCCTATCCCTGCGGTAGCTGGTTTATTTTCTTTGTTCCCTTTCGCTTTTAAAAGTGTACGCATGCACAAAAGTGTCTTGTGATGCTGGTAAAACAAAGCATATTGTCCTCACAGACACTGAAAGACAATCATTAGAAAAGCAAAGAGCGACTGAAATTGCATCACCCTTTTTGCAGAAGAGCGGCCTTCCAATTTATTTCAGAAAGATACAATCAAAAGCATATTCGAGATTTCAAAAAATGGAAGAAAGAAAGACAAAACAGATATACTGTGCCGGTAAGTTTGTGATGGAACCTGTTTTCCAAAAATTAAGGACTGTTGTAGTGAAGATAAAGATGTCATGTTAAGGAGATGGTTTCAAGGCTCACAGGGTTTTACATCTCCTGTTTGCCAAGAATTTTTAGATGAGGAGATCAAAAGTGATTTTTTTTCTTCTTTTTGTCAGACTTTTTGTATATGAGAATACATAACAAACTGACCTTCTGATTGTGGCTTTTTCCCATTGAGCAAGCAAAGTCTTCAGTTTTGTAGATATTTTTTTTCTTTTTAATCCAAAAAAAATAGTGCAGCATGCACATAGTGTTTTAATTAATTACTGTATATCACAATTTTCTGGTCTTAGCTCAAGGCTATCGATCTGTTCTTACACCTGTAAGATAATTCTCGGCTTTAAAATCAGTTGACGTGTTAAAACCAATAAGTTGACCTGTGTGGTAGTTTTTCTTTGATTTTTCTGGTACTCAAAGCATAACCAGTTTGTCATCTCACCACGCTATTAATCAGTGCTCATGAAAGGGACCTTACTGTTCTTCCATATTGATGGAAATGAATCTTCCTGCCATGCCAGAATTTACATAATTTCAAGACGGTGACCGGGGTCGGACTGACTTATCATCTCTTGTAAGAGCCAAAATGTTGTCGTGTAAAGACAAAGATATAGCTACACACAGAAGTCAGACATGCACACAGTGCAAATGATAAATACCCTGATGAATCACTGGAGTGTTTAAAATCACAGAAAATGCACCGGTTGATGTCTGACTGTTGTCAAGGACTGCGAAAGCACCAATTACGCTTCACACTGAGATGGAAGCAGTCAAGAGGAAGTCACATTTTACCTGGAGAGATTCATAAAGGTGCAACTACTTAACATCATCATCCAAGGTCTGCAATGGTAAGATAACAGAGCGGAAGGATTAGGAAACATAAAAAACCAAAGCAAAAGCACAGCAATGTAATTCTGTCCAACTTAAGACCCCAAAACACCTTTAATAGGCCAACTGTGATGACCAAGGACATAAAATGAGACTGCAAAAGGGGTGGGTTGGTGGCAAAAGTTTATACGTATCCTAAAAATGTGTGTCTCATATTTCCAACTGCATATCTCAGTTATGGGAAATTATGTTTTGCACAACAGATTAGCACTAATGCCATACCAGACAGATTGACATTTGTCCCACAAATCCAAATATGGCTTTGATGAAACAATGAGGAAATTATCAGAAACATTAGCTGCAGAACATTTGAAAGAAATGGCATGCTTCCTTTAAAAGAATATTCATAGAGTGTCAGTCTGAATATTTAAACAAACAAACTTGACAATCAGTCTGCTGACTGAAAACGAGGAAGCAGTCTAGAAATCTGTATACATCTACGTGCCTTAGCTGTGTATTAATGAAGATGTTTTTTAATTCAAGTTCATGTGGTTGAAGTAGATTTTTACCACTAATTCACTTTTGCTCATCAAGTATACCTCTTTGTGGTCTTGTCTTTTTTATAAAATGTGTCATACCTGCAATATAATGATTCTAATTAATTAACCATAAGTCAATAATATTGTTGTTTAAGAATATAGAATTGAGCATCAAAAGCATAGGATCTCATTTGACTAATTTAGTCATCTTTATTGAGCAGTGAAAGGATGAAAGTATCGGGAAAGTGACTTTACCGCAAAACAAATCTCAGTCCCAAAACAACCCCCCATAACATTCATTCAGCAGCCTCGGGCCAGCTGAGTTCTCTAAACTCAATTCTAAGCAATGTCTACTGTCAACTTCCTCATGCTGCCACTGACCCAGCTGTTTCAGGCAGACAGACACCTGAGAGCTCTGGGAAGTTGCCAACAGGCTGTAGCATCTGTCCTGCTGTAATCCCTTAATGAATAGGACTGCTGGTACAGTCTATCCATCATTCTATGCTTGTGAACCATACTGTATCTTTTTTTTCTACAGTGACCCATTCTTTCCGAACAAAGAATCCACAGTAATATTTCCAAAGTTATCTGCACCCTTTTTTTTTGGTTTTGCAAAGCTGACTGGACACCATTGTATTGTTTGATTCTCTGATTATATCACACTGTTACCCCTTGTCTTTTATGTCACCGTTATCTCTCTGATGAATTACTTTATTTATTCATTCATTTTTCCTGTGAGTTATGGCCCATTCCCTTTCATTGCATGCCTCTTTTGACCCTGTATTATGTGCCTAAAGCCTAAAGCATCTATTTCCAAAAGCTAATGCAACTTTTGGAATCAAGTCTAGACATCAGCTAAATACATCTATGAAGAAATAACAAAGTAATAGCCAACAATTTCAATGAAACAGCTTTTGAAAAAACTGTCCAATTGCAAATGGGTTGCTGAAAAGCAGCTTTTTACATATTAAAGGACTGTAATTCCTAAACACTACCCTGAATTTGATGTAAATACCCTCAGATTAAAGCTGAAAATCTGCTGTTTCTGCTCTCAGTTTGGATATGTTCTATTCAACAGCTGGGAATTTAATCAAATGTTTTCATTGGTGGTGACCTGTGTACTTAATTCTTAGCAAATAGATAATCTCTTTGTTCAGGAAGTGCTGTATCATATTTGATACAATGACTTATTGCACTCTCACATAGTTAAAACATTGTTTGAAAAGAAAACCCTGAAAAGTAGAGCAGTTCCTTCTATCTTTGCATTTCAGTTTACAGTAAAACTGCAGAAAATATTGATTACACTTGATTAAAAAACAAGAGTAAGTTCTCCTTTTTTCTATATTTAGTTAAAGAAAATACAAAGGTTTTAGATCAAGTAAAATAAAAAAAGAATTCTGCTTCCGATAATGGACATTATTGTCAGCGTATAAAGAAGAAGCATAGTTTAATTAAAACATTGTGGTAGTTATGTTATTAGGAGATAGTAGTATTTTAACATGAATAATCTACACAAACATGTTTATATCTCAAATTGAGTGTGTTTTAAAAGGGGGGATGTCTACTTTTCCTTCATACAAAAATGCTGATGATTGAGCAAAATTTAAATTTCGAATGAAATATGCAACAAGATTTCTTGAAAGAAGTTGAAACGGAATGGAACTTAGATATTAAAAGAGACAGCAGGGAGCACAGGCGCACAGTGACATGTAGGAGTTGATACGAGGTTCTGATTGTTCTCAGCTGCAATGCCAGCTGATAAAGGCAGAACTTGAAGTGCATGATTTCTATCATGGTAGATTAAAGTTCAACCTTCCCATAATAGAAGGCTGGAACCCAGCATGTTGTCCAGCTAAAGGTCAGTGAAATCACCATGTTTCTTTCCCCACTTTTTTCAGACCACTAAGCCTTCACAGGTCTGCACATCAGCTATCTGTCTGCCCACCACGACACAATCGGAGAGTATCACACAGCATATGACACATACAGCAAGACTATTGCTAAGAGTCCATCACAAATTTAAATGACTGAGTGAAGTCATGCTACATCATTACCATTTGTTTTGTAAAATACAACATTTGGTCATATTGTAGGTGGAATTTATGCAATGTGGTTAAAACAAAAGAGATGTGTAACAGAAAATTTTTTAAGGTGCTCTGCAAAATGGTGTGTAAGACCAATGCCAAAGAAGAATCATGTCCTTTATGACAAAAAAACCAAACACAAGCTGTGTTTGGATTCTTGCTGATAGATAATGTGTCCATATCAAGCTGAGGAGAGTACTGTGAGAAAAAGATGCCGCAGCTGTGTTACATGTGCTAATGTGATGTTAAGTAGAGTATTTCCGTGAAAAAAAACAAAAAGAAACCCTGCAAGACTTAGCATGCCATGTTACTCATAAAAAAGTACAATCGTTTTCTGTAAAAACTCAATAAATTAATGATAAATAAAGAAAAGCAGAACAAATCTGAAGAGGGTTGTGGCTGCAGCTACTAGATTGACTACAAGATGACATTTAGCTGTGACTCCACAGTGATGAATAATGAACTCTTATATGTGGACGCTAAGGTACCACCTTAAAGGATGTGGCACCGTTGTCTGCAAATGTGCGCGAGTGTTTGTGCATACCTGCATCTTTGTATGTGCATGCGTCTGTCGTGGCGCACGTGTGTGTAGGAGTGTTGAGGTGTGTAAATGTCAGCCTGTCAGAGCCGACGCGTCAGTGAGAGCAGGTGTGTTGTGATAGACAGGTGTGACATTTAACTTAAGTTTTTATACCAGAAACTCCATCCATCTCTGTCACACAAAAACACACAGCTTGCACGCACATATGCACACTCACTAAAACCGCACGGATTCCCACACAAATACGCCGACACACACGGAGAAACCCAACCTGTTATTTTGAAACTGCTCCAATCGACACCGCAACATTTAATTGTTGAGATCAGAGAACTGAGTGGGCACATCCTCACCTCTACTGCGTTACTGTTGAGTGACCATAAGAGTCTCCAACATTGAATCCGTTTGAGATAGACACCGCAATTCAGGGGACGATGGTCCTAATCTTTATTTTTCCTCTAACACCAGGCACATGCGATTGTCAACACCATGGCTAAAACCCAATCTGTTTAAGTGTTAAGCCGTTGATAAGCACTCACCGGGTCCCAGGTGGTAATTGTGTGGGGAGCAGCGCGCATTGTCTGGTGTACAATCTTTACCAGTCTGCAGTGTGTAAGGCCAGAGGGTGAGTTAACTGATTGACAGCAGCCTTGCCTCTTCACTGTGGTTGCTCGTGTTTATCCTGTGTGAACTGGACTACATTTGCTCTTCGCTATTGCTGTCTTAGTGTTACTCTGGCGAGCGAGGGTGAGAACACATTATTTTCCCCAACAACAAACACATTTACACCTGCGACCCCTAACAGTGCAAACATCAGCCGCTCTGCTGCAAAAGAAGCCAACAGCACAAAAACAACATATGAATTCAAAGTGTTGTTAAAACCTGTAAAGTTCAAACAGAAACATTTATTGTGGATAGTAAATGTCATGCACGATTGTGCCAGTGCCTCCTCAAAGCAAACTTCTGGTTGTTGTTAGACTCATGGTAGTAGCATAAGCCTCTCACCATTTGGAGCAGGACAGACCCGAGAGAGGAACAGTAAAGCTGCCTTGGAGCACTGCTACTAAGACAGCTAAGCCACTCAGATGTTTGTGACCAAGTCGGATTCCACCACAATGGGAATCATGGAGAGAAACCACACATTCCGGATTGACAGGTGATAATCGAGAGACTAAAAGCTAAGGATGTGTTTTTGTATGGGAAGTAGATTGACAGGTGATAATAGAGAGACTAAGAGCTAGGGATGTGTTTTTATATGAGAAGTAGATCAATGTAGAAAGACCACAATATTTATGATTATGAATTACACTATGAAAAATTGTGCTTTTAATGCTCTCAGTAATCTCCATATTAATTTATAGAAACATTACTTTTGAGATTAACTGATTGGTTGTAGGTACAGATGTCAATACATGACTACATGCAAAAATAGTTGCACACTGTTATTTTTAACATTATGGACTGTAGATGATAAAATCCCTAAATATTTGGCATTTTTCTTTGAGAAATGATGTTCTTAAACCTTCAGACTATTTGCTAACACAGTGGTTGTCTAAGTGGTAGTTCTCTTTCCAGCTGTGATTTATGCAACAAATACTTTGAAAGATTCTCCTTTTGTACCTTATCATATCGCTCAGCTGTTATATTTATGAGCGTTCCCTGTCTTTTTATTCTCTTTTGGTTTCATTCAAGTCAATATAAAAAGTGGATTTTGTCATCAAAACTAGACTAAGAAAGTATGACTAATTATATTTATTCCATAAGAATAATTGTGAATTCTGCCTGGGCAGGAATGATAGGAGAGTACCATACCTGAAAACACATACACTGGTTAAAGATGACTGTCGTTACATAATCGGCTGATTGATATCAGCAATGTTGGTGTGAGTGGTGGGTTAAAAAATCCTGGCTTGATGTGTATACACACACGAGACGAAACCAGTTTGTGGATCAGTCCTAGCTTGAAAGGATATTCAAAACGAGAGGATAGGTGTGGCCTTCTTGATTATTTTCTGAAACATGCTTTTTCTACAAATGAAACAGTTTCCCTTCAAAAGTTATGCCAATTGTCTTTTACTTTAAGGTTAACCTTGAGTTTTGAACTGGTTGTTTAGTCCCTTCTTTATAATATTCTGTCCACTTCTTTCTGGACTGCACTGCATATTTGACACCACTCAGGTTTAATTTGGGTGTTTTGCCTCTTGGATTGATTCTCTCTCTGCAGGTGTTGTTGCGTTTGACTGGATTTGGGATATGAAGTTTGGGTAACATGGTCCAAACCCTTTCAGAAACATCCGAATTATTGAATGGCACATTTTTTCTTCTCATCTGCTATTTCTGTATTGGTTCAGATGCCTTTGCCATGAGGGCTCCTATGAAGTTGTTTTTCTGCCTGATATTGTTTTCTTTCTTCCCTTGTTTGTTCACCCTCACCCTGATGGTGCAGAGATCTGGGTTCTAGTGAGTGATGGTAGTCAAACAGTGGGTGTTATGGTTGCCATATGTGTAAGTTTAAAGTAAACTTCATAGCTAAATACATTCAGAAAAACAGAATCTACACCTACATTCTGAAAGAGGAGGATTGTTCACATTGTGTTCTCCTCTGTGAACCTGTCTGCCAACCTAACTGAAGTTTTCTGTGAAAGCCAAAACTTCATGAGTTCAGATTTAGACCCAGATGGAGTTAGTACTTTTGGATCAGTGGCACGGAGTTGTTTTAAAGAAGTTCAATCTTCTGTTTATCAAGTTTTGCTCACAGATGTGAAATAAAACTAATACCACCTACATTAGTCAGTAAATCAGTAACACAATTATAACTTTAACAACCCCAGCAAGTTAGGACTGAAGAAGCCTCTTGTATGACGGATGAGATGTCTTCAAGATCCGAGAAAAATACATATTCTATTATGAAATAGTCTACAGGGACCAGTCGAGTAATATTCCAATCACATTATCATGAACATAAGATAGCCTCTGGTCTGACTGTTCAGTTTCCAGTTAAGGATGAATTATGAGGTGAGGCAAAACTAATGTGGAGCTGTATTGAGAAACAATGGGTGACGTTGCTTAGTATGCAGTTCAAGTACAAAACCTACTGTGCTGCATTTATCATGTTTCAGTCATTTCAATTGGCCTTCATTTACCTTGAATCTATTCTATGAGGGGACATTTAGGATAATTTCTTTCCATTTAAACCATGTGGTGTGCACTTTCACTTCAGCCATGTTCCCTTTTAAAGAGACTATTGATCTCTAGGAGTTATGTTCTTATCGTGGACCTTTGCATTTCATACATATTTTCATTGTGTTCTCCCAGAAAGATGAAAGCCAAATAACCTTATCTTAAGAAAAATGCAAAGTCAAATTTAATTTATGTCAATTTCACCATCAGAAAAATCGTTAGCATGAGTGCACACACAGACTTTCTTTGCACATTACATTTACTGATCATCAACCCTCAGAGAAGGAGAAATGACCATCCTGCGTAACCTAAAGCAGATCTCACACCACTCGTAAAGTATTTCAGCTTCACAGTATAGCAGAGGCGTATCCACCAGTTTTAAAAGCTGCAGAGCCTCCATCCATTTTCTATGCTCTACTATTTGGGCTTACACATTTTGAGTTGGAAGGTTAAGTCACCAGTCCATCACACGACCACTCATACGGTCAGTTTACAACCACCAGATAACCTAATATCCATGCTTTTAGGCGGTGAGAATACCTGGGAAATACCATTTACTGCATGGGGAAAAAACTCTTTTTTTCATGACAGTGGTGTAAGTTTTTGGGTTAAATGTAAAAACATTATTTGAATGTGAGCAGACCTATTTCCTTAACAGGGCTAGCAATTAATAATAAAGCCAGTAAAACATGAAACGTGAAGAAAGGACAGGAACATTTTCTGTTACAAAGTTAGAAAGTTGGTTGGCTTTGTCAACAGGACTTTTCATTTCAGTAGATTGGTATTTTTATCTAGTGATGTACAAGAATTAGTTTTCACAACTTTTTTGTGAAGTTAGCTTGAATAGACCAATCATGGCAATAATAATGTTTTTTGCAGGGCATGCAAGCTTCCTTATCATTCAAAATTATTTGATTATACAGCACCAGGTAAAAGGTTGAACATATTTTCTACATACATCCTGAAAAAGCTGAATTGTCAAAATGTTTGACACACATACACATATATATATATATATACACACACACATTGGATTACTAAAAAGGAACTGAATATCAGTAAACCTTATCTCATTGCCATATGTAAAAAGCAGTATATTAAACAAAACACAAAGTCATTGACATTTTTCTCCCACAAAACAAAAAATGGGCGTGGAGGACAAAGCCAGACACTAGGGTTGGGAGAGGTACGTTACAAGAAAACAAGAGTAGATGTATTAGATTGGGCAAGAGAGAGGATCTAAGGGTGACCGGTGAATTCTCATCGGAGTTCTATAATTACTTCATGCCATTAAACCTGAAGTCTATAATTAACTACCTATTGGGGTTAGCATGAACAAAGTCACTGGAAGAGAGATGGCTGAGAAAAAGAAAACAAAGTCAGAGGGAGAAAAAGCAGTCCAACCAAATAGGAAGAGATCGCTGGCTGGGAGACAGAATTTGGCCCTGGCTCAAATACTTTTAAGTATTTTATTGGTAAATTCATCAAAGTGTCCCAGGGAAACCGATGATGAGCTTTTAAACCTGCTTAATCCAGATAATGCCTCATGGTGGCATTAGGTACAATTAGGCCTTTGATGAAAAACATTGCAATGATTAAAAAAGCATGTATATGAAGTTCATGCCAGAGCTATGGTTGGTCTGGAGAAATCCGTAGAAAAGTAAGATTGTTCATGAACTCAGGATGACATTTAAATGAGCACATTTTGTTAAGATAACAATCTTCACACTAAACCTCTGATCACGGTCTGCAAATGAACAATAAACGTTTGACCCACTGCATTGCTTAAAACCTCTGGAGCTATGAGAGAGATAGAGTAGGTTAATTGAACATTAAATATTGTACATGTAGTCCTATAATTATAGTTCTTTAATTTTCCATCTCATTTAGCTAATGGTGACTGCTTGGTGCATTGATTATGCTTGGTAAACAAACGTTATTTATGTAGAAAGTGTGAGGGTTCCTAGCTATGTGTCTGTGAAAGAGCTGGAAAAGAGTCAGCGATGAACCAACGAGGAAGATGGACGAGGATTGGAATGCGAAAAAAGAGAAGAAAGAATTAACGTGTTTGTTGAGGTGTGACTGCCCTGCTCTACTTGACTAATGAGCAGGTGTATTATTATCATTTTGTATCATTCTGGCTACGCTTGACCTCAGAGCTAACGCTAACACCGTGTGACAGCCACATATATACCGACTGCCACCATCGTCCCCGATAATATTCACCAACTCTTTTTGAACCGAGTGAGGGTCAAAATTTTTGTGTATGCATTGCTAAAGATAAGTTCTCAAATTGAAGCCAAAAATAGATAAATAATAGCAATAGCACAACAGCATATAAATATCAGATTGATATTTGATTGAATCGAAAAACGTTCACTGACATGCAGGAAAAGAGCACAAGACCACTGCAAGCTCCCAGTAGTTTCCATTCATCTGTGTTTGTGTACATATATTTAAAACAAAACAACAAAAAAATATATATGTACAAGGGAAACGGAGACATTAGACAAAGTATAACTCTTATTCTCACCACAGAGCCATTATACTAGCATGTCTACTTGCAATCTATAGAAACTGCTGATGTCAAAACCTCCAACAATGTGGGACATGTAAGAGAAAAAGGGACAGAAGGAAGACTATGTACTCCTGAGCATAACTCAGTTTAGATGGTGAGATGCATTTGAAAGGTCTCTTTAAAGGCATCGGGCCTTAAAATGTTTCTGGGAATTATAAAAGCAATGTCCTCAGTCTAAGGAGGTGGGGAACCTTTCCATATTCATCAGTACACAGTCCCAAAGCCAGTCTCGGTGATGGTGCATTAGTGCTCATCTCATGGGTGTCTTGATGGCACCTTATCAATTCTGAATGAAATATGCAGCTGCCAGAAAAATAATTTAAGCCCCATTGCATTTAACCATTAGGGTTAAATAATTGGACATATGATTTAACAGGTTTAGGAACATATGTTGCCATTCAGATGACATTTGCTTAAGAGAAGACCATGACCAAGACAATTCAGTGACTGGTTTAGATTTGCTTGCAGGGAGTACAGACTTTATCACTTTTTATGAATTACTCTAAAAAGCGGTGATCTGCGTTATAAGAGACTATGAAGAATACTTTCATAAAAAAATTATTTTCATAGAATTTAGGAAATATAATTTGATTTAAATTACAACAAAATATGGTGAGATTCTGAACATCTGGAAAAATACTTTTTCTTTCTTTGCTTTGTTTTTCTGACGCTTTCTTGCACTTCATTCTGGCAGTCCCTGTCACAAAAGAGCATCCTCAAAGGACGATGCTGTTACCATTACCTTGACTGTCTAAGCATACTTATGAACTAGGCAAAGAAAAAAACTAAATATTAAGATGGAAAAAAGCACTTTGTCTCCCGTGGTCTTTACAAACAAAATGGAGTTGCCGAGTATACCGCAGGGTGGCTGATGCATCTCCCATCTGGCATTAGGCTAGAGGTGGGCTACACCTTGTACAGGTGGCCATCCTGTCAATGCATGTTTTTGAACTGTGGTAGAATGCTGGAGTAACTGGAGAGAACCATACAAAGGGAGAGTACACAAAGTCCACACGAACAGGTCGCAGGTCCTGCTGTGAGCGCACAGTGCTGACCACTGTGCACTTTGCATTGGACATGTGGTGTGCCGGGTTAAATTTAAGGAGTCCTTAGTAAATAATTTCTCCCAGCCATCTGTCTCTTACCCCAGATTATTTTTCCAACCTTATGAGCTTTGTGTCATGCTCTCTGACACTAGTTGTGCCCGGAATTTTCTGTTTGAGAATACGCTGCACTCTCTGCTGCAGTAGCTGAGCAGGGATGTCGATGGTGCGCATCCCTATCATAGCACGGACATATCGAACAGATAAAGCAAGGCAAAACAACAGAGAAGAAGACAGATGCAGAGGATAAATGGAAAGACTATCATGCTCCCAATCAGTTGTTTGTTTTTCCCATATGACTTGTCTTGTCTCTTTCATCTCTACCATGGGACAGCTGTATAGAGCATGGGGATACATTGCCCGCAGCCTATGCATATGAAAGCTGTCTATTCTGGATGCCCAATAATACATCAGAGCTACAAAATATACTGCATTAAAGAATTGCCACCATAAAAGAGGAAAATGATGAATAAGTGCTGTAAAGTTTTGCTCGATAATGTATGCGTTAAAAGTGAAGTTAAATTTCTTACTTTCACAGGGTTATTAGATATACAAAGGGTGATAATTTGACAAAGTGCAGGAAGTGCCAAGAGTGCAGTGACAGCTTGTTAATCTCATAGTTTTTCATGTCACCTAATTCATCTTTCTTGCACGCAGTATTGTCTCATTCCAAAATCCATCTCTAGGTTTACTTAGCTAAATAAATTGGGGTATATTGCAATGTAATGAAAGGAAACAGTTACATGGTCCGCTGTGTTTCTCTGTGATGTCACCCATACCATGTAGCCCAAGTGTGGTTGCAGTTGGCTAACATTCCTGGCCACAAATCCAGACTGAGTCCTAATAAAGTTCTCATAAGCCTTGGATGTGACAGAGGAGATCTTCTGGGCCCTGGCCCTCGCTGCCTCCCCCAATCCGCCGTGCGGATGGAAGAGGCACAATAGATCCTGGTCTGCTTTCCTTTCTCACAGATATCTGCTCTAGTGCAAAGTCTTCATATTGCTTCACAGATTACGGATGATGTGTGGGTGTCACCGCAAGGGTTAAGATGCTTAACCTTATTCAGCTGAATCCTGCTCTTGCAAGTTTACGTGATAATTACTTCTCCGCCTTTACTCATTTTTGCTGGTATTATTTTCAGCTCATTTGAAGCTTTTGTCTCTCCCCTTGATTAAGTTTTATGTTGCCATTTTTCCATAACATACACACACAAAATGATCTGTCGACTCTCAAAGCAACTCAGTACTTCTTTTATCCCTATCTCCCTCTCTTTGTTTTTATCCCATCTTCCACTACCCCCCTCCCTCTCACCCCTGTACCTGCTGTTCATCCAAGCGTAATTGATGGAGGTATACATCCATCCTTTCTACCACCACCCAACACTCCTCTTTCCCCAAAGCCCTTCCATCCTTCTCTTTTACCTGCTGTCACCAGATGGCTCACCACCTGCCTCCAACAGTCAACAAAAGCCACAATTATTCTCCATGTCCAACAAAGGGAAACTCTCACTGATAAATATGCAAGACAGCTACACACACACACCCACACACAAACACACACATATAGATGCTTAAAAAAAGTTTCAAAACGACAATCTATAACTTCTGTAAAAGTGTTACTTTGTACATTTTAATGACAATTAGACACACAGATGTTTTAGAAATAGATTCCAAAATGTAAATTCGACATGAAGTACAAATGTATTTATGTCCAATAAATGCCATTTTGTCACAACACATCGTCTCTGCCACAACTACCACTAAACCAGGGACAGCATAGGATGTCGTCTCTACTAGAGTTGTCATGATAATTGAAAATAACCTCATTATTATTATAATAACTTTAGAAAATATATGGTAGTTAGAAACTGAAACATGCTTTTACATTACCCCACATGAATTTGTAAGAGTGACCTATAGATGTTAAATTCTTATGCTTGTAAAGTGTTTCTGTTGGGTATAAAACCTAGAATAACGCAACTAATGTTGAAGCTAATACACACTGAAGCAATGGACATGCACATTTACATATACACCCACACAGCTGGTTTAATGATAGGCAGATGAAGCAAAATTTGTTAAAACCACCAGTCTACATCTTTCTGCCTTAATGACAGTTATTTTTCTGTCACACTGTGACTCTCACAATGCAGATACATTACTGACTGCAAGATATTTTCCTCCATGCACTATAATTACATGCGACTTATTATGTGCATGTATGTCACAGTGTTTGGGACTGTCAGACTGTTCCCTATGGCTGCTGATAATTACATAGATGACTGACAGCTGTAATAAACAGAAGCCTTCCAGATTCTCTTGCCCTGGGCTGCCAAAAATCAAGGACAAAAAAAACAGAAAGAAAAACAGAAAATAGTGAAGTCTGTGTCATAATAGCAGTATATGACTTTTGTAATTTAAGTGGAAATGAAAAACAGACTATGGTATGGTGGTAGGAAATACATAATATACAATCTGCACGGTCTATATTTGCTTTTATTGAATTTGGTTCCTTACCGTGGCCTCATAATGCATAATGCATGCAGTGCATCACTATGAGGCACATTCAGAATGTAGTATACATAGTTACAGAATATTGCTTTCTATTGGTAAGTTCTGATTTATTAGCCACGATTAAAGCGAAATAAGTATAGTTTTGAACTAAAACTATTTCCACTGATGAAATCCTGTCTCAATATTTTTTCTTTGGTTTTATATTTTGGGACATATTGTTAAAAGCATTTTATATTGAAAAAGGTATTTTGTATTCTTTGGTAATACCAACTTTACTAAGCAGTTAAATAGAGAGAGATAACAGGAAAGAGAGAGCCAACAACACAGTAAATGAAAAATGTTGCTGTGACAGTGACTTCTGAAAGTGAATAGATAATTACTAATACAGAGGCTTCTTTCAAACATCCATCCATCCATCCATCCATTTTTGTAACCGCTTATTCCCTAATGGGGTCGCCGGGGGAACTGGAGCCTATCCCAGTGGTCAACGGGCGAGAGGCAGGAGTACACCCTGGACAGTCCGCCAGTCCATCGCAGGGCCACACAGAGACACACAAGGACAAACAACCATGCACACTCACAATCACTCCTAAGGGCAATTTGGAATGTCCAATCAACCTAACATGCAGGTTTTTGGACTGTGGGAGGAGGCTGGAAAACCTTGAGAGAACCCACACGAGAACACCAAACTCCACACAGAAAGGTCCTGGGTTCCCCGGGACTCAAACCCAGAACCCTCTTGCTGTGATGCGAGAGGGTTCTCGCACACCACTCCTTTCAATCAATTAGTTCCTTTTTTTCTATTGAATGAAAAAAAACAACAAGAAAGCTCTTGCAGTTTTATACTTTGTTTCATTTTTTTTTTGGACTGCATTGTTATCTAATTCAGTCAGTTTGTTTATTTGTTAATTGACTTAGAACATTTCTCAATTACACAGTTTTCTGATGAGAATATCTTTTTAATTAGTCCATTATGACCAAAGGCGTGGTGTAAAAAAAAGCCATTGAGTAAAACGAAAGTCAACAAAACCTTTTATTTCTGATTCTCAAAATAAATGAGAGGCAACGAATAAAAAACACAAAAGAGGTTACATTTCTGTATTAACTTTCCAGCTCTGAATACATGTTAAACATCTTTAAATCATTTAAAAAGCAGGGTCAGCACACAGATATTGTTGTTGGTTATGGATTAAATTCTCAAAATGTCTTATACATGTATACTCCATACTTCCTTTCTGTTGGCCAGTTTGTTTTTGCAGTGTGCTCACAAAGCTGTATGCATCAGTACCGTCCCATTAGCTTCCGACA
Source organism: Menidia menidia (assembly GCA_907169785.1). Classification (NCBI taxonomy): domain Eukaryota; kingdom Metazoa; phylum Chordata; class Actinopteri; order Atheriniformes; family Atherinopsidae; genus Menidia; species Menidia menidia. The sequence continues at coordinate 11,573,181 of CAJRST010037777.1, read as the reverse complement.
ATTCATCCCTGAATAGATACTGAATTGGCATTAAGTGATCCCCTAACCTTCTGTATGGCATTGTGATGGCTCGAGTTCCCTTTGAAATGCCCACGAAAGAGCAGAGCAATGAGAATTACAGCAAGGAAAATTAAGTGGGAAAAAAAGACTCACCAGGGCATCCATCACACTGCCTTTGTCTCTCTTTTCTTAGTTCATTTCTGCTCATGGATCTATCAAAACCAATTAATTTTGCTCTCACATGTGACATCACATCTGGACAAATATCCTACAGCACAGAAATTCAAGTGAATGTAGTTTACAGATATAGGTGCACGTGCAAATACACAATAAAGATAATTCTTCTTAAGGTTGAGTAATTAAAGTCTCCTGTTGACCATCAGAACAGATGGGAAGACAAAGGTAATTTAACAATGTTAACTCATTAACTATTATTATTTGAAATTTGAGTTCCTTATAGCATTAATTTAAATAATATTACCTGGAAAACTACTGTGAAAGATGATATGATATTTAGTGATGTCCCCTCTCAGGATTGCTTTGCTAGCTGGTTTCCCATTTTCATAGTCATGTCGTAAGCTAGCAGTAAAGTTATTTCCAAAGAAGCGTCACCAGGACTTATATTAGACTAAGCTGAAGACAAAGTGCTAGAATTTTCTATTATTTCTGTCCCTATTTTAATTTTTTTTAAGTTTTGTCTGTTCACATAGTTGTCCAAATGTAAAGAAAAAGAAAGTGATTGCGGTAATGCGAGTACCGGAAATGACCGGAAATATTGACACTGTGGACATAATTTGCTGGCAAGGTGTTTGTCTTTGGAAGAGAGATTCATGACCGTTTCCAAATATGCAGTAAAACGCAGTTTGGTAGATTTTTGTCATGTCAAATGAACACGTTTTTTGAAAGCATCAGCATGATGCTGAAAGGAGCCTGATAGAAGATACACTTCCCCTTCACAAGAACGGGTTGATAAGAGAATAGCAGGAATCACACCAAGCTGAGACCGCAAACAGTAATTCTATGGAGAAATATTGAAAAAGGAATTCAACAGCACGTAAACACTTATTGTTTTAATCTGACCATCTGAAGACGAACGGCAAACGATGATATACGTGCTATTCGGTTGAAAATGTGTCTAAAACTGACTTAAAATATATGATTGATTGTTGTGTGTTGCGTGTTGCAGTGTTAACAAAAACTCCACATGCTCAACCCAAGAAAACTATGCCAAACACTAAAAACCTACCAACCTTAGCTTATTTCCCAGCAAAACTGCAAAGCTGTTTAAGCTGTGGAATAGAAAGAAAAACACAGCTTTGATAGGCCATGGGAAGGTTTTTGCAAAATAAATAATAATGGAATAAAGGAACTATAACTATGCCTTTATGCAGAAGTGCTTATAAACCCCTTATTTCCATCCCCTACACATGCATTTGTGTTGAGTGTTGCATACAATATGCAGAGAAAATACTTTTGGGAGCCCTATAGAAGCCGATGCCAACTCAAACCAATCAGCGGGGATCACTGCCAAAGTCAGTCACAAAGTGAAAAACTAATTTCATAGGAGACGTTTAGCTACTCCATATATCGACGCTGACAAAAGCAGATGGCGGACTCTTCCACCACCCAAAAGTACATGGAGCAGGTCAGCAGGTTTTCCATCAACTCCTGTCATGTTTGTTATTTGATTTGTTGGGTGTTGTACCTTTTGTAATTTCTCCTTTGTGCTTCTTTCATAGGAAAAAGCAAAAATATTAGTTTCTGCAAGAATTATACCTGTTGGGTCAAAGGTTGATTCTAAGTTGTCCACTTACGAGACCGAGTGTTCAGGTTGGACTATCTTAGCGGTTTATAATAAATTGATAGCCTTTCTGAGATGTTCCCTGCCATGCTTATGGAATATGAATGAATGTATGTTTTCTGTGCTCTTCACATTCATGCTAAAGTTGAGAGTTCATGTGCAGTGCAATGAGCCCTCACAGAGCGCTGACTGACCAACAGCTGACTGCTGACGTCGTTACCAGGTACTATTAATAGCACTGATTTGAAAATGTGAGCAAAATAAACAGAAACGTGAAATGATCAACTTTGCTGGTAAAAAATATGAAAGGTTTATGCTCAGTTTGCAGAATTATTGAACTTCTTTCACTGTCCTAATTTGCAGAAGTTGCAAAGGCAGCACATTCATTTCCATAGTGAATGCAGCTACCTTCTATATTACAAACTGTCTGCTTGGAGAGTAAGTGCTACATGAACAGACTCCAAGGACGATTATTGCCTTTCCAACCTATTTGCATCTGGAGCTTGTATTTAATTATTTGTTCATTTTTTTGACCACTGAATCAGTTGAAAGTGAAGTGGCCTCTCCACAAGTCAATTAAAGCCATTCAAAAGTGCAGTAATTATTGAACACTGCCTCAGGTAACAGTGTCATAAAAACACTGTCACCGTCAACTGAGGTAACAGAATAGGAGGGAACAGTGGTCAGAAACTTGTATGAGGCTGTGAAATATACATGTTTATTTGTCATTCATCATTCAGAATGAGCTTTATGGTAATCAGTGTGAGGTAACTGCTAGTTGTTCGCCGCGTGCCAACAGGAACAGATGCCTTGGAAAACCAAAGCTCACTGGAGATGGTGATGTTTAATAAAGCATTTGGCTGGTATGTGTATGCAGGCAGATATTCTCACATTCGTTTTTTCTCCTCTGAAGGTGGAGCAGCGTGTGAGATTAGCGAGATGCAAGGAGCTTCTGTCCTTGTGTTAATATTAAAAGATGGCGATGCGTGTCTTTTCTAAGTTTAGTGTTATAGAGTGTGTATGCTTGGATTTTTCGTAGAGTCTAGCTTTGGCCTTGTGTCAGAGTAGAATTACTTAGCCTCCTGGTGTCTAAATGCATTTTGCCTTTTGGCAGGGTGGCGGGCATGTGGCTGCAAATGGCTTGATTGAAATTGAAGAACATGTCTGGAGCTTTGTGCAGTGGTGTTGTGGAGCAAATGGTAACAGATGCTAAAATTTGGACTTTTGGAGCAACAACCTTTGAGTTTGAGTCAAACTTCTCAAAGACTTCCTGGTTGATTGAAATTTCTGGATTTTTCTGTCGTAGGATGTCATTTAGGCTTATTTTGGCTTTTTGGGACTTTATTTCCATTTTCGTCATAAAAAGGCTGGACGATTTCTTTGTCTGTGATTGAAAACACCACTTCGCCTTTTTCTTCCTGCAAAAGATGCAGGCCTGGTAATCAAAGCAGCACAAAAGAACTGCTGTTCATGTGGGTTAAATGGTGGATGTCTTAGACTTTAAACATTTCCACTCCTAGACCTCAGCATGTGACTTCTCCAGAAAACAAGAACAATTAGAGGTGGGAAGCAGATTTGTATGATATCTTTACAAGTGTATGTGAGTTTGTGTACTTGCAGGATTTACTTGTTTTTCTTGGGCTCAACGTGTTAGCCAGAGGGAATATAAATCAATGTGTCACATAATTGCTTAAGCGACCTTTGCCGATAAGAAATGGCTACCTTTTGAAATCTCTATCAGTCTCTGTCAGTTTGACCATCTTCACCGCTCAACCATTGCTTTTTCCCTCTGCCACATCATTCGACCTACAAACACACACACACTCTGAGATTCACTTGACTTTAGAAGGCTGTGCATTGATTTGCTTATTGTTAACATATGCCCAATTCTAATGCCAATTGCTAATCCAATCTGAAATTTGCATTTTTCTTCCAATGACAGAATTGAAAGAAATGCTCTTTGTTGAGTAACCTTTACTATTCCTAATAAATCCTGTGCCATTAATCAGCCAGAACTAAAAGTAAAGAACAGATTTAGATTTGGATCCTTCTGAAAATGCTTTTTTCCATTTTTCTAACATCCACTTAGAACGAAGGGAATCTTTCTCCAAGACCACTTTTCTCTTTTTACTCATTCTGAATGTAACAAGACCTCAAGTAATAAAGTGACGATATTTCACTTGACATGATGTTCCAGGCCCAGCTGTGGACTTCTTTGTTTTACTCATTGATTCATTTTCCCATTTGAGTGTCTGAGATATTTCTTTTCCTTTTTTTGTATTTACTAAGGCTTCTCATTTTCTGTGCTTGTGCAAACTCAAACTTTTTTTCCCCCATGCTGGCTCTACATAGTCTCATATTATCTCTAATCTCGAAATTTCTAAATCTCTTTTCAGTTCCCTCTGCCCATCTGCACCTCTACCAGTTTTGTTGGACTCCTGTGCATGATGTTTTTGTCAGTTACAGCCGTGTGTCATGTTAAATCTCTCCCATGCTGTGGCAGGGGCCTGTGGATTAGGAAGAGAATGGGGACGAGAAGGAGAAGTGCAGAGTAGAGTGATTTGTCATTTCAGGTAATAGCTCCTTTGGGAACTGTAATGGCTGATGGCTCTTTAAAGTGTCCCCGATCTGTCATAAATGTTCTCTTCAGATGGACACATACAACAACTTGTTGGCTGGCTGTCGCTGTGTGTCAAAGATCGGGACAGTGGGATCCTGTGAGGACTGTTATGCTTCTACAAGCATCTGTGCTTTCAACTAACATAGTTTACAACTGTAGACCATTCAAGGTTGATAAAGTTCCAAAACAGCTGAGTGGCAAAGAAAGTGGTGTGGGGCACTCATCTTCAGCAGGTTAGGTACATTAGTCAGGGCTAGCCTATTCAGGCAGTAAAACACAACATGATATTTGATAGATAGTCCATGCAAATAGGCCAGGATAGATGTCATATATTCCCTATTGCATGCAAGGTTGTAACATTCTGGGCCAATAGATTTAACAATTTAACAACAAGGCTCTTAACCTAAAGAGTGGGAGTTTTCTACAGTGAAATGTTTCACTCTAAAAGAAAAATCTTAATTTAAAAAAGTTTAATTTAAAAATGTCTTTAATCTGCGATCACACTTAAAGTTGGAGTCAATATAACAAAGAATTCCTCTGAGTGGTTTACGAGCAATAGAATGAGGTGAGATGTGATCAACTTACCTGACAAACTTGTCATAAAAACTGATGAAAAATGGGAGGGATACAGTATGGATAACAAGTTATTTAGATGATAGAAATTAGATATTTAAAATCAAATGACCTGAAATGACCTGCGTCTAGATGAGCCTTCTTTAAGAGAAGAACTGAAGCATGTCTGAGAAAACTGGAAACACATGTTTGTAAAAGTATTAAATATTAATTAAAAATATTAACTATTAATCTTCATTTATGTGGTCTGTTGCTTAGGTAATGGTTAATCTTAACACCCATACATGCTTTAACTGCCATTTTCTGGTAATGCTCTCAAAACAGCGACTTTCCCAATCACAGAAACATTAAACAACATGATACTAGAACTTTCTTAATACAGTGAAACTTACATTCTTTTTTTTATTGTTGGTTGTAGAAAAGATTGTTCTAGCTGGCAGGTCAGAAAAAAAACAAAGTAGCATAATAGGATGACTTGTAATTTATTTCATTGTTCATTGGAAAATGACAATTAAGCAAATGTAACCTCCACCTTTACTAATACAAAGCACTTTCTCTCATACTTACTGCGACTTTATTTCAATAAGAATAGGACACATAATCCTCTTCTTGTAATGCTATAATTTATGTCTTTCACAGTCTTTGTCACTTTTTCTTTGTACTCTTTTTAAACATAATGATCTTTAAATCTTGTTTTATCATTTGATCCATAAAATCCTCTCAGAAGTGTTACGTGCTGGCTCTCTCCCACAGCACACTTTTCACACAGGAGTGCTGCAATTGTACAGTAATTTCTTAGCATTATGTTACACGATAAGGCATCGTCTTACATGAGTTTGCTCTTCTAAGTGCTCATGTATATTGCATTTATTTCCATTTTTGGGAGTTGGCTGCTATGTTACTGAGCAACAGTTCCACTTGAGAAACTGGCTCTAAATTGTCGGAAGCTGCGGATTTATAAACCTTTGAGTTCACCAACAGTTCACCTGGTGGAAATACACATGCATGTAACTCAGTAATGTCACACCAAGTCCTCTAAGGTCTGCATTAAATGCTAGACTCACAACCCCGCTTTTTGGCACACTGTCACACTGTTAGGTCCTTTTTCCCATTCTGAGACAAGCTATTTGATAACATATGGTGGTCACGGCATTTAAAGGAGAGCCAGACATCCCCACTCTTGGCAACTTGTTGATTTGCACTTCCGTTAGAGACAAGCCTGCTGCAGAAAAACAGCAGTGCGTTTATATGTGACATGATATTTTTGACGCCGTGGCCTCTGACTTTCTCTCACATATCACAGTTTATGCAATTATAGCAGAAATCATTGCACTGCTTTGTTTGTTAACGTATGTGTCTGGTGCACTTTAGAGTGCACCAGAGCATGAATTATGATAATATGTACTTCATGAGAAAAAAATGTTTGTCCAGATATGTTCTCAGAGTGAAAGCATGCTGTCATGGAGTCTGACTGATTTTCATACCATTTTCAAACGAGTTTTACCATAGGACAGATGAAATAGATGAATAGCACCCAATCATTTTTAGAAATTTTGTTGTATAAGCTCTAAATACAAGCACAGGGAATTGGAAAAAAGCAAACATGGAAAAGGCTGAAAAAAACAGAATGCAAATACTGTGACGACACATACAGCATAAGCAACACTGTGTGCCTGTGTAATCAAAAATCCGCATTTTATATAGGCCAGGTTACCTTGTCCTCTATAGTCTGACATAATGACATACTTGATGAGATATGGGCTGAATTTATTCATTTTTTGTCAAAGTCATGCATGAAGCGCTGTACACCTGTAGACTGTGCTTCTTACCTTTTTAAAAAACTTGGACAAATAAACAAATAGACAAAGATCAGATCTAAAACAAACATGAATAACAGCACTAGCATGGAATAAATGTTTTCAATTCCCCTCACTACTCAACAAACAGTGTTGGATATTGTCCTGATAACAATCTCGAATTTTGATGCTATATAGCAATGGATTTTGCCTTCTCATGCAGATTAAAAAACATACCTTTTTCTATTGTTTTTTGATGGGACAAAAAATCTTGAAATGAATTTAATTAGCCATTTTCTTTTCTGAAATTATTATAAATCAGTCACTGTGGATTTATGCGTAATATGTTGCAACTGTCCCAAAGTCTGAAAGACAACCTTACCAGGTCAGGATGGCAGAAAAACTGGATTAGATAATCTGAAACATCACCTGGAATTCCCAAAGCACTTTGACACTTTCTTTAATTCATAAACAATTTTTGTTTCACAGCTATTTTACACTTGAGGTATCACTGAACGACAACATTTATTACATTCTATGACCATCAAAGTCTGAGAGCTAGCCTGCTACCTTCAGCTCCCAAACTGAGGAAAACTATCAACAGATCTGACTGAATTGTTTATTTCATAGTTTATTGGAACATGATGGAGCTGAGAGACCGCATATGATACTTTGATAGAACTGATTTACTGTGGTTGAGAGTCGTGCTGAAAATAGAAGTGTGTGTTTACATTTTCTTTTTCCTGTTGGCTAAACAAGGATATTCAATAGTGAAGTGATAGCCTTGGATTTATATCCGCAGCCTTATAAAATACATTTATTTATCCTTAATATTCTGATTCATGCATTTTCATAATTATCATGTCTAAACTATTTTGAAAATGACATTTCTGAATGCTAGTCCTTAAATTTTACATAATTTTACATAAGTCATATGATTCAAACAACAATAATTCATTTAGCCTTGATTCTGAGGAATGGGCAGCTTTTCTGTAAATAGTTCATGAAGTATCATTGTAATTGCTTTAAATGTGTAATTGGTTAAAAATATGCAGAGAAACTTGGAGTGCCAACCCCAAACGCGTTCTGCTCTCCGTTCTTTCCAGATCTATGCACACAACAAACTTAATGCGTGTTTCTTGTAAGTGTCGCATAGTTACTTTCTCTCTGAAAAAGCCCAGTAACATATTTGCTCCAAGGATGTGCTCTAAATACAGGCGACTCTGCTCTGATTACCACGCAATTATGGTTTTCCACTAGTTCACCGGAATGGAGCTGAGTGCTGATTATGATAGTTTCTCAGATAAAGTTGAAATATTTGATGAAAGCAATTTCACCAGTCAACTCTTTTAATACCAGAGTGTTCATCTATGTTTGTCTGACCATATACTTCAAATAAAACAGGTGAAGTAGAAATGAGCTGGTTTCCTGATCACAGGCACTTTAAGGTAATTGAACTAATAAGCAGAATCTGGGCCTTTGGGAGCATAACGGTGTATACCTGAGTGTTTAATCTGTATATCAAACAATCCAACAAAAAGAAAACATTGCCGTTTAAGACTAGGACTAACTTTAGTTTTTGGGAAACTCTGTCCTCGTAATATGACAGAAATGAATGAGTTAGTAAATTGGCATACTTATTGAACCTTTTAGCCTGCTAAGGGAAGTGGATACATTGAATCGTCAAAGCACTGGCCTGGTTTGATTTTCTGTTTTAAATTGAAAGCCAACTGACATTCAGCAAAAGGCTGCTTGTACCCCGGCCAGACCGCCTATCCATCATAGAGCTGAAAATTATTCACTCTCACACCCAAAAAGCAGATTTAGAGTCACTCATCGCCTTCCACATAGCATGGCTGATCCCTGCCTGGAAGAATCCCTATCTGCATGAGACAAGACATAGTCAAATCACTATTAGTGTGCCATTTATTTGATACTCCAGTAACAAGTCGCAGTGAACATGCACATAGTCAAGCATATCTGTGGATGTGATGCAACAAGTGGACGAGATCTTTTCTTATGTCTAACTGCCTTTGTGGGAGATCATTCAACAAATATAGAGGTCAGATGTGTAACTTATACGTTTAGACAAAATAACTTCAAATGGGTTTTGTTAGGTATTTATTTGTCAGATATACTGTAGTTATAAATTAAGATTATATATGGGATTATTTTTAATTGTTGTATAAAATTTAGTAAACTGAGTGATCAGTTTATCTAATTGAATAGTTTGTTAAAACTGAAAAAATAAAGAAAATTCCCAAGGATTCTTAAAAAGTCCTTTCTAAGGCTTTGTTCTTCTTTCCTCACTTGTCTTGTGAATAGTTTTTTTTTCCCATTCCCGTGTTCATAATCTGTGATCCACAACCTGAGTTGAACAAACAAATAAAGGGGGAGTAATTCCTGGTCTATAAGCAGTCATCCAGAAAAAGGATTGTATAACACTGTTAAACACGGGAGAGGTCTCCAGTGGTTTCTCCAGAGTTAGTCCATATCAATCTGTTGTTAAATGCATCTTTCTCCTTCATGTTATCTTTTGCCATATTTTTTACTTTTCTCATCCCTTCTCAGCAGTTGTTCTGTGTCTTTCTCTCTTTTCTCCCATCACATCACAAGCAGCAACAGGAAAAATTTGTGCTTTTATATATAGATTGTTTCTCACCACAACTGCATCCGACCTTTGTTAATTATGCAATATGCTTGAGGAAATATGTACATGTCTTCCTTTACTCAGACTATACAAAAACATTAGCATATTCTTTATATCGTCATTTTTGCCTTTTTGAATACTTTGGTTTAATTAAATGGTCTGGACTGGGGCCATGCCGCTATCAATTTTCAGTGCGAGTAAATGTTAAAGATCGTGCCACAGGAGGAGAACACAAGTAGCTTGCTTCTAAAAAGGTGGCCAAGAATAGCACTGTTACCAGTTTAAAATAATGGGAATAGAAAGAAAATGGGCCGTAAATGCAGTAAGAACATTAACATGAAAAAGGACAGAGGAGCCAAGAAGGACAGGAGCAAAAATTAAGATTTTAAATGACGCCACCTGGCAATAAATCTTCACAAAAATTTTTTAAAAATAAAATAAAGTGCTATCATACACTTTGTCTACATGCATCTGCACATGTTGTTGGTACACACATGCATACACGCATATCACACCTCCTGTCTGTGCGTTAGGGAAACTATTCAGGCAAGTTGAGCAACAATCTCTCCCGTTCATCTCTTGAGTAAAAAGGGAGAATTTGCTGGTAGTTACAAGTCTGTTTCCACACAGCTCTGGAGACTTTGCATGTCTGAACAATCGTCCTGGTTGTGTCTAATCATGCCATGTGGCACAAAGAAAGAGAAGCGAGAGAGAAGGAAAAGAAGAGCTGTATCTTAGAATTAGCGCAGCCATGATTAACGACCAATAAGCACATGGGAAACCAGAGCTCACGGACATGCTTACAAAGGCACCACACATGACCACACATTAGGTCTGAAATCTCCCGGTCCTGGAGATGGATTTGCAGGCACACCTGACAGAAGCATTTTAAACAAGAGACAAACAGATCAATCCTCTGCATTCATACAAAAATCAATTCTTCAAGTTAGTTTTCTCACCCTTTGTTCCATTCATCTTAAGCTTGCTCGCGCTCAGCAGGGCTGACAAACACATGAGCATGCACACCTGTCTGGATTCCCAATGGAAATTGTACAGGAAGCCATGAAGCTGAACTGCAGCCGAGCGGAAACAGTCAATATGGTGGAAGGTTTCCCAAACAAGACTTGAGTACACATATTGACTGTGATGTGGATTTGTTTTATTTTTACATGTTCCCTATGATATGTCACAGATAAAATGTGAATGGTTTAATTAAACTGTGGTTTATCTAGCCACAGATCAGATGAGAAGGAGGCCAATTTAATAATGAACAGGCTTCAAACCTCAATTAGATTTCCTCCCTGGCTGAAACGAAATATCAGTCTCATCTCTTAAATTCTGATGCCAGTCGACCTTTATGATAAGTTAGTAAACTTTGATAGATTTTACTTTCAATCAGTTTTCTTAAACCTGTACAGAATTAAGTACACACTACATACACACACACAGATAACAACAAAGAAGTACTCATTAAATTAAAAATGCTGCATTGTAGAGCTACAGAGTCGGAGGTCAAAAAAACAAGTCAAGACAAATACACAAGATAAATGAAAAGACTTGCAGAAATATTACTAGTGTTGATCAGTGTGCCTCAGATTGCTAAAAGCAATAAAGCTCTCATTCATTCCCACCTCGTCCTCCCTGTATCTTCGTACCATTTTGGCCCTTTTATTCTCAGGCAACCTCCCCTGCCTCCAACCTAACCTTCTACTCATCTACAGCCCACTGCTGTCCCACTTCACCAATCAATGTTGGTGTGGGTAAAACACAAATAATGTGGTGGAAGATGGGAATTTCAGGGAAAACAAGGAAAGAGTGAGAGGTGATGGCAAAGTTTTGAAGATTTTCGTGTGCTAAAGTTATTTCCCGACCAGATTTGTCTTGTACTTCACTGAGCTTTGAAAACAAAGCTCCCTTTTTTCATAATAAAACAGGACAACGGTGTGTGTGGTGCTGCTAACACTGTTTGGAAACTTACATAAAAATGTATGACATTTTCTGTGGAACTCTGTGAGAGAACTGCGATGCGCGGGGCTTATCACGTGTGGTCCTTAACATAGACTCGTTGAACATTAGGTTTGAATTGATGCTTGTTTGGTTTGGGGAACTTTGGATGATAAATGGGCATTTGGCTCACAGGTCACTACAGTACTGGCACATCCCTCATCACCCATCACAAGTCTGACATGATGGGGAGATCGATAATTGTACAGTGTGGATCCCTGTATATAATTCTCTTCCATTGTGTACGTCTCTCAACTTGTTACTGGAGAGAGAGTAAAAAGGGTCAATAGCTTTTTCTCAACCAAGAAATCTGACAAGCTGACAAATTATTTTTTGGGGGGGAAAGAAAATAAAAGCTCTCACAGAGGACTTTTTAAAGAAAGAAATGTCAGGAAAGGGGAACATTGCAGTGAGAAGGGAAATTTGCCGTTTTAAACATAAATGTGTTTTTGGAGAATATCAGATTTAACATTTGTATGTGACTTGAGGATCTTTGTTTTAAAATTGAGTTGTACACTATAATGTATTTACATTTAAAGATGGTGTGTAGATGACAAATTGGAGATGGTTTGTATGTGGTGATGTTCAGATGAAAATAGTGTCTTAACTAATGGCCAAAAAGCTAAATGTTTGTCTTGACGCAGGCAATTACTTATTTTAAAAGGACTAGGCTCCCAGATGCTTTCTGGGAGATTCCTGGTTAGATTTTATGTCAGCTTTTACCGACATTGGGGTTTCTTTCTCAAACATGTTTGACTGGTGAGGTACCAAGAGGTACCAACAGTACAGTCTCTCCCATCTGAGCCACTGATTTAAAAAATGTCACAGGCACACTGGTGACCGCCCTCTTTAGTTACTCAGTGTGCGTGGTAGGAGGATTTAGACAGGAGAAAACCTCCTTATATTTCTTAATGATTATTTTAACTTGTCTCTGATGTCCAAGGAGTTGTACATATGTTGTTGCCATCCCCTAACTTCAAATTTTTTAATGACTCCTCTGAGTTGCTTAGAGTGTCCTTCTTGTCTTCATGTTGTAACTGTAGCAGGACTAATAATAAACAAGTGACTGGACTGGACACATTTTTTTTTTACTTACAGCCAGCTGACACAGATCAAGCAGACTCAGTGGAAGGCTCAATCATTTAAAAGGGGGTGAACATTTTAGGCATAATGATTCACACAACACATTTGAAATGAAATGAACATTATTTGGATGTTTTATTTTTCCTTTTGACATGACATTTTTTCCCTTTTCTCCCTAAATTCTTGCCAAAAAGCCTAACAATATTGACCATCAAGTCATTTATAAAAACAATAAAGAATACAAAAAAACAGAGGACAGAATACTTGTATGCATTGTGGCAACCTGAATGGATGGGAGCACTGTTTTTGCTGCTTGACAACAACTTAGCTGATGATCATTCTCACAGCTTCAGCAGGTAACACGGGTGAACTCACCCAGTAGACAATGGACAGAAACTCACAGATAATGGTTCAGAGATGCTCCATCTCACTGACATGTCCAGATTTACACCATCTGTTGTTAACAAGCTCTGTAATCCCTCTGCCTTCACTGTTGCCTCTGCGTCTGCCCATGTGGACCGAAGCTGGAGTAGGGACATGTTGTAGTTGTTCTTGCAGCCAAAAATACAAAGAAATCTATATTTCCTTGCTGATATACCTGTTCTGTCCTCATGAGGGATCAAAGCTTATCAATTTTAGTAACCAGTGATTGATTTCCACCACAATCAAGGGGAGAAATTATTGAAACGTCTCCCTTTTCCTTGATTTCTTTCAAGGAGAGGTTTTGGAATATAAACAAATTCCCTGTTGCCATTGCTCTGCATTTAAACAGATGAGGGAAATTTAAACACTTTTGCGCTTTATAGGAAAAAAACTAAAATGTGAATTATCATTGAAATGAAGCTGAGGAGATAAACTCCCAGGAACATCAGGACATTCACAAAATTTCCACAGCGTCTGCAGCTGGCTGGGACTAGTGCCTTCAGCGTTCTAGAAAATCAGAGATCCACTACACAGGGGAGTGGGTTAATATGGGCGAAAGCTCAACCCTTTTCCTGACCTTTACAGTTAGAATATAGAGACCTAAAATGCTTTAGTCTCTAATGAGCCCACCGTGCTATCCAGCTGTTTATCTGACAGCTAGTTAGCCAACTTTTGGGTGCTGAATGTGTCTTCACTTGATCTTAGAACTTACAGAATTTGAACTGTCTCCAGGAATGAGTATTATTGAGATAAACATTTCTGAATGCTGTAGAGCATGTATTAAAGAAATGAGTCAGCCATCTGGTACCATTGGCAGTGGTCTGCATGTGCACATCATTACTGGAGTAATAATTTTTTTGAAGCATACTGTACAACTACTCTGAGAACCAACATTTCAGGAGAAAATTATCAGGAGATGGTTGTTTGTTTTTGGAGAGTGGAGATTCGCTGCCTGAATCTGCTTTATTTTTAGAGTAAGTGTTAGAAACTCCCCAGTGATAGCCGCTATCAATAGATAAACCACAGGGACTGCCAGAATGACACTCTCTCCCATTGGAGCACTCAGGTATTGTTGATATTTCAGCTGAGCACTTTTCCTGACACTATGACCACTAGAGCACAATTTAACGACTTGGTCCTGAACTATCATTTCTGGTGATGGCAATTTGGTTTGGCTTGAATGAAAAGTGAAATCATTCCACTGTAAAAATAGATAAGTAATGAGTTAAAGAAAATGAATGAATACAACAAAAAAGATGTATGTCAACCGCTTATGATCAACTATCTTGTAAACATATTCCAGGAGAGCTAAAATTCCTTTACTTACCCTCCAATATAATGACATTGTTGAATTATCTAGATTTTTTTGGTTCCTCCACACACACATTTACAGTTTCTCTTTCTTGTCTACCTCTCGTTTTATTTGTGTCTTTGCTCATCTGAAGAATTAATCTGCATTACACAAGCTTACACACACTCTGACACTGAAAGGTGAACAAAACACTCAATCGTATCACACAAAAAAGAGGCTTTTGGATGTACTTTTTAACAAGGCAGCCAACAGGATTGCTTTCAGTCACCTTCCCTTTTGAAGATCCTGTTAACAAGGGAACAGATTCTCAGTTAACAAGGAGGTGTTATTTGCTTTTAGCCCAGACAAATCATCTCATCTATGATCCGCACTTCCATACACTGAGCGCTCGTCGGTCGCTGTGGCAATCAAAATGTCCAACTGAAGCAGACAAGCATTCCTGTTGCTTTATTATGTATCCTTTCATCTTCAAAAACATTTTCACACACAAAGATCAGAACAAATGCTTTTACCAAACCACATTAGAAACTCTGGGTTAATTATGAAAGCCTGTTGTTCTGACTCGATTGCTGAATGTCCCCATGTAAAGTTAAACAAAATCACACACCAATATAAACACACACAGCGTTATTTTCGTAAGTGCCTTTCAGAGCGACCACCGTGGATTAGGTAATACTCACACATATCTGTCCTCCACGAACTCCACATTAATTTCTTAATACACACACAAAACCGTCCACAAACACACACACACGGGCAGTGGCCCAACCAGTCCCAGTGGAAGCGACCATACCAACAAAGTCCGCTTTGTTCTGAGTGACTGCTTTAATCTTTAATGCATTTTGGTTGCTGGTGGCAGCTGACGTGGAGCCATTGGATTACCTCAGACTGTACTGTTGTCACACTACTGAGGTCAGTTCAATAACTCGGCTCCCCTGGGTTGAGATAGACAAACCACGTCAGGCCAATTACACACAATCTCTTGCATACACACCGCCAGTGACGCACAAAGCGACTCATACAAAGTCGCACACTTGAGCACTCACCTGTTCCATGAAAGCTCACAACACAGTGTTTATACATGCAAATAAACAGCTAATCTCCATTCAGTTTGGTGTCTGTAATGCACTACTTTTTCAGTCCACATCAATTAGCAATGCTTTGTATGAGTGTTTGTTCCGACCTTTCATAGAGAAAATGAATATTTTGCCGGTAAAGAATCAACAAAACAAAACTATGAGGCATCTCACCTTGACCTGGTGCACAGGTTTAGCAGAACATAATGTGTTCTTAGAGCTTTCACAGGCATTTTCAAAATTTTCTAATTTGTATTTCCTCCTTACATGTCCTGTCCATATATGATAGATTAGATTTAGGCCCAATCCAAATTTCCATGCCTGGTCCTTCCTATCTGTTTAATAGGATTAAGTTACCCTTTTTCAGGGTAGCTGGAAACGAGGGATTCTGATGGCCAGATGACCATTACTCTGCAATGCCTGACACAAATGGCCCATTGAGCACCAGAAGTGATTTCAATATGGTTCTAACTCTCATCTGACCACTTTTAGCAAAAACAATGTGTTCTACAGTGACAAAGCTGCATCAGCAAGACTCATCTAAGCAAATGAATGCATAAATGTAAAAACATTAATTAAATTTGGCATCCTTGAACAATTTCACCAGCAGTCTGACAGAATCAGTTTGGATACTTTGTTTCTTATGTACTTTTCAGCCAGTTCCTGTGTTTAGTTTAGGGAAATTATATTGGATATTATATAATACTTTAGTATGTTTTGCCTTCAACAACTTTAAAAACATCTCTTTTGTGCATCAAGGTAACTCAATTTGATACTGTGATAACTCAAGTCCAGTGTCTCTTAGTTAGGTTTGACCAGATAGGTACTGATTGAATAAGATGATAAAAAAAGAAAGGAAAAAAACACAAAATTTTTCCAGCCAAATCTCTCGCTGAACAGCAGCATACAAAACATTGCTCTGTCTCGTAGTTAGCTTCACAGATTGTGAGCCAAATTGTTGAACTACTGTGTTGAAAACTACTTACACTCCTGTATGGGAATGAGTTAAATAAAAAAAGCGTAGAACAAAAAGCAGAGAGAGCAAAAAAAAAAGAAAAGAAAAAAAATCAGATTCTGGAACCTTAAAACATAGAGAAAAAAAACAAGGTCGAGTTTAAAACGTCATATTGAAGAGCAAATACAGTCTGTTGCCATTGTCACCACCTCGCAATCATCGAGTCTACAAACAATACGCAATTGTTATAGCGTCAAATGTGAGTACATCTGCCTCACCTCACTGAACAAAAGCCAACTTGTCTCACGGACAGATGATGTCTTTAAACAAAATTCAGACAGATTTTTTTTACTTGAAGTATTTTGAAGTAGTCATTGACAGTGTGATATGTTAATCTGCTTTTTTAAAAAATCAACTTCACAGTAAAATCAAGCTTATGTATCTCAACCCATTCAGGAATGCAGCAGCGTTACATTCAATCAAAGCTGTCACTGGGAAAAGAGAGGGCACACACACTGGGGAAACTGCTAGTCTATCTTTCACTCCAATAGACAATTAAGGATAATCAATTTAAGTAACATGCAGGTTTTTGCAAATTTCATTGTCCATTGGAGAATGGACATAATCCCTGCAAGCTCAGAGAAAAACATAAAAAAAGTGTTTTCTCCTTTAATTTTTATTCCTTTATGGAAAGTTATTTGTGTGGGAAATGTTTTATCTGTGTAATTGTTTTGTGATGTTTTGTGCTCTTTGACATTTTCAACGCCGGTCTGATTCCCAGCGATTCAACTGAATCCAACTTTCTTCTCTAGATTCTTGAGAACAGTCTTTTATCATAAAGACTTCTATGTATCTGAGAACACAGTGACAAGGTTTAGTGGATCCGGGGGCACAGTGGCAACCTGCCATCAAATTTCAGAGGATCAAGTGGGTGGATCGAATGCAATGCCATGCACATTGTCAGCTTGGAGAAAAATCTGGCCCATTACTGACAACAGCACACTTCACATAAAATAATGTGTGTTTTTTTGCAAGTAACAAGGACCAGGCTGCCTCTATATACGAATGAAGCAATATGATTGAATAAGAAAATAAGTAATCAAAGGGCTTTTTAATTGAAATAGTATACACTCTATCATCCTAAAGCGAACAAAGCAGATTCACAGTGATGTCTACTGTGCAAATACAACCCCAATTCCAAAAATATTTGTACACTATTTAATATATAGCAGATTTAAATCATTTGTAAATATCCTTGAGCAATATCTTATTCACATTGTTTAATTTTTATTGTTTTATGTTGGAGAATAGCATTCTAACATTCTAACAGACTGGCTTTTCTTTCTGTAGTTACATTTCAGAACACTTGGCTAATGATACCTCTGAGAGACCTCTCTAATGTGCTCTTTTTCGAAATTCCCCAACTTCTCAGCCCCACTTTCTGTTCCAGCCTTTTGTTGACCCAACCCCAACATTTTAAAAGTGATTAGATATCATGTTCTTTCCCATTTTTTAGTTCTATTGCCAACAAAGTTTCTAACACAAAATAACACCATTTTGAATTTCACTCCATTCAAGAACGGACAAACGAATAAATGCATTGCACTTTTGTAGAAGAAGGCTTTGGACCCTCCCTTTTGGAGTGGTGCATAATTTTTTGGGCTCTCATTAGCCAAATCACATGCAACCTAATGGCTGCAGAGCTGTCATGCATGGTGCCTGCATGCCATAAGGAGCAGATTGAAGTTGATGTTGTGCCTGAGAACACTTTAACAAATGAGAGCTTGAACTGTAAACCCAGCACAACCCACTCCATCGTCCTGCATTAAGTCCAGCCACCTGACATTATTATAACGGTAGTGACAATATGACTAGAGACATATTGGATACTGATCTATAGGAAATCTGAAATAATTCTTTGTTTAGGTAGGTCATTTTACAATTAGATAGTCTACAGGAGAGATAGATAAAAAAGAGGCAAATGCTTGAAATGAACTAATACATTGTTGAGTGAAGAAGAGTAATGCCATCCTGAAGCTAACACATAGTTGGCCAACCAGCTAGCTAAGCTGACCTTAACGGTGTTTAAAATGTTGGTTTACTGCCTCTCAATTTACAGTGCAATGGGCTACTTCAAATTGTTTTTTTTGTTTTTTGTATATTCCAAATACGATTTCATAGCATTTTTAGGTGACACTGAAAAAAAACTGAGATGTTTCTTTTTTTATCCTGTTGATATACATATTTAGCAATAAGGTAAAAAGAAATGTTTCAGATAATTGTTTTAGCAAACCATTACTGGCTTTACAATGTATCCTTATCTTACTTCAAATTTACTTTGTTTTAAACAATCAGCCTGACATGCAGCAAGAAAACCAACACAAAAAGTGGTTAGCCTGGTAAAACCCCAAATGAACTTTAAACAAAATAGAAACGTAAATAAAACACAAACCATAGAATGTTTAGTGATTGTGGACAAAAAATTATCTGAATAAATTTGATTCTTTTTAATTATTTTTATTTGTCACATCTGATTTCATGAATTTCATGTAGCTATGGACTTATCGTAATCACGACAAACTCTTTTATGCTTCCCAGCTTGTTGCAAAATGCAAGTTTGCATCAGTTGCCAGAAAATGATTTTGTGTTCACGATTTGTGACCTGCATGGTCGGCTAATATAGTGAAACTGAGTGTTACTTCTTTATGATCTACAGTTTACAGACGGCGGCTCAGATGGTGGACTCTGGGACTCTGTGAGTGGGCTTGATAACCAGGTAGGTGATCTCCAGATCTCCTGCAAAAGGTAAGAGAAAAATGGTTCTATAAACACTTGTTAACATGTAACTTGGCCGATGTGCTTTTCAAGTTAGGAGAAACAATAGCCATATTTATTTCAGAGAAAGAACTGGAGTTCATAAACTGAAACCATGGGATAGACCGCAGACAGAAAGTACAATGGAAACAAAGACCCTGATAGCAGTCACACAGAGCAAATTAGTTGTAGGACACAATTTGTTTGATAGAATAAAAAAAAAATAGTCAGAACATTTCACTGCAGATACATCTGAACAAGCCTTATCTGGGATTTATTTTGTTAACTGATTTGAAAGCTCGTGGTAACAGACGCAGTTTGCACCAAACAAAGAGGAACTGACAGATGGAGCATACAAATTGTCTAAATAGTCAAATTCAAATGATGCATGATAAACAGTATGAAATTCACTAATGCATTTTACAGAGCAGTGAACATTCACTTGGTATTAACTTCCTTTATCTGCCTCTATTTATTTTTCATAGACACACAGACATGTGCAGAATGAGTACATGCGACTTACTTATCCATTACATCAAATGTCAAAGGTTTATCTGCCAGCATTCATCAGCTTGAGATTATGTTCTCTGGTTGTTTAACCCACTCAGACCACATGCAACATACACACAAATCTCCTCTTCAGACCTCAGGCAATTTTAACAACCTTTTAAGAGAAGTCTATTTTGGGCTAGATGAAAAATAACATAATTTGTTAATATTCATATAAATAAATCAGAATGTTTAACTCCCGAAGGATGTTCATATTTTCATTCTTCTCTCTGGCTGATAGATGCATCTTCTTTAGGTAAGAGATAAGTTTCTTTGTTCAATGAGTGCATATTATTTAAAATGTAATTAATCAAAAACACAAATAAGGTCAGACTGAGTTTCACTAAAGAATGATAACCAGTGGAATAGAGCTTATGTCCATGATTAGATAGAGCTAATGTTTGGATT
The DNA here is from genome assembly GCA_907169785.1 of Menidia menidia. NCBI lineage: Eukaryota > Metazoa > Chordata > Actinopteri > Atheriniformes > Atherinopsidae > Menidia > Menidia menidia. The sequence goes on along the minus strand of CAJRST010037777.1, from coordinate 11,553,117 downwards.
GATGTTTACACTGATGAGACCTACTCTATGATATAAGACTGGTCCACACTTCAGTGTGCCTCATAATTTTTAAAGATAATCATTAATATTCACAAATCACCATCCGAGCGTAGACAAAGTCTGCCACACTTCCAATATGGTGAGAAAGTGGTCAAGTTCCCCCCTAATACAGCCAAGTGGCAGTTGAGAAAGAAAATCTATGCAGAAAAAAAAGCCCAGACTACACTGACAGATAAAACACAATTACATACCATAGGGGAGATATGAAACTCCCATTTTTTTCTCAGTTATTTCATGTAAGGGTTAAGATGTGTGCGACAGATTTCCTTCAAAACTTTATACTTCTCTGTTTTTTCCATATGAAATTCGCTTAAACTGGAAATTTCCATTTGTTTGATGTGTATGCTTCTCCTCATATCCGTCCAACTTCTTGCATCTCCTTTCCATATTAACAGTCTTACCTTCAGTCTGGCTCTCGATTTTGTGAGCTACTCCTGAGGGAAAGTACAGCACTTTACCACCTTGTGCCTTCAAAGTAGAAAGGTGTTCTCTTCAGCAAACGAGAAGGTTATCCAATTAAAAGTAATTGGCCAAGAAGAGGAACGGATGCACTGTTCTTCCAGGGAAATAAACACATGTATAAGAATACATATATATGTGTCTTTATTTTTAGGACTGTAAGATAAAACAGGATGTGAACATAAAATGATGTACAGGACAGAAGGCTGGCAGTGGAATTAAAAGCTCAAAATTAAAGACTTGGTCCAGACAGGTGCCATGCATTTAATCAATGGGATCATCTGTGAATAAAATGTATTTATGACAGCACTCAGCAGCATTGGCCATGTTCCCATTTGACATTCACTAAGTGTCTATCAACTCTGCGAACAGAGCTGTAAAGACCTTGACCTGGTATAAACTTCTGGTACTAACCTGAATATATAAAGAACAGCAGAGAGAATAAAAATGCATGCTATTGAGTATCAGGAACATTTTCTTCAAACTGCACGAAAGCCTATTTTGGTACTCATATTCATACCTGGATGTTTACAATTCTTCAACTCATTTCCTTTTTCTGACAGACTGCAGACCTCATAACTGATTTCACTGCTTGATTCCACCAATCAAGCTGCCAGCTGTTACCATTTTAGCTTTGCTTGCTGGATAATGCTTCATAAAAACTTTTGATTCTATTGAAACTCTTTCACAACAGCTGGAAGCTCTCAGGCATTTTTCTTGACTTTAAAAAAAATCATTTAAACACATGAGACACATTTCCAGGTAAATAACCATAAAACAGATGTAACTACTGTGTTTGTTCTGTATAACTTCAAATTCAATCAGACTTTACAGAGCCTTTAATGATGATTGCAACTTTTAACTTCTGTTGTCAGTGGCTTACTCTGCTGACAAGTGTTAAATGCTCACTATTCCATTAGGCCGCACTGAGCTGATGCTCGGGATAATTGTTTCCTTTGACATATGACAGTTACAAATTGAGTCCACTTTCTCTTGAGCCACTTTCTGAACATGCCTGTAATGCTGCAGTATTGCTACATTACCTAGTCCATTTGTCACTGTTGATTTGTAATTTCTTGTGATCCTGTTCTCATGTAACAATGACAGAAATCCAAAATGAGGCCCACGGCAAAAGAAAAAGGAAATACTTATTATTTTCTTTTGAATTGCCATTTGCAGTTCAACTAAATTCTAAATTCTAAAGAATAAGGAGGTATTAATGATCAAGTGACCATAATTAAAACATCAATATCGTTTGAACACCTTTCTACAATAAACTTGTTTATCTTTAAGAAACTCTTGAAGACACAGCTCTTCAGAAAACATATCTTTCCTGACTCTGAACCACTCCGACTGCTCTTTCTGTACTTTTCTCTATCTCTACACTGTCAGCACTGTTGCCCCTAACAGAGTCTGTTTAGTTATTTTCTTCGACGCAGCTTTTTGTTAGTTTGATGTTAACATGTTGTATCTGCACTGTGTGTTGCTTTGGATGAAAGCATCTGCTAAATGCAGAAACATAAACTTTCCAGTCAGACGCCGTGGAAAATAATTCTGCATGTTTACCTCAGGAAGCCTGTGTTGTTTGACATGCAGACGGTAATTTCAACAAAAAGGTTTCATGCAGTTTGTTATTGAGTTTGTTGTACTTTGCATGTCGCTGCATGGAATCTGAAGATAACAACCCTTGGCATTTGCAAAACATCTGTTTGCACAACATCAGTATTTCCCTTTTCAGCCTACGCAGATCTCATTAAAACACCACTTAAATGGTCAGGAGACTCACAGCATCAAAAGGTCTGTTGTGTTAGGAATCACTGCCTTTGCCGTACAAACGTGTGGATGAGAGGATCAGGCAGGCTGTGTGAGATGAGAAGAGGCACTTTGATGCAGAAGAGAAACATGGAGTCAGCAAGGGCCAAAGATGCCCCGCAAGATAAGAAATGGAGAAGTGCAGGGGATTTAAATAGTTGTGACTGAAAAGCCTTACTCAGTTGAAAGAAGACAAAAATGCAAAACACGACAAGAATGACAACAAGCCAGGACGATGAAAGAAGAGGACACAGCAGAAGAATAGAATAGCAATGTTGTCCTCTATTTGTTCTCTGCTCTGCAGTCTTGTTGCTAAAACTGGAACAGAGCTGCCTTCCAGATTTCCTGGCTGCTCTTCTCCGTTTCCCCTTTACACCTCTTCACTATTGGCTTGCTTTTTCCGTCTCACTTTTAAGTCTTCCATTTAACTTACCTCTTTGCTTGCCATTTTCACCTCTGTGATCCCGCCTCTCCTATCTCCTCCGTGTTTCACCCAGCCTCTTTTACATTCCCTCTAATCTCTATTTTCATCCTCCATTTGTTTCTGGTTTTTTTAAATCTCCCACTCTCAAACCCTGTTTTTCAACTCAGTTACCCTATCTTCACTTCTCCATTTTGTTTTGTTTTCACCTTTCTTCTCCCTGTCATTTCTCTTCCTGCCTCTCAGTTTCCTCATTTTGTTTTGTGACACCCCCTTGTCCTCCTTCCAAAAGCATGAAGTTTCCATAAAAGGCCTTAGAAAAGCAAGCTAACAGGTTATGTCTGCCAGTTCTCCCTTTTTTCTGTCAAGGATCTGAATGATGCATTTTCAGGATGATGGAGTCTGATTGTCAGGATTGTGGGGGGTGAAAGAAAAGATATGCGTAGGGTCAGAGGACATATTTTCTTTATCTCTCTGCACCAGACTCATGCCTTTGGTTTGCATTATTTTCAAAAGGTAAAAACAGTTCAAATCAGGTCTCCTAAAGGAGTGTATGCGTGTTTGTGGTCATGCATTTGCAAGCAAGCCAAGGCACATGACTTTTATGACGGCCACAAACTGCACTTTTTTTAACAAAGCTGGAAAATGACAGGGATAAAAGCTTCGACTTTAAACTAAAGTTCAAGATTACACCCTTTCAAGTTAGATCATTTACGAGGGAGAAATAGTGTGGACTTAACAGTACTGGATCGAGGAGCAGCTGAGAAGCGGAATTACCACCTCAATGGCATCTGCGGCACCTGGTACTAAAGCTGCAGTGCAAACAGCCCGCACACACACGCGCTCCACAGCACCTTGCCACTTCAGCACCATGGCCAGTGGCAGCCTCAGTAATACTGCCAACACCAAGAGAGGAGCTTAGCTCTCAGCACCTTGGACAGGGCACAGTCAAATGCTTAGAAGGCAAGTGTGTGTTTGCGCGTGTGTGTGTGTGTGCGTGTCAGAACAATTATGTGAGACCAAACAATTTTCTTATAATCTGCTGTAACTGCAGAATAAAACAAGAAAAAAAAAAAAGATCTTGCAATACATGCTACCCTTGCAGTAGAGCTTGATGTCCATGAGGCTGCAACATACATTTCTTCATATTTTTTTCAAAATTTCATATCACAGTAAATGTTTGATCAAATAAACTCCAGTCAGCTATGTAGGCGAATATTTCAGAAATATGTGTATGAAAAATAAATGGGTAAAATAACTAGTCCTTAACAAGCATAAAGACTTAAATCATTAACACTGTTTTTCTCCAATAGCCGCTTGATTCTATTGCAAGTATTTACATTCAGTAAATATGTCCATGCAATAGTTGTGTTTATTGTGCTATTCCGTAAATACTGCAGTTCACATTCTAATATCCCTCCCCAGTAAAGGATGGCTGGAGTATCTCCAAGGCATGGGTCTAGTCCACACATTTTAATCCCACTAATGGTAACCTTGATATTTACTGTTGGCTTTCATAGCATACCTTCACTCTCCTGTGAAGAGTACAAATTAATTTCAAACACCGCCACTGTGACAGTTCCCCAATTAAGTCTTTAAAACTACTGTGACTGGCTTCAGAAAATGTTTGTCACAACAGTTAAAGCTGATCACAGTGAATATTTTTTTAATTTCTTCAGCAGCTTTACTTATTAATTTATTTATTCCGTTTTGGTATTTGGGTGGAAAATAAGAAGCTGCGTATAATTCAGAGTTATAGAAAAAGCCACAGGGTGAGGCCTGAACACAAGGCACCTTCTGTGTAAAAACTGCTAAACATTTAGAAGGATGATATCAGGTGGTTGGAAATTATTTTTGAATGAATTCTTTGGTTGCCAGGATTTCTTTTTTACTTTTTAATGACTGGCACATTGGATGAATTGGTTGCAATGCTGCTGAAGAACATTGTCCAGGTCAGTTTCATTGAAAGCATAGTGCACTAGGATATGCCCACAACTCTTATAACATCAGCATTTATACACAAACCTTAACCACCGGTTTAATAGAGCATTTCATAACCACACAGCAAAACTCTGTTCCCTTTGAAATTCACATTTCCAAAAATGCCTAAAGCATGAGAAAAACTAAAAACTGATCTTGCATTGTTATCTCTTTTCCGTCAAATGAACTATATAACTGTTGATTAGAGTTTGATGTTAATGACAAAGTAAAAGAAAGGAATAACCAAGACAGTTTCCACTCAATTCTGAAGTAGAACAAATGACACATGAGTGGGGCCTGGTTGCTGTTCTGAGCTGTGAAGTTACACCCAGATATAGAACACACAATGTCATTTTTCAGATGTAAAACCTGTACCCTTTAAAATATATTAACTTAATGAGCCCTAAGTTACATATTTTGGCTTGCTTGATGGACAAAGTTCCCCAAGTGTTGACGAATGAACACATCATGGTAATAAATGTTTTATTAATTTTGTTCAATCTAACATTCTTTATTTCTGATAAGAGACAAGAAGCTTCCCTTGTAATTCCCAAACCCCTTTTTGCAAAGGCCACCTTTTTTTCAGTTTTTCCTCTTATCCCGGCTTCTTACTCTCCCCAGCTGTCCTCAGCATTATGCTAAAGCATTTGAAGGCAGGCTCCTGCTGTGCTCAGTAATCCTCCAGAGAAGCTGTACTCCCCTAACGCGTTGACTTGTACGATCTCTTCAGAAGCAATGTATATTAGTACTGATGGGTTGACGCTGACCACAAATGTTAAAGCAGGGTCACCCATGGTTGCAGACTGTTTTGCATATCCAGGCAAAAGTCCACACCCTTTATAGTAAAAATCTATGACTTTTGACACAGTAATTACATTTTCAGTGACATTGATTGGTTTATTGGGCTTTGTGGTTTTTCATTATATAATTTAATACTAGTACTAATTACTTAATAAGAGTGACTTGGATATCTCAAAATAAATATTGGCATGACAAACATACCTGCATACATGTGCTCACACCATGGCTAACATATATTTGTCATGATATATCTGTAAAGGATAAAGTTATTTTTGGAACAGACTGAACGACTTTCACCTGAATATTGAAAATACAGGAAGGAGATATGTAAGCCTTATTGGTGAAGTTACTGATTTGTTTAATTTTATGGTACCATGGTGTTCAGTTTTGGAGGATTTGGTAATCGTTTGGCTGTCGGCAACTCAAACTAAGCTGAGCAGAGGTTTACGCGTTGGAGCCGTGACTTGGCTGTGTTTTGAAAGCCTCTGAACAATGGTGCTTGCAGGGGTCTACTTCCTGTGTACAGTACATAAAGATAAGCAGCCCTAGAGTGGCAACTTCTTTGTAGCCAGTGTGACATGAATCGCCTTGTCACATAAACCTCGCTGTAAAGATTAACACAGACACTTTGGCATCATAATTAAGGTTAGACACTCTCATGTGCTTTAGTTTCCACTGTATTGGTGATGGGAAAAGGTTTATCTTGACAATGACAAGAATTCGTGTTGACTTCTGATGCCTTAAAATAGCTCCAGTCTCAACATGGGAGAATGAGAACTTTACATATTTTCTAAGATGGAAAATATCAGGACACTGCAGTTTTGACTCGCATCAGTTGATATGGTACTCCAAAGTGATGTTTAAATGCCATGCCAAGTGTAATTTACATAAGATTTTGGGTTATATATTAAGCTGAAGGATAACAAACACTTTGAATGTTTCAGAACCATAAGGAGATAAATGCTGTGCTTTTTCCAGATTACAATTTGTTCATCCATCTATTTCGGTAACCGTTTATTCCCAAATGGGGTCGCGGGGGGGCTTGAGCCCATCCCAGTAGTCAATGGGCGAGAGGTGGGGTACACAGACTGGCGGACGGTCCACCAGTCCACCACCACACCACCATGCGGCCGGAATTTGTTCACAGAGTATGTATTCTGAAGCAAACAAAAAATGCCAGTGGATAGAAATACTGGAAACCAGAAGGAGCATGACATGTTCCACAACATTCGAGAACACTTCTTCTTCCCTGAAAATCTAAACCCACTTTAGTCTCAGACACAAATCTACACAAATCACATCCAGTGAGTGCTTGGTTCTTTTGTCTGCATTTAAACATACACCAATTTCTATTATGGCATGTAAACAGAAGATTTTTTATCCTCACCTTTTATCATTGCATTGGGTGCAAGATATTGGAATGTGGATCCCCTCTTTTAAGTAACAATCTGTGCCTTTTGTCAGAGGTCAGTGTGCAGTTTTAAATGACACCAAAGCAGTTGATACTCTGGTTAAAGGCAGACAGGAAGCATTAATTTTGATTGTGAGATTAATTTCATACTAATTCATTTTTTTCTGATGGCTCTCTCTTTGCTTTGAAATGGTGCAGGCCGTCTTTTCACTTGGAGAGCTTTTACACTTAATGTTTTGTATGGAACCTGAATGAATAATGGACCATATTTGAATAGCACGTTTCTGCTCTAGCTGTCCACTCAAAGTGCTTTTACATTACACTTTCACACACTTGTTCAACTCTTAGTCTGTACAAGCTACATAGTTTTTTTTTATTCCTATAGCAAACTCATTTTTATATTGATGGATGCACTGGAGGCAGCATGGGGTTCGGTGTCTTGCCGAAGAACCATTTGCCATGTAGAAGGGGGGAGAGATGGATCAGACAGCTGACAGCTACACATCCAATTAAGGTGCATATCTATGAATAAAAACAAAATCAAAGATTAGCCACCCACCTGATTTAGGGAATTTGGATTTTTGTTATTTTAGTTTTGTGGCAGATTTAGGCTGCAAAAAATTATCTTTACAAAATATACTCTGAGGTTTTGATACCGCTATTATCAAACTCTTTAATTAGATAGTGTTAACTTAATACCGGGCCGTTAATCTTCAAATTTTGAATCTAAGGCAGTGTTTCCTTGCTACTTTTCTCTTCTACTTTATCTTGTGGGGGATTTGCTTCCTCAACTTTATCGTTCACTGCCTGCTCACATTTCTATGTCTCTGTAGTCACATATTTTTTTTTCTTTTCCCCCTCTTTCTATGCCTGTCTCCAAGCACTGTCTCTTCTCTCCTTGATGAGGCCAGCCCCTCCATGGTGATGAGACTGGCAGAGGGTGATTAAAGTGGCGTCTCATCTGGTAGAAAAACTGACCTCAATCAGAACTACTCCAGCAATAGGATATTCCCCTCCACTCCTCATTCCCATGACTCAGTACAGTGTCTGACTCTCATCCACAAGTCTTTATACTCTCTGACCCACTCCGTCACCATGTCAGTGCCCCCCATCTCTTGGTTTTCCTCACTCAGGTTCCACTGTTCTTTCTCTTCTTACCCCATCTTCTCTCTGTGATGACTCTAAGTGTTCTAACATTGGTTGTATTGTTCTGTGATGGTAATCTGTTCTAAACTCCAGAAGTCCCTGATTTTGTTCAGACAGTTTAAAGGCAGTACATATGCACTGTAGTACATATACATATATATTGGCAGTAAATATATATGTACTGCCTTCAAACTATTTATACACATATATTTTTAAAATGTTAATTTCCTTTCCCTCTACATATTTACTTGAAAACGTATGAAAAGAAGCAGAAACACAAGCAATCTAAAGCTGGTGGAAAATCATACCATATTTACCTCCTGTAACAAACAAATGGTAATTGCCACTTACCTGCATATGTGTGCATTTACTCTATAAGTGTGAGCTGAAAAATGAGGGCAGTGATGTGTCCTTTATAAATGTCAGGCAGGCGACGTGTGTTGTCATGGCAACATTTACCCACAAACTAAATAAGACACCTTCTCATTTTAGCTTACAATTACTGCTATGTATCATGACTGTCAGCTTTTGCTCATTTTTCTAAACGAGCTGAAAATATAGCACTTTTCAACCACAAACATTCATTAGCCGTAGCCCACGCAAGTGTGTGAATGAATTATATATATGCGCCATTTATGGGTGTCTGTGTGTTGGAGAAGGCTGATTGTAATCTACCGGGAAGCTTGAGGTGGATGCCTCCATTCTGCTATTTCTGTAAAGGTGCTGCAACTGAAGATAATAAAAAAGGCAAAGCAGACCCAAAAATTAACTGAGCGAACAGAGAAATTTTGCCACCCTCTGTGTTTAATGAGCAGAGATTATTCATTCATTTATTGGTCCTCTTTTTACTTGCCCCAGTTTTATCAGCTGACAGCTACAGGGAGCAGTTATCACATGCAGTCTCACATATTCAGATGAGGCATGCTTCCAAACAAATTTTCGATTCAGGAGTTTAAGGCAATATGTTTTAACATTTATTATATGTAGAATTTGTCATGACTTTTATGCTTTCTTCTGACCACAACATTCAAGGGCAGGATGCATGCAGCTCAACAGCACACCGACAATAGCAGACAATCAATTGGAAATAAGTTTGCCAGTGATCATGCATGCAGGGTGATTTGTGACATTGTGCATACTACAGTGTTGAATTACTTAGCCACCAGAGGCATTTGACTAGCTCTGCTGAACCGGAAGTGATGCAATCAGTGTGGCCCCATTTTCGGTGGTATTTAAATCCTTTTCTGCATGACTGCTCTGGCCAATTGGCAAATCTTTGCTCTGTGTGCATGCCCTTTTTTATATAATATGCAGGCAACATTTGTGTGTAAGTGTGTGGGTGTGCCACTTTGCCTTTTGATGAGATTTGCAAATTTATGCATGTGTGACCATCCTTTGGTGCTTAATCCACAATCTGCTGAAAGAAATGCATTTTGCCCCTCAGTGCCCTATCCAGAAAATAAATCTTTCTCAATTTGCACTGACTCGTAAGTAACCTTGCAGTTTCACTCAACTCTGACTTCCCTTAACATTGATATTGTTTAGTCTGAAGAGACCAGATGTTTCTGTTTGCTTTGAAATCACAGCCGATGCATGAGGAATACTTTTAATGGAGGAGTGGATTCCATAATTCATGGGTCATATAACGAGCTGGAAAAAACACAAAGAGTATTTGTAAACTAAATGACAACCGTTGGCAAATCTATTTGTGGAACAAATTATTTATCGAAGTGCTTTAACTACAGCAATGTTTCCAGATATAAACGGTCACATTTAGCAGCTAACAATAACATTGTGTATGTGAGTGTGTGTTTTTGTATATGGAGATGATGATGATGATGATGATGATGATGATTATGACATTTGGGGAGTTTTTGATTAACATGACTTGCGAAGTGAAACTAGCAATAAGACTGTCCTCATAAAATAGTTGTTTTTTTTTATCTCAATAACGCCTGACATGGTTGATAGTGGACTTTAAGGTGGAAATGAAGGTAACCCCACCATTATAACCGCCACTTGTCTTTAAAGCGTACAGGATTATTGATGATTATTGTGTTCAAAGAGATAAGTGGCATATGAATAAAGTGATGAAAAAAAGAAAAAAGAAAATGGTAGGGATATTAAAGCCAAATAAGGAAAGACATATATTTCCTTTTTACACAACTTCTGCATAAAATAATAAATAAATAATTCTTAATAAATATTGTTATTGTTAACATGCACAAACACAAGTTTCATACTGGCACAGTAAACAGCCCAACAGTACATCAGCTGCATGACAGAAGCCGCTTCTTCTCCTAAACTATGAAGTTGTGGACATGTCTGAATATCTAAAACGGTCAGTCTTATTAAGACTCAAAGTTTTAGCGGACAGGAGTATACCTTAGAATCCACCGATGACCTGCTTATGGAATGACATAGTAGTCAGTGTACACTCATTCAGTCACAAACCATGTAAGACAACCAAGAAGACTGTTATTTTATTTGTGTGTTTTTTTGCTGTGTATGAACCAAATGAGAAATCCATAGTACACCAAAAAATTTATTTAAAGTATTGATTCATTTTCTATACCCACTTACACCTAGTCAGGGTTTGTTAAACTCTACTAGGATCGTGGAAATATACACCCTGGAGGGATTGTCAGTCTATCACAGGGCCGAAAGAGACAAACACACACTCACTTCCAAGGTGAGTTTAGCAAAACCATTTCACACAAAAAGCATAATCTTTGAGGAAATCCGAGTAGACAAACTGACACTCCAAAATGTCAATATGAGGGAATAGTCAAAATATATTTTGTTCCCCTTCATTTTGCTCTTAAATGATGTTCAAAACCTTCTGAAGTAACGTCACCCTTCAGTGAATACCACTGCTCTTCCACCAAGTGTACTAGTTCCAGGATTGTCCACAGCAAACGATTTATAACACACAAAAGACTGGAACAGTTTAGAAGCACATTTTGTGTCGGGGATCAGAGTTGGAGTGATACAGATTCATGTGAGATTGTTGCACTGGGCGCACACATGCCTGACTTGGGGTTAGATTTTTTTCTTTTCGTTTTAGCTGGAACATTGTTCCAAACATATACATCTGCAAATAGCAAATGGGCAATATTTTTAGAGTGTGCATTGGTTGGACTGTGGAGGTGAATAAAACAGTTGATCTTAGTGAACAGACCAGCTCAGGCAGGGTGTTGAACTAAATCAAGCTGCATTGAACACATCAACATGTGTTTAAAGTGACACTGTTACACAGTCCAAGGAAGATATGTACTTTCATCATCTTCCTGTATCTGTTGCCACTTCAAGGTGACTTCAGTTTTGCAGAACTCCTCTAATTACAGGCACATGGACAAAGACACGAAAGAACCTCTTCACACTTTCATGTGGAGAAATACAAAAGCTCTGTATGTGCACAAACCTGTCATGTCTTACAACCTTTGATGTTGTCAAGATGTTCCCTGCTTCTCTTTCATGTTGTGTTGAATTGTGTGCTGTGAGGCCCTCGTATAGAAAGCTATTTAAGCATGTATTATATATACTTGATAACAATTTAGAACTAGTGAACTTTTGAAGATTTAGGTTACTGCTAAACTAACAAGTTAAATACCTGCTAAACTAGTTAATATGCCAGGTACTTTGCAACTTATTTGCTCATACGTTGTCCAGACAGCCATTAAGATGTCAAAGAAGCTTTATGTTCGGATTTTGTTCCCAATTGTGCAGATTGTAAAATGCAGCAACCTCTAGTTGCCGAAATTAGTACATTTTGTTTAAATCGTTTGAAATCAGACCAGATGTTGTGAGCAAATGTTCAGGTAGTTAACAAAGACCAAGCAAATTTCAATGGTATAATAAACTCAAAGTACTTGTCGTCTGTTTGTACTAGCCAGTGACTCACCTATGACTCACTGTTTCTGCAACTCATTTAGAAGCAAATTTTCTGGTAAGCTTGTTTATTTGAGCAAGTCAGAGAACAAGACATTGATCTGCAAATAATAAAATACAAGTTAGACTGTGTGAAAAGAGATACACTGCATCACTTCACAGTGCAATGAAATTTTAGAGCAGCATAGAGGAATACTGAAAACCAGCACAATTCAATCACTATTTTTTCTTCCTTTTTTGGCTATACATTTTGTTCTATGCTGCAAACTTTTGAGCTCTGAAAGGCTATGTACTGTCAGTTGTACTGTGATTTATGCAAATGCTTGAATATGACTGTTCTAACCCAAAAATACAAAACAATTTATTCTTGTATTTTTCCAGAGAAGTAAACGTATGGGCCGGAACCACAAACATAACACCACATGTTATTGTAGAAAAAATACATTTCCGGAGAAAATGACTTTTGAACCATTAGGGGTAAATGGAGTGGAAAGTAAAACATTAAATCTGGTCTTTTTCATTTATTCAGATAACAAGTAACAGCTATGAAGTATAGTATACTATTAAGTATAAAGTGTTTTAAGGAGCTAATCCTAAAGTCCAAAGAATGTGTTGTAACTTGTATCTATAAAACCAAACCAATTGGTTTATTTTCGCTATAGCATGCTGACCCTCATGAAACATCTTGGATAGCAGTGAGATTGCTTCTTTGAGAACATTTGTTTGGTGTAATATCATCATCCCACGCACTGTGTTTCAGAAATAAAGGGTTAACATAACAGCTAATTAGGCAGGGTTGCCACCACTGCTCATTCTCTTAGCATTCACTCCCGATTCTCATCACTGCAGCCCACCAGGCCTGCTGAGACACTTTAAACACCCATTACAGTAAAGCCCTTCACAATAAGAAGCACTGCAGCTTTGTGGCAGGCACTAATAATCATCAGTTTTCTATACTCACTTTGTGCATTCAATTATCAATCCAGTGAGTCCAAAAACAAATTGACTTGTTTACAGGAAAACTCCTGGAAGTAACCAAAGAACAAGTTATTGAGTTTTGAGAAGAAGGAGTAATGTGTTCTTCTTTACATAAAAAAGATTGGATGGTGGAGAAGGTCACTAACTTCATCTCTGAGCGCACATGTCTATCTCTCAGGACCACACATCGGCAATCAATTTCAAGCAAAGCAGTGGTTATTTGTTTCAAGGCCATTTAGGAGAGTTAACCTTTCTCAGAAACTATTGCCATCTTTTTTGGACACCACCGGGACTTCCCTCCTTCACAGCTGCTTATAAAGTCTGAGGCGTGCATATAAAAGTCCTTTTTTCACTTTGGGAATCAACAATTTACCTTATCTGCCATCAGGGAGAAGCTGTGTCCATTAAGTCTTGTATCAACAGATTCATAGATGGTTTACACCTATGTGCAATGCCAGAAGTAAACTGATGTCCAATGGTCACGTCAGTTTTTATTCTTTTTTTGGTGCCGTTTGTACATTTCTATTTGTATATGTTTATGTCACAGACATTTGTGTTATTTGGAGAACTACCCATCTTATGTATCTGTGGTAAAAATGTGTCATCATCAAAATCCTACTTGGAATATTAAAACATTGTGACTAAATTATTTGATTAAAAAAACAAACAAACAAAATAACATAACAGCAACTCCACAAAGTGATCTATTGCCACCAGTCTGAATAAATGGAGCACAAAAGGATTTGCACTCTCCGTATGTGGTACTATACACAATTGGTTAAGCTGGTCTTCTTCCCACAAAACTGTGTGGGTTTTAAATGATGATTATTCCAAAACAACAAATTTGAGAATGATGTATTTTCTGTTCATAATGATGGCTGCACTCATCAATAACCATCCAGTTGGCTAGTCCTTTCAAAGTCTTGAGAGTGCTTTTTCAGTTTAAAAACATTCAAATTAGTGTTTGATTCATTGTACCACAGTGAGCAGAACTTGCCATACATTTGATAAATACAAAACCCACACACTTAGCAAAAATACGAATAACACTATACTTTAATCACCCCCACAGAGTAAAATTCAGAAATTGATATATTAATTGCTATATTAATTGGTATTCAAAAGAGACCCCTGAAAGCTTCTGTCTGAGATGATACAATGCTGAAATCTCTGCTGCCATTTTACCATTATTATACCATTCAATCTGATTATTTCAATATGAGACCTGTTAATTTTTCACACAGTTGCTTGTTGAAATAAATGATGAAAGATTAACAGATTAATACTGTATATAAACTATTCACTGCTTACGACTATTGATTTCCTGCAAAATTAAAAGAAATATGTGACAATAATTTAAGCTGGAAGCAACATGTGGATAAACATTTAGCTGGAGAGGAAGGCGCCAACCTTTTGACTTATATCATAACAGGAAATAAGACATAAATCTGATCTGTCTTTTGACTTAACTTTCAATGAATGGATTACATCAAGTGTTGGTGTTATTTTTTTTATTTTCACATTTTCATTTCAAATTTCCAACATATTATATTTCCATTTCATCCATTTGTAATGAATCAAGTCAGCTGTCACTGTCTATACTGTACTGTACATTTTAATCACTGGCACTGTAGTGACCACATGGGGAGACAAACAAGTAGTAACTTATTATTTTAAAGTCTCTTCGTTCATTAAACTGGGCAGACTAGTGATGATTTCAACACAATCGTTTGTCATAATGCAGCTTAAAAAACATTAAGGGACTGGATTCAGACGGTGGCCTTCCACTGTATTTCAAAAGGTACATCCACGTGGATAGCCTTTGATGTTACATCTATAATCAGCTCCTGTGGAAAGAAAAACAATATAAGAGATTTGTAAAATAAAATAGAATTAATTTTAATTATATAGTGAATTGTATTTGTTTTATAAATAGTTTAAATGAAATTAACAGTAGGAAAAGATTCCAATTCATTTTTTTTTCAAACATTCTGGAGTGTGTAAAAAACTCGATGTATGTACAAACTCGAATAATTTCACAGAAAAGTAATCTAATCTTACAACCAATAATCCGGTTTCATTCATGTGAATTATTTTGTAACTGACTGTACATATAGTGAGATGGATATACAAGACAGTAAGAGCAGTCCTTTGAGTTTTTAAGATTGTGTTAAACAGTAGCCTAAAATATAAAAGTTAAAACAGCACAATTCCAGTAGTCATGGTACAAATCTTCCAGTTTTACACCTTATCAGGAAATGTTTAAAAGAGAAAAAGAACATTGTCTTGCACTGAGAAGCCACTTATTGCCACAAGTATTCTGTCATCTTTTCGCCTCTTTTCTTATTCCTCTCTGCCCTTTTGCCCCCCCCAAGCCAATTTGTTTTTCCCCTTCTTTCCACATTTCCTGTGAGTGATGCATCTTCTCTCCCTCAGACTCACCCCTAACCCTGAAAATGGAATGTTTTTAGTCTTTATAATAGTCTAGTCTTTATAAATGTGCCACTTTGTATGCATTAAAAAAAAAAACTTCATTTTTTTGCATACTGCAGTATGCAAAACCAAGCCCTATGCTTAAGTTCTATTATTTTTTATTCGATTTAGTTTTATTTTTGGTGAAGGACTTTCCAAAAATGCCAGAGTTTGAACCTTTACTAGGCCAAATATGCCATTTGGAGTTTGAAAGAGGAGTCCCTGACTCACCATCGCTCCCTACATTCATATCCCGTCTGAAAACCTTCCTCTTCTCCCAAGCTTACGACGTGTTGTTGTCCTCCCCCAGTGTTGTTTTTAATGTTTACCCTATTTCTTATTTACTTGTAAGCATCTTTGGGTCTTTGAAAAGCGCTATATAAATTCAATTAATTGTTTATTATTATTATTATTATTATTATTATTATTATTATTATTATTATTATTATTATTATTATTATTATTGTTATTATTATTATTATTATTATTATTATTATTATTATTATTATTATTTGATTATTATTATTATTATTATTATCATTTTTGTTGTTGTTGTTGTTGTTATTTGGTCATTCATTGATATCTGATTGCACTTTTCAAATACAGGCATTAAGATGACATCAGAAGATAGCCTGTGTTTATTTTCCTCATTCTGCATATGATACTGCAAATGACAGATGATGCACTTATTAGGAGCGTGAAATAACACCCACAACAACTTCTTAGATAATGCCCAGTGAAAAAAAAACATGAGCTTTTGATTTACATGAGCAAAGTCATCCCTTTTTGTGTTCATAAAACAAATTTTAAAAAATGACACAGCCATTAGATTACAAAGCTCAACGGTGCCTTAACCTCCTGAGACCCTGTGTCCTCATAAGAGGACGTTGCATTTTTGTCTCTCTTTAACATGATACTTCTTTTTTTTCTTTCAGCTTTGACCTCTTGACCTCATAGCAGATGCTATCAGACAGTGTTTGAAATCTAAAGTAAAATGGTTTTATACATTTCCATCCAATCATGTTCTTATTGTGTAATAGAAAAACTGTAAATGAGTCAATGGGACTGTCAGAACAAAATTGTAAAAACATTTAATTAAATATGTATCTCATATATCCTTAAAAAAAAAGCTAAAATGCATGCCAAATAAAAGCTCGGGTCTCAGGAGGTTAATATGTAAGGGTCATAGCAAGAGATGTTTAGCAGCAACCTTATTGATGCAAAGATGCTCTCATATGGTTGTAAACGTAGGCTGTATTTGACGTTTTGCAGGTAGAAACTATGCAGGTGCATCAATGTATGCATATTTGCTATAGCCTGCTAGCAAATCAAAGATATGGATGTGACCAATGAGTGAAAAAAACAGCCATTAGCAGATAAAAACTTAACGCTCAGGGAGTTTAGAATGCTGGTTTTTAAGACCAATTCAGAAGAATGAGTTGTAGCTCCTTCTTGTAAACACAAAGAGAATGAGACTCACTCATATACCCTAAATCAAGAATTGAACCTTAGGTCTGTATTACCATGTTAACTTAAATGATAAGCATGCAAAGCACTTCTAACCTGTGTCTCAAGGTTGTGTTCTGGAGTCAGAGGCTGCGGCATTCCACCTGAGACTGTTAGAGTCGCCTCTGTGATCCTGGAGCTGCCTGCCCCCCAAACCTTAACCACTCCCAAAATGAGCCGGTCTTCAGCTGCCAAAGCACTGTGGACAGCCTCATTTTTTAACGTGTTCTGGAAAAGGAATTGGTGGAAACAGGGAAATCATAAAGCTTACAGTAACAAATGGATAAATCAATCGATTACTGAAAGTATGCCACTGAAAGTTCACTTAAACGTTGTCATTCTGTGAAAGGAACACACACTCCTACGTTTAGTGTCCATCCAAAATGGGCATACAATCTGTTAATGTGCCATGAAGCAGTGGCCTCATTGCATCACTTCCATCACCTTCTCACATCTACACATTGACACAATCATACACCCACACGCACACAAATACACACACACTCGTGCCTTCTTCCTTTGGCTGTTTGACTCTGCATCTGTTTAATCGCTGTGTGAAATTGCTTTGGATTGTGCTCGATGTTCGGCAGAGGACCGACACAGATGTTTGGCCATAGAAATGGCAGAACTGAGAATGTGTGTGTCTGAATATGTCTCAGTTACTGATTAAACATGTGATTGTATGTGGTTTTCTTTGACGTGCCAAACCAAGAAAAGGAGCTGGGTTAGTCCGATTTGTTCTGATGGTTAGAAGGTTTCTAACTTGTCAGCTTTAAACTGTTTACCAGTGAACACCTTCTGTTCATGAGTGTATGCACACACTCATAGAGCTCGGGTTTATGAAGGTTTAGTTGTTGGCTTCAGCATGCAACTAATCTGTGCTGCCCAGATCATCTGAGAACAAGCATACAGACCATGAAGCCTAAAATGCTGTGTCCTGTTGGAAACTTTGGTGTACATTCTTTATAATACATACACTCATTTTTGACTCTGTCTTTAATCAAGCAGACAAAAAACCTTTATGAAAAAAAGACACTTAAATTGGATAAGATTGGCTGAACATTAGATTTTTGAGGTATGATACTGTTTTAGAAGTGGGATTTAACAGTTTTGATTAAATGTGGTCTCCCTTTATAGGCATCTCTGTTGTGTTTATGGAATTGTTATCCCCCTTTCTTAAGCATCATTTTGTATAATTTCCTTTGTAAATCAGGCTGCTGAACTCTATACAAAAGGGTGCAAACACATTGTAGAGAGGGTTTTCCCATGATTCTGTATGGTACATTTGGTACCATGGTACCATGGAAAAAAAAAAAGTTCATTGTATTTGATTTAATGTTTGGACTGTTATGACATGAGTTCAGTTGGTTAGTTTTTTAAAGGAGGGTATTACTTTAGCCCAGAGAGTTACATTAACATAACTGCCCCAAAATTGTTAAGGTCTTTGTTCATGAATTGAAATAGCAACAGTTTGACATTGGCTAGCACAAACCTAGTGTGCTGTCTTTCGGACTATTTCTATAATGAAAACAATAATAGAAAAAAGAAAGAAGTGATATTTGGTTGGTCATAAACTCACCGAAGCAGCAGAAAATTTGGTAAAGAGATATTCGTTTCTGCCGACTGTGTCTGAAAGGAAAAACATAGGAAAAAACAAAATTTACTAAATTACTTGCAAAGAAGAGTCGTACTGTGCCAGAAAATTGGTTTGCAAAATTTCTTAATAAAATTTCATTGGATCAAAGACTCAAGGACGAGTATTGAGCTAATCCAGCATTCGTTTGGCTGAGCTGGACACAATAATGATCACCTGATAAGTTATACCACTAATGTAACTCATCATGCACTCAGTAATGGACCCACCAGTAAGTTGACTTTTGACAGGTGATAAAATGGCAGAATTGTAGCAATAAAAGCAAGGTAAACAACTGATGATGGAGCTTAATTGCATGAAATGATTAACTGACTGAATCACTGAAGTTACAACTCACTGACTGAGTCAAAGAATAACTGTTGATTTAGAAAACGGTATGAGAAGACAGCTTGACTGACAGGAGAGTGAACAGCTAAGTCCCTGAACTGAAACTAAAACATGCAGAATTCAAGGAAAAGCACATAACACAGGCAAGCAGGTGCTAAACCGAGAGGAAAGCAAACAAGAGGAACATAGACGGGCTACATGGCAGAGAGACAGGAAGGCGCAGAAGAGATGAACGAGGGACCAGATAAAAGAAGAGTGATGGAGAGCATATCTCCAGGCAGCGACACAAAGAATTACTGTAATAGTTTCTGTCACCCACCCCCCACCCCCCACTCACGTTCTTCATTCACTCTCAATCTCCTGCTCTTTGCTTTGTCCCAACACAAACATGTCTTTCAAAGAGAAGTGCATCTTCTTATAGGAGCACTTCAGAGACTGAGTGTGTGTGTGCGTGTGTGTGTGTCTATGTGTGTGTGTGTGTCTATGTGTGTGCTTGCTTTGAGAAAAACTGCTGGTGTCTATCTGAGGAAATCCATGAAAAATCGTGTTTACTGAAAATATATGCATGGTCTTCTTTTTACAGTATGTAGAGTTGAAGAACAGTGAATGGACCTAATTTCCTCATTTTCAACATCCCTCTAGTTCTTTGAACATCAAACATGGTAACTATGTAATCAGCAGTTAACTCAAATGTCTTTTTTTTCTCTTTTATTGCTCATCGTTGCTTATCATGCTTTACTGCACACAATACGATTGTCGAAAGAAGTACAAACTACTTGCTCTTTTTTTGCCTCATGAACCCATTGACACGTTTCAATGAGACATACCTTTTATTTAAGTGCTACAAATGGCCCATGAACGTTCAAGTGTGCTGTTCTGTACATGTGGTGTGTGTATGTGTGAGTAAGTAATGCTATCACTGACTATCCAGGCTAAGCACCCCATTAACATAGACAAACACATAATGACACATTCCTCTTTAGGCAGGTGAATGGCTGAAAGTCCTTCACAGGGAGCTTTACTCACCTATTCCTTCTCCGTCATCCCAGAAGAATGATCCTTGAGCGGTTCCTTCATCGCTCAAAGCAACGATCAGTCCCAAAGGATTCTGTCGACTGAAAGGAAGAGAACAGAGAGGGTTAGCGCAGACTGCTAAAGGACCCTGTCTATTTATACCTGCTGCTGAAAACAAATAGATTACCATTCCTGCTTGTAGAATACACCTGATCACTCTATGCAAGAGCAGTCAATGTCTGTCTGTCATTTTCTGCTACTTTCACACTTTCTTTTTAATGAGGGCCGGTGGAAAATGCAACCTGCATGGCATGAATAGTAACTATTATATCTATTTACATGCTCCTAAGACTCTTATGTGGAAAAAAAGCTTTTTGAGACATTCAAATACAGCACTGACAAACTAAATCCTGACAGGAAAAAATTGTGTTCACGGCAGATTTGGACTAAAGAGGTTGCTCTTTAGTCATATTAGTCATTTTATTTGAACCAAAATACACAAGGCCTGTGCTATCCCTCATTTTTGTCCAAACAAATTTGGTAAAATTGACTTCTGATGAATGTATTTATTTGTTTGTGTTTGTTTTGAGGTCACATTTACTCCTTTCTATGTTTTTCTTATCAAGCAAGGTTTTGTTTATTCTGGCTCTACAGACAAATAAAAAATATGTCATGGCTCTGCCAGTTGTTTTCAGTTGAGTGCTGCACATCATGAAAAATAGCATGGGCAAAGGAGGTAAAATATTGCATAATTAAGATGAGGTCCTCATGATGATGTGGCCACTGCCCATGAAACATGTACAGTGTCCTGTTCAAATCGATCCCTTATACATTCCTCATCAATTAAAAAGTGGAAATAATAATAATTCAGAAAAAAAACAAATTCTTTATCGTTTATACAGTTTATACAACAGTGTGTTTGGAACGTGCATACCTGTATTTTGTGTTGTTCTCTGGTTTCTGCCAGGGTAAGACGTATCCCCCTCTGATATGAAGGTTAATGTGCTCCAGGGGCGTTGGCATGTTATGCATTTGTGCACGCACTCCAACATCCTTGGCCTAATGAGACCAGAAATAATCGCCCGAAGTTAAAGTACTACAAACACTAAAAGTGATTAATTTGAATAATTTTTCATAAATTCGGGTTTGTTTTCGTTGTAAAGTTCTGTCTTCCAATATTTCCCACTTTGCCCTTGATCAAAGTTACAAGAAGAAAGTTGTTCAAATTAAACCCCTCTATTTGCCATTGTGATTAGTTAAATGTACATTCACAGTACTCCAATATTACATTTAATGATGGTGTGTGTTATATGTAAAACCCAAAACTACAAAGTTGCTAGTTGTGCCTAAAATATGTGTTTACAGTGGTTAAGCCACAGAGTTGTGATGATGTTAGAAGAATCGTATTAATTTTATGCCATTGTCTGATGTAGTGCTGTGTTTTTCTCAACACAATTATTGATCCACCATTGAAGAGATACAAAAAAAACCTATGAAACAAACCCCTCAGATGTGGTTGATCTGAGTCATATCTCTCTGAAGAGTTTTTGCATTAGGGTGGGTGCCTGGATAGACACCTCCTCAGGTCTTATCACTCAGAAAGCTGCCAGCTCAGACACCATCCCACAGGCAGTGTTCAGGGACTGCACTGACCAGCAGGGAGGCATTCTTAGAGGCATCTTTAGTATAATCCGGAGCTAGGCTGTGGTGTCAGAAGAAGTGAACCGGAACCTGTCTCAATGATTACCACCCAGTAACACTGACTCCCAGAAAACTACAGGAACCATGTGACACCTCAATAAGAGTCTCTATAGGGCCTCGATGGGCGACTGAGAGGACCATCACTTCCCTTTATCCCTATCATCTTTGACACATGCTGCTACGCAGTCTGTTCCATGCGCCAGGACCCTTTTCACCCATCCAAAAGAATGTATAAATATTTGCCAAGAGCCAAAAGATTTTGCAGTATCAGAACCCACAATGGATGGTTTTATAAGAGCCCCTTCAGAATCCTAAAACCCCTGGTGTTACAAACCAGTCTCCTTTCATAGTCAGCAACTCCTCTAACCAAACACACACTGTTGAGTAGTATTTTGTTCCTATATATGCTCTGCATGTGAAAGAAGGATGATAAAGTTAAGAGTAAAATGTGTAGCTTCATTCTTAATGAAAATACAAAGAAAATAGCAAGTCAATACGTCTTTCTTTGAAGTGATTTCGGGCAATTACTTACAGTGTGGAAGTCATACCAGCGTGCATTAGGAAGATAGCCTACAACCTCTCTGGCTCCCTGTCAGTCCAGAAAAAGATGAATAAGAACAGCAAATGACCTCTGGTGAGTCACTGTAAGTTTGCATGTGTTTAAATGATGATTAGGATTGAAAAGAAAATAATACTTACTGCATCCAGTGCAGGGCTGATGAGTAGTGCGGGTCCCCAGAGGAACTGCTTGTGGATGTTCCATGTAGTTTTGTCATTCACAAATCTTTAACATACAAGCACAAGATTCATTTAGCCTGGATCGAAAAGCATGTTGGACTCACTTTCACTCATACATCCTTAGCTCTGTCACCTGTTCAAGACCTCATTTAGAATTCTGTGGTTACAAGATGCAAGCCAAATAACCCTGCCAGACTAACCCCCACAGCTCCTGAAGTACAATCTGTGACTTTAAAAGAGTCTTGTAAAAATGAACGAATGTGTCTTTTTGATTGCTCCATACAAACTCACACATTCTCATCTAGAGACAGCTGGTGCTGTCACTAACCCCAGGGGCAACAGGACTCTGCACACTCTCACTTTCAGACACACTTCTTAACAATAAAAGATCTACACTATTAAGGAAAAAATGATTTGAAAATAAATAAATTAAATAACTGCATTTAAAGCTCCAAGCCATGAATTCAGAAACGAAGATGAGAGCTTCGTGCTGCTTACTCGTGCAACATCGGCCTGACCACTGTGCTGCCTGTGGTGTGGGCCTCAAACATTAGTGTGTACAGGTAGGGCAGGAGGGTATAGCGGATGTTCAGGACATCCCGCGATGTGGCGGCGAAGGTGGCATTCCAAGCAACAGGATCTTGTCTCTGAAAGGAAAGGAAATAATAATAAAAAATCATCAGAATCTTTGATAATAGACTTATTAAACATGTTGTTATTTAAAACTATTATTTTGAAACTAAACAGAAATAGCTAACTTCCCTTGGGGCATAAAGACTCATGTTTGTTGTGTGCACTCCTCTGGTTCATACTCTGCATTTGTATCCATTGTCATCAACAGTCACTTTCAGTGGTCATTTACACTGGATGACCGTGCCTTATATAATTTCATTTTTGTGAATATTAACAATGACTCCATAAACTGATGGTGGTTGGTTCATTCACCATTGCTAAGTTCAGAGGAATGCCGAGCAAATGTTCAACCATCAGGATTGTTCAAAGTACATTTACATATTTTTGTTTTTTTCTTTTTCCGTGACATAACACCTAAAGCTGAATGTGAGATCAAATCATCTATATCATATTTAAAAAAAAAAAACACCACTTATATCTTCTTACAATAGACAATTTGCTGATTTCTATGAGCATATATGCAGAAAAACATGCACGGTGATGCAGAGAAAGAACAAATGTCATCCCATTGACTAACAAAGAGAGGATGCAGCTTATGGCCACTTTTTAGCCAGAGGTACGCAGTTGGTCTGCGCTGATTCACGCTGATAAACAATACACAAACTACTCAGCCACATGGTGATAAAAACATTTACCTCATTCTAATTGGCAGCAAGCCTAAAATCTTAGTAAGAGACAAGGGCAGGAAAGGACAAAATGTTGTACTCTAGTTTTGACAGATATGGACCAGCCTCAGAGTGTAAGCTCATTTTCAGTGACGGCAGGGAGGACAATAATCAATCTGGTGAAGTACACAGATGCACAGGATTATGAAGATTTTGAACTGAAGTGTTTCATGTGATCTTCCTCCCTATGATGCTGCATAATGTTTTTCTGTCTCAATGTGTAATACATATGCAAATACATTCTGCAGGAAACTGCATTTATGTGGTGCATGTCTTTTCCCTGATTTGCCTCATTCATAGAAGTTGTCAAAGGGAGCAACAGCATGCCACGCAGCTGTAGTTCAGCTGGATCACATTTGGTCATGATTATTAACTGTAGCACAGTGGTTTACTGAGTTCAAGCCTCACGGGGTCTGACTGAGTACTAACAGTTTCCAATATCTCATCACCCAAGGAGTTTACCAAATTATCATTACATTTTCCAGGGGAATTTACATGCATGGAATTATCGAGGGACCAAGGAGTTCTACCTTCCTCAATTTAAATTTTAAGTAACCCTCTTTCACATCCTAATGCTGTAAAATCAAATGCGATCACAGGAAAGTGAGTATCATACTATTTCCAAAAGTTAGAAATGGATTGAGATAGGCAATATTGCTAAGTGACATGTATAAATACATGGTATCTCACTTGTCACTGACTGAAGTGGTATCTTTCTCATCTGGTTTGACAGGTATTAGTGTTTACACTTCACCTCTGAGATGTCTATTTTTTATTTGTATCCGCACATACCTACTAGGACTAATTCAATTAAATCCCTTACCACATCCAGCGGTCTTATGTTTGAAGTCTACAGTCTCTAATACAATACAGAAAAACATTTTTATAACCTGTTTGAACATCTCCAAATCTAACATTAATTCATAATTTTTTATTGGTTTGTAAAGGCTGTATTTGACACAGGCCTGATGCTGATTTAACACTTTCATCTTGCACTCGGTGGACAGATACATTTTTGACCAGTGAATCAATAGCTTTAAATACAGGTCATGGAACCAGTTTGAAAGCTGAAAAAATATACAACAATTGTATGAAAGTTATCTTTTATGTAATGGATTCAAACTGAATTTCTCATTCACTGAAGTACTGCAGGGTCCAGATTCATTCTGTTATATCCACATGCAGCTTTAATTGCTTGTTTTGTGGACTTATAGTTTATTTTCTTTTGAAAAAAGGCGATACTGTCTGATTTCAGCTTCAAAAACGCCATTCTAACACCAACTTCTTTTCTTCCTTTAGATCTAAGGACTGTGTTTTCCATAATTTCTGCGACGAGATTTGAAAAATGGGAAAGAATAATAACGAGGAAGAACATATTGCTACCAATTAGCTTAAGTGGCAGCAGGTCAGAAACATGATTGCATATTTGAAAAGAGCAGCTTAAAAAGTCTCTCAGGAGTAATTATGGACAGAGGTTCAGCATTCTGCAAAAAATGACATCTACAAATCGTAGATTAGGTTTAGAATAATCATGTTCCGTCATCCATTCTACAATAATCATCAAAAGTATTCAGAGATATGTGTGAGCAAATTATTATTAGAAGCCTGTGATCTCTGGTCCTCCAGGCAGCACTGCAATAGTTGTGGTTCTGTTGTCGAAATATCTGCGTCACTATCTATGAAGACAGTTCACTGTCACAGCCAATAAAGGTGTAAACTCTATGTTGGAGAGATAAATTTTGCCTTTTTCTAACTGAGATCAACTGGAAAACTGTTCTGCGTACAGACAAACTGTACGTATTTGCCATTCTTGCCAATCCTTGTATCCAAGGAGGGCAACAGTTCAACCTCTCATCGGCTCACCTGCAAATAAACCATCAATGCTCGATATGCAGGTTTTGGAGCAATGCATCTTTGTTCAGAGAGGGCTTTGTTTATTTCCACAATACACCTCTTAGACGTTAATAGCATCTATTACAAACACACAGATTCGTGATAGAATAGTCGAGATACTGGTCTGAATTACCCAAAGTCCAGATGATATAACACTGATACCTTTAGCGACTGTTGTCGTGCTGCAAAACTCTGATTTATAGAAACATAAAATGGCAACTTTATTTGATGTGGGCTGCTGAATATGTGTGATAGGCCACTCCAGCATCAATTATTAAGGTGATGAGGCTGTTATTCAGTTAGGAGCGGGGTCATCAAGGGTTTATCACCAAAACTGGTTTATACTATCAAACTTTTGGTAAAATCTTACAGGAAACTCGACAGTTATGCCATTGTCTCCCAAATCCTCAAGGGAGACTTTTTTCCCCTTTTATCAGAGAAAGCACAGGAGCGACTTATGAAGTGATGTCGAAATAATGAGAACAGGACAGAGAACCCGACTTTTGAGTTCACCTAATTTATGGCCTCATTTATGGAAGGAAAGCGCCTTGTGCTATATTTATTGTATTGAGATATGCATTTGGGTACATACATACTTACACTTTCTAAGGTAAAATAGAGTAAATGAAAAATGTCAATGTTTTCTTTGTGTCTTAGTTTTTCTTTTAATTTATCTGTCTGAAATCCTCAGCCCATCTTATAATAGCTTTGAGCAATAATGTTTTCCCTTTGTTTCCCTACAGTAACAATGTGCATATCATTAAGATTATTACGCTGCTGAAACACAAGTTGGTTAAAAAACACATTTTGGTCATTTAAATGTTTGTTTGTTTTCACGGGAAAGCAACGCTGTGTGATGGAGCTCTGTGAAAGACTCGGCAGAGGCCCTCGTCTCTGCTGCTGCTTCTATCATTTCTGACCTTGTGTAGCCTACAGTTTGGTTTGTGGTATTAATGAAATTACATTTCATTGGCATATCTTGATTACACGTTCTTGGATGTTAAATATGAATGACTGGATAAAGAGAGACAGGTTTTATAGTAAGGAATGTGGAACTGATGTTGATTTAAATTTTTCTTGCATGACAATCTCAGTTTTTAAATTCTAGTCTGTCAGCAAACTTCAGTCTTTCACAATACCTTTAACACTTCTTTTTTATAGCATTATTCATCTCTAAGTGATGCCTTATATTTAATTCCATCAAACATTTTCTTACACTTACAGTATGTCACACACTTGTCAGTATTATCAGAACTTTCTCTCATTAACATAAATGTTTGGTCTTCAATCAGTGTCCCTGACTTTTATTTCCACTTTTCATATCTCATCCTTTCTTACTGTATCCATTTCCATTCATTCTCTTTCTAAATATTTACTCCTCTTTGCACACCAATTTGAAAGTAATTAGGAGATGATCACAATCAAAGGGTTTATGTGTGTGAGTGAAGAAGAAGTGAGGTGATTTGCTACGGTGCCGTTCAGATAACCTTGAGAATTCAATTCCACCTCCACACCATGTTGTTAACAACAACAAGCACAGGCTCCTAACAACCCACACGGACACACTGACTCACAACAGTGCCCTGTCTAGTATTGAGGACTCCTGTGCAGAGATATTTTGCCTTGTGGGATCGATCTCTGGACGGGCATTATTGGATTTCTCAGATGTGTTCCAACGCTCTTAAAGGTCAACACTAGAATGAATGCCAAAGACGCCACACTAACAAACAGGACTATCTTTTTGTGTGCTTGTCGGGGGCCTGTATGTATGACAAGAGTTTTTAGGAACGCACAATAGTTTATCTCTGTTTAATTTAGATTGTCATGATATCGCATGGCTTGTCCCTGCAGCTCATTATGTGAGATGTAGATATGTTTGTGCTGAGAAGTAAACCAATGGCACCTTGTGAAGATAAAAACCTAAGTATCCATTTTTTTTTTGTCGCAATAGATCAAGTTGACTCTGTCACTCTGTTGAAATTGTGAGCAGTAGAACAGTTAACATATGACCAATCATGTAGAAAAACGGGAAAAGGCCTTTTTTATAGAGGCTTAGTTGTATCTGTCTGTCACTTTCTGAGCCTGCAGTCAGTTGTTTTTTTCTATCCAAATAGATAGAGGTGTGGGAAAGTTGAAATCTACACACAAATAAGATAATTGCAGGTAAAAAGCAGGGAAAGGGATTACATGCACAATATTCATTACTCATACATTTTGCAGATATTTGTCCAATTTGATTTTGGTTTTGCAGGTAAAGCACCAGCGACAACACAACGAAGACTAACTTATAGCTCACATTTTTTTATAAGATTTTGAGACCATACTGAAGAGGCAGGAAAAACGTGTAACATGTAGACGCAAAGAAAGCTTAAGGAAGGTGCATATACTATTGGTGTGACAACGATAAAAATTACACAATAGAAAACATACAGTCACTTTAATTTCCCTATAAACTCTTGTAAATTGGTGTTTCTGAACTTACTCACCGGGTTACCCTTGCCATTGTGGTTGCGTGAATATGGATAGAAAGCACCCAGCTGCATCCAGCGAAGACACATCTCATACTCAGCTGTATTAAAGAACCCACATATATCTGCCCCAGTCTGAAAGAGATTAGAAAATAATGAGTGAGTGTGCACCTTCCAGCCAAATTGACCGGGGTCATACCATGATGGGTGCAAGCACTGTTTTTTAGCGTCCTTGTGTGTTATATATCTGACCTCATGGCTTAGTACGGGACATGCAAATGAATTTTCATATAAGAATCAATAAAGTGTCAGATTGTAGGTGTCGAAAGTCTCACTGAGAAGATGAGAAGGACATTATGTGAGGGAGGGGGAGGTAAAAAATACATCCAAAGACAAAAGGGCAAAAAAGCACACGGCAATGCCAGGACAAGAATAAAACAATCTCATTTGGACTAGACTACTGAAATCATAACAAAATTGTATAGGTCATGACAGAATGATGCAAGCCATCTCATTTTGGATGGGGCTTGTAATGACATACTTCACAAAGTATTTCAAGATGTCCTTTGATCAGTTGGTCAAGCTTACAAAATAATATCATTTGAGCTTTTGTAATCCTCTTAGAGAGAACAAGGTCACATCAATAAGAATATGCCCTGTGAAATCCAAGATATGATGTTGATACTTACGTAAGGAATCCCAAACAGACTGAACTCCATCATTCCTAAGGAACAAGGAGAAGTTAATAAAAAAAAAATCTGGATCTATTTTATATCCAAGGGTGTAATACTGTTTCTACATTACAGTTTATGAGTCTGTAATCAGCATCTGTGAAAAACAACCTGTTTTTATAGAGTGTATTTTGTTATATACCTATAATGGATTTGTACAGCTGGTCCCATTTCGCATCATTGTCACCCAGCCAATGCCCAGCCCATTTTCCACTGGAGGGGTAAGTGGACCTGGTCACCACTATGCCTCTTTTACCCGTCACAGACAGCAGGGCGCTGCACAGAGAAGAGAGACTCAGGAATAGTTTGATGTCAAACTTTAATGGATAATAGTTGATTTTCCTTCTGTTAACCTATACATCCCTTATCTGTTGCAAATAAGAATATTTTTCAAACCAGAATGATAACAGGAAACAAGTGCTAAAGTATTTTAACTGAACTCAAAACCTGAACAGCCTGTTCTGTTGCAAGCTCTGCAGTTTGGTCTGGCTTTAGTAAGATGAGAATTTTACTTCAGAGACCAATGCACTTTCACATTGGCAGTTATTATCAGCAGATTTGATTAGACCAGATTTCTGGCACAAAATACCAGTCATCTAACTCCTGGCGCTGGATTTTTTCTTTAACTGCATAATTAGAGTTTCCTGTTCTCTTTGCAATAAGTGAAACTTTGTCTGTACTTCCAAATATGTGAAATTCACTCACTCGTAGGTGGGTTTGGTGTGGGACCACCCATAGAGGTTATGGACGTCATAGTGCCTGACCTTCTTTCCATTGCTAAGTATCTGTTCACTGTTCATACAGAGGGTCTTATGGTTTAATCCAAGATGTGAAGAATCAAGGGCTGCAGGGAGCACACACAGACACGGACAAAACAAACATTCAAAAACATGAAGATATATAAAGATACATCTTTTAATGTTATTTCTGTTTTAGATAGAATACAAGGAAAACAAATTGTTTGTGGGTTTCTTACGTGGCATATATGGAGGATTCTCTAGCTTGGGATCACCAAGACATATCTCTCCAACTGTGCCATGGACAAAACTAGCAGGTTCATTCATATCCTGCAGATAAAAACAGAGTGTGGGTGTGTAGACATTCAGGAAAATCAAGCAGAGAGCCAACAGTGCATTACATTAAACAGTCCAGTGAATTTTCTTGTTCTGTACACTTACAATCCAAAGTCCATCAAACTTTGTTACATTCCAGTAGAAATCTTCAATTTCTTTATGCCACCATGCTGCTGTTTGAGTACGGAAGAAGTCTGGGAATGCGGTGTATGCCCTGTAGATCTGACAATACGACAGTTTACCGGAGATTAGTTGCTAGAAAAGTGAACTGGCTTTTGTAATTATTAACCATAATCTACAATGTTTTTCCTTCAAAGATGTGAGGTCAGTAAGGGACATAATGTACCTCTACTTGGGTGTCCCAGTCGAGAGATTCATCTACTGTGACATTAGGGAAATCAGGCCAGACCTGCAAAAGAAAAGCTGCAAATTAGATTGCATCACATTGTTTAAAAGTTGTGTTATTGATATCCCATTGGAATTGTTTGATTCGTTTGACCATCCACTTGTTTTTACCTTTCCCCAAACAATTTCACTAGAAATGCTTTCAGGCCATTTGATGAAGACATCTGCTTCTACTCCCCTCTCAAAAGCATTGTAGCTTGTCTCATTGCCTGAAATGGCAGGATCCTGAAATGAAATAAACACACACACATAAACATAGTTTATGCAAACTGTTACTTTTTCCATCATTTAGCACGTGCACTTTGGCAAATCATTACAGTTAGATGCCAACATTGTTTATCAACTAGATGCCGAGTTTAGCAAGATCAATAAAGAAAGAAAGAAAGAAATAAAGAAATAAAGAAATAAAGAAAGAGTTTTGTCACAGTCTCTAATCACTGCAGTGACAAAGATGTCTTTCAGACAATATGTTGTAAAGATATTGAAATATAGGCTAATAGAAATTATGACATTCTACAGGCCTATTTAATACCTTTCAATTTTCATATAACCAAAATGATCCAGCAAGAGATGATGTATATATGACATAAGAAATACAACCAGAAATAAAAGAAGAAAAAATACATCGATTCAAGGTTTCAGCCAGAAGGCCAGGACACATGCACATATGTAGGCAGTGCAGTCATTCGCGGTATGAAGCCATTACCAGAATGAAGATGAACCTCATGCCTTCTGCTCTCATGGAGTTGACAAGGTTACCCAGATTTTTAAACTCAGGGTCCAGGACGAAGTTCAGCTGACGGTCCATGTAGTCGATGTCAGCATACTGTACATCCTGCAGCACATGCCCGTTAAGGCTCACATTACTGGGTGCAAACCTGACTGAACATAGTGCTGCATACACAGCTCCAAAACATTAAATCAATATGGTTATAACTTTGTCCATTCACTTTTACAAACGAATGTGGTAATTAAGTTCTCAAAATTACTTGGCAAGTTTATACATTTATGTCACGTCTAAGGTTTTAGACATGACAATATATCTTATATATTTTTTAAGTCGGCTTGTTCTATGACATTGTATTGTGACAAACGAAGGGAATTGCTGATTGTTTTTGGAAAGGTTTACAGTAAACTAGTGCAGAAACCATGCTACGTGTGTTTGTTAAAAAGCTGCAATCAGTTATCCTTGATTCTTGTTATTTTTTATTACTTTTGATGAAAGTCTCAGTAGATATCAATAGACCAAAAGAGCAGTTTCTAATGTTCTGCTCTTCATTCCATTGTCATTTTGAATTATCTTCCAATGGATATAAATTCAAAACTAGACCAAAGTGCTCTTTTGCATGAAAAATGCCTTATTCTTTCTTTTAGATTTGATATTTCACATAATCCAAAATTATTAATGACAATTTTACTGAGAGATACCTGGTGCAAGTTCAAGTTCACACTGATTGGGATAATTGGATGTGTCGAAGTTAATCCAACAAATTGATTTAGCTTTTCTCCAATAACCGCTGACACCGTCACATCGTTGCACCTAATTCATTTCTAGTCCACATTAAACGGTTACATTGTAAAATCTGAATAAGCAAACTAGCTCAGTGTATTTCACATGGGGGAATGTCTGTGTGGGGCAATCCACAGTGAATAAGAAGAAGCGTTCAGTTTTGATTCGTTCAGACAAGGGCAATGAAATCATACCTTGTACTGAGGCAATATCAAAATGAAATCTGTGTCTCCTCAAATACAGGCAAAAATTCAGGGATGGAATGCGTTGTGAGAACTATTTTATTATACCCTGTAAAATGTGGTTTTGTGGATATTATGTGTGGTCTGAGACCACAAGTTTCCACCGTCATATTTTTTTATAGAAGTATGGAAATAATCAGAGAGGTTAAATGAAGTTAATTCAACATTCAAATGTGTGTTTGTGTTATTTTTTTCTACATAACCAGAAGAATTAAGCCACTAGTGGGAACTGGAATGTTCCTCACAAGGTCTGCCAAGTTGCATTCTACAACCATAAAAACAAGCTTTAGAATTAAAAAATGCCAAAAGTTTGAAAACTGTTATATGAGGGAATGATTAAAGATAGAACAGCAACTTTGTCACAGAGGCAGGATTTGCTAAATAAAGAACACATGACTGCTACTGGCAACGGTTCTGTCAAAAGATGGTAGCCTAGTTGGGATCTCAGAAGACACACTGCATATGTATACTACTTCTCATGAGGGGAAGGGCAATTTTTTTAGGTGAGTTAAGTTTTTCAAGCATCTAACAATGGTGACCAGGGAAAACGTTCGAAATACTGAAACATCTACTCTAAGCGATGGACATGAGCAGGGGAAAGAATTATACTGCAGCCCCAGACTGAAAAACATGAGGGGGGTCTTCAGATCTGGGGTACTTTGCCTCCATCCCATAACACATCTTTGGTAATTACTATTAATGCTTTGGTTGCTCACAGCATTGCACAGAATTAAAAATACAATCATTCTTCCGGTGTTGAATTCCAGGTTTTTGGAACTTACATAAGGGATACCAGCTGCCTTCATGTCATTGTATAGGTTGGCTATTTCTGAGTCATTGGCGTAACCATAGCGACAGAGCTGGAACCCAAGAGACCAATAGGCAGGTAGAACGGGTCTTCCAATCAGCTGTTAAGAAAAAAAACAAACAAGGAAGTCAGAGCACTTCAGTGTAGAAAAAGTTGTTTTAAATTGAAAATGGGACACTGTCCATAAAGTGTTTGTTTGAATGTGTGTATATGCATGTGTGTTTAGACTGGCTAAATGAGAGAGCGCAATGAAGCGAGGAACTCCCAGCTGCTGCAGTCCATCAACACCGGCCCAGGGCCAGGCACAAAACACACACGCACACCACTAAAAAAAATAATAAAACAGAAGTCGTGGAATACGTACTGCAGTGTATTCCTGTACAACCATTTCAGGTGTGGGGCCCAGGACAATGTAGAAATCCAGGATGCCACCAAGAGTTCTGTAGGTCAAAGCTGGAGTCGGCTGGAAAGTCACATCTTGGCAGAAAGCAAAAAAATATATATTATTAATCAAATTAAATATAAAAAAGAAGTTTCAAGCCAGTTGTATTTTTGCAATGAAAGCGGACTGTGTAACTAGCTTTGTTTGTTTAAAAGTGGAAAATACATTTAAAATTATTCTGCCTAAGGAGAAAGTATTACTGTTTACTATGAATGAATACAAGAGAGAGAAATGAGAAGAGAGTAAAAGAGGTGTATAAAAATAAGATGAGTACTTCGGAGTCAGTGTTTGGTTATGTATAATGATGGGTGGCTGCATTTAAATTTGGCATTTTCACAAATATCTGCAGCATCTGTGAATGTAAAAACATTTGTGTTTTTTTATGTGTGCGTATGTGTGTGTGTGTACATGTTTGTGTTAGTTTTTCTCTCACCCATAGCATTGCTGTTCAGCAACAGCACTCCATGAGCATCAGAGGTGGGCTCAAGGCCCATGTAGAAAGGATGGACGCCATAGCAATTTTTCTTGTACTGCAGCAGAAAGAAAACAAATAGCGTCTCAAAATTTGTGGTGAATTGTTAAATGTTGGTTAAATTAGGTGGTCAGATGATGCACATTGGCAGTTAGTTATAGTCACTGTAGCCAGAAGAGGGTCTACTCCATTCCAAACTGGTGGCTATATAGCAATGTCATATTGGTGTACATCCAGTGGTATGCTTCATCAGGTAAAATTAAGCATACCCTAGAAACAGGCCATTCTAGCAATAATGAATGATGCTGGGTCTTTGTCTGACAAAAGCTGATGAGTCAAATTTTTAAATCACATACAGTCTGGCACCTTTTTAAACTGCATGTCAGTGGCTCGTGGATGGGCTTTTGTCCGTACGTAAATAATCTTTGTGCTTGACATAAGAGAAGAGAGGCCATTTGATTCTCCACTGCCAACAGGTGGCAGAAAGTGTCAGTGTAATTGCCTTTTTCCCACTCAACGTACCGTAATAACTGACTGGAAAACACTCTCACCTGGAAATAGGAAAGTCTGATTTCTCATTAAGTACTAATCACTGATCCTTTCACTTTTAAGAGCCATTCATATGCTTTAAGATTTTATAGCTTGTCGTCATGTATTAAGCAAAGTAAATCCTGAGCGCATGCCTTCCTGCCCCTTTCTGTGAATGTCTTTAATTTATACTTAGTTCCCTTTTTCTCCAGCTTCAATTCTGTTGCTGACCTAGGAACCCTACATCTGTTTGCCCCCTGTAGAGCTGTCGCGACAGCTCAGCAATTATATTTGATAATGCTGATGCAGATAGAAAACCTCATCCTGTTTGGCCTTGACACTTTAAGGGAAAACATGATGACACTCTATAACTGAGGCTCCTATCAACAGAACCACATTGAACTAACACAAGTTAATACAACATAAGTTGAATTTCTGTGCAGGGAGGTTGTTAACATGTCACCTCAGTAGTCTTCACACTGTAGATTCTACATTCAGTGGAAGAGGGATCTATACTTCAGCCATAACAAAGTATTTGTTGGTGAAACTGATTCAATTCAAAGTCCTTTCAAACTCTCCTAAAGACTGATTATATGCTTGTAATTATTTCAACTATGTCAGATTTTTAGTCTGGGGAATAGTGCTTTATTTGTTTTTGCATAAGTGGATGAAGGACAGTGCCAGTGTTTAGTGCAGTACTTACACCGGGAGGCTGGTCCTTGGAGAACATGCCCCAGGTGTGATAGTTGAGATCATGTTCATAGGTGGGATGCTCCGTTTCTCCAAAGCCGTATACGGACTGAGATGACAGTCGAGTAGACACCTGGATGAACATGTCTGAGAAGGTAAAACCCGGCACGGAGGAGTCCCAGCTGAGAAAAGTGACAGAGGATTAAATCAGAGGGGAAGGGTGGTGGAGGGAATTATTGTCAAAGATGCTTACTCTAAATATGCCTCATACAAAACAAACAGAAGGGCCCACAGGAAAAGAAGGCATATCTTTAGCATATTTCAGAAATATTATTATTAAATTCAGTGGACACATCAAAATATTTAAATTGTGTATTTGAAAGGCGTTTATATGGAATAATTACAGTGTTGCCTTGGACAGACCCCAGAGCTCTGTAGCTTTTTATGCCACAGTTATAAAGGCTAAACAAGAGAATGCTACTTTAGGCATAGATATATAAACCTTTATTGAGACAATCAGATTTGGCAGCAACACCATAATGGTTAAATCAGAATTTTCACTTTAAACTCAACAGATAATGAAGAGGTCTCTACTTTACTTTGGTCAAAGTAGCAGTGCTATTACCCAAAAATGTCAGATGAGTTATTTCCAAACGGACTAAATGTGAGAAAGAATGCAAATACGTGACCTTAGTAACTGTAAAACTGTATTATTTAGAGACTGGAGATTTTTTAAGAAGACAACAAAAGAAAAATCTCCTTCTTTCAGCAGACAGTAAAATAAAAAAGATGTATCTATACAAGTATAAAACAATTGTGTTGCATAAGATATTGTTGATTTAATCTATCCACCATTTACCGTAATTTAAAAAGCAGTTAATAAATCAAAGACAAATGGACGAAAGAACAGAGGTACTCACATTTTGGTACCTGTGCTTTTCCTGTACACCTGGATGCCAAACGGGCTCTGAGTAACAGAGACCCTGTAAAGCCTCTTGCTCTCGTCGGGCTCTGGGACTGGATGAACTGACAATGGCACTGGTACCTCATAGCGCTCTGCTGTCGGGTCCCAGATCTGGACACGAACAGAGATTGTTAGTGACAAAAATGTTTTCCGGTCTCTCTCAGTTGATTTGGACAAAAAAAAGCAGCCTCATGAGGACTAACAGTGAGGGACAATTAACATGAATGGATGTGCAAAGTAACAAATGAACACACCCACCTTGAATTGGAGCATGTGACTTGTGTGATAACGGATTTCGACTCGGAGGTTGTCGATGTCGGGTGAGCCTGGGCGTCCGCTGCTCCTGTACTTCTTGTTTCGAGTGATGTCAAGTGTGATGCCTGTTTCCGTCTCTGCGTTCGTAGTAACCGTGTAACCGTAGTCATTTGGGTAGAAGCAAAAGGGAGCAGCTTCTATGTTACTTGGCTGAATAGGGGAATGAAACAGGGAAAAAAAGGCTCAGAATTTTTTTTTCGCGTATATATCTGTTAACACACTCAAGGCGAATGCCTCCTCACCCTCCAGAGGCAACCCCTGGCCAGGCATTTGGCTTCATCTGCATTCTGTTCTGGATGGCAGTCAAATCGTTGATATTCTTCAGCTGACAGATCCCAATGAACTACATAGTTGTTCCCGAAGTTCAAGGAGAGGTTTTGGAGGGACAGCACCTTTTTAAGGGGATTCAATTAACATGAACTTACATGGAAAGCAAAGCAAAAACTTTTTTTCCCCCCACAAAAAATCTCCACACCGAAGGAAATTCAGCCATGTTTGCTTGAAAAGTGGGCTTAACATTGACATTAAATGTTCTATCAATATAAAGCTGCTCTTAAACTGCAAAATATGTAATGTCACCAATTTCATGGCTCTAAATGTGTTATGCAGAATAATTAAGTACACCAAATGCTATATTTGGAAAAAAAATGTGAATAAAGAGACATTGATGCAAGCTTCAACAAAAAGGTAGGTAGAAAGGGTCAACAAAAGAGAGAAGGAAGAGGATGACAAACTGTAAGCAAGGAACTTATACACAATACAGATAAAAAAGATAAACTTATCTTTACATAAATGTTAACATGCATCAATTTGAGAGCTATATTCAAGGCAAAGACTGACCATACAAAGACCCCAGGGTATGGCAAAGAAGAATTTAAGTTTAAGAGCACATTTAACCTTCGCCCCGTGGAAATGATTTCCACAGAGAGTTATTGATGAAAGTGTATTTGTGCGAGTGAGAGACCTTGAGAGTCTATACAGAAGCATCTGTAGCCACATACACACAAGTATGCCTGTGAGTGCATGAATACACAAGCAAACAAAGCAAATATCTACAGCAGTACTTCACCAGGTCTCTTGACACTTTACAGACTCTTGGCTTTTTTCAAATAACCACGAGTGCTTACTGTAGAGGCATTACTCTGACTCTTTCACTTTTTCCTCCCTTGAAATGCACACACTGATACAGAGCTTCTATGATCACCTCCTGATGCAAAGTGTTAGAATTTCTCACAGTTAGGAGCTAACCTTGAAATGTACAGGTATGGTCTCATTGAAACAAACGGCGTGGCTGCGGTCGATCTCTCCCGGCATCAATGCATTTTGCATTCTTTCTTGCAAAGGTGCAGCAGGGTTTTTTCGGGCAAAATTTGTATTTTGACCATACTGTACTCATTGTCTTTTTTTCTGCAAACACATTGCCTGATCATAATAAAAAATGTATTGAATTTCTCGAGAAATGTACCGCTTATTTCCACATTCATGAACCAGTTCCACATGTAATATTAGAAATTATCTTCTGGTTCCTGTTTCTGGCTGAACAGTGAAGGAACTTCTGGTCTTCATTGACTCAGGGGAGATTATCTAACTCCCTGTGCCCTGAGTTTTTGTCATGTTCACTTGCCAGTTGTCAGTTTTGCATGCTCTTTGGTGCTGAACGTTTCCAAATGAAAAATAATTGACCTCTGCAGCAAGTAAGGCTGCAAGGGAATGTGACCTACGTGTTAAATTTTTCTTGTTTAGAACAGTATATATTCTTGAGAGAAGAGATGCATTGTTTACAGCCTGTGGTCTTCAGACAGGAGAACATAAAGCTGTACACAAAAGACACAATGAGAAGCAGAAAGAAGTAATGGCGACATAACAGAAAGAAGAAGCATGACAAACAGCACATTCAACAGATTTGCATCTTACTAACATCGCATTTGACATTTGACTTTCATCAAATATGAAAAAAATGCAAGAAGTTGAAAATGTATTCTAATGCATTAGTTATGTCTGTTTATGTTTTGCATGTCATGCCTGTGTATGTTTTTACCTGCTTCGTTGCATCATAATCTATGTTGATGTTGGGCAACGCAGTGGTTGTGTTCATACCACTACCGACGTGAGTCACAGAGACAGATGTGGGCGGATGAGACACCCCGAGGATCACAATATTCTCAAACTTAAGATTGTTTGGGTCCTTGTAGCCAGCATGTGTGACCTGCATTGTCAGTGCACCCTAAAACACAGCACAAAAATAATTCCTGGTTTAGTTTTTCTCTGAGCTATTGAACTTATTAACAAATACATATGTAGAATATAACATTTATTTTCTTATTTTTTGTGTTAAAGTTATTGCATTGATTGAGTTCATCCCAACATTTAACAGACACGACTAGTGGACCAGTAAGGTTGCTGGTTCCTAATGTCTTTACACTCAACCATCAAACGACTTTTGTAATAGATTTTGTGTTCTACATGGAGAAGATCCGTCACATACATTAAACATGCGAGACTCAAGCACAGAATGTTTGATCTGACAAAGCTTTTACAGTACAATATGGATCAATCTAGCTCAGGGATATGGACAGAGAAAGTCAAAAGCCTGTAGTGATTTTTCAACTTTGAACTTGAGCCGTGATCAGAGAGAATGTGTGTTTTCGATCGGAGGAGAAGGCACGGATATCTGCCAAGCAAACTCACATTGAAAACAGAGAACTGGTAGTGGACATAGTTGCCTTTCTCAAACGTCTCTGCGTGAAGGAAAAGATTGAGATGTTAATTTTTGTCATGTGTAAAGCAAAGCAGGTTGAGCAGCTCTCCCTTGTCTCCAGTAAGCTTTCTGTCAGTATTTGAACATTCCTGTTGACTCGCTCCTTTTTCTATGGTAAAATAGTTAAGTGTTTGTATGGCAGAGAAATGGGACAATATGCATCCATCCACAAACAACTTTTTCAGAAAGCAGGAAAAGTCTGCATTACCTCGGGAATCACCATCATCCCAGAAGAGCTCTCCAGCTGCTTGGTTGTTGTCGTCAAGAGCCACAATCAAACCCATGGGGTTCAGCCGACTAGCCAAGTGTAGATAAACAGTTTTACAAAGATATTACAAGTCCACAGAATCACAATGTAATGACTTGACCTCAGACCGCTAAATAAAGAAAAAAGCTTAGAGTGGTGCTTCTATGGCTGCATACTTGTTCATGTAACTGAAAAATCCATGAGTGTACCTGTACGTGGTGGTGACATTTGGCCTCTGTGTGGGGAGGACTGCACCACCTCTGATGTGTAAGCCAAGTTTGTCACCTGGTAGGTGCAATTCAACATGTTTTCCACGGTCTGTCAGTCGTTGCATCTGATTTGGAAAACGATAGAACATTTTCTTACAATCACCATATTACCGTGCCTTGTGCCCTGGGAAAGACAATCACTGTGGTGCCCCTCAAGTCGAGAAAGGCGGCCATAATTTTGTGCAAGCCAGAGCTGTAAAATACATGCTTTAGGCTTGTGTGAGATGTTACTCTCTTCATCACAGTTTCACTTCTCCTGAGGTCCCTTTACACCCACAGATAGGCTGGGTATACCAGTTTTTGCTGACAGCATGAATAAATCTGGATCTGTGTGGTTCTGCAAAGCAGCTTGTGTGTTTCCCAAACAGCTTCCTCACACAAAGCAGAAAACAGAATAACTCTACCAACCGGTATTAATGAGTGTGTTTAACCTCAGTTTTTTAACGTTGCAGAGACTCGAGTGTGTCACAAATGTGTTTTTTCTCCCTTAATTTCTGACAAGACCTCAGTTATTTAGATGACATTTCACTGAAAAGCTTTACCACTCTAATGAACCCATTTTTACTCTTTAATATCAGTTTGTAGAAGTCACTTTCAATAAACGTATCCATTTCATGCATAAATCTAAATTAAGCTGTACTAATCCGCTTATGGTTAAAACATACTCACAAATCTTACAGTATATGGCAGGATAAAATACAATTTAATTTTTTCTTTGGTTTCTAGAAAAGGTGAGAGGTAATATTAGCTTTGCCCTTACACTGGGAAACTGGATTTAACAAAGAAGGCTTTAATTAAACTGAATTTTATCTGCGGAATTATATTAAACTACTTTTTAATTAGTGCTAGCCCAGTTTGTTTTGACAGAGACTTAAACGTTATAAAAATTCAAAGTCACAACCCAAATGTGAACACAAAAGGCAGCCCTCTGCTAAAACCAAACATCCACTCCAAACCTGCTGTCGCCCTCAAACTGATAATAGAGCGAAGTTACTCAGCTGCCAAAGCTGTATTTGCAGCAGTCATGTTTGAGAGCCTCTTGTGCAAACATTAGTCGGACTGGTTTGTGAGCTCAGCTCGTTCAACTTTGAAATAGATGTTTTATGCAGGTGATAAAAACAATAAACTATGATTACACTACCAGTAAAACGTTCGGACACACTGCGCCACACATTTTGAAAGGGAGGTTGTGTCCAAAGGTTTGACATTGGTAGTCATACATTTTGAATTAATTAATTAATTAATTAGAGATTTTTAGGTGTTTGACGTTTCTTCAAAATTTGAATGTATTGTAGAGGACATATTTAGATATCTATCTTTACATGTCTTATATCTTTGGCATTATAATGATGTGATCGATGTGTTCATAAACAAGAGCGGAAGCATCTTTTCACGTCTCTCTCTCTCTCTTGGTGCCCTGCCATCCATTTTCTCAAAGGACCCCGACAGTGTACAGTTAATTTCTTATCCCTTGAGGACTAAAATCTAAGATCATTCTGTAAGCATTTAGAGCTCCTCTCTTCCCATCTCCTCTCATTCTCGTTTTACCTAGTTCCTTCTCCACAGTTTGTTATTCTCTGTTGCCGTGCTCTAATTATTTTTTCTTTTTTAGATTCCGCTTTCATCCATTCCCACTGTGGGTGTGTGTGTATGTGTATCATCTTAAGCTGTACAATATGGGCGTGTGTGTGGGCTGGAGTTAGCGGAGCGTCTATAAGCAATTTCAGATCCTATCTTCCCTTCATTGTCTGCCTTAACGGGGACCTCTCCAGGCTTGTCTAGTTTTCCTCTCCTTAGTCTCTCTGTCCAATTCTCTCATCGTCCCACTTCTCTACAAAGCTACAATTTTTGCACCCTTTCTCTTCTCATCTTCTTTCAGGTTCTTAGTTTTTCTCTCTCCACACGTTCCATACTATTTGTCCTTTTATTAGTCATTTTTGCTCAACCCCATCCCACCTTGTTTTTCTCTGGATCATCTCCCTGTTTTTATTCAACTCTTTTTTCTCTTCCTAACTTGTTCTTCGTGATCATTTTAGTTGCTATCAATACTCCTCCACCCTTCCATCCTTCTATTCAGAAAATCACAGGGGACCGAGCAGGACAAGGGGCCAGAAGCAAGACAGCCAATCTAATCGTTCATCTGATCAGTGGGTGCTTTACATCGCCAGTGTAATGCCCAAATAAGGTCCCAAAGGAGTTCAACACCTTTTTTATCTCTCTGTCAGGGATATAGTCTCTCCCTTTTCTTCCTTGTCCCCTATGTCACTCTGTCTTTGTCCTTAGTCTCACTCTGCCTTATCGCTCTGGTCTCTCAGTCTCAAACAAAGAACCCAAGGCAAAAAACTTTCCTCTGAAACATACTCGTACGGTAGTACGAGGACTAAGCCCCTTTTCAAGTGTTTGGAGATATGCTAACAATTAACTAGACACACCTGTATGATCTCTTCACAAAACAAATTCATGATTTAGATTCTTTTTCTAAGACATTTTTTATGTCTGCAGTTCTTAAAGGACCATAAGGGATTTTGCTGTGTTTTTTAGGTTATACCATTAAAAACCTTAACTCTAAAGTGGAGTGGTCCAACAGATATGACTTGTTTTTATTACATACTAATTTGAAACACAAAGGAGGAATTGCCAACATTGAGTGCGCATTTATGAACAAAGTTTTGTTTTGTCAGGGAATTCTTAATGAGGGTAGTTTAGTTACATTATAAGATGTTTCTGTTACCCAGAAAATGTTTTATTGATGATAATAAAGGTGCTCCTGTCAGATAGCTGTCACTTGGACTGGAATTGCACTGGCAATGTCTATTGTTATTTGACTTTGAAAATAACACATATTTAAATCACTTCAGATTTGTGTCATGAATTGGCAAAACTTCAGTATGGAGCTGTCAACGCTCCTTTTGTGTGTGCTCCTATATACTTATGAACAAAACCAATGTTTCCTGATTATGGCCATTGTCATTGTTAGAAACTATACGCCTTATTCTGCCACTTCACAAAGAGACAGGATCAGCACATGCTTTGGATGCCCTCTACAACATAATGCTGAGCGAGAGCTTTTACTTGCTTTGCTTTAACGTTCTCACCTCCATTGTCTCTAGCTGTCTCAGATTTACATTCAGGGTAAGTATAATTTTTATGTGGGAGGATTTAACTGCCTATATGATGATCTCACTTTACTCCTTTTTTCTTGCACATAGTTATGTTTGAATTAATATGTTAAGGGGAAATCCAAACATTATTGCCCTGTGGTGTTTCCTAAGAGGTAAGATTCTTAATGCAACAACATAGTAATGTTCTACTAAAGTTGCCCATTGTAAAATGAATGTAATATTTGGTATACATCCAGCTATAAAACCAAAAGTTGCTCTGGAAAAACTTCCCTGGGAAACAAACAAACTTTCAGGAATCTATCAACAAATACAAAATGTTATTTTTTCTGGAACATAAAATTTATAGGCTAACTGAGTGCTCTTTTATATGTCAATGATTTTGAATTAAAAAAAAAAAATTCCCTGAGAAGAGAGAAAGTTTAAACTTTTCTTACTTTTTCCATTTTTATCTTAGACACTGATTTGTCATTTCAGAAATGTATGAATTTCAAATATTCTGTATGCAGATGATGAAGAAATGTCTTTCATTTGTAGGTAGAAAACATTCTATAATGAATGTTGCAAGTACTTGCTGCCAGTGTAGCAATCGGATAGATAGACATTTTGTTCTAAGGTCACCTTAAATGACTTACTAAAACTGATTCAATAAAAATAATTATTTTTGAGGAACAGGAAAAAAAGAGGATGAAGGATATTCTTACCGTTTCATAGTCATACCACACTGCATTCGGTATGTATGCCCGCACGCTGTTCACCCCCTGCAGAAAAAGGATAAAAGACTTATTCATGTGTCGTCTACATATTTTTGTTTACAATTACTGCCTCTAAAAATATATGCCTCTGATTTGTGGAGTGGGCATTTAAAGGTGTCAGCCTCCCCTTTAATATGAGGGCACGTCTGCCTGTGATTTGTGTTTGTGGTCGGCAATACATGCTGCAGTTCATGCTAATAATCCTGACACTTTAATCTCATAAGGCATAACTTGAGAAAAGATGCTACGATGCACAACAAAGGATGCGCAGATAGATTCTGCTGCCTTATGGTAAAGAATAAGATAAAATGTTCCCATCTAGGAAAGCTATTTTAAAATTGCCCATCATCTTATATAAAATTTTTCTACAAAGCCCCTGTGACATTTCATCTAAAGTATTATGATGCACCAGATGATGGAAAAGACAGCACCGAGAGACGACTGATAGGTGACAGCCTTTGATGGCTTAAGGTGGCAAACAGACAGGGGCAATCAATAGGTGCGCACCAAGCCTTTGATAGCATTGTCACTTCCCTGTGCTCCCTGACAGTGCAGAACTGAGGGAGAGGGGGGAGATAAACACAGAGGACACAGCAAAGATATAGCAAACTACATGTCCTTTGCAAAAATACCAAATTTTGAAATACTTTGTCAGCTGTGTAGGCCTGGGTCACTTGTCAAAGGCACTGGCACTGGCAACTCCCTTCTTATGTTTCTCCCACTGTCAAGATGCATACCCTTCAAGGCTTGTCAGCCAAACCTCAGAAGGGGACAAGTGCAGTTCATTAAGATGTAAAGAGTAAGGAATTCAGGGTCTCATCAATAAAAACGGAGGCCTGCACTGACCCTTGCGGTCCTAATAGCTTGATTTTGGGGCTTACTTCCACATTCATATGTGTTCTAGTGTCTCATTGAAGCAGTACCTTTTGTAATTTTTTATCTTTAACACTCTGTTATAGATCCTGTCTCTTTTAAGAGCACCCTCACAGGCCATTTACAACTCCAATTGGTCAGTTTATTGATCCAAATGTAGAGAGCCAAATATTTCTGTAAACAATATGCTCCAACAATCAAAACAAATGCATTATGTGATGAAATTGGAAGAGGAAAAAGAAAAACTATTAATGAGGCCTTAGTTGATGTATAATTAGGTTTCGGTATTTGTAACTTGGGAGATAATGTACAGAAAATTACTGTATACAGCTTTTGATGAGCACTATCAGGGGTAAAACATTATGTAGTCATAATTACCAATTTTGATGGACTTAAGACATCTTTGGGGCCATGTTAGCAGTGTGGTACAGATCACCTTCCAGAGCCCAAGCGATGGAAATGAATGCTCCTTCAATACCTCGTTTTCAGTTGTCTGATTTGCTAACAGGGCCTATCATTCACCCCAATCACTAATGGAGAAGGACTGCAGTACCTAACATTGCTGCTAACTGTAATTGAGAAGAAC
The DNA here is from genome assembly GCA_907169785.1 of Menidia menidia. NCBI lineage: Eukaryota > Metazoa > Chordata > Actinopteri > Atheriniformes > Atherinopsidae > Menidia > Menidia menidia. Next base: position 11,508,240 of record CAJRST010037777.1, on the reverse strand, counting down.
AAGGCAAAAGCCCTGTATCCTCATCTAAAGCTCTGAACCTCAGTTAGCCAAGAGGTAAGATTTGATCAGATGGGGCAAAGATTCTTTCTGGCAGAATGATCTGATCGTAGCTAAGGTAGATGACAGAGGCACATGAAGACTGAGATAGAAAGCGTTAGGGAGAGTTAAAGAGTGATTTGATGGAATGGAATGTGATCACAAGCTTGAGCTGAGAGCAGCTGATAAAGAGAATTTAGATGGGAGCCAACGCTTGATTAAAAGGATGAGCCAAAAAGAAAAGCGAGTGATCAACATGAGGACAGAGTGAACGTACAGTTGGGCCTGAGGTTCAGCACTTTCCCCCTTTTCCCATTTTAAACCAGATTTTGCAAGTTATTGGTGGATCTAAAGTAATGACACCTAAACAGTTGAGACATGCTAATCATAAGAAACCTCACTCTAAGCATACCCTGTTTTATATTATATTTCCCCTAAATCAAACCATAGTTTACTAAATATATATATATTTAGATGGATTTTAACTGATATTTTCAATTCCAATTGTTGATTATTCTGGTGGAAATATCTTGCCACACATTTACCAGTTTGGCCCATCATGGTCTGCAATGTGCTGTGAAACACGGAGGGAGAACTGTGCGGCTCAACTCATCCTGTGTGCATACCAGGAATTGTTCAACTGTATATACATAATGCCCCCGCATTTGCCCAGAGTGTCACCTCAGACAAGGGCAACTTGGTTAGCAAATGTTAGATCCATTTTTGGAATAACTTTATGTGATGTCATTAATTCATCACTTGTTCTCACCATCACAGGCAAGGTCAGAAGCTTTTTCCTTAGACATAAATTGTGACATAATTTCTCTGTGTATTCAGGACATTGCTGGACAGTCGGGTTATTTTAAAGAGTAGCGACATGGGTAGCTGGTCAAAACTAGACCCATGCACACCTGCTGGTAGTTTCTTTTTTTTTCCAATCCACAGCTGACTTATGCATTTGACTGTGAAAGTATCTCAAGTAGGTAAATCTGTCTTCATTCACAAAAACAACATCCTACCCTGTCACCTAATGGTTTCTCCTATTCCTCATAGTTTGTGTGGCTCAACCTCCAGAGCACTGCAAACCAAGAGCTACCCCCTTTTTTTTCTAAAAACTTCCCCAGAGTCATACTGATTATTACAGAAGTTATTTTGTCCTCGGATCCAATTAGCTTTCCTCTGTTTTGTAATGCACAAGAGGCAGTGCTAAATAGCTTATTACTCAAACCACTTTTGACATGACCCCAACGACTGCAAATGTACACATATATCAGCCTGTATGCGTATTTAAAACGCATCTACAGCTACATACTTTCACACACGCACATGGTTGGACACATGCTTATGCACTACGCATAGGCATAACACTGAAACAAGCACAGTCATACACACTTCTATCTTCACTTCTAATCTGCTAGTAATGAGGTCAGTGCTCTCATTAGAGCTGAGAGAAAAGAAGGAGGATTTGAAAGTGAGCAGAAAGAAGGATGAGAAGAGGGTAGGGCAACAAAAAAAAAATCCCGTGTCATGTTTTCCCAGTGGAGGTCAGGGGGTGTGTGTAAAGTAGCTGATCAGCTCGTAAGACACATTTTCTCTCGTGCCACGATTGCATTCCTACATGAGCTGTGTGCTCTGTTTCTACATTTGCGTGTGTCTGGTTGTTGGGAATTATTCTCTTTTCAACAATGTTTATGTTATTATGTCAGTATTTGCGTTAACTAACCGGGTCGAGGACAGGAGTGATGAGCAGGTATTTTCCCCAGAGGAACTGGCGGTCCACATCCCACGTGAGAGAATCAGTGTAGAACCTAGTAAAGTAAAGTAAAACATAATTCACAATGATACTATGTAAATGAATAAATAGATAGATAGATAACAACTAAGACGTTCATTATGTAATAAATAAATAGGCATTAGGTTCAAATGCAAAAAACTAATATTATAATTATTATTTATAATATTTCTATGTGTGCATGTTTATTTCTATGCTTATCTACTGCTGGCCTGATTATCCATGCAGATGAGGACTTTTAAATGGTTAACGTAAGATTCCAGAATTTGGGTTGGACATAGCGAGAATGGCTGACCCACCTTGTTTTAGGTTCCAGTGTCTGCTCTCCTTTGTATTTTTAGTTTAAGGGCTTCAGAGAGCTTGAATTGTGCTGCTTACTGGCCAATTCCCATCATGCATATACATAATCCTTTCCACTAATTAGCTCATTCAGGGGGGTGTTTTCAATAACAATCAATCCTAATAAAATCTACAGTGACCATTGAAGGCTTGTACTGTTTTAATGTACCAAGTGTTACTCTCTTTCCCGTGTCATGTGCTGCCACGACTCTCTTGGCAACCTCAAACGACTCTCGTGCTGATTTTTGTATTGTTCACTCAAGTAAGACTCGCTCTTGCTCATTAATATATGATTAGCAGAATCAGTAGGATGTGTTTGCTGGGAGCATAGCATTTTCCTGTGCATGTAGATGTAGAAATACAAAAAAAGAGGAACAATAAACAACAACAAAAAAAACAATATGAAATTCTAATTGTTATCCTTAATTTACAGTATATCTAGAAAATTTAACATGCCTTGTCATGACAATAAAGGTTGGAAAAGATTGTATCTTAAAAGTTTGTTATGCTGGCTCTTTTTCTGTTTTCACAAATTTGACAGTTTATATCATAATTCTTCCTTTAGCCACATTCTTCTTTTAGTAAGGAATACCAGTTGGTAAAATGTCCGGAGTAAATTTCCTAGAGGTATACACAGTATCGCCCCATGGACCTCCATGTAATGCACTCTATGCTGATGCTTGTTTTCACTGTGTTCCCAGTGGGATGGCTGTCAGACTTTATTAAAGCAGTGGTACAACATTAAATAAATGCCCGCTCTGGGATCATATTTTCTTCTTTATAATGTGTAAATGTTGTGTTTTTTTTAAGTTTTCTTGGACATGCTGTGTGTGTCAAAATTAATAAAAAAAAGAAACTACTTGTCAGGGTTCTAAGGGAGAGGAGAGCAGACTTCTGAAAAAAATCTCCATTTTTCATTTTCCTTTTGTTGGTTGTGTAAAAAAAGAAGCTACTATTTAATGGAAAAAGGAGTTCCATGAATGAGAATATACAACTTCAGGAGATTTAAACGTTTCCGCATTTACTTCAGAATAGAAAGGATTTAATTCTATATTAGATATTGCACTGCAGAGATTCCATTTTTTTTTTAAATTGTGGGATTCAAGAACTACAGATATTTCTGAGGAAGTCATTTTTAGTGCTTTAGTTTAGTTTCCAACATGACATTTCTTACATTACCATGAGAATTTCAACAAAACGCAATGAATGACTTACTCATGCAAGACAGGTCGTACAACAGTCTCCCCTGTAGTGTGAGCTTTAAAGAAGAGTGTGTAGAGGTATGGCAGGAGTGTGTAACGTATATTCAGGTAGTGTTTGGCGCTTTCCACCAGTGTTGAGCCAGCACCGTACCACGCTGGATCCTGAGGCTGGAGACAGAAAAACAGATTAAAGGGGTGCAGTTGATGAATGAGAGAAGACGGCAACAAGAAAACAAAGATTTGTCTTTCATCCAGTAGGGTACAAATGGGAAATAGATGGAAAAGCTAGAGAAACAACTTATTTGGATGAGCTACAAAAGATACTTGACAGGAAAATAACTGTAACCCAGTTAGAATAAAACTACGATCAAGTAGGAACTAAACAATTTTGTCAAGCAAATCATTTTTTCTATGAAGATGTGGACATAAAACTCATTCATAATGAGCATGAAATCAAGTGTACATAAGACTAATCTAAAAACAGACTTAGCTAGGCAAAAGAAACACCAGAAGGATTTAATTTCCATGATAGTAGCGAGTTAGAGGGTGATTAGCTGCTAACAGCCCATGCTTCTCTTATCTGGCTAATCATTTATGCCCTCAGCACCTTTGAGAGTCGGAAGAGAACTTGTGTGAGTGTATCAGTGTGTGTTTGGGTTGGGCCACATGGGCATTTGATGAGTACCATGATTAGGGCAAAGCAAAGGTCAAACATTAGTTTTCTTGCTAAGCGGAAATCTTACATCATATTCATCATCATCTTGTCTAACTTAACACTTGCTTCTCTTCCAAATACACACTGCCAGAAACCCCCCCCCCCCACCTCCACACCTCCACATTGCTATTTTTTGCAGCAGTGATGAGCACGAAAATGGCACTTGAAGAATATAATTAGAGCATCCGTTTTCATGCTACTCAGTGTTTGAGACTTACTTTTCTACACTTATTTGTGTCATCAACAAGAATAGCTCGGCTTCAACGTAAAACCATTTTTAGGCTCAGCCAGTGCTTTTCCCATCTCAGTGAAAGGAAGCCAAGGCGTCAAAATTTACAGTCAGCTTGTTAATGTTGAACATAACCACTGTTCTATGCTTCTCATAAACCACATTATTACAGTCTTATCAGAAAAAATATATATTATTTCAAGTTTGGTTTGCTTTGGCCTTGACAGGGGTTTAACAAAACCAAATCTGTTTGTGTAAGCCATTATCCAATGGCGAATGGGGATGGACCCAAGCATAGCAACTGTAACTATGAAAGGTTGCTTTGCTAAATTAATCTGCCGACATGGAAAGGAACTGTTGTGCTTTTATATTCAACCTTTCTATGAGAAGTCATAAATAAAAAAAACTGTTAACAGGGTGCACGGGCATGGAGTTTCTTTAAGTCGCGTTCATAGTGTTAAACCCAAAGTCACAGTCCTTTTCTGCACACCACATATCAATTGTGTTCATAGGTCTTGTGTTAGGACTCAAATCAAGACGTTTATGTTCTTTTCCGGTTGGAGTTCACGACCCTTAGGTAGTGTTAAGGAATTAAAGGAATACCCCACAGCTTTTTAGACAAAACAATGGCCATGCACAGCATAAATATTATGGTGACAGTCTAAAATAAGGGAAAAAAGATAAAAAACACAGTACCCTGTAGCCTTCGGCGTTGTGGTTTCTGCTGAAGGGATAGAAAGCCCCTACTTGCATCCAGCGACGGCACAACTCTTCACTTGAGTCGTCAAAGAACCCACAGATGTCAGCTCCGATCTGAAGCACAAAAGGGAAAGACATAGGGGCTGACATTTCACCAGAAACTTCAGCATGTCTCTTTGATATTGTTGTATTTGAAGCATTAAGTTGGAATGTGATTTGACAAGTTGAAAATAATAGACGGAGAAGAAAGCTGCAGATTCCAATTTGAGATGTTGAAAATAGCATTTCTCAAGGTTTTAAAAGTAAATCCGAGTGCTTTATAAAAAAAAACAACACGGTGTGAATGTAAAACCAACAAACTTCCAAACATTTAGCTTGTGAATGCTTCCCTTGACATTGGTGAAATTCAGTCAAGTTTTACTGTCAGGTGTGGGCCATAATCCTTATTTACACTAATTGCACACTGGAGTCCAAGAAAGAGACTTCAGTTAAAGGCCAATCCGCAGAGACTTCTGCTTTCTTTTGTTTACAACTGGTCACATTGTACAACGTACTCAGTGGGAGGAAATCGATCCAAATCCCATTTCTCCCTCCTTCCTTCTTTGTCTGAGCAAGTGTGTGTCTGTGTTCAAAGACACCTAAAATCTGCTTGACGGAGTCCTACTAGGAGTAATGGGCATCTGTAAGACCACCTGGTGTGCACAGCTGGAGAGATGTGTGTGGTTTCTACGTGTAATTGACTTCCTGTTGTTTTCTTGCTGCTGTTTGCACTGTGTACGTTGGAAAAGCCCACATGTGCTTTGGCAGTCTTTGGCAGTGTCTTTTCTCTAGCATGTTTCTGGATGTGACGGTATGCCTATAGAGTGGTACACCTCTAGACAGTTTAATGGATCTTTTCCTAAGCACACTTTTTCCTGCCAAACCCTCTGTCTGAAAGCTCACATTAGAACAATACAGTCAATGAGCAACTAAATCTTTTTAAAAAAAGACAAAAGAGAGAACTATTTAAATGCCAGAAAGGCTGTTAAAAGGAAGAAAATGAAAACTCGGAAAAGGTGGTTCTCTTACAATAGTGTTTCTGAAAATATAATGCAAACTGTAGGATTGAGACTTACATAAGGAACTCCAAAAAGCCCAAACTCCAGCATGCCAGGTATGGCCCATTTTATGTCATTCCAGTTAGCGCCGTTGTCACCCAGCCAGTGACCTGAATACTTTCCAACACCAGGAAAGGCAGAGCGGGTCAGCATCAGAGTACGGTTTCCCGCAAACACGCGCTGCAGAGCTCTGTGAAGCAAAAAGTAAAGAGGCAAATTAATTGGATGTCATTAACACTTTAAGGACAAAAGGACAGAAAAAAAGTGTGAAACCACACTTACAATCTAGCTTGAAATCTAGCTTGAAAGAAATTGCTGTAGCATTGATCTTCATAACAATGCAATGCCCTGTTGGTGTTTAAAAATGTATCCGCTGTCAATAATAGATGCAAGTTAGATGACAGACAAGGTGAAAAGAGGAATGATGTTTAAAAGGGAGACATATGAAATATGAGCAAGTTTAATACTGTAGTAATGAGCCAGCAAACCCTCTAGTTGTTTCTTCTCTTTTTCCCCAGCCTGAACTATTGAGACACTCTGTACACCTTCTAGCAACATATAGGTCGGTTTTTATACACCACCTTCATGTGAATGACTCGTCAAACTGAGATTTTATGGATTTGAAAGAAGGTATATTAACTGGTGTAACCCCAAACTGTTTTATTTTTATTTTTATGAAAGCCTTTTCTTATGTGATTTTCCTCTTTTTTCGTGCGTCACAGGTTCACAATCACAAGACTTTATCATGTGATGAGGGTGGGTTCATGCTCATTTACAACAAACCCTAACCCAACATTAAGTATTAAGTAACTTCCTTAGAAAAGATTAAATGTCTGTTTGAAACTGATGTGTTTGAAGCAGTGATGTTTTATAATGGGTCTGACTGGACACCAGAGTGTCCAACTTCAAATTTTGGATCTACTTGAAAGACCAGTGTTTCTTCCTCTAATCTCTCAGTTGACACTGTTGTAGTTTCTCATCTTTACTTTGAGCTACTTTGATGGAATGTCAGTCTTGCTACTGGTGAACGTTTAATCTTCTAACACATTTTTAATTGCCCATACCAGTTTCACATTTTCATGCGCAGCCCTATATTTGCACTTGAATGGCATCTAAGGGGAACTTTTGCAAATAAACATCCAGCCATAAGTCTCCAATTTATGATCTGAGCTAGAGCAGATTGAGTTTATTTGACCATTTCTGCAGAGTATAAAGATACAATATGTGGAAATGATCTTAAAAAGCCTCCTCATGAATGCCAGCACTCAGTTTGCCCACAGAGCATTTTAGCATCATAGTTGAATTTGTTTAACTCTAATTAAAATAGTCCCTGCTTAAATAGTAAAATAATAGCACTTCTTTTCAACACACTTTTCCTCATCTATTAACTCATCACTGTATATTCCTAAACACTTCACAAAAATGTGCTGTCAGATACGATAAATCTTAAGGAGCGTATTAAATGCCATTTAAATATTTTCACTATTAGACTGTACAAAAACTAGCTTGCCTACTGCCTGAATGATTATCTGTGAACCAAAGGGATTTGTAAGCATAAAAGGTGAATTATTTGTCATCAAGCTTGCATGTGTGTCATCATTTGGCAAATATCAGCGATCCATATGAATTTCCATGCCTCTGTGATTATACCCTCTACTCACAGTGATGCTCCATTGTAGGTTAGTGAACGTAATGGGCCATTAAACAGTTTCTGTGCCAGACCCAGATCAGAAATTCATTCAACATCACCATGGGAGCTGGGCTCATTAAGGCATACTTCTGCACATGGGATCCAACTTACAATTTGTCTGCAAGTGTCACAGGCTATGATTTAGAGCAGTGCATAAGTCACTGCAAAAAAATGAAGTGACAGAGCTTTTGCATACCAGCTCTAGAATTCTGTTTCAGGGTCACTGTTTAATAACCTCCGATTCTACAGGAATGATGAGGATGATTAGGAATTTTGTGTGAGCTACACTGTTTTCACGATGCACAGGACATTTTAAGTTAACTATTTAACTATAGCTTCAGTGCTCTTGGGGGGTGGGGGGTGCAGAAGGTTGAGTTCATTTTCACAAGTCGGTCAAATTGCATTATGTTTTAACTCACACTTCAGTGGCCAGCACCATGGAGTAGCCATATAGACTGTGGACATCATAGTGGCTCCCCCAGGCCTGCTTGGCATCCATACACAGGGTCTTACTGTACATCACCTCATCAAGGATCCCTGCGGGAGGAAGAGGGGGGAAAAGGGGGGAGGAGAGGTGCAGGGTGCATACAAAATATGGAATGAAGAAAGGAATATGGAGGATTCGACTAAATTGCATGACAGGACAACACATCAGTGAGGAAGAGGAGGCCAGTCGATGAAGATAATGACTAAGCTGTATTGAAATATACAGGGAATTAAGGGGAGTGAGCATGCCATGCATTGTAGCAATATTTCCGAGTAAGGTCCTCTTGTTTGTTTGTTTTTTTTTTTAACTGCACTGCTCTTTATCAGGACTAGTACTTAATGTCATGTTGTTAGTTTATATAAATAAACAATGCAGATATTTGCCTGTCTTTTGCATCTAAAAAACATTGCTACTGCAGAATAGCACACATTTGTTTTTGACTATGGGTCAGAGCGACGGAAATAAGTAGACTTACTCGGAGTGTATGGAGGGTAGTTGAGGTTGTTATCAGCACATCCCTTGGTTGATCCTTGTTTGAAATTAGCCACTTCGTTCATGTCCTGAAAGTGTTATTATTTTGGTGAGCACAAATATTTGATGAAGCACGATTTTGAACACAAGTTAAAATGAGCATTTTAAGCAAAAGTAATCTCTAACTTTTTGGAACAGAGTTTATAAATGCAGAAGCATTTTTGTTTCTACCTATAAAAACAGGCTCAAGTCAAGTAGGTTGAACTAAAACAAATGTCTCAAGAGGAGGTGTCTGCCGGACATGATGTGTGCAGCAGTGAGCAAAAAATGAGTCAAAGCTAGATTTATTGTTTTTTTTTTTTGCTAAAAATCCATTAACAGTACAGATGTCACTCTGTTTTGGTGTTAGCCTTTGCTTGTGCCTCAGTCTTCAAGGCAATTGCAGTGAAGCAATTGCCACTGAGAATTGCAAAAAAAAACTAAGCTGGTTGCCCTGTTACTGAGTGCACTTTATGTTTTGGAAATTGACTCACAATCCAGAGGGCATCGTGTTTGATCTCCCTGTAGAATCGCTCATACTCATCAGCCCACCAATCAATGCAGTTCTGGCTTGTGTAGTCTGGAAATACTGTCTCTCCTGGCCACACCTGTAGGGGAGGAAATGCAGGTTTTATTTATTTTTTTACAAACCACAAAGACATCTTCAAAAAAACTATCTGTTTGCAGTCACTTTGTGAGACTCCCTTTCAGTAGTATGCAGTACAAGTTTTCTTCTATTCAGAATGTACTCGCTGTGAAACATAATGGTTTCCTTATCCTTTTATTTAGGTGTTGAGATCATTGGTAACACACCTTTAGCTGCATGTTAATGAAATTACAAGGCACGATCAGCTGATGTGTGTAGGAGTATTGAACTCCATGGGGGGAAAAAACGAGAGGGGGAAAAAAACTGTGCCTGTGGGGGTGTCTGAGAGAGAGCTTAGAAATGTGGGAATGATGAAGAAAAGAGAGCAAAGAAGAGATGAACTAAGGGGTGGGATTGATGAGAGGGAGATGGCAAAGGAGAAAGGGGATAAAGAGACAGACGGGTTGAGGAAGAGAACAGAGAAGAGGAGAAATCGATAATGCAATAGAAATCTCCAGACGTGACTGTGTGTTAGAAGTTGTCCTTAATGACATGTATTGAGAAAAATGATTAATCCACAGAGCGGCAGAGATTTCCTCTGCGCTCCTGTCACTGTGCGTGCACATTTTTCTCCATACTGCACAGAGACATTAAATCTCAAGGTTTCACCGCTCCAGCTATATTTTAACTTTACTTCCACCGGCAATAAGTTTACAACCCGGCTTGTAGCAAGGCATGAATCACGTTTGTGTGCGCTCACGTGCAAACACAGATTTATAGCCGGATGTTTTTTTTGGCATTTGGTCACAACTTCAAGGTCAGGGTTTATTGATAGACTGTTGCAGTGGCCATCTTTTTTTTTCTCTTTTTTTCTTTCTGTTTTTTTTTGTCACTCCTTCCTCTATCTTCAGATTTGATCATCTTCAGATTTTCTAACTCTGACAAAAGGGCAAACAACTCCTCTGGCATTCGTAGCAGCCAACTTTAATGAGACAATTTTTTGTTTCGTTTTTATGATGTTTACTCCTTTGTGCAGCCTATCCGATCCATCTCTCTCCCTTTCTTCCGATTTCTATCAGTCCCAATGCATACCCTTTCTCCAAAGTGCATGCCTGCCTTCCATCTTTCCTGTCCCTTTCTTCCCTGTACCTGATTATCTGTCTTTTGTCTCCCACGTCTCACTGTGGCTGGCTTCATGTATATGTCTGTGTCAGATACTCAGTAAGACAGCCAGTCTGTCTCCTTGTACATTCCCCTCTAATCTATTTTCTAGGCTTGTCTATCAGCCTGTGTTTCAGTCTGTCAACCTCACATTTAAACCAAAATAGAATCTCTTTTCTCTCCCAGCAGTTTTTTTGTTTTTTTATTACCTTCATCACAATTGGTTTGAAAAAAAATCTTCATATGTAGCCTACAGGAGACGTCTTGTTATTATTTTACTAACAAACTGAAACATTTAGGCCAGCAGTATATGCTTTTAACCTTTTCCTTGAAAGCAATTGGGTTTCTTAAAAGCAAGATAAATCCCAGCCTCGCCCCATCGCTGTTTCTCCATCGTAACTTTTTTGTTCTACACTCTTCTCCCTCTGTCTTTCTCTAGAAAGATGCTTACTCCCACCTACACACCTATTCCTAGCATGCAGTGACTCAGAACAATTTAAGATTAAACGCTAACGCAAAATCAATGCATATGTTTGACCTGTTCATAAACAGCATGAAAAGGCGATTAGTGGTGGGACTAAGCCTAATCGTGTGTGTAATCAAAGGCACCACTATAAAAACACAGGATCAACACACTTTCACCCCCTACTTCGACACTCTGCAGGGAAAAGCTTTTTAAACCTGTATGCAATGGGGAGAGTGAAGAAAAAAATATCAGTCTGGATGTTGAACCTCCATTACTATCTAGTTTGATGGGGAATGTGAATTCAAAATGTACATGGATTCCTATGGAAAATCAACAGTTGGATTTTTACATGGCATGGTCTTTGTAAAATGTAAAATGTAAATGACCTTCCGTAGTCTTTTTTTCTAATTTAGCTCAAATGAAACATAGATTTTAACACATCCAGGTGTTACATTTATGTGTCGCGAGGATTTAGCGAAATAGGCCATTGCTAAACCTGGGGATTTCAGCTTTAACATCTGTACCATCTTTAGTCTGAGAAAGGGGAGGTCAGAGAGCCTGTGTGGTCAACAAAGACGATCTAAGAAAGTAATGCTGGCTACTCTCAGGGTTTGGCTGCACAGCTTCTTTGCATCAGTTTTAAGGGGCTGATGAAAGAACAGGTATTGTAACTGCTATAAGGTGAAAAAAGCTTAAAGTCAGCAAAGGCTAATAACTGCTTTCCAGGCTCAGCGTGCAGTTGCTAGCAGCCCCTGCTCCATACTAGTTTTTGGAAGTTATTTATTTCATAGTAGTCAAAGACGTGGGCGAAACCTCATTCCACCAAATGGGAATACACAGAGTCAATGTGCCATTTTAACATCAGTGGTTTGCTTTGAGGTAAAAACCTGGAAATAAGGTTAAGGAGCATCAATTAGCTCTTAAAGTCTAAATAACTGCTGTATGTTTTGTAGTCTGCATTTTCATTTGCCACCTCACCTCTCCTAAAAGAGGGGTTGTCCCATCTGCTTCTGTGACCCAAGCATCCATCGCTGTCCCCCGATCAAAGGACTCATATGGCGTATTTCCAACCCTCCTACTGGTGGCTATTGCAGGATCCTGAGGACGAACAAAGTCTATTATTAGTATTTCATAAAGAACAGCATTTTTTGGTGTAACAGATTTTAAAAAAGAAAAAAGCATGATTTGGGTTCATTTTGATATAACATTCTGTGATCAACTTCATAGTTTAACTCGATGCAGTTCTATGGAGAGCAGTTGAGTCTGATAAGGCAGATCATTGCTAGAATCAATCTTTTAACCTGCTTTTTAATATTGCAGGATGGCATGCGAGGGAAACTGAAAAAGTTTGTAAAGCTCACACATCTGACAAACACTTCCATTTTTTAACGAGTACTTCTTACAAGGATGAGGATGTATCTCTGTCCCTTCTCATGGAGGTAATCAGCAAACTGAGGAAGATCCTGGAACTTCACTTTGTCGTAAGTGAAATCTTTCTTATCCTCCATGTAGTCTATGTCAGTGTATTGAATGTCCTATTTGGGGAGAAAAAATATTTCTTTTGAATGGTGAGTTCAAATGCAAACAGTACAAAAAACAATGAAAATAAGTCAATCAACATAAACAAATAAATGAATTACTTTTATTACAACAAGCTTAGATGACATGAAATATTGAGTTGAACTGGTAATATTGAACTGTCTGCATGACTTCCACCAATTACAATTGACATTTCCACAAAAGAGAACAATATATTCAAAATCCCACTCAATAACTTGTATATGCATCCACTTATGTTCACACTTCTCTTAAGCAGAGTAATTGACTGGCTCTGACTACATACATTTAAACAGTTCGCCTTCTTCTCCTATATTTGTCTGCATGTGACTTGATGCTCGCTTGCTGTCTTTGTGATGTCTGCCTATATTCATATCAACAGAGCAGATGGTTCTGAAGGCTGTGCCAGATCCTTCCTCTAATGGTAATCGGCTCTAGACATATTAGGGAGAATTTGATAATATCCTCAGTGGTCTAACTAATGGTTATCAAAGATCTCCCCAAACACAGCAGAAGAAGAAGCACCTGCAGCATAATGTTTTTCTAAATGAGAGAGAGGTTGCAGATTATCAGAGTGAAATATTGAGATGGTTAGGAAAATTGTTTGGATTTGACGTTTGAATAAGATTGAGTTCACTTTGCATCCTTAAGTTGTGCATTCACTGCCAAGGTGTGATACAGTTGAACGTTAATGGTGACATCTAGAGATTATAATTATTCTATCTTCAGAATAAAAGCATACGTACACTGAACATTACTTTGCTGCATATGCCATCTTGCTGTTACTCACAAGAACTCTGAAAAGTGGGATCATTCCGAACAAAATGTCAGACATAACTGGTATTTGTCAAACGTCTCAGCACAACCGAGGTGTTGGAGCAGTTTTCACATTCAGATCAGGATGAATGAGATAATGACAGATACTTGGTCAATTGATCTTTGATAAGCTCAAACATTCAGGGCTGCCTGAAAAATAGTGGTTCTGGTATTGACCCTATACAGGCCCACAGCCTCTACATTATTCGACAGAAAGCTGAATTAGCTCATCTGCGCTAAAGGCCATCCCCATCATTCTGACTATGTGCTGAAGTCCCTATTCATCCTACATTTAAAAGTCTCTACAGATAGTGCTGTGTTTGAGACTGATGCCTCTTAAGTTTCTTAACTTATGACATAATTTCACAAGTTCAAAATTAAAACTATACTTTTGAATTGCAAGATTAAAAAAATGTAATAAAAAAAACAAATCCGACACTTACATATGGGAGGTCCACGGCACGGTTCCTTTCCACCGTGTTCTTGACCTCCTGCAGACTCCCATAGTTCCAACGGGAGAGCTGGAAACCCAGTGACCAGTATGGAGGAATGACAGGCTTGCCAATGAGCTGGAGAACATAATTTGGCCCAATGTTAATGGGGTTTCTGTGCCAAGACAAACGCAACAGCCAGAGAACCTGCTCCAAGTTTACATTCAAATGAATGAAATCACCTCGGCATACTCTTGCACCACTTGTTCTGGTGTGTCTCCAAAGACAATGTAGAAGTCCAGAACTCCTCCAATAGTCCTGTAGGTCACTGCAGGGGCAGGCTGCAGGGTCACCTCTGAAGAACGATAGAAGCATAGAATAAAGATGGGGAAACTGACAACTCCACTAACATCACTGGAGGGAAAAAATGAATGCCTTTATATAAAGCAGATATTAGTGAGGGACTAAATCCCTCCCTATATTGGTTGCAGTCATCTTCTTCAGTCAAAGAAAAGTCACTTTGGTTTATCTGCCCAGTTGATTAATTGAGTCAAGTGAAGATTCCCATGGGTTTGTTAAATGAGGCTCAACTCTTTTGTTTGAGTAGGTTTGCCAATATGTCTGACTCAAATCAGCCTTGTGTGCTTTTCATGCATGTCTGTTTAAGTAGCATCCCAATGCAGGTTTGCTCAGAATAAGTTTGTACAAATTATCTTGTGGCTCCAGTAAATCAGCGTAAATCTCAGAGGTGGTTCAAACGTGGTTAGACTTGTGTGTATTGAGTGACTGTCATTACCCATAGCGTTGCTGTTCAAAAGAAAGACTCCAAAAGACTTCCCACTCTCATCTTCCATACAGAGGAAGAAGGGATATTGTCCATAGAGGTTATGTGTTCCCTGTGGGGAAAGCAGAGAGGGATGAAGAGATTTAGAGAAGAGGTCTAAGTAGCAGGAGAAATGTGGGAGACTCACTCAAACTGAGCAGTAGACTACACTGCCTAATCAGCTTCACCTCTAAGCCTACAGAGGAGGACATTTCCGACGTGTAGGGATAACAGTAAACGCACCGCACACGCTCAAGTGTACACTTTCTAAACTTGTTGAGCTAACCTGATTTGGAGTATATGACACATTTAGTGGGCAATTAGCGTGTGTAGGTCTCTCATACCCCATTTGGGAAAGCGTCTCTTGAGAAAATGGGCCATGTTCTCCAGTTTGTGTCGTGGCGATATCTTGTATGTACGTGCTCTCCCAGGCCGTAGATATTATGGGATGGAAGCTTAGCAGACAGCTGCAGATACTGGTCTGCGAACACCAGCGGAGCCATTGTGGTGTCAAACCTGAATGTGTTTTGAGGAAAAAAGAAGTGAGACAAACAGGTGTAAGTGAGACCATTGAGATGTGGGAAAAATATGGTGGGGGAGAGAAAGAAATGTGTAAGAAGAAGAAAGACACAGAGTGTGATGGAGGGAGAGAAGAGAGCAGCAACAAGACAAGGACGTGTGGAGGAGTTATTGCAGAGAGAAAAACCTGGGAGAAGACAGACCATCCCATCAGGCTTTAATAAGCCCTCTGGGTAACACTTTTCTTGTCTTCAAAAACAAGACGAGCTCTAGTTGAAATAGTGAAGCTGCAAACAGCTGTCGAAACACACAACTTAAGGTTGTAGATGCAGTAACTGCACAAACACAGTTAACAGTAGGATTAAACAACAGCAGTTTTATAAACCTCTGTCAAAAAACTTGTCACCATTGCACTATAATCTCAAAGTGTAAAGGTAAAAAGACATATTTTTCTATGAATATATATATATAAATATATATATATATATATATATATATAAGTTGTTTTAAGAGAGGAGTGAAGAAAAGATCCATTCATTAGTCAGATTGGTTAGAGAGCAGAATCAACAGCACTCTGATTGCACATTTGGCATTTGTTACCGGTTTAACATATAAGTGCAACTTCCAAGGATAAAGAAAACATCCTATGAACCGTACGGAAAAAATTCTTCATGATATTAGATGTAAATATATAATCCTTCTTATCTCTCAGTAACCTGGACTTTTCTCTGGCAATGTTCACCTAGTGTATTGACTGTTATCACTAGGTTGTAAAAACATTTCACACTAAATGCTGTACTAATCTGGACACTCGATATTGCTGGCAACACGACACACCATTTGAACTGCAATGACATTATGGGTATTCATGTAATTATTGGCTTGGATAGACTACAGAAAATTAATATAAATTAGGTTATATCACACTTGTAAAACTAAAATAAAATCCTATCTTGCTACAGTCCCACTGGTTCAAGGACAGGTGGATCTTTGTGAGAGGAAACAATGCTTTTCAATATTATGGTGAAACAAGTTAAAGGTTGACATGGATCAGTGTGATATGTCTACTAACTGTGCCCTTATTAAACATGATTAATGATTAAACAGCTAACCCATATCAGGGGAAGGCCACGCATGTCAGTATGTGGCAATGATGGTGATGCATGGTCCAGCATGCACATGTGACAAATGATTGTCTCAGATAAGAAACAGAGTCAATCAAAATATATTGATGGTTGTCAAGTCTTATTATTCTAGGATGACAGTGAGGCTTCTGATGCCATTGACTGAGACACTAAATCAAATAATTTGTCAAGTCAGCATGGCATATATAAATTTCTCTATCTAATGACACAAAACTCTCTTCAAAAATCAGTTATGTATATAAATATGCATTGCAGCATCATGTCAAGAATAATCACTGTGACTGCACTGTAGGCCTCAAATGAGCCCTGCGTTTAGCCCTGTTTTAATCAAACCAAAAAAAAAACACACAGATCTCAAACACTCACAGGACTTTGTTGTTTTCTCTCCTGCGCACGGTGAGGCCAAAGGGTTTGTGTGTGATTTCGAGCGTGTTGCTGATTGGGATGGAGGGGGTTTTGCTGACTTTAGGGATGTGCTCGTGAGGGACCTCATACCTCTGCTTGTGGGCATCGGTGATCTGAAGAAAAAGCAACCAACCATTCACACAGTGTGTCTGTCACCATATATCACATGGCCATAGTGTGTTTATTCCTCTTTTTTCCAGTTTACAGCCTTTGTGTAAGGATGTGTAGACTAAATACTGCCTTGTACATCAGGTTTGCTCAGCCAAGTTGTGAGTTGGAGAGGAACAGAAGGAGCTGGTGCCTGTCATTGTTTACCTTAAATCGAAGTCGATTGTTGGTCTGCATTTCAGCGTGAAATGACAGCTCCTGTATATCTGCACCATATAAAGAAGGGGCGGCCATTCTTTTCAGACGAGCTGTCATTTCTGTAGAATGAATACATGAAAATACAATGTTAAAAGTTGTGATGCAAAATATTAAATTAATTCAGTTTACAAGAAAATTTCCAATTCAACTAGTCAACTATAAATATAAAGAAAATATGGAAACAGTTGGGCTGTTTAAGAAATTTGTGTTGGTTTTTGCATGTCTTGTATGCATCCCCATGCCATACCCCATAACATCGTACATAAGTGCTTGTACATTTCAACCAATAACATTTACGCTTAAATCATTCCTCTATATTGAAAAGATGAAAACCATATGTTTTAACGTAATATGATCTATAAAGATCTCTTTCCATAACAATTAATGATTGGAAAAGATCAGGTATTCAATTTTATTATTGATAGTCGGACATCAGATTTTACCGGCATACATATAAACCAAAAGAGCTGCTTTACTATTCCAACAGTTTCAATTGATTGGTACTATACCACAATTGACTCTCCCATCAATACATTTGTCACGCTTAGACCACGTTTGGTCTAAACATGAGCAAATGTTTTTTTTTCCATGTTTCTTTCACATTTGTTTATCTTTTTTCAATTTTATTTTAGCTATTCAAAGTAATAACATCATTACAGATTTATTATAAACAAGTTCCAACATTTATTGTTGCGTTAGCTGAATATCTGAGGTCACATGAGCCGAAGCAGAATATGGGAAATAATTTGCATGCTGCAGAGTCATTAATGTATTTTGATATGCCACCCATGTCTTATTTCACAGAAAACTGAGCCCGAGGCAAAGAAAGTGAAAAATGGCGAGAGATGAAAGGATGGCTAACCGTATCAGGGAATAAGCAGCAGTTAGACTCAGATGATAAGTTAAATTAAAGGTAAACTATTTCAATCGTTTGGTGATCACCAAAGAGAAGAAGTATGGATTACCGTAAGAGTTCACTTGCTCCACTGATTCAACTGTGTATCCATGGTTGGTTGGAAAGTAACACCAGGGCACATTTCTCGCATTCAGGGGGTTCCAGCAACAGCCACGCTGCTCACATTTCAGCTGTTTGAAGGGGTTGATATTAACATCATAATTGCAATTCACACAGTTGTTGTAATTATTGCAACTATAAGCAATGTCATTATCACCAGTAGCATTATTCCAACAAATTAAAACAACTCCAGCCATAATCATCAATCTATTTTTCCACAAGCAGAACCAGTGACTGTACCTTTGAGGCCCCAGCATCTGGGAAACAGTCTACTCTCTCAGCGAGAGCAATGTTTGGGCATTGAGCAACAAAACCATCAGTGGTCTCTGTCAAATGGAAAAGAGGTTAACTAAAAGTTTCAAAATGAAAATGCAGCAGTAAACTGTTCTTTGGTGAGCAGTCTGAGCTTCATGTGCATATGAACAAGATCACAACCTGCAAAGTGATTTGAGTAGATTATATAACAATATCCTCGAGTGGTAAACATTAATGAGTAGAGTGAAGAATTTCAAACTTTCTTGGATGGTTGTTTCACTTTCCGAAACAAAAAATCTTGCAAATTCATTACCAAGAGGTTGCCAAGGTTACATAATATAATAAAAGTTACTCATCTAAAGAGGAACAAATATGAAAGTCGTAAAAGTGATTTATGGTTTTGCAGTGATTTGTTTGTTTTCAGAGGCATTACACTGAGAGATCCCAATTGTAAAACACATTTACAGTAACAATATTCAGTAATCATATTTTTGTTCCGCTACCCTAAAACTTGTTCACCATTTTAAAGGGAATTGTGAGTGTGATAGTGTTGCTTGCAAATATATCTACCTACCTACCTACCTACCTACCTACATACATACATACATACATACATACATACATACATACATACATAC
>CAJRST010037777.1:11429764-11489251 GCA_907169785.1 Menidia menidia | reverse complement strand
ACATACATACATACATACATACATACATACATACATACATACATACAGTGTTGGATGGTATGTCAATACCTTTGTCATAGTTACTTTTTTTTTTTTATTCTTAAACTTTGGCTTGGGATCATCAATTTGCATAGGCCCTGCTTCAAGATCTCAATCAGATGAGACCTGTGCTTTGACTTCTCTGCACTTGTGTCCAATTATGCCACAGGGCTGGAGTTTTAGCAAAAAGTATTTGATTGAATCAGGTACTATGATTGGTTGCTTTGAATTTCCCAGGTTCCGCCCATTGACTGACATCCAGACACCATCATACTGCTATTACGATACTGCAAGACATTCTCAAGGTGATGAGAAAGAATTGTGAGATTTTTGGCATTTCCTTTAGTGGCAATTCAGCTTCCAGTTGGAACATTTTTGTTTTTGAATTTTTTATAGGGTTACCAATAAGATTTCCAGTTATTTCAAATGTGTGATTTGTTCTTAATCTGAAAGGCTGTAAAGATTCTGGAGCCTTTCATTGCAGGCAAGGAAGTTTTTCCTTGCCTGTGTTGCCTAGTGCTTGCTCTTGGTGGCAATTCTTGAGCTTCTGTAAATAACTCAGAGTAGTGTCCGACCTGATCTTTTTGGAAAATTGAATTGAGGTGCACTAACTAAGAACATGTGACACTTTGATCACAGCAAGGTGGGATTAATTTTAGCTAAGTAATTTGCAACCAAAGATAACTGGCTTGACTCGTTCACAATACTGTACAGTGTTTCAAGACCAAAAAGTTAAAACAAAAATTCCATTTATCAAAATAATTTCCACGTTTTTTTCACATACTGTAATTAGAAAAATAATTAGAAACAATTTTTGTTTTATAGCAACGACAAACACATTCTGTGTGCCTTTGTTAGGAATGATGATAAGAAATGATAAAAATGTTATCTTGATGTCATGAATATATATTCTGAATACTATTTTCAATAAATGAACAAACTGTATGTTATGCTTCTGTATTGCTCAAAGTTCCGATATGTTTGCATGTTTTATTGTGGTTCTTCACCTACCGTCTTTAAGGATACCAGGCTCTCCAGTGACAAACAGAATTATCAAGGCAAGGGCCGTCACAGTCATCAAAATGAACAGGACCAGGAGGGTGATTTCCAAACCGGAGAATCGCCTTTTCCCCATCTATCATACAGACAAACACCGATATGTACATGAAAGTGATTTGAAATGCCAACGTCGTTCACATTATTCAGGCTTACTAAAGGCTATGCCACTGAGTTCCTACATCCGTTTTGATGTAAGCTATGTTTAAAAGGATAGCATAAAAACAGGAAACTTGTGTCTGATTAATGCGGTAGCAACTCAGAAATCAAAAGAATGGGGACGCAGCACTTTGCAAAGATACCTATCATATCACCCACACAATTAAATCTCACACAGCGTGCTGTTGCCAGACAAAAACAAGGTGAATATCTGTCTTCATGTGTGGGTGTCTATTTGGATGTTTGTAAGCTCTAGAACCATCTTGTTTAATGTGCTGTGAAAAACAGGCAAGGGCATAGAGAGCAATGGAGAGCCAAGAGCGTGCATCCCCCTGTGTGCTTGCAATCAATTGTGCATTATAGAGAAACACTGAAAAGCACCTAACATGCACTGTAACACAAGAATACAGACTCACACGACAGACTCACAAGCGACATTACAGATCACACCCATGCAGACTTACTACTCTTCTTTTAGCTCTCTCTACTTGCCCCAAAATAGCTTCCACACAGCCTGTCGTTTTGCTCTCCCCACTCAGACGCATTCCGATATACACACACACAGACCCTCAACAACACACTCTACTTTGCAGTTGCTGTTCCTATGATCAAAAGAGGTTTAATAATGTTACTTGATATTCATGGTTACCTTTAGATACACTATTCTAAAAAGTCAACGTCAGCCTAACAGGGACTGGCATTGGCTGTAAACATGAATAACACCAACAAAGAATAAATGCCCCCACATAGTTGCCCCTATCATTAACTTAATCACAAATTGCCGGTACTGCGTAACTCAAGAGAACAAAAAGCTGTCATAGTTCTGCATCCATAAAAATAATGTTTTCTTGTGCAATATTTACTCAAATTTGCCACTTGCAGCTCCAACTCTTACATTCTTATATCTGTCTAGAATGAAAGTAGTTGTTTGGCATCATGAGGTTAATAAAACATCACAAATGTACATCATAATGCAAACCAATCCATGTCATTAGCAAATGCCTTGATTCACCCACATTTCAAAAGGAAAAGCTTAACAGCCAGCAGCTGCAGTCTTACCTTGACTCTCTCCAGAGTACAGAGAGTAAGGGGAACCTTGACCTGACCGTAGATGGCACCTTTTAAACCACAGGATATGTTGTGATTGGAGGGTGTTACCAGTTCCTTACAAGTTTGCGTGTACACGTTTGTGTGTGAGTGCATGTGTGTGTTTCGTAGCCTCAACATGACCCCAAAGCCATAGAAAGTCAGATAACCATCTACAGAGCAGGGAAAAAAAACAGTAATCAAAATTCCCCATATCAGCTTGTTATAATCAATTCCGTTTTTTAATTCTACTTTCAGCCATATACCCAGTATATGGTTGAGAGCGTGTGTGCATTTACACGGAAGTATGATTAGCTGATAATTTCCCTAATGATGACTGGGTAATTTGGTTGTTTCATGTGAGCTGTGTTTCTCCATGTGTAATCTTTAACCCACTGTGACCACATCACTACCTCTTGGTAATGAATACTCTTGGGCAAATGCTCTCCACTCACTTGGCAGTACTTATTTGAATGTGGCTTAAAATGTCTCTTGAATTTTAGCATGAAAAGGAAGTTGAAAAGAAAAATGTTAGAATACATAATAAACACTAATAATCAATCCAGTGATCAGACTGAAAGGTTTCTATTTTTACATTAGAGTCACACTGTAGTATTAAATACTTCATCATCAGATGTCCTTTGGTAAAGAAACAGGACAAACTGTACAATCAAAGGGATGTCATGGCTCCTGGATAATATATATCATATGTATCATCATCATAATCATCAAGCTATTATGATATTGTGCCACTCAACCTTATCTTGCTCCAACAAATATGGACTGGTGGAGGCTTCGGTCCATTATGTCTTTATAATAAGTGAACAACTGCATGAGCTTTTCACTATCTATAGACAATGATCTTTCAACCAAGAGCTTTTGAGATAGATAGAATAAGATGTGTGTTTGAAATTAAGAGTCAGACAAATTGGGACAGTAGAACTTACATCACTTGCTGTTGCCTCGATTGAAAATCACAGGGATAACAATGAAAAAAAAAACTGTTGAAATGTGATTTTTGTTGTTGTTTTGTTTTTAAGTGGAGATGTAGGTTTTCAAGTTCCTCTGTGGTCATATTGCTAACTCTTCAATCTTCCTCTCTCAGTACAAATCCAATTCCACTCTGCCATCACCAATTCCAGGTGCTCCACCTCTAGAATGCAGCGCTGGTCAATTTCAATAGAACAAACTAAAATTGGCAATTCACTCCCCTGTATCGATCCAGTCACTTCAAAACAAGGCACTCAACACTGAAAGCCACTAACACACCATTTCATATAAACCGCACATTCATGCCCGTGTTGCAGTTTGTGAACACTTTTAAACATGTTTCCATTCATTTTATTCATTTATGTATTCATATTTTGTTGTTACGTTTTAGTGACTGCATCTTTATAATCCACAAATGCACTTAAATCATATTTTCATAAAAAGGTCTGCTCCAATTAGTAATTTCAGAACCCAAAACTAATATTTTCCATTAATTTCAATCTACATGTGTCCCTTCCCCCTGTGCACTCTCTTATTTATCCATTTTTAATTGGATGTGTACTCCAAATTCTTTTTGCTTGTTAAGTTTTGCTTGGTGCCTCATAATGTAGTAAAAAGCCTACAATGAGAGTCATCAAGTTGTGAACAGGACAGTTGGTTAAAACCAAAAGTTTACACATGGACTGAGATCTATGGCATGCCAGTTTGTACACAGAACTGATTAAACATCTCTAAACACAAAATGTTGGTTATTTGCGGATTCTTACTTACTGGAGCTCATAAAGTTTAACCCAGTTATCTTCTTCATGTAAAGTGTTCAGATGAACACCATCGGTCCCTTTGTCTAAGAGGGGATTCCTCTTGATGGAGTCTTCCTGGAACGTTTCTGTTGCAGGTGAGACTTTCCCACATGCAGTATATTCATAAACTATTGCTTAGCCACTTTGTAGAGTTTGAACCTTACCGATACCAGATATGAAAACATAAAAAAATGACTCCTCATAATTATTTTTTTCTTTTCTCTACATGTGATCTGCATCTCTAATACGCATTTCCATTCTCTTTCTTGCATTACTGTGGAGCATAATCAAACTCACTCACACAGAGCAACTTGAACATGGTGTTCCTGGCTTTTGAAACTTGTCTGTTGTTTGTCCTCAATGCCAGTAAAAAAAAAAAAGCAGGTGTGTTGCTTTGGACACAATTATAAATACAGTTTTTTCCCCATTTTTTTTTACCAATAAAACATGTTAAACAGCAAACTATTATCATGAAAATGCTCAAGTATATTTATACTTATCCAACATGTACAAGGTTTGTAAAGTCTCCCATGGGAAAGCACCTGACCCAACGCCATGGACATCTTGGGAACTTTCTGTACTTTTCTAACATTTACATTAACTTGTATACTTTAAACTTCTCATCTCAACTAGTTGTAGCTGCTGACACAAGATATGCAGAATCTAAAATGCAAAGAAACTGCAAGGACTAGAGAAACAATTGTGCTGCGTACATTTTGAACATCATTTGGCAATTTGGCCTTTTTGATTAGACGTGCTATTGTCAAAGATGGACGACAAATACAAATTCTCTCCTACAACATTTCATGTAGTAATAGCATTTTTCAAGCTTATACTGGGAAATAGTAAGCAGTATGTTATATTTTGAGAAAAATAGTCTGCACTGTGTAATACATTCCTGCAATACCAGTCCTGAGTTCCCACAGCCCAGACCTCACAGCATTGCCTGTAGTATCCATTGCCTATATACAAATTGAATAGTAAAAACAAAAAAACAATTGTATAGCTTGAACACTGAAGGTGACGAATCCTCATAAAACTTTATGCATAACAAACACACTGGTACGCCCAGTTTTGATTGCAAGGGTAAGATACAATCACTGACTCATTCATTGGAAGACAATATTTACAATTGAAATGCTGAACAAAAACACAATATGTAAAAAAACAAAAAACAAAACAAAAGAATACATTGTTTAAAAAAATACATTGTTTAAAAAAACTAACTAACACACTGTCTACTTGACGAATTCTTTAACCAAGAACATTCCCTCCTTCCTCCCAGTGTTTCAGTAGTGGATAAAAAGAAGCAGTCAGGAATCAGTGGATAATAGGATTTACTCTTGCTTGTATCATACCAATAGATGCTGGAAGTTTGCAAGTAGAGACTGTTGGCTCTGCTGACACTGTAGGTTTGTGTGATAATAAATCATCAAGCAAAGGACAGTAGTGGGAAGACAGCCTTTTTTCTCCATTAAAGGGCAAAGCAAACAAAAACTCCTGTGTTTGGTTGCTTTTGTGATGCAGGTGACCCACCTCCTTTTATATTTTGCTTAGGCTTCTTCAAAGCAAGGAATTTCCTGTTTGGTCGTTGTGGGGAACAAAATAGCCCAAGCATACCTAAAAGGCAATAATATTTTGTTGTTAAATTACTTTAACTTTAAAATTTCTAACATATATTTAAATGAACATCAATGATTATAAAACGTGATCAATTTATGCTGTAACAATGTGGTCCTAAAAGCGCAGTAAAAACTTTTCGTGTACACACATTATTTGTATCTACACTAATAATTAGGTGCAAGTATGCAACCAAGGTTATTCTTTTTTTTTTTTTACATAATGTATTTCAAGATCATTTTGTAGCTTTCTTTTCATAATGCCACTTTTTACATATCACTGTTACATGCTTCTTGATTGGGGCTACATACTGCTTAGCACCATCCAAATCTCTTCTGGACTTCTCTGTTTGTACGTTTGTATGGTCTTCTCATGTGTGTGAAGCTACTGAAGGCTCCCTCCATGGCTTCCTTACACCATCCAAACACATGAAATGAATGTGGGGTGTTGGTGATGGTTGTGTGGCCCTGTGATGGGCTGGTAACTCCACCTCTTGTCCAATGAGAGTTGGGATAGAATCCTGAATCCTTGTGAATGGGATTAAACAGGTATACAAATGGATGCGTGTCTTAGATTGACTTCATTGTTCATTTAGTTGCATTTTTCCAGAAGTCAGTTTTCAATAGGTTTTCATTCAGGTCCATGACAGATTCCAGTACATATCTCCAAAGGAAAACTCCAGGAACTAACACAGGCCAGATGGGATATGCGGTTTCTTTTGTGTGTTATTGGGCGGCCCCAAGTCCTCCTCCCGATTGAATATTCCTTACAAACCTCCAATGTTATGTGACTCAAAGGCAACCTAATACAATGTGTAAACCACCTCAGTAGATACTTAAAGTCTTATCCTGAGTTCTCCTGATGTTCGAGCTTCTTGACCTATCAATCAGGCTGAGCCATTTACTGTGGAAATACTGTCATCTTAGGCTGAAACTTCCAGTTTTGTTGTGTTTTATTTGGCAGTCATTCAAAATCAAAGCAATAATTGCCTCACGTTTTGGAAATTCCACCATTGTATAGCAGTGATTTGAACAAAGGGTGGAGGTCCATTGTAGAGATGAAAAGAAATGCATTTAAATCTCACTTTACTAGTTATAAAGTGGCAAAGTTCCAGCATATCCAGTTCATGGCCTGATTCCAAAAACAGAATATACTGAATAGATAACTGCGAACTTAGTCCAATATTCAGGGCATGATTTAAGAAATGATTAATGAAATTTACACAACTCTTATTTGTTTTATTATAGAAATGATTTTCGCTCTCCAACTTTATCAAGATTTTCTTTGTTGCATTGAGACTTGAAATGGCAAAGTGATAACATCTTCCTGGAACCTACAAGCTGTTGCCAAGGTTTAGTGGTTTGAAATATTTAATATCCATGTTTCCTGCCTCACAGAAATCAGGCCTGGGATTTGTTGGCATCACAATCAACTGGCTATGTTCATATAGTTAATCGACCTCGCTGGAAATTAAATCATCAAGCAATTATACGTTTGTGTTGAAGTTGCTCTCTTTGTGTATATAGCTGTAACATCTCCAGTGGCTGCACAAACCATAAAATACAGGTGGCCTGTTTAAGTATTTCCATTATGCAGTTATTTATACATAGACATGGTACGGATGTTTCATCCCGATGGGCAAAGTCTTTTTTGCATGCTTTGACAACAATAAACTTCCACTCCGATTCCCTGGCACGTACAGGACTGTGTGCACAGACGTGCTCCCATAAAATTAATATGCTGAAATCTATCACTGTCAAGCACTGATAGCTGCTTTAAATGCAGTCATAATGTTGTACAATGATCAACCACTGTTTGTGCACGTGTTGTTCATGCCCAGAGCAAAGCTCAAAAGTGGAGGATGGTTAAATGTGACAATTCGAATGTGTCATCCTCTCACCTAATGTTGTGAAACACGGCAGTGTCTTTGTGACATCCCACAGGTGTGAAGTCCAGAGGAGCTGGAATGTTTCAGCCAGAAAGTTCTCCACACACTGCTGCAGTGGTTCTTTTTGGAGTTGAGAATTTCATTATTTCAGACCTGTGTGCTGAGCAGAAGACGTTGAGACTACGTGTGGATGTGGGTTTTCTGTGGCTGTGCGTATAAAAGATGGCAGCTTTTTCTGCTCTCTCCTTTCCACCGCTGTTCTTTGAGACTACTCACCAAATTCAAAAGCTAATATATTCTGACAGCTAATTATCTGAAATTGAATGTGCTGATAGAAGCAAGAGTTGTGCCATTAAAGAATAAACAAGACACGAATCAAACTCAGTCATTCATAAGCGACTATTGCATAATTTCTTTGGTTGTTTTTTGTTAATCTGAAACATCTGGTGCCTTGCAAAGATACAGAGAGATGTTTACTAGAGGCATCATTATACGCAGCATCAAGCTTAATGACTTGAGTGTTAATGATTAAAAGAAACTGACATTCTCCATAAAGTAAAACGTTATCTTTAAGAAAGGCTTTATATATTTTTTTTCTAGATTTAGACACAATTATTATAAAATGTAAATAATGCCAGCATCCAAATGGTCTCAAACCTTTGCACAGCAGAAGTAACACCAATCACCAAAGGAGCAATGATTCAGATATAACAAGTTTCCCTGAGATGTGACAGGGGTGGTCCTTTTACCGACATACAGGAGAGATTAGTCAATAGATGTAGTTATGAAACATAAACCTTCCCCTCAAAATCAGCTCTTCTCAAATGATGATTTTTTTTTTCACTTTAATGATTATGCATGGATTTGTTATTATGAGGAATTTTGTTTGATACCATCCAAAAAAACAACATTTTAGGAGAAAAGGAGGAACGTGAATTAATGAATTACACACACTCATGCAACCATAACCTTAAATTATGAACAGCCCGTTCTCATTCCTGAAATCATCTAATTCAGATGTCTTCTATGGCATATCTGAGACACACACAGTTTATCTTCTGATGATGACTCCAGGACGGACCATCAGGGCAATATAACATGTTGATAAGGAGCCTTGGAAACATCACGCGAGGATGTTTACAAGTAACAAGGTCCAGCAAGCCTGTGTGATTTTCACTTGACTTCTTCAGGCAAAGATTTGTCAGCTCTACCACTCGCTGAGATTCAGGCATCCTGGTGAGGTTTAGGACAATTGCAGATGGGGTTCAACCGTGGGCCTTTGTGGGTATAAGATGGAGAAAACATGTGCTCCATCAGGAACGCAACAACACTTTAGATAATTCATAACTGGATTTAGGGCTATCACATTACTTTGATTGGATTATATTAACATTTATCGTTTGGGCTGAGAATTAGTTTGACAATGATGTGACATTTCTGACTTAGACACCATTTATACTTAAATGCAGTTGCTCCCACAGGTTTTGGCAGAGTCATCTGCCGCTGTCCTTGGCGAGGCTGTAAATGGAGCTGCCATGTGGGCGGGATCAGTGTAATAGTGTTTGTATGTATAATGAGTATGTTCAGATTTTTGCTCTGTCATCCATCTTGGCATCTATGTTCTTTATGTATCCGCACTGCCAGCTATTTACTACAGGAAAATTTATGAAAGTTCCAGTCAGATTGAACCTTTTATTACAGAGTATAGATTAACTGCTACAACAAATTTACCACATGCCAGTTTGGCTTTTGACTATTGTCTTTGGGAGTTAGATATCAGTATGTGTCCATTAGCGCTTGACTTTCAAAAACAAGAGAACACAGATCTCAAAAAGAGGATGATAATATAATTTATCAATTTCAAGTAAGCAATGGTTTGATGCATATTAGTTGTTCGCTGATGTCATGTCTCGAAGCAAATGCAAATAAACAAAACATAAGCAATTGTTCAAAGAAATATGACACTTACAGAAGTAATATCGTTACGTATGTTACAAATTTTTAAATAGATTATTTTACAGATGTGGATTTTTTACACCATTTATACTTGATATCCTTATATCCTTTCAGTACTTCATTCTTATTAAAATAATACTAAATATACATATCCATACAAATCTCTGCATTAGGAACACAATTCATTACTTTAATAACAGCTAACCTCCAGAAGATATCAGAACAAGGCTTGTTCATCAGTAAAATATCAGAAGAGATCCTATTCACAATCTTGTTAATGCGTATTTGACTCAATATTGATTTTTAAGTCGAGTTGATCACATAATGAATTTCTGTAGCATGAGCTCTCATATCCTGATAATTCTACAGACTGACAATATTGTGTGATGTTAGGTAAATGCACAACGGTCAAATCAATTAATGATGACATAAGTTAACAGAAAAAGTGAAGGAAGAACTAACCTTAACTTTACACTGCACAAAATCTTACCAAAATATCTTAGGTATAATCTTTTTCTTACGTGCACAGATCCCCAAATCAAAATTTCAATGACCTATTGCATGTCCTTCTTTAATTGTTCACTCCCTCACACTCCCTCTTTCATTAGGCTGGAAGTCAGGGTGTGCGGTAGCAACAAGGAATGTTCATGTTTCCATGGAAACACGAGCAGAT
This sequence comes from Menidia menidia, assembly GCA_907169785.1. Taxonomy (NCBI): domain Eukaryota; kingdom Metazoa; phylum Chordata; class Actinopteri; order Atheriniformes; family Atherinopsidae; genus Menidia; species Menidia menidia. Next base: position 11,478,984 of record CAJRST010037777.1, on the reverse strand, counting down.
GAACTTTAGTCAGGTGCCAGGAGCTTATTGCAACAGAATAGCATTTGTTATACGTGTGCGCACATGGAGGTGTATTTGTGTGCCTGTAAGTCTGAGAGTGAGTCCATGAATGCGCGCATGGAGGCAGTGTTGGTGTGTGGGGTAAAGAAATCAGTGAGCCTATCTTTAAGAGCAACCGCATATCCCGCTCATGTCTGTCAGACTCACTCCTCCAGCAGTTGCTGTCTCAGTTTCTCATATTTTAGTCTATTCTTTTAACTTTAATTTAGAAAGGACTTTGCTGGATGCATTTTTCACACCTTATGGGAGACTTTAAAGGGTCTTATCTTTGTCATCACCCCTTAGGCTCTGACCTGCCCTCCTGCTCCTGCCTTCTCATTTCCGTAACGAACGTGAGCAAACAGAACGGGGAATCTCACAATGTGCTGTTCTGTTCTTCCCCTCCTACGCTCAGCCATGCGCTTTATTCCATGATATGCAGATTATCTGCTCAACACGTACAGCCTGTATTGATCTTTCCCGTCCTTACTCTCTGTCTGCGCTCCCTCGATCCATTATTCTCCTTTAATTCCACTTATCCACATCCCTTCCGCCTTCTGTTACCAGTGACCTTTCTGCTGATTCAGAGTTTATGAAAAGTTATAGCATAATTATATTTCTGTATGAAAGCAATGGGACCTGGACAAAAGTTAAAGCTGAAGGACATAAACTACAGAAAAGCAACTGATGACTCAAATGTTCCTTTTTAATCAACGTGGAGCATCTCAGTGCAAAATTAACTGACAGATTCTAGGGTGAAACGTGTGCAAGTGTGTAATGTGTGTCCTGAATTAGGTGAATGACTTCTTGTTACTGAGAGGCTCTGCCAACACAGAGGCCCTCTCTTCGACTTTACTTAATCAGCATGCAGCTCCTCTCTGCGTCAATGTCCTTGTATTATTGAAAAAAAAAAATGATGCAGATACACTCATGTAAAAAGGCAAACACGCGTTCTGTTTTGACTTACCAACCATCCTCATGGTATAAACATCACATATTTAAAGCAGAGGGAACCCAGAACCTGGACATATTCCAGAGTTTCAGAGTGATTCACACAGACACTCATCTCTTTCGCTACCTTGGAACATGCAGATACTCATGAGGGTTGGGGGTTGAACGTTTGAACACACACACATTCACATTCAAACACAGTGACTTTGGGGTGATAAATAAAGTGGTGCAAGCTCAGCATTAGACCTTTGCCATGTCAGGCTTTATTTTAGTGATGTCCAATTTGATCCATGGGAGTGTTGCAATTCGTTCCCATCAAATAATCCCATTCAGATCCATGTGTACACACACTAAGGGTACTGGGCGACATGTCCATGTTAGTTTTTCAGCAAAAAACAGAAGGCTTAAAATAGACAAAACTAGAAAAACACTTTTAGAATGTGATATATTTGTTGCATCCTATGTGCAATTTAAAGGAAGAAAAAGGAAACAAAAAGACTACTGTTTTTATATTTTTCAGGTTTCCTTGAAGAAAGCAGTCAAACTTTTTTTTTCTCTCTGAAAATCTCTGTTGTCTAAATGATGAGTGAAAACTCACCACCAAACACCTCTTTTGTCAAACCTGAGAAACAGCCATATCCATTTACATAGGTAATCTTTTCAGAGATGCTCAGAGGGACTCCCTTCATAGTTGAAACTGATTTCCCCTAAACATCTGTCTTGTCATTTAATGCATCATTCATATTCACGTTGGATCACAAATGCAGCGTTTGGTCCGCTCCACCTCACCAGATAGCATGTTCTGCATACAAATGTCTCTTTGTCAGATATCTCACAGCACGATTATCACTTTCCCTTTGGTATATTCTGAATGTGAGCAAGTAATGCATCTCTATGTTCCCTAGGTTTTGCATCATAATCAGTTGCTGGCTATGTATCACATAAAATACTGATCTAACTGTGCACACCAATCTTAGCTGTCAATGCAAAGATAAACTTGGGAATACATTTTTTTTAAATGGTCAACACGGATTACCTTTTTTTTGTGAGGTTAAGTTTAAACAACTCCGATCAACAGTTTTTCATGTTTCTTTCAACCCACCAAAGACGACATGCGTTCTCTTTCAAAAGCTTTTCAGGATTTCATATGGAATTGTGCCCCATTCGTACTGCCACACTCCCATTTCATGCATGAGATTATATGTGTCATGGGGTTAATTGTGTAAAGCAAGAAGCTTCCGGACTGAATTAAAGATTAAATAAAATTCTGTAAGAGAGAGCAATATTATGTGATTAGTTAAATCACATTCTAATGGAAGTAGATAGGTATTAGATGGCTGTGCAAGGAAAAAAAAAGCTGCTGCATATGGATGATATATAATGAAGATACAATAGCTCCCAGCTACCTTCACAATTAAATAAATTTGCTCTGTGTTTAGATGGGGTTTATTCAGTGTCAAGACAGTTTTTTTCACTAAATTATATCAAATCCTTAATATAATTATTTAGCTGACGATGTTTTTCTCATTTAAATTTTGAAACTATATTATTACCCATTGGGCCTTATTCATAAGAGCAATCACCATGTTAAGTTTTTTTCTTTAACCTTGAGGCTGCTGCTCACAGACATTGCAGTAAATCCACCAAGAAAGACACGGCCTAGCTGCTACATGTGCAACTCCGTCCCTCATAAATACATCCTCGTTTCTGCTTCTCAGGCAAACTTCTCAGGCTTCCTTTTTTCTCTTGACACTACACAATTCTGGTGCTTGCAAATATCCAAAGCTGTCCAATTACACGAAGCAGCAATGTACCTTTTTTTTTTTTTTAATGCAGCCTAACTTTTGTAATGACCAGTAAAAAGGAAAAAAAAAAGATTTATTGCCATTGCTCTTGCTGTCAGAGCCAGTTCAAATTGATGGAGGGTTCAGCGTTACATTATACTGTTCATCCTTCTCACCCGCCTGTCCATCACCTGCTCTACTCTTCTCTTCCCCGCTCTGTCGTTTTCAAAGCAAAATTATTCATGAAGCCAGGAAACTTTTTTATTCAAAGTACTTAAGCATGCTCATACATCAGCCATTTAAAAATAGTTCCTGCCCTTTACGGTAGCTCACCCTCCCCTCTCTTTTTCTCTCCGTCTGCCCCTTCAGTCTTAAGTCTGGTGTACATAATTTCACTTGTCTGCAGTGTCTGTGCTGTTTATCTTGCATCCTTGCTTCTCCTCTCCTCACCTTTTTTCATCTTATCAGCCTCCCCTCTTCTCCCCCCGGCTTCTTATCGCTGCCTGCCCTCTCCTTTCCTGGCAAGATGGAGAGAAGGAGGAAAAAAGAAACTGACCAGGGTGGAAGAGGAGATAGTGTGAAGAAGAGTGACAGCAGCTTATAGTGGAGCGGGTGGAGGCTATTTTGCTATTCACTTGATCACACCTGAATACACACACACGCGCACACACACACACACACACACACTTTATAGGGTTCCTTTTTTTCTCTGTCTTGTTTTGTCACCTAAGGGTTCTCATATTAAAAAATACACAGCTTCATCATTGTTGCACAGACACACATCAGCGGTGCACTGTTACGAACTGTTGAAATACTTCTGTGAATTTATTACTATATTTGGCTAAATTTGAAAGAACTTGTAATCAATAATTTAATATTTATCCCCTCCACGTAAATAATCAGATAATTCATTATGTACAGAGTAAAGTAATTAACCAAAGGAGGGAAATAAGACTATGAAGTCTGTTGATCTTTTAATGCAGTTTAAAGTGTCTTTCTTATTTTCAATAAGATGACTGAAAGTGAACTATAATTTGTAGAATGACACAACATTACATAGGTAAGTAACAGGTTGAATCTAAGTGCAGGGCTCACCTCTCAGGTGCCTGCAAAGATGGATTCTGGCACAAAGAAGCTTAACTTCCTCTTTACTTGCGCAAAGGCACTTGGCAGTTAGACCTAAATTTCAAACAAAACCTCTTAGGTCTAATGACTGAAACTTAAGCAACTATATTGCTCTTCTCTTCACAGTTATTCAGAAGCCGAGTTCACAGTACAGAAAAGGATAAATAGGTCATGATACAAACCTGTCCTTATTTAATAATCAATATTTGATCGCTGTCTGTGTTTTTAGGTTATGCCTAAACCTAACCATCTTATAAGTAGTATGAAACAGTATGAAAAACTGTTACTATTCACCACCTTCTACTTATCTATGAGGGTTCTAGGGAATCTCAATGTTGCTAAATATTACAGTAACGATGGTTTCATTTTACACAAAAGTAAGCATATTTTAAATGAGATGAAATACAAAAGATTGAAAGCCTTTGGAGCCTAAAAAGTTTAGCTTTTCTTTTTGTTTTTTCTACAATATTTCAGTGTTTATTGCCAAATCTTAACTTTGCGTACTGTTGATCAGAAAGGCAATTGCATATACCAGTACTCACTATTAGATGAGTTTGCGAGTAGATGTTATGTAAGGTAGTACTGTTGTTGTTATGTCATGTAAAGTCTTAAATTAAGTATTAATACCACACTGCCAATATTTCAAATTCAATACTGTCTCTCTCTCTTTGAGTGAGATAATGCATTACTTAAGTGTTGGCTCTGAGATGTTATTGATTTAAAACATATGATAGCATTAGATTGTAATATTTAAGTTAAAAAAACATGGTTATTGAATTTTTACTGAAGTACACTGAGTAGAAGCAGTTGAATACATTTCAAGACACATGCAAACATGCATGTATGTATTCGCACAGCTAAAAGCCTGAGAGGGAACACATGGATACACATGGTCGGAAATTAACAAAATGCACTGTATAACTGCAAGCAAAGCAGTCATGGAACAATCACTGCTTTGCAAAAAGCAGCTCCCACACACGCATGCAAGCATACTGCTTTTGTCCGGTCCGTGACCGTGAATCAGCAGCCTGTGTGAATTATTGGGCGGCATTATGGATTCTCTGCACAGCCCACGCACTCTCAAGGCATTGCTCGAAGAAACACAAACACACATGTTAAAAAGCAGAAGCAGTTAATGGACATACAAACACAAGTGATAACTTTAAAATCCAAAAAAAGACCACAGCTAAAGGTAATTTTCTTCCTGTTTGTGAGCCTGTTTCCGCGGCAGCACACAGATTATGGAATTTTTTAGCTGTGACAAGTAAAAACACATGCTCCTCCTACGCTCACACTTCCAGGCAGATCTATAAATTTTGAACAGGATAATCACCTTTTTTTTGCCTTTCACTAAATTAGCGCATCTGCAATTTTGGTTTCCTTTCTTTTTGTGTTCAAAAGAACCGCACTTTCCACGGTTTCACCGGTTATGTTACGACATGTCATGGTCTTAGCTGTGTGGAGCTTAGGGGAGTTATATATGGAGTATATACTATAATCTGCAGAGAAGCTTTTAGTGTCTGTAGTAGGAATTTGGAGCTAAACAAGACCTTTTATTGTTCCAAAAGATTAAAAATTACTAAAAATAACTTCTGAAATGCAAAAATCACCATTTAAATTAATTCAAAATTTACTGTTTTAGGTTACACAGTGTGTAACCTGCCAACCACGTAATCAATGAAATATTTTGTGAAACCTGTAACCATTAAAAGATATTTTAAAGTAATCCATCACTTGTGTACAGAGAGAGAGAGAAGAGAATCTCCACGTCAAGATTCCACTGACCTATTGAAAAGTGTTCACACGTGTGTCCGTGTGTGTGTTTGCGTGCCGCATGTGTATGCTGATCCTCTAAAAAGCCTTAATTAAGCTAACTCCTGCAATGCTGAGCTAACGCTAACAATGCCAGTGATCTGTTCTCATTAGGATAAAAACGCTCCACAAATAGCTCCCTGTCTGCTATAGTGGTTTTTCCACAGCACCATGACTGATCCACATCTATTCACACACACAGTTACAGTCATCAAACTTACAAACAATAAATACATGTATCCTAATCCATAACAATGTGATTTAAAAAGGGAATCATTATCTGTAGTTTGGGAACATTTGTAGAGATTTCGTCAGACTCATAAAAAAAATAAAACAAGCAACAAAAAAAAACTAAATATCACCTGACGATGTTCAAATTGTTGAGGTTCCCTTATCTAAATTAATCAGTTATAACTAAGAAAAAGATTTTCCCTGCTTATTTTTTTCAGTTGTACTTTTTTCTGATTAGGGTTAGGGTTCCAAAACCTAGTCTGACAGAGTAATAATTCAGCTACAAACAAACCTATGGGTAAGCATGGCTAGTTAACACAATGAATACATTCTTACTGAATAAGAAAACTCTGTGCTATCTCTCCTCATTTCATACTACTACCTTTTGGCAGCCAGCAGCTACAAGTTAGAACACATGACAGAACATCCAAAGAAAAAAGAAAACTCATTTTATAGCTGATTGTGTAGAAGAAAGCTCCTTCCCAAACTGACATAATTGAAAATTGTCTTCTCTGTGAGTCATACAATTTGAAGGTAAATGATTCATCCAGAGAGTAGTAACTGCATGCATACTTTCAGTAAAATTAATCTAATTCAATCAAAGGATTTGTAAAGAAACAATGACTGTGTCTTTTTTGCATTTCTGTCCAAGTAAATAGATAGATACTCTAATCCTATACATAACAACATATCAAAGCGCTATCTGTGTGGCCAGTGGTGTACAACGTGACATTAGCCCTCACTTGACCTTGTAAATTCAGCTTTGCATATTAGTGACCCTCCTAAAGACATGAATTATTTATAGAACATGCAAATATACTTTGCACCCATTGTGGTGCATTTTTAGAACATAACCGTGGTATGTTCCATCTACACCCACACAAACAGCAAATATTGGCATTACAAACAGTACAGACAAAGAAAAAGCCAAAAAACAATTCTTCCTCCTTAGACTCTCCTTCCCCTTTTTTCCTCGACTTGTTAGCCATCCTCCAGTCATCACCTCCACATCCATCATAATTCTTTTGCTCCTCATTCACATTTCCAGTGTCACTTAGATTACTGCATCCTGGCAAAAGCGTTTGTATTCCATTCATCCTGGCTTGTTTTCCTGGCGTGCATTTCGCAACCGCTTTGATGCTTTTGTTTTTAAATCAGGAACGAGATCTTGTTCTCGCTAAATCCCTGACATTCCAAATTCTGCAGCTGCGATGAACCCCCTGAAGGATGCTTTAACATGAGGGAGATTATGCACTCTAAACAAACAGACACATCAGCTATACAAGCAACCAGCAGGAGGCCTTGGCCAACTAAAACGTGCGATATGAGCATACATTTCAAACACAGCTGCAAAAAGAGACCATTGTTTCCTTCATCTTTCGCTACATATCCCCCCAATAAAAAGAATGTAAGTTGATTATTTTCAACTTACATAAAACTATTTTTATTTAATTTTTTTATTGCATAGATACAATTTATTTAAAAATGGAAGCACCGACCAAAGTAAAACTAAAAGCTACTGAAAATATTGAAGTCACCAGGGTGCTGATCGTAAAATATATTCCACGAGCTGCCACCTAAATTAAAACAGCATTTGAACAGCAGAGTCTCCACATTGAAAGTACAAAATAAATCTTTAAACTGTCTTTGTTGTCTTCAGTCTGTCAGTTGTTAGCCTCAGATGAACAATATACCAGTACCCGACCGGCACACACACACACACACACACACACCCAAATACTACTTTGTCACTTCAGATGACCCTCCAAGGTAACGCTGGGTAGCACTGTGTCTGTCAGCCGAAGCTGAGCAAAGAAAACCCAACCAATGAGTGATCAGTGAGATGATAATCCGCCAAAGCCAGAGAATGTAGCAGCAAAGTCAGCAGGTCAACAGATTACTGTGTACAAATAAAATATGCGTGGATGTTTACAGTATTTGTTTAGAGAGGGAGGGGGAAAGACACACACAGGGCTGAGTGGGTCAGATGAAGAATAAAAGATAGAGCTTTTAACATATCTTATGATATATTTAGTTATTATTTACTGGACATAATTCACTTCATTAATGTTACGATTGAAGATGACTAAGAAGTGTTCTGCGACAGAACATCAACACCCTCCACAGACAGTTTAGAAAGCACAAAGTATGGCCCCACTCTGCACAAGGAAAGACTTCCACTGACCGGCAAGGGAAACGGTTCTCTACTATTCTGTTTTGTGGAATGATGTGCCCTGCTCTGCCCTCCCCCTCCCTGGAATGTGTGATAACAAACATAGATTTGTTAATCTGCCTTATGCACAAAAGCTAGGACTGTGGCACACTGCTGAGCAGCACAAACGACTGCAACTTTTCCCAAACTTGCAGTATTTTCAGACAAGAGAGTTCCACAGTCTCAGGGGAGCCTAAAGTCACAAGGCAAACAATACAGATGCAGAGCTTTACAGCGCAGACGGCAGCAGAAGTAGCCAAGGCCCGAATCCCCCACTCCCCCTCATTCTCACTCGAGTGCTTTCTGCTCTCTTTCTTTCCTCTCCTCCACTACCCCTTGTTCTTTCCACATACTGGGTCATTCAAGATTCTGCACTGCAGCACATTTGAGTGATGTTGCAAAAGGTTTTTCATGATTTCAGGAAACAAGACCCTGTGCCTTCATAAGTTTTTCCACCTTTTTCGACCTGTATCTCAACCTTCTCTGTTTATCTATCATAAATTGTCATATTCTGGAACAGAAGCTTGAATAGTATGCTACAACACTTACAATTAGTTCTCTGCAGAGGATAACATTCAGCACAGTGCAAATTATCAAACTGGTAGACTATACAACACAGAGGAGAGAATAAGTGCTCCATTCAGGAAGAAATAGGGCTTTGGCCAAGCTCACTGCAATGATTAAAGTGGAGCACTTTATGACACGGCAAAGAAGTCCAGAAATTAGTTGAGCCAACAAAATGGACAAATAAACGTGTAAAGAAATACAGAGGAAGGATGTGTTCATTATGTCACATCACCCACATTTACACACTGATGCACAAAAAAAGGAGGGTGTCTCTATGTGCACAGCACCTGCAACACTCTGCAGCTTCAGCAAAATGGTCAGAAGCAGGCTGGCTTTTTCAGCAAGCCAGAGATAATTCGCCATTTCCCTCTCTATACAGAAAATCACACCACATCCAAAGACACTGCTAACAGTAGGTGCTCACAAATATGTTTAGCTGTCCGCTTAACTCTGTTTTTGGACTCATTTTCTGTTACTTGGACCATGATAGCTTCTTTCAAAGATAAAAAGTAAAGAAAAAGTGGAATTCTTTCTTCAAGAGTCCCATCCTGTATTATCCCTTACTGATGTCTCAAATTATTTTACAATTTCCTGAGCCTGCTTGTTTGTGTTTCCCTCCAACAATAATACCTTTAAACCAATACTGTCTTCTTTTTTTTGTCATTTCGTTATCTTTCAAATTTGCTCACTTAATTAATGGTGGGGCATTGAGTCTATTTGGGCTCTTCAAACCCACATAAGGAATCAACAACAATACTTAACATGCAAACACACAACAGAAAAGACCAAGACATGTGGAGAATTAACTTTTCAGAAGAAATATAGAAAAATGCACGTCATGATGGCACCCACATATTTCTTTTATAGAGTCTGAACCCCACCTCACTAAACAAAAACAGCAACAACAAAAAAACTCCTCATGTCAAATATAGTCTCCATTATGAGCTATTGAAATCAAACAGCTGATACACTGTATTAGCATGTGCTGATAATCTGTCATAGTATTGCATTCAGCATTCAGTAATTAATGTCTGCAGGAAAAATGTGCCAATCATTTGTGCAGTTTAACTTCACTCTAGAAAAAATAACTATCTTTAGAAACAATTACAGGCAGAACATTCAAAGCACTGCTTTGTAGTGTCATTGTGCTCTTAGAGTTAGCCTACCTTTATCTGTTTAATGTGAGCTACCCAACAGGGACCATCAATTTGGCACATAAACACCATATTTATAGCACAGAAAGGCGTTTTATACCAATTTCTTTTGAATAATACATTATAAAATGATTGGTTGTGCAATCAAACCAAACAAATCACATTTTGCCCTTTAATTGACCTATGAATAAAAACAAATAAAATATCGGGCATCATCTATTACAAGCTGATTTAGGTTTACTTAAAAGTGTTATGAATCTTAAAGGGATCAACTGAACTGTACATAAAACTGCAAAAGCCTACAGGCAGATGTTAGGACACAAAACTTTGAGAACGAGACAGAGGCAAAAAGACAATAAAGCAAAGTGAAACAAACAGACAAGGAAGCTCCAGATACAGAAATGCCAAATTAAGGAAACGGAAGATCCACATTGCATTTACCGTGCAGATGTCTTCATGTGAGATGACAGGAAGGGTAATTCCACTGAAAATTCTAAACATCACTGATATGAAAGAGTTTCAAGATTTGAAGAATTTGAGTAATTGTACATTTCACACACACAATTCGAAACATTTCACCACCTTTCAGGCCTTCAGTTGACTTTATCCAACATTTCAGCAAATTATGAAATCACTCTAAGATGTTAGTTATGATAAGGAGAGGTTTTATTTGTATAAAACCATTAAGCATGGGCAGGGTGGGACAAAGCCCACCACTCATTTGTGCATTTTGATGGTATGTAGCTTATGGGGTGGTGAATTTAGCCAATGTATTGACTAAAGCCAAATCAACTATGATCTCAAACTTTATTAATCTATCAATTTTGGAGTGGGCAGAAATGGTGAGGATTGGAGAAACAGAGTAATACATTATATTTTAATCAGCCTAAGTGCACACTAAAAATGCTGACCATATAGTAACTTTTATAGTACATCTGTGAGTGTCTGCATATGCGTATGAGTACGTGTGTAGGTCATAAAGATAAAATTAAAAAATAGGAGTTAGATGAATTAAGGCAGATAAACAGTGGTACCATTTCAAGAGAAGGGAAATAAGAGCCTTGACATTATAAAACCATGCTTCCAAAGGCTTTATATGAAGGTGTCATCCACGTATTTGAGCAACAATAATTTTCAAAAAGAAAGAAACAATGAATACAACACAAGTTAAAATGTTCCATATAATCAAGCTTATAGACGCGATCACTGAAGACCAATACTAGAGATGAATGCTATACACTATCCAAGGGTGTTTGTCCTTTAACTGGGAGGAAGTGGTTGCTACATATCATTCACTTAGTGTAAGTTGACACACAAAAGTAACCATAATACCCAACTGCACTCCTAGTAATCCTATTGCAGTTAAAGCAAAGTACCTAACACTCCCAATTAAAAAAAAAACCTCAAATGCAACTTCCTCCCATAAATATTCACAATTTTTTTAACATCAAGACCTCATGATAATTTTGTCCAAGTTATAATTTCACTCCAGGAAAGAGAAAAGAGAATTGTAAAGTGATAATTAAGGAAACATAGTTACCCAATTGTTTAAACCTTTACCCTTTAATCTTTATGCTTTTTCCTGATCTTGATTCGATAGTACACCATGCTGATATAGGAGCACATGAAATAACATGAGAAACTCAATGAATCAAACCATAACTGCTGCAGAGGAGGGTGTTTGTGATCAATAACTCTCCCCAAGTACTTTCAGTGCAGAATAAAGTCAGCAGTAAACAAAAAATATTCAAAAGAAAATACATTTAAAAAATGTAAAAGCAGTTATCATCTCTCTTAGGAATATTTCTTTTTTTTTGTAAGACAATATTTTATTTAGATTAATCTTATATGATGTTCTGTTGTATTTAATAAAATATTTTATTCAATTTCTTATACATATGTAAATATAATTGAAATTCTTTAAAGAAAATGTGTTCAGTATTTTCATTAATATTTTTTTCATTATCATGTCTCTACATCAAATCAGCCAAAATGAATCTGAACACCTTTCTATCGCCCTCCGGTGGAGTGAATTCACCCAGCCATTTAAAAAGGAGGGGGAGTAATTAGATGTGCAGGTTAAGAAAAAAAAGCATTTTCCAATCACATTTTCACTCACCATCTCAATTACTGTTTATTCGCCCACATCAGCAATCCCCTGTCTAGATAATGACAATCGCAGCATGGCTCAATGATTTGGTATCGCCTATTATACTATTCACTCCAAACTCAGCAGCATTCACTTGACTTGTTCTGGTACTGGGTTTTCTTTTGGCTTCAGATTGTATCAGACTAGGACAAGCAATTTGGGGGAAAATAAAAACTGTGTTACAACATCCCAGTGGTGAAATCCAAACAGAAAAGAAACAAAAAACAAAACTAAATACCATCTCGGCTTTTTCAATCCTTTCCTTTGATTTCAATCAGATTTTATGAACCCATCTTAAAATATAAGGCTGAAATGTGTGAAGCTATTATTGCCGCCCCCTGCTTTCACTGTCAAGCATTTTTTGATTGCATATCCAGCAGCAGTATCACATAACTTCTGGTCACATCTTCAACACGCCTTTTCAGCATGGCACCGAATGCACACCCTGTCAAAACAGCGCCGCACACACTTTCCCATGGCATCAACCCTTTAATCACTTGATTCAAGAGCTTGTTTTTATTAAGAAGGCTATACCAGACGCATAATCACTATACATTGATTTAACATTACCTTTACAATTAAATTCTTCACTGAAATTACAGAATAAATATATGCACATTTTTCTTCAAATCTTTGTGAGAAAGAAAACATTAAAAGTGCCTCCTACAAAGCTGTTAGTGGGTGGAAATGGGGAATCCAGAAGCAATGAAGGAGGACGGGAGGGGGTCTTAACAAAGTGTGTGGAAATATCCAGAAAACCTTTGACATTGTCTTGTAATAATATTCACAAATGTTTTACCATCCGTGCGTCGGCGCATCCTTTTTACGAGAAGCACCCTGATATAGACAGAAGTCCTCATTAATAGTAATAACCATATTAATAAGATATAAAAAATTAAATAGAACACTGAACTGTAAATGCGTTGCAGTATCTGTTCAGAACGTGACGTGATAGTTCTGAGTAAATCCTCTCGCTTCCTGCACTGAAGCAAGTGCATGCAGCAAACTGCAGTTCGTTTTTTATTATGAGTATTTTTTCTCTCTTTTGAACGTTTCCTACAAACTTAATGAACCCAGCCTCCATGTGTTCGCACTTGCTAGTCAGGGGGAAAAGAGACGAAAAAAAAAAAAGAAAAGAAAAACAAGTCAGGGAGACGTCCGGCTCCCGTTTGTCTTCATGGTAAGTGTCATAGTTATTCCATAAAGATGACTTAGATAGATGTGAGATGCTTTGTATGTTTTATTCCCAATGCCCCTCTTGTTCCTGTTTTGCTCACTTGTGGGCATTTAGACATATTCATATATTATAAAAATAACGGTTGTTGACATTGCTGGCTACTCTGAAAAAAAGGCACTTAAGAGAATATCTGAGAATGACCTTTCCTCCAAAGTGAATTGGGGGGAAAATTGTGACTGTAATATAATATTTTCATCACTTTATATCATGCTGCTTTTTCAAGTTTCATTTTTACTATTGATTTAGAGTGATTTTGTTGTCAAGGTGGCAAAGTGATTACGTTGCCTTGTATAATTTTTTTTCCTTTGCTTAATTCCAATGGGCTAGAGTTGTTAAAACCGGTAGGATTTCTCCAAGACTTCGAGGTAATCCGGCTTGGTTTGAAGTTTGGCCCTTAACTCGAGGTAATCACTTTGGGACGGGTCAGGGTAGCAGCCTTTCCCCCCTGTGAAAAGCAGTGTCTCCTTCAGACGTGCATCCTGCTGCAAATCCGGGTACTGCATGCCTGGTGGGTGCGCATGTGCAACGTGCATGTCCTTTAGTTTGGGTACGGTCCCATATAAACAGTCTACAAAGCCCACTGTTGGTGTGGGCCTCTGACTGTCAATCACCGTAGGACAGAGCCCCCCATTCTCATGGAATCCTGCCATATCAGCCGTGGTGGGGTTGACTGTAACAATGGTGTTTAGTTGAGAGTTGGACACCGCCATGGTCCACTCTCTTTCTTTCTCCAATAAGGTTCTATAGTTACTGTTGCTGCTTCCACTGTCTTTCTTTTCTGAAAACTGTGCCCTCTCCTCCACAGCTATCTCTCCCTCTCTAGGCTTGTAGATTGGGTTGTTACACATCTGTGTCACAGGATGGGGAATGTAATCATAAACATGGCCATGAGCATGTGAGTGACTAGAGTGTGTGTGTGTGTGCATACTGGGAGTGGGCTTCTCTGGTGTGCAAATGTTCCCGGCGCTGCTTTGCCTTGGCGGGTCCTCAAAAATCCTGCATTGCATTTGGATCCCTGTGAGATCTACCTCTGACCGTTTCCTAAAGGGAAGCTTCTTCCTGCGACGAAGGACAAAGGCAAATAGCCCCGCAGCAACAAACACCGCTGAGATGAAAAGGATGAGTAGGCTGAGGATAAGGACCGACAGGGGGACCGTCCCTCTCCCACTTGCCTCCCCCAGGTCAGAGTTCCCTGTGGTCAGGTCATCCCCTCCAGGAAGAGCTGGGGAGGGGCCAGAAGAATATTTAAGCTCAGGACAGATGACCTCAATCTCGAGTGAACGCAGGTCCTTTCCAAAAGCAAACTCGGGTGTCTTGCAGATAACATCTCCAACCACAATGACAGAAGAGAGCTTTTCCAGCCACTGCTTGAGGGGAATGCTATTGCATGAACAGTCCCAAGGATTCTGATGGAGATCAATCTGAACAATGGAGGTCAGGTGCTCCAGGACACCATGCACAGGCAGGGACAGAAAGTAATTGTTTCGGAGGTTAAGACGTGCAAGGTTGGTGCCAGCAAAGGCATCAGTGGGGAGGGTGCGAAGAAGGTTGTCATTAAGGAAAACCAACTGGAGATTTGGCATTAGGGAGAAACAATGAGGGTGGATTTCGCGTATGACATTGTATTCAAAGTAAAGATAACTCAACATCTGAAGCCCCCGAAAAATCCCAGGAGTGAGGCGTTCAATATCATTCCCATTTAGATACAAACTTTTTAGGTTTGGTAAGTTGATAAAGGCGCCTTCTTGAACGTATGATATCCGATTGTTCCCTAAATGCAGTAAATCCAAACTGGAGAAGTTCCAGAAGTCTGAGCGGTAGATCTTCTGTATTAGGTTCCCACTGAGATACAATTTCTTGGCATTAAGGGGTCGTGGAAGGAGTTCAGAGATGTTGTGAAAGCCTTTCTCTTTACAGTTCACTGTCAGACCCAGATCATTGATATGAAGATTACAAATACATCCAACGGGACAAATTATCGGGATTGGGGGTCTTGTTTGGTAACCAGCGATAGGGGGCTGGTTGATGCCTGGGTAGATGCTACGAGGGGTTGGGGGGTTCTTTGTAGGCCGAGGCCGTTTGGTAGGCTTCGCAGCTCTTTCCTTATACTCCACAGAAGAGGCTGTGTTGTGAAAGGAGGAAAGCATAGAGGAAGGTTTAGTAGGCCAAGTGTTCTCATTGCTGAACGGAACCCGGGGAATTCCCAGTTTGGCCTCAATCTCTGAATCGGAGAGCAAAGGACAGAGCTCACTGCGCTTGATTTCCCGCAAGTCTTTTCCATGTAAGTGGAATGGGTACTCACATGTGATCTCACCCACCAAGGCTGTATAAGGGATTCTCTCCAGCCATGTCTTTAACTGGACAATTTCACACACACAGTTCCAAGGGTTCTCCTCCAGCTGGATTTCCATCAAGCTCCTCCCAACATACTCCAGTGTGCCCTTGTATGGTAATGTCTTTAGTCTGTTTCCTCTCAGGTCCAGATGTGTGAGGGATACCGAACGAAAAAGATAATTTGGGAGAACGGGGATCAAATTGTCATTCAGTATAAGGACTCTTAGCTTGTGGAGGAGCCTGAATGCACCACTTTCAATCCTTTTGATAACATTGTAGTCTGCCTGGAGATACTCTAAACTCTCCAAACCTAGAAACGTATCATTCCTGAAAACCTCAAGTTTGTTTTCATGCAGGAACAGCCGTTTGAGTATTCCTAAGCCATTGAATGCTCCAGCATGAATATCTTGCAAGGCGTTGTTACCCAGATTGATGGATATAGCGTTGTTGAGATGGAGGAAGCTGTTGAAATAAAGCTTCCTCATCAAGTTCCTCTGCAAATTGAGCTTGAAGGGTCGGCTCCATATCTGGGATATCTGGCTGACATTTGTAAATCCTTTACTGTCACAGTGGACGTGGAAGATGCCCTCCTTGACCTCGCAGTAACAGGGCTCAAAGCAGGGTTCATCGATCTCTTCTGAGTCTTCTAGTAGTGGGATTGGTGTGGTCCATCCTAAGGCTATGGTGCTCAGCAAGGTAACCCACAGCATCCTTGCTGACACCAAGGGGATGAAGTGTTGGCTCCAGGGACAGAGCCACTTCACAGCACTGCAACAGAAACAGAGAAAGAGAAAGACAAAGCAAGGGTGTGTGGGAAAGAGGGAGAGGAGGCATGAGGGGGTAATTATACACACAAAGGTACACACACACCCTCACAAAGAGAGGTTTAAGGTGACAAAGGTAGGAAGAGAGGAGAGAGAAAGGAAGAAGGGTGCATTAGTTTCAATAGAATGGAAGGCAGCTTTGAAATGAACACCAATAAATAATAGAATGCCATTGGAGACCACTTCAGATTCTGCAATATTGCTGGGTATTTCAAGCAAAATATAAAACAAGGACTCTTGAATTGATAATATGATACCCAGCTACAAATACAAATCTCTGCACTCAGTGAGTTAACTAAACTATGTAGGCAGAAAAGCCATTTATTATCCAGCAGATGTGCTGGTAAGGTCACAATAAATCATAGTAGAGATGCTTATTGCCATGAATAAATGAAGGCAAAGGTAGGCCAGTAAGGTTAGCAGTGAGGAGACACTGTCCTTTCCCTACAGTTATTACATAACAGGGACTTCAACCCCTCTTTTGTGATATGCATTGGAGTAGCTGAAAAAGGAAACGCGATACTAGGTGCAAGAGGCTTTAACACAAGATGTTGAAAGATCCTGATAATGTAAAAGTAATAGAATAATGTGGAAATATTTGATGATCTGGCTCATCCCTTTCTCCATCAGTCAGTTTTATTGCATTTCTGTATCCATATCATACGTCTAATATTATATAGCAAATGTGTAGACCTGTCGTATAAAAACTTTGCTCATATTGCTGTAGTTGTGGAAAGGCTTGAATTAATGAAATGTAAATGAATTTGTAGAATGATTCGAAAAGAAAAAAATATCCAATAGGTCCAATAAGTCCACTGTGCAAAAACGAGACTGGGAGTGAAATGACTCCATATGCTTTTATGCAGAATGTATCAAGAAACTGTTGGCTAATTATCTGTACACGCTAAGTTTATTGAACGTACGTTCTAATGTTTTATTTCAGTTTTTCCCCTTTTTGACAAGATGATTCTGTGGTAGGATTCGAGGAAACGAGAGCACAAGTAAAAACCGTTTTGAAAAGGAGAGTTTTGGACCAATGTTTTCCTGGAAGCAAAAAAACAAACAACAAAAAAAAAAAGCAATAATGCTAACTATGATAATGACAATTGAAAAAAGAAAAAAACATTTGATCCTCTAAACAGATTTGATATTTCTTCAATATTTCTTTCCACTCCGTTGTGCATCTCACTCCATCGTTTTCGTCTTCCTTCTATTTTCTCTCTTTTGCGCGCCCGCACACACATAGCCTCGGAGGTTTTTTTTTTTTCTTCCTCTTTTTTTTAATTGCCTGATTAAATGAAGGTGCTCAAAAATCCAAACGTGAGCGCGAGAACGTCCGTCGGAGCGGAGCCGCTGTCCGTGGTGCTGAAAAACAAAACCTCCGCCACAGAAGCAGAGTGGAAGCAAAACGGAAAATGTGTTGTAATCCAGTTAAAAAGACGAAACTGTCGAAACAGTATTAAGGGAGAAAATTTATCAATAAAAAAAAAAATCAAAGTTCAAGGCACACCATCTTCTTGTAAAAAAAAAAAAAAAGAAAGAGAAAAATCACTGCTCTCATCCCTCTCCGAGTGCAGTCCACCAGGATTTATTGATTCCACCTCCATGTTAGAGATTTACAAAAGCCCCGATGCAACGTCAAAGGAGAGACCAAAAAGGTAATAGAATTTGAAGATACTGAAAATATGACGTGGTTAATTAATCCGTGAAGATGTTTCGGATGTATGTTGAATACGTACTTAGTTTAACGCGATTCCAACTTCACATATCCTCCTGCGATGTCTGCTGCTGCCCGGTGCGTCCCGCTCACCGTCCGATGCCGGGCTGCGAGGAAGAGGACGAGAAATGAGGGTGGCTGAGCCGTTAGAGAGAAACAGAGGGAACACAGACGGGGGTGATGAGAGAGAGAGCGAGAGAGAGCGCAGGGCATCGAGGGGGGGGGGGAGAGAGGAAGGGATGCGAATGAGAATGAGAATGAGAATGAGCCACGAATGAGTTAGTGTTGCTCATCTCTAGCGACAATTAAAATATATCGTAAAAAAAGGTCGAAGCACTGGACCAACGCCAGATGAAGTTAGTGTGAGATGACAACGCTGAAAAAAAAGTCTTGATCGAAATTCTCCCTCCCCCGTAAAAGAGCGAAAAAAAAAGAGCAGAGCGCGTGGTGAAATACATGCCAAGCATAATGCAGCAGCCGTTCGTCGTGACATTGGTGTGGAAACTGTGGCTGAAGAACAAACGGCGTATTGATCAGTCGAATGAATTGTTCTTCTCTGTATATCGGAAGTGCTTGTTGTCCCCGATTCAAGTCCGTGGCAATAAAAAAACACAACCAACACAACACAGAAACACATCCATGCACACGTTTGGAAACGAATCGCCAAATGACACACACATGGAAACACCCAGTAACCGCTCACCTTAGTTTCGTGGAGCACTGAGAAAACATCGGGGAAAAGACCACTAGTTTGAATCTCCTTATTTTTTTTTTCTCTTGCTCAATATATCTTTCTCTCCTCTCTCTCTCTCGGTTTCCTCATCTTCTCTCAATGGCTGGGGCGAAAGAGAAGAGAGAGGAGAAATGAAGACGTGATAAGAATGCGCTCTCTCCCGCTCACACTCTCTCTGCTGATTCTGACTCTCTCCCCTTCTTTCTCGTCTGCCCCTTTTCTTCTGAGCACTTTGCTTAAAATGCAAGTCTTCGACTTCTACCCATCCACTTCCTCTTCTACCCCTTCCCTCCTCTCGGGTGAGCGCTCAACAGCAGCGTGCACGGATGAGAGAGAGACTGTTTTTTCTCGCGGTTTCAGGACCGTGTCTCTGTCCAGTGCAGCAAGAGTGAAAGTGTGTGGATCATATCGGCGATGGCTTGGTCATCAGCTTTTCTTTTTTTTTTTTTTTTTTTTTTTTTTTTTTTGTTTCTGTCTTTTGTCTTTCCAGTGGTTGTTTCCCTGTTGTGCGTCAGAAAAGTGAGGGACCGAGCATGGGGAGGTGGAGGTGGGATTAACGGGACAGGAGATGAGAAGGAGAGGAATGTGGCGATGAGAGGAGGAGGGAGGAAAAACGTGTGATAGGGACGGCTGCGCTGTAGTCCTGGGTGCTGTCAAAAGAAGTAGAGGAGGCGAAGTGAGGACAGGGGAGAGGAAGAGGAGCACTGGCCATCGCGGCTGAGGCGCGCGTCACGAGAAAAAAAACAAACAAAAAAACTTGGATCGAGCCGTGGAGGGTGGCTGAATAACAGACCTGTAGATGGCTGGCTGGATGCAAGGCTGTTCTCTGTCTTTTCTTATTGCATAATTATCACTATCTATTTTATATTGTTACTGGTGTTTTCTCGATGAATACACAAAAATTGTTTTCAGTTGTTATACTGAGGGATGCAGCCATATTTAAGAGGAGTACATCACCTCACCAATATCCATTTCCCACCGCTGTGGAGACAGAGGGTGGCCTCTACTCGGAACGTTTAAACTCTGAGTGCCTTCCCCTGTCTCGCCTCCAGCGGGCAACAGAAGCCCATGTTGTGAGCAGCCAGCTGAAATAGCTCTCTAGCAAGACAGAAACACATCGAAGATTACCCGTTGTTGCTTTCTTTAGATCGGGCCGATTAGAGTGAAGAGTTAAAATGTTCTTACAATTTTTCTTTTTACGATTGTAACGCAATTTAGTTTCCATCCATGATGATAACAGGTATATTTAAAGTAATCTCTCAGAGAATGTGAGTGCTAGGTGAGAAACAGCTGTTTAAAGGATTGTTGGGAGGCATTTTTATGCCTATAGGAACAACCTTACATGCAATTAAAAACAAAGACATTATAGTTTCCACTTGAATTATTTTTAAATTATCTCCTTGTATGAGTACGCAGTGTATCCTGATCATAGTCCTTCTTCAGATTTCACGTCAGATTAAAATTTCGAGTTTAAGGGACAACCTCATATGCCCAACATATAAAAGCTAAAGTATACTATCTGTGCTGTTTTATTAGTGTAATAGAAATTTTAACTTTGCAGGAGCACAACCTGTCCTGGTGGGTTTTAGGAGTCCCAAAGTCAAGGTATAAACGGTTGGGGTGATCAGGCTTTTGCAGTTGCTGCCCCAAGACTCTGGAACCAGTTATCCCCGGATATTCGCACTGTTACAGATATGGCTCTTTTCAGGTCCAAACTCAAAACAAATCTGTTCAGTCTGGCTTTTGTCAGTGGTCCAGCTCAGTCAGTGGTGCGACAATTTTATTATTTTGTTTCTTTTTAACCTTTTGTGATTTCACTGTTTTCTATGTTCACTCTTTTTAGTGTATGCCATGTTTTTACTCATTTTGTTAAGCACTTTGGATACCTGATGGTTGTCATAAAGTGCTATATAGATACATTTTGATTGATTGATTGATTGATTGATAGATTGAATGATTGATAACAATACATGCAGGCATTCGACTGCAAACTACTGTCTTCCTATCAAATATTATGACATAATTTGATTATTATTATTGTTTCCATTGTCTGGGTTGTGCTACAGTGACCTTCAAGTGAAAGTGATATCTAAATTGAATTAAATTAACCACACATGTTTGCGTATAAACAAACTCAGACACATTTTTTTTTCATGCCTATATTACTGGAATTCCATAAATGAGCTGTTTTCAGTTTTATAAATAAACAATACTTTGTGAAGTGAGGAAAACATTTAACCCCTTAAAGATGTTTGTGTTTTTTCACACATATGATATAAATAAGTAAAAAGAGAAGAGCACCACAAGCCAAACTTCTATCCTTAACAACAGTGTCCCAGTTGTAAGACTTTCTTTTGCCTCATGGAGCTCAGAAGATTTTTCAGTTGAAAATTTAAATCTTTTATCGAGTTTCTGTCTACAGGCCATCCCTCAAAACAAGTACTGCTTTCAACACAACATAAATGATAACAGGTGAATTCATATATACCTAAACAAATACATTTGGATTGTGTATTTACATAATACATTTTATGAAATTATGCAAATGTCCTGAATCAGCTTGTATTCCGATCACCACATCAAGTACACATAATCCTGAGTCACCGCACACCCACAAGCATAACACACTTGCTTACACATAGGCAGAGCTACACACTCAGAGTTTAGAGAAGAGTGTTAAGAAGCAGCTGGTGGTCTGCAAAGCTACTATTCTCCTCCATGAAGAGCCATCATTCACTTCTTCAGCATGTCAGCTACTGTCACACACGCTGACATGAGGCCAGTGCAAACCCTTCATTCAATTTACAGGACTTGGATTGGACAGAGACTGTCATTTTTGAAGCGGTACTACAGTATAAAGTACAGATTGAGGCTAATGAGATCTCCAGATAGAGTTTACACCATGAATGACATGGTAAAAGATGAACATCGATCACCTCCGCTTAGACGAATGTCATGTGAACCGCCAGCAAGCTAAAAGACCCGGACAGATATATACATTTATAAATATATACAGTATTTCTGACTAAAACTAATTCTAAACCTCGATTCAAGAAAACAAGAAGAGAAAAGTGATCGTCCTCTTTTTTATTGTTGTGTGGATTTTCTCAATAATAGATTGAGTACAATATAAGCGTTGTTGTGATAGTTCAAGGTTCACCTCTCAAAGGTTAAAAAGATAATAGTTCATGTTCATGAGTTACCATCTCAATTTTGAACTTATTCAAAGATCAGTTAATTTATTCTTTTTTTAGGTTAGAAGCAAGATAAAAAAGACTGAACTCAAAAAGGGGAAGAAATTATAGTGTATAGTATGTCAAGAAAATCATCCAATGATGAAAACATTTCCATCCATTTATTTTCTGTAACCACTTATTCTTAGATTGATCTCAAGGGAGTTTAACTCTGTTACAACTTTCATTGAGCAACAGGTGGGGCACACCCCCTAATTTTTATCAGTCCAACACAAGGCCACTCTGAGAAGAATAATTAAAGTCTCTGTCAGAGGAAGCCGGAGTACCCTGAGAGAACCCATGCATTAAAAGGAAACATGCAAACCTATATAGTTAAGGATTTTCATGGTCTGAGTTTTTTTTTTTTTACTAACCTTGAGCGGACATTTCATTTTACTGTTGGAGTCCTTTGCTGACAGAACTTAAAACTCCTTTAGATATTCATAAACAGGTAAGTCATTAGCAGCTTCTCACTTTTTACCTTCAGTTTGAACCAGTGTTGCAGCAGAGCGTTGGGGTTTGTTAAGCTCGACTGTGAGAGGTAGTTGTACAGCTGGGAATACCCTGGGACTGTGCTGGTAGTTTAATGAACAGAGTTATTTTGAAACTTGAGTTTGCATGTCCTCCCACTGTGGGTTTTCTCTCGTGGTACTCCCACCATCCAGAAACATGCATGTTAGGTTAATTGAAATTCCCCTTACGTGTGATTATGATTGTGTGTGGTGTCTCTGTGCGGCCTTACGATGGACTGGCGACCTGTTTTGGGTGTAGCCTGCCTCTTGCCTGTTTTCAGCTGGGATAAGCTCCAGCCCTTCGTGACCCCATCGTAAATGAGCGGTATAGAAAATGGATGGATGGATTTCGAAACTTCAATTTGTTGTCTGTACCTTGAGAACAATCAAACTGAAGAAAGGAAGAAAATCCCCCAAAATGTCGGTTTCCCCTGAAAACTTTTCTTTCCTTTTTCAGCCGTCGCCTTTGAAAACTTTCCATTACTCCTTGTCAACAGAGGTTTCAGTCACATGCCTTGTGTCACCAGTGTAGGTCCTCTGCAGACCCCGGAGGATGGTGGGAGGCACAGTTAAATAATTCCCTTTCCTCCGTTCTGTCCATCTGTCTGTCACCTCTCCTGTCAGGCTGCCTGACTTCTGAAATCAGTGTAACCAATATGTCACTAACCTCCCTTTGTGCTGTACACTTACAACCTCACATGGTTGCCCACCAGCCAGACCTCCTGCCTGCCTGCCAGTCTCTGTACCTGATGTCCTGACTGTATGGCTGACTGGCTGCCCACTCCTACGTCCGCCTGTCTGAGCAGGCGTGTCTACCTGCCCAGAAGCCTTTCAATGTTCCCGGCTGTCTCACACTTTTCCATTTACTTAAGCCAGCAAAACTGTGTCCTGGTCTTAAGTTTCTGATAAGATGCAGACCAAGAAATACATGTTTATTCTAACAAATGAAGATTTGGATGGGAAAAATATATATGTTTTGCATCGTTTGAGACCATGTAGTCTAAACGGAAGTCTCGGCAATCACATCATTTACATTCTTATATTCATAAGAATATCAGTGATGCTTATACTCATACTCATAATTATATTCAGGGAAAAACAAATAAGACTTTTAGTTGAGTCATTATTTGTTCAATATTTTATCGGTGTCAAAAAGACTGGATGTAATACTTGATTGGCAGCCATTCCGGAATAAGCTCTGGATAAGACTATGTGGAGGATGAGAAAATACGTAGCTGCATTTATTTTAAAAGTTAATTGTTGCAGTTCAGGGCCTGGATTATGTGAAATGTCTATATTTTTCTATCCTGGCTCTGACTTTAAGTTTTGGCTGTGTTGAGGTTCGACGCAAAACAGAAATCAGAAACAGATTCTATGTGTGTATCAGTATATTCAGTCTTTTACTTGGTATAAAGTTTTTAATGTTTCTTTTAGGGCACTTTTCATGGGATTAGTCACAATAAATTAATGGAGGATACCAAATGAGCTGCAAGTTTTCCAAGTGAAACAGCCATGAAAGTCGTGTTCATGCTTGCCAATGCAGCTAACAACGGTGCTCTGTAAAGCACTTCTTATGACTATGACTGCTTCTGCAGGGGATTTAGACATCAGACATAATTTTCAAGTCTTTTCTTTAAGAGTTTATATATTCCTCACAGGAATGAAGGAGGTGGTGGATGGAGCTGTTAATCACTGCACTCTCAGTCTGGGCCCTTTGTGTGATGTGAGATAAAGTCTGGCATGTGTTCCATCAATGGCACGGTAACTTTACTTGGTCGAGTTAAAGTAATAACATTATTTGGAGCAATCATAGCTGGGAATAATTTGCATTTTTTTCACAATGTGACCATAACTCAGATGAAAACCATTTTGCCTGTGCCAAAGAACAGCATGATCTTTTTAGAAATCAAAACACTTCTGCACGGGTAAGGAAGTAATTCTGTTTAGCGCTAAAATCAAATGTTTTCATGGACATTCTCTTTACCTTTATCGTGCAGTTGCACTCAAAATAGCCAAAGTCACATTCCCTCTGATGATAATGAGTCGCAGTATCTGTACACTTGACTAAATGTCAGAGGAGAACATTTTATGAATGTTGTCGGTCTTGAATGAGGAAAATGTTACACTATGATTGGCTTTGGTTGATCTTCCCAAGATTATGAATACCATTTTTCTTTTTCTTAATCTTGCTTTGCATATTGTGCATTTTTGCCACTGAGCAGCACATTAACGTCACGACTGAATGATAGGTCAGAAATTGTGAATGAAGTTCAGGACAAAATATAAAACACATTCTCAAGTGTTCTTTTCATCTCCATTTTTCTTTTTCGTACTCACTCATTGATTTATTCACACAAATGATACCCATACGGTACTGGTCACATGTCTCATTTTCAAATTCTTTTAGACTTTTTATTTTTTACAGGGGTTTCTGATATTGTTACGGCGCAAGAAGAAGGAAGGAGAAGATTACCAATTTGGTAATACAATATTTATTATAAATTGCTTGCAAACGAGTAAATTAAATTTGGAGACGTTATCATAATGGGGAAAGCTCTTTCTTGGATGTGCCTGTCTCTGCATTTCACCATGGTCTGTATTTATATTTTCCCGTTATACAGGAGAATGTACAGACCTCTCCTTTTAAAATCATAAACATGTACAAACACAAACACATTCACACAGGTGTCTGTACAGATTTGCAAAATTTGAAAATTACAGTTGTATGTACTTACTGGATCCTTTTAATAATAATAATTTTCACCTTTAATGGTTCTATGAAACCATCTAAGGTGTTAGGTTGAACTTAACATCAGGATTGAAGTTTATGGATTTTCAGAAATTGCCCAATATATATTGAAATGACTGTGCTGTGCTTGTATCCTGTCACTCATTCCAGCCTTTTTGTCATTGTCACAAAGTAGTGTGCTTCATTTTCAGTTCAATTCAATATAATTTTTAGACTTTATCAATACGGTACATAACTTAATATAAAAAATGTTCCCGGTTTTGATTTAATAAACTGTCCCCTGACAATTACCACTGATAACCCTAACTGTGTATGTGCACGGATGCATGAGTGTGCCTGTGAAGACCTTTCCTCCATACATGCTTTGTTTGTCTTGTAGTAGTTATGCTAAGCCCGTGGCCAGATGGTGTCCTCTCCAAAAGCCTGCGTGGCGTGGCCGCATGCTCTCTGTCTTTCACACACACACACAGCAACATAAAATCTGTGAACCTTCCATCTCTCCCTGCTCGCTGTAGCCTCAAACTGTCGGGGCAAAAATACCCACAACATATCTACTGAGAGACCTAATTCTCACACCCTGCTCTCCCTGGAGAACTAGACAGTAAGAACATTAGCTGCTGCCTCAACGAGTTTTAGGGTAAATTAAAATGGCAACAGGAGAAAGAAAAAAGATGAAGAGGGGTCTTGTGAAAATAGGTTAAAATGCTCTTACAAAGAACCCACACGGTCAAAAAGTGATTTTGGTTTAAGCCTTGTAAACATGCATAACAAGCATGTGTCAGTGAAGGGAGAATTCAGATTTCCATATATGTTTTATGAAAAGAGGACATGGAATCTGAGGATCTGAAAGAATAAAGAACAACATGATAGCAGGTCGTCAGCATCATGAGAGAAGGCAGTGGATTTAATAAGAGCTTTAATTTGGGCCTTATCTTTCTGTTTTCTGTTTTCTTTTCTGTATTTTTTCATTAATGTTGAATGTCCCAAGATTTTTTAAACTTGCATAAGGGCAAAGCAGGACAGAGAAGAAAAACCATGTCTCAAATATTCAAAACTACATGTGCATAAGTAAGAATTATTCAGTTACAGTTCACTCGAATGGATGGTCCGGCCTTTCCCTCCAGAGTCTGTTCTAAAAACAAATGTTTCTGGGCTGGTCTGAAAACACAATGACACCAATGCTGAAATGGAAATCCAAAGGCACCTAGAACTTGTACCCTTGTCTTCTGTAGATAAAGTGAATCTGCTTAAATATAACATGTGATGCTGACAGTAGAATGGCAGTTTTGTGCTCAAACAGAGGAGGTCACGGGGTTGAAGCTCTCAAGTGCTCTGGTGATCAGTTCATACATTTTGAATATAGATGAATGAGATCATGTGAAGCTTTGCAATCTTAGAAGTATTGTACTAAGTCCAGACATGTTTTTGTCCTCACTTTAATTTGATATATTTCGCACACTGTCACCGGATTACGGGAGAAGATTAAAAGCAAAAACAAAAGTGTTCGTTCACACTGGGTTGTCCTCTGACATGTTGTCCCCTGCACCGTGTTTATTGACAGTCTGAATTAATGCAGAACAAACCTGGTCATCTCTGATATCTGAGAGAAGAAATTAGTTTTCAAACCTTATTTTTTTACTATTGGCCTGGGAATGCAAGGGACCAAAAATGAAGTTATGGTTTGTTTATCAAACAATTGCTGCATCAAAAAGGGCTGGGGAGCAAGTCATTAATTCCCTATAATATCTGCAACTCCTTATTTTCAGTCTAAAACTTGATCTTAAAGTTAGAATGCCAAATATCTATTTAATTTTAGAATATTAGGGGAAAATAGATTCATGAATACAATTGAATAAGCTCAAAACCTCTCAGTGTTAGGGTTGATACTAATCAAAAGAAAATAAGTCTGTTAAAATAAGACAACATAGTTGATACACATGATATCATCTCCATTAAATTCCCATGGATATATCTACAAAATGTCACTGTTTGAATTTTACTAAACACCCCATCCATTTGTCATAATATAAAATAGCATCATTGCTAATTTATGCTGATTTTTTTACCATTGAAAGGACACTCCCTTTTGAATCCTGTTTCCCATTTAAAGAAAAAGCAAACAACCTCCTGCCCCGTAGTTATCGTTGAAAAGGCACTGTTTGGAGCAAAAACAAGTTTCCATGTGTCATCTCAAACATTTTCCCAAAAATAATCTACTAGGTCAGTGTGCTGCAGGCATGGAACTCTAAGTTGTTAATGCTGCAGAGGAGTGAGTCATATTTATGATTTGAATGATCCAGAAAGCAATCTGAATAATGAATTGACTCAAAAGATTCCCTTATAAATGTAGAATGCAGCTTTATTTGTGCTTATCTAAGAGGTCTTAAAATAGATATAGTGCCTAATGCATCCATTTATTGAAAGAAATGGCATTGTCTCCTCTTGCTGGTGACACAATTAGTCAAAATAAATAAGTGGGGCAACAATAAAGGAGCAAGCAAAAGACATAAAATAGTGGTTTTATGTCTTAGAGAGCCCCTTTGTCACATCCCTTCATTCGTCCTAGTTTTTGATGGAGGGAATTAACTTATATACACGAAGAACTGGGTCAACTCCCTGACCTCAACTTGGCAAGAGTTGCTCAGGGCTTTGGCCAATCCGTGAATGTCTGACTGGGATAATCAGGATGTGCTGAAAAAGGCAGCCATAATCATGAACCTTAACCAGCAACATGAGCATCAGTGGATTAAAAAGCTACCCAGAACTTTGAAGTCTGATTGTTAGAGTATTCTTAGGTAAGAACAGGCAGAAACTGTGAACTCACAGTGTCCTAAAACACCACCAGGGAATGAATGAGGAATTTATGCAGTGACCTGAAATTGAAATTAACGTCTTATCCATTTTTATTCTTGGACATGACATGTTTTTACTCATGTACATGCCCTTATATTCCATGAAAAATAAATCTGAAAAAATTCTGAAAAATAATTACAGTTTAAATAGTTTTAAATTATTTCTGTCAGAGCATCTGTAAACTGACAAGGTAGCTCAAAACCATATAAATGCTGGATTTTTCATAAACTGGGCTTTTGATATGAATACATTCGAAGGCAATGAACTGACCATTTGAATAACAAATGATTTCTTTGTCCATTCACATCATTAGAGTCAAGGAGCTGTTCTGCACCTGTTCATATTATATCAGATGAGTCATGGCCAGGTGTAGGGCAGAGATGAGAAAACTCTCATACACCCTTTGGCTTTTGCTACCAACAGTCTGTCCCACCATCTGCTCTAAGGGAAATGGCTATCATGGGCATTATTCAGCTGGGGCCACGGATGGTTTGGTGGCTTTACTTCCTCTTTATGAGAATACCCCCAGATCCATGACTAACAAATAGCCCACAAGTAGCCAAACCCGTTTAATCATTCTTTCCTCAAATTTGAGGATTTGCTCTCAGTGCTTTGGTTAAATGTCTGGGAAAAGTCATAAAATGGCATCTAACTTTACATGACCAGGGAAGTCAGTTTATCCCTGCATCACATCTTAGACACAACACCAACTGAAAGTGCTTTAGAAAAGCATTAATTTGAAATTAAATAATAAAAGAAATAAAAACAACTTGGACAGAAAGACAATTCAAAAGATAAAAAATCCTTGAGCAGCTACATCAATGATGTAACTAAGAGACCTCAATCCGCCTCAAACCAATCTCCAGAGTAAAAAAATACCTAGAGCTGATTCAGAGAAGAGTCACACCGCAGATACATTTGACTAAAGGAGAGCACATGAAAATAATTCAGTTTGCCATTTAACTTTAAATATGTCAAAAGTTGGGGCATATTTGATGAGATAATTTTTTTTCCCCATAAGTTTTCGGCACGGCAGCTGAATGTATTGTCACCCTGTTTGGTGTAAACAACTTAAAACTCTATTATCAAGTGATTTATAGTGTGAGGACCACAGAACAGGAGGTCTGTGCTCAGTTTTTATGGTTCTTGCTAGTACCCGTTTCAAAGTTCTAGATGAGCTGGAGCTGTCTAATTGTCATATTGGGAATACCAGGAAAAAGAGCCTCACTGTGGTCAGGTCTGCTAGAAAAGGAGGCATAATCTTCTCTGAATCAGCTCTAAGCAGGTAATTTTTGACTCTGGAGATTTGTTTGAGGTGAATTGAGGTGTCTTAGTTACATCATTGATGTAGCTGCTCAAATTCGAGTCATTTCATACTCCAAGATTCTTAACCTGAGATTATTTATTGAACCCTCTGGAGTTGAGTAGGGTGACAACTCTCATTCTGTTTACTTTGTTGCCAAATCGAATTATATCTATTTTTATTGTGATTTATTGAAGAGAGCAAGACTTGCTCCAAGCCACAGAGTGAGTTGAGAGAGATGATTTTTTTTTTTCATTTACACTCAGCTTTTATTCGTAACAGCTGGAAACTTTGTCCACTGTGTTTTCTGCTTATCAGACAATGCTTTAATCTATGCAGGCACAGTAACATGCAGAATTTCAAGTGTTTGGGATTCAAAATGATCCAGAAGCACATGAATGGACTCAGGCCTTAAGGACGTGGCTGTTGAGGAGAAGTCTGGGATCACAAAAGAGGAAAAAGATGGAGCTGTTTCCGGGCACTTACCACAGTCCCACCACCTCGTTTATTGGGGATATTAACCCGAGAAGGCAGGGAGCTGGAGGAGGACAGAAGTGTAGGTGGAAGGACTGGTGACCCCTCATCTTTGGGAGTGTTCAGGTTTGACAATGGATGGCACTTCCTGTAGGTGCGGCTTAAGGAGTCTCAATCTTGACACCTGTGATTGGTTTTTATCCTGGATCTTCTTCTTGTCCTTGTTCTGTCTGTGTCACTTAAACGTTGAGGATGATAAACGGGATGAAACGGATTAGGTGCTCAGAGTCTTAGACCTGATTTATGGAGATGAATTCCATCATCTTGGAAAGGATGTCTTCAGTCCTGGAAAAAGTTTAAATTGTTTATGAAGTGCACTTCATGTGATGAGCACACAGCTGAAAACCATGTGTTCAGAGTCAGCAGTCCGCTGAATCTCTGAGTTCTGGTTCCAAATGGTGGTAGAGGCCTGCTGATAAACTCCTTAGTCAAAGGGGCTCAGAGTCTCTAATATCTTTGTCAAATCTTTTCTTAAAATGTCAGTGTCAGTGTTTTTTGCCCTTTTTCATTTATTGATGAGCTGACAGGAGCCATAATTGATATTAGCTGGAAAGTCATGCATTATGGGAGTTTGGATGTCTTATAAATTTCATTGCCTAAATGTATCATAAAGACCAAACTGTGAAATCAATGTTTTGCTGCAGTTTCAGGCATTTGAAAGGCAAAGGTCAGTTCTGTGGTACAAAATGAATTCTTCGTGAACTGGAAAAGGAGGCAATAAAACTAAGCCAAGAGTTGGCCCCATTGAACAGGTACAGGGGAGCTATAAATAGAAAAATAACTAATTAGTATATTCATTCACCATCAAAAACTTTTAAAAAGCCTCAAAGGAATCTTTTCTTGTTAAAAATGTAATACAAATTGAATTTAGTGTATCTCAGTTCAATCAGTGTCAGCAAAGAATGTGTGACATTCCATTTGAATTTTTCCTTATTAATTTTAATCTTCGATTTTGGTTCAGGGTGACAAAACTGAAGCATTTAGCTCGTTTTCTTAAGGAATTACATTCTTACATCATCGTGTAAGTACTTCTCCAACAAGAAACATCAGTGAAGTTATTTAGAAAACCTCTGATTGAAGTTGTTAACAAAAATAGACTGAATGTTACCATCAAATGTAGCTGTTATTTCAAGCTGCCTCATTTTCGGAGTCCTTACACCTTACATTGACACACTACCAAATTCACAAGGCTTCCTTAGCTTTTCCTACATCAAGAGTCAAAGTGTCTCCCATTAAAAGGGACCTGGATATGACTCAGATTTTAGATTTAGATTTAGACATAAAATGCACACTCAGAATCCAACATGACGTTAGATGGTGGATTAAATACACATTTTTTGACATATTATGCATTACTTTGTGGATCTCTGCAGACACTGGAGAATAGTTTTGCTTCAATTATATTTTTGTGTGATCCGAACTGCTCTGTTAAGTGTTCAGATTTAGACAAACCAGATGTTCCAATTGGGAAATAAAAGCGTTTTTAACATTGTTTTTTAGGATGCTGTTATATGCAGCTTATGGGGTAGGAATTGGAAAAATACTGCTCCTTGTGTTAAAGGGTAATGCACAGCATCTTCATCACCTGCTATTTATTTGCTGAAATGTCTTTGTATTATAAAGAACATGCATGCATGCACATATTTAAAGGACCTGCATAAAACCCAAAATGCACTGATTATGGACAATGATTGACTCAAACAGTCATTAGGTCGTGAGTACCAGGGGAAATTAAACAGATTATCATACTCACGCAGTATGTAAAATGCCTTTCGAAATCTTTCAGGAAAGCCATTGGTTAGTTTTTACTATTCTAAGAAATCTTCCAGCCTTTATCTTGTTTCACAAAAAAGCTAAAATAAATCTCCAAAGAAAGACAAATCTAAATGGCACTTTGTGCCCCAGTACTTTGCCTGCACTTCGCAAGTAGATCCTCCGGCATCTAATGTTTTCTCTGCACTGTTGCTGGTCAAAAGCCAAATAGGGGAATGGATGTATAGTGAAAAGGACAACAGAGCTCTGTGAAAGTAATTCTTGGTACTTGGTACTTGGCTTGGTACTTGGAAGAACATGGGAAATCAAGGATGTTTTCTTAGCTTATCTGTTGAAAAGAGATCAGAATAATCTACAATCCTTGTAACAGTCCTTGGATGTTTGTCCAATGCATAGTGGTTTTAAGAAAACAGGATTCAAAATTGTGACATGATCAAGTAGTCTGACAACACGTGGCAGAAACCATGCACAAAGACAAGAAAAATTAGCTGGCCATGACATTATATATTTAAAGTATATAAATCAAATAACTCATTCCCACTCAAACCACAAGCTTTTAATTCATAGTTGAACAATTTGTCGAAGATAACAGAGTCAAAAGTACGTTTTCATGTAAGTAGTAAAGCAAACTGACAAAGAGAAGTTTCCAAAGGACATCTTTTGAATCACTGATCTCTTACCTGAAGGTGAAGGACTTGGTAGCCTCCTAACCTTCCCAGAGAACAGGAGTGTGGCAGCTATTGACACCATAATAGGAGGTATAAAGCTCTATGGCTCCATGGAGCTGAAAATAGAGCAGAAGACAGACTACACGTGTATGAGGGATTTTTTAGCCTTCATTATTAAGTTTGTTTTTTAATGGATCCATCTATGTATTTTATGACAAAATATGAGATGAAAAATATTTTCAAAAACAACCTTTTTGACAATCATACTGAATATAGGATTTAAAAAGCAAACACTCAGGCGGTTGAAACTTGAAATCATCAGTTATGGGTGTGTGTCTGTGTGTGAGGGGGAGACAAGGGTCAGGTCCTGAAAATAAATGAGTAGCAGCACATGTTCCTCATTTTACAATGACACAGCCCTCGCACTTGTTCTCCCTCTCTTTATACACACTTACACACACACTATCAAGGATGAATTAGGGGCACATAGTTTGGGAGGCAAAGCAGGAGACATCAGCACTTTTATTTTTGCATAATCGCTCTCATTAAGTCATTGTTTTTAACTTTTTTTTACTTTCACTTTGCTTGTACCTCTTATACAAATTCTTACACAAATGTGTTTTTGTCCGCTTATATTTTGCTTCATTCTTTACATTCTTTGCATTTGATACCAGCGTATTTTATTTGTTGAACACATTTATTCTCTTTAAATGCTGGATTGCTTTGTAACATTTTATTTCCAGCTTTTCAATAGTGTAAATCCAAATCATATATTATAAATCAACTTATTTCAACTAATTATGCAATTATGCAAAACATAACACAAGAAAATCCATCTATTTACGTCTGATTCGATATGCCCGTGAGCCTTTGCGTTTGTTTTGAGTGTGCTTTAAAAGTGGAACGCTGGAAGTACATATTCCAAAATACCAAGTCTGCAATGTATTTGGTTGTGGGGCCTGTGGAGGGGCACCCACGGTGGCTTAAGCCTGCCACAGGGCCTTACAACTTACAACATCTAATAACCCAGCTTTACAGCAAATGGCTAACTGTACATAGTCACTTTACCCTACAAACAAAGGGTGCGCTCTAAAATACTTTGCCCTCTCTATAATGTCCATACATGCATGTGGAGGTATCGGCTCTGTCCATAATCATAAATAATTTTGTATTTTCTCCTAATTGTTTTTTGTACATCATAATTGGTTAACATGGGTCTCGTTTATTTGCTTCATCAATTTCTTGTTTTGTTCTTTTTTTTTTCTCTCCACATTTGTTGAGTAACAGAAGGAGAACAGCAGATGTGCAGTTCACATATATTCTAAATGAGGAAAGGGGAAGACTTGCCTCAAAGCAACCATAAGGCACAACATAAAAATGTTCATATAAGAACAAAAGGAATAAAAAAACTAACCCTGAAGAAAAAGATATGAATTCATAAGGGTCTAGCCAATAAATATAAAACATAATCTACATATATAGTAACTGCAAACCTACAAATTATGATTCATAGATCTGAGATTATTTAAGGAAACCTTCAAACAACCTATTTTGGTTAGGGGGAAAAATACAATATAATGCTTTAAAAAAACTTTGCTTGCCATCCTGTGTTCTTTCTATGGAATTCAATGAGTCCTCTTCGTCGTTTATTCATCTTGCATCATTTCACATGTTCCATCTAAATTAAAGCACCCACTTCAAATTGTTGCCTTTGATGAAATGATCCCTGTTGATTGTTGTGTTCAAATTGGAAAAAGAACACCGAGAGTTAAGGTGCTTTCTATAAAGAAACACGAACTAACAGAATATCCTGGAGTGACACATGCACACACTCAAGCCACGCTGCAAAGACCAAAATAGCAAGAATAATGTGACTCATGCAGTCATATGAGAGTGTTGAGTGTGGGTTTTCATCTTATTGGAAAAAGGATGTGGAATATTTTTTCTCAAAAAGGGCAAACTACACTAATAAACGTGATGCCATTCCAGGCACAAGATTGACAGCAGAAAACTATATATATATACACTCCATTCAAATACTTTATTACTAGTAATTAATTTAAGCTCTTAAGCTAAAGTCACATTTGCTTTAGACATAATCAAGATGAAACATGAAAGAAGAAGCAATCAACTAATTTTTGACTAATCACTTATTTCCACTGGCTGCTCCATGTGTGTAGGATGATGTAATTCATAGATTTTTTGTGGTTACCATCTGGATGTGCAGTTCCACTTGATCCATCTTAATTGTCAGGAAGGAGAAGTACTTGACTTTTAGTAAGCAGACATCTGGAGCTAAAGTTATAGTCAGATATACGCCCACCTCTGAATCTGGGCAGCTCTCAATGGTCTCTGATGACAGCTCCCCCCTCGACGCACAGCCCCATGTATGCAGTCAGAGAGGTGGGTTCACTGAGGAGAATGCCACTTACTTTGTCAATGTGACTGACACAAAATGGTTAGAGATTTAATAGACCATTAGTTCAAGGTCTTTCAATTAATTACCATTCTATGTTATCCCTGGTTTAATGTTTAAGTCTATAATTGAAACTTTGATCATGTTATATTCAATGAAACAATATGAAGTGCTGCCTCGTCTAAATTTGTCTAGTTGGAGCTAAAAAACTGAATGTCAGTCGTTTTTTTGTGGTTTTCCTGCATCCATTTCTTTTGTTGCGGACAGTTCAGAATTAACAAAGTATTTTGAAATTAGGCTTGAAAATAACTTTCCCATATTTCACAAGACCAGTCTTTTAGCCATGATTCAGTTAACTCTGTGGTGTAACTGACTAACTGACTCATGTTTACTTGAACTCTGCCGTCCAATCAGCCCTCTATTTGATTAGAGGTCAGAGATTAATTCAAGCACTGCAGGGTGCCTTCAAGAAGCATTAATTTTCTTTAAATTGATTTATTTCGAACTGATTTGGTTAAGGAAACCATGCAATAAACTTTTGTAGAATTATTAAAATGGTTTTGTTTTTTTTGCCAAAATTCCTTGCAATAGGGCTGAGAAGAAAATAGCATACAAAATGCTTTATTTCTTTATTGCTGCAGAACTGCTTTCAATATCTTCTTAAAAGTCAATTAGAAAACATATTTCAGTGTATTGCCTTTAAAATGCCTGTAAATGATTTGTTTCTTTCTGTTTTGTATTATTATTTGGTAGAGTCTGGACGATGAAAACCACAACCAAAACAACACCATCCGTTTACACTAAAAGACTGAAACCGTTTGTTAACAGAAATGACACTGTAATGATATATCACGTCATCAATATCCTTTTACTCAGTTGCTGGTGTTAACTCCCTCCCTTCTCATCAAATGGCACAGCACCTATTGGAACAAACCAACCCTCCAAATGAAAGACAGTGTTATGCAAGTCATGCTATTAAAACTAAATCAAAACATCTAATAAATGGATATAGAAATGGATAGATAAACTAAATTTATTTGCAAAATTTCCATAACGAATTACCAAGCAATGCCCCAGACTTTATTTTAAAAGGCATTTGTCAGGAACCACTTACTTACCTTGTTGTTGCATTGGTTTTGCTGCTGAGAAGGCAAAGGGAAAGGACTGTGGTGAAGGTTGCTCGGGGAGGGGGGGTATTTTACATTTACTATCAATATATTGAATAAACATTAATCAACATTGGACCAAATTAAATGTAAACTTACCCTAGATAGTAAAAAAGGAATATTTTGATAAGCAGTCGCTTTTTTTCAGATGTTGGCATTACAGCAATTGTACACACATATTTGCTCATTGTTACATAATGCTATGAAATATAGAGCAAACGTGTATGTGACTGCATAAGCTCTGCATGCTAACTCAAGTAGGACACAAAGGGAAAGTTATTGCATTGCAATAAACACTGACAATAAGCCACAGGGGCTTAGATGAATATGCATGAGAATGGTGACAACAGCCATGGGAAGGATAGAGAAAAGGGTTGTGTGTGCAGACGTGAAAGTGTGTGTATGTATGAAAGAGGAAAAGAGAGAGGGGAGTCTGCTCGAGATAGTTATAGAAACACACTGACTTAAAATAATTAGTCTTTGTCCGGTTGGTAAGAGAGGAAGTTAATGTCCCACTGAGTGAGTGACAGAGAGAAGAGTCATTGAGGAAGTGATGCAAGCAAATGAAAGAGAGGGAAGAAAAGCATTCAGGGTCTGAAGTCACCCTGACTAAGATGATTCCTGTAAGGGCATCCTGCGTACGGGCATCTCCTCAGGACAGTGGTGTGACAAAAAAAATCTAAATCAACAGGACCTTTAATGGGTTTTTGTCAGAATACTAGAAAATATTCAAAACAACGAGCCCATAGTTCCACACAGTTCAATCTGTGACTTCAGACTTCAACAATTTCTTAGTTCCTTGTCTTCTAAAATATTCCAACCGGAACTTCAGCCGAAACTCTTATGATGGCAGTGATAAATTTAAGAGCCATAACAAAACCCAGTGAATTACAATATAATTTCATCAATAAAAAAGCTGCACTTCACAAGTGGCAATGTGGCATCAACTTAAGCTCCTCAGCTCAGCAGTTATTGACCACAAGAGATCCAGTATTCATCCTGTGCAGTACAACCTGGCTTCCCTCTGGCAATCAAGGAAATCATCTTAAGATTTCAGACTCTGAAGTGTATTGATTCTTTGCTCAGCCTGTGTAAGACAGCCAATGGCAACACACACCCACAGAGGAGGCAAATACACATATTCTGCTGTTTCAGGACAAAATCTTTTTAAACATTCTCATTCCTTCTTTTTTCTGATCTTTTAAAACTACGCTAGTGTGTTACTTTCCAGTGTGGGAACGGGGACGTGAAACATGGAACTGCTATCTGGCTGTTCCAAAAGTCCTAAAAGCATACACAAACATGCATATAGGCAACAAATATAACAAGGAAAAGGTTATTCTATTGGTGCAGAATTATGTAACTGTTAGTAATATCTGACACTGAATTACTTTCTTTAATATTTGTCTTGAAATTGTCACACTCAGAAGATCTGATGTCCTGATAGGAGCGGCAATGCACAGCAGGTGGAATTCTCAGTCATTGCAGTATATAGAAAATATTGGCTCATAGACAGAGCATTATTGGTCATGTCCTGTGGAGTGATCTGCATGGTAGCTAATAACATTCCGAAAGCCCAATCTTAAGATAGCGTTTGCTTTGGCCTATCTAAGTTATTTTAGAAAACTTGTTGGCACAATATGATAGGCCTCATGTAAGGACAGAGTGTCATTCTCAACTGGTGCAGATGAAATGTAGCAATCATAACATAAAGATGAGAATTGCTCAGTGGCCATTGCATTTGTCCTGCAACCAAAGATAAGCAGCAACAAATGAAGAGAAGATAGAAATCAAACGAACAAAATGTAAATGATATACCAGTCACTGCCAGAAGAAGATTTGGCTGTATGACGCGACAGCAACAACGCAAAGATTGTAGGGGAAGTAAAATTGGATGAACACTTTTCAAAGAAATTAGTAGGAAATGAGTAAACATTAAAACTCACACCATTATAAATGATGAAGTCCCTTTTTATTCGACCAGCTAATGATACCATTTTAAACAATAATGTCCTACTTTGTTTCACAGAACCACAGATATGCAGGTATCAGCAGGTATCATTTAGAGGGGATCTGTATGCTCAAAACACAATGCCGGCTTATATAATTAGATCATTGTTGATCAGCATGGCTTTTTGTGAACTTTTGAAATTGCACAATAGGTAGCTGCCTTGAGTTCTGCATGAATTTGAGGGGCTACTTTTCCAAATAAACTGTGAATATACAACAAAAAAATATTCACCCATCTTACATACCTAATTTATCCACTTCAAAATCTAATTATAAGGACTTTTTGCAGATAAATCCCCCTAAATCCATATTGCTAAGAAACAAAGCAAATGCAGAGAAGCCAAGTCAGTCAGCAGCAGCCGCACGTTTATCAAAGCTCTTTTATTGTTGTCCAAGCTTTAAATGTCTACGTTTTACCCCACATATGCTAGTAATTGTTTGGGATGTAATGTAATCTCCAATGTGTATGTCAGCATTTTGAATGTAGCCTCATGTGATATGCAGGAGTTGGAGCTCGTCATATGGATGTGAGTGCTTACTGTCAGTGCTTACTCAGGATTGTACGTTTTGGTATGTACGCCTGTTCACGTATTTACCAGGAGAACTGCTGACAGTAACATACACTGGTCCTGATTGAGTCAATTGCAGTGAGTTGCAATAAAAAAGTAGACAAGACAAGGAATGGTTGAGATATACCAAATACTTTCCTTTTAAGTGGGGCGGGTAAAGGAAAAAGGGGGTCAAGCGGTGAAAACCATTTGTACTCAATTCTACCAAATGTACCGATTATGAGAAGCACTTGGTATTAAAGTAGTTCTTTTTATATCTATTCCGTATCCCATTACTATAATTACAGTATGTGAATACAGATTGAAAAATCATTAAAGTATAAGTCAAATTAGGGCATCTGCTTTTAAAGTAGAGCTAATTTAATCGCGCCTGTGGACTGAGGGTTTCATGGTGTGGATTAAGAATCTGATTTTTATAAGAAGTTTTGATTTCAAAATCAGCAACTAATGTTGTGGAAAATGTTAATGTCAGACTCTCACTCCAAATGTAAATCAAGACAAATTAGGTGATAAAGTTAAAATGCTGCTGACCCCTCGTCAATAGTGCTAAAGGTCTAAAAAACATGCAAACTAAATGCATCCTCAATTCTCAATGGACCATTTAGTTAAGTGAGGGGATGCAAATGGGGGAAAGAGAAAACCATGTGTCTAGGGTGTCATAATATTACTGACCTGTGATAGAGCAGAAAGCTGTGTAGCAGCTCATTTGTTTCGTTACACCACTTGCCTTCATTTGGTCCTCCTCCTTAAAAAAAGTTGCTATCCAGTCCAAATGCAAAAGCTTCTGAATTGAGAAGGACAAGCTTTTCAAGGACAATATAAAGTAAACTAAATATGCAGCTTCAAGCAAGAATTTGCAGGTTTGAATAGTCAAAGAATTCAAGTGTTCAATGGGAATGTTTAACTACATATATATGTACAGTAGATAGATGAATACTTTACTGATCATAAAGGAAATTGTGGACTCAGAAGAGTAGGCATGTTGAATAATAAGAATAAATTACAGTGTAGTGAACTTGAGCACACATAAAGTAAAACAAAATAAAGTCACTGTACCACACATTGTGCATAACAGTATCTGTGGTGCTACAAGCCCCTCTTAGAATCTTTTTTTCCAAATCTGTTCGAGCTTTGTTCCCCCCCCTATATAGTTCCTATTAAAGATTCCATTAAAGTAAATTTCTGCAAAATATTTCAACCTAACCTGCACATACAGAATCCACCATCCGTAGTACTTTTCTGCTGGGAAGAAGAAGAGTAGCATACCATTACTTAACAATTACCTTTAGAGTTGGACTGCATGACTATTTATGGTCTCTCTCATTTATTTCAGCCGGGCAGCAAATCGCTGATCGCTTCCATTTGTGGCTCTGCTGAAAGTACATTTATCGGAAGTGTTGGACTACTGTGTGAGTCTTACTTTTTATGCATCACTTGGAGTGTACTGATGTGTCCTTTTGTATGTGTGAGCATTTGCATGAAGAGAGGTCAAGCTCAGCATCTAAAATTAATTCCATTGTGCTAACAGGCAAAAACACATACAAACATATGATGCAAATACATATTTTGTCACATGATCTACCATACACATGATTTTAATTATGGTGCCAAAACACAATATGTTATGTAAGTAATTCATAATCCATGCACTAGATAAAGAAAACTAAGAACTATTCTCCAAGTATGGACATTGGGCGGAAAAATACCTATTTGCTTTTCAGTACTTCTGTAGCCCTATGTGCATGAAGAAATAAGATAGAACGTCTGAGTGAAATTCAAAAGATGCAATGCAGTATTTGCTTTCACTGAGAAAGCGACAGTTGTCTCATATTACCCAAACAGAAACAAAAATGTTCTTGTAATGAGTACAATGTAAGCTGATGCATCTCTGGGCACAAGAGAGGACTTGAAGCCACAAATGATCCTGGATTATAAATCCACCAAAGGGGGAGTTGAAAATCTGGACAAAGTCACAGTAACATACAGCTGTCAGAATAAGACTGCCCGTTGGCCTTTGGTGATTTTCTACAACATTGTAGACATGTGTGCATACAATTCTTATGTCCTGTGAAATGAAATCGACCTGCAATGGAATGCAGGCAAATTGTATCGACATCGGCTTTTCCTAGAAGAACTTGGCAAAGCAATTGTCACTCCCAAGATCCAGACTCAATCCTGGCCAGTTTGATCCCCATCAGCAGCAGGTATCAGTGAAAAGGTCAAGCTCAGGTCACCCAACAAATGTCCAGTGGACAGGTGAAAAGAAAAGGGACAGCCGGGATGCCAGGTCTGACCTTTCTAAAAGACAGTAAAACAAGTACCTCTTGTGTGAAATGTAAGAATTACATCTGCAGAAAGTACACAGTAACATTCTGTCCATCATATGGAGAACATGGACATTGTTAAATGTTGAAAATCAAATAGCACGTTAAAGGTAAAGTTGAAATTAATTTTGGGAATTAAAAATGTATTGTATCTCACTTTTCTAATAGTTTATGTCATATAAAATAATTTGGTTATTGGTTTAACCTGTTTTCGGGACTGTTTTGCATTCATTTACATAGTGCGAGTCAAAATGTCTCGCAACATGATCAATGTCATTTTTTAGACTAGATGTCGCATTGTATAAACACCTAGAAAGTATCCATGGGAAACTATATGATTTTGTTTTGTTTTCATTGCTAATTTCTTTAGAATACATTTTACATAGTTTAGCTGTTTTAGTTTTTGGAAAGAAAGTTGCAAAACATTCGCACACACCACAGCCAGACAGATGTGACACAGATTTAGTGAAGACAAGGACAGGAGTGGAACATTACAGCCAGGAGGCATAGGCTACTTGATTTGTTTTTTACAGTAAATTGACATAAAGCAGTTCTGCTCTGGCCCAGGTTCTTCTGTGAAACTCACTTATGGCCTTGATCCACTTAAATGACTGGTTCAATGTAACACTAACTTTTAACTTGTAGTCATTGACAGCAAGCAGCAACTCAGTCTGCATTCAGATTGGAAATATAAGTAGTTTTCTACTGCTCTACATGCCTTCTTCTCAATCTGTTTATTTGATTATTTTTCTATGAGTCTCGGTGATATATTAAACTTAGCTGAACTGCCACTTGCAAATTGCCATCATTTTCTATTATTACCGAGCTCCAACTAATGTTCTTTGGGGGAAAATGCCGGTAAGCCAAGGTATTTCAACGCTAACACTAATGTCCTTCCTCATCCCCCGCTGCATTTGTTCAGCTAGACATCTTATTTGATCTTATTATCTGACTCAATTAGGCATTCATCTTGACAGATAAATGATGTTCACTGTCTGTTTGTGACAGTATATAAAAAGTTAACTTTCACTGACACTTTATTTGGCTCATGTAATCACTGCAGCAGCATCAGCCTGTCTGCCTGTTGAGAAGGATATTGAGAATGACAGTAGACTTTCATTGGAAATCTAATCCATCACAGGCAGAAAAGGGAGATGCACACCTTGATCAAGCCTTTATCAGCAGAAAGGGGATGGAATTAATAATGCAACAATTGAAGAACTGTCAATGAGAGTGAAAATCAGCCAAGCAGGAAGCGTACAGAAACCTCTGGGTTTGCATACATGTGGAACATAATTATTATACAATACTTACATAAGTCCTTCCACAGAGATGGTACAATTATAAAGAATAAAACATATTTTATGAGGAGAAACACATTCAGTCATTTGTATGAGCTACAGGAACATATCTCTAAATGTTCTTTTTAATCATTTCTATTTTTTTTCCTTTGTCTGTTTGGGATTGTATATTTCCAAATAATATAGTGCAATGTTTTCTTGCTATGTTCAAGTCCAAAAGACAGTGATGTTTTTATCCACTGAGTTTTTATCCACTGATCCAATGAAACTAATCCTAAGAGAAAGAGAAGTTTTAAAAAGTGGTAAAATAGACTTTGATAACAAATTATTATAATAATAAAGAAAAAAATCCAAACACGGACACCTAAGGTAATTTATATGTTTGGTTATTTGTGGTCTCCTCAGGATATGATTTTTGGCAACGAATCCTTATGTTGGTTGAAAAACCCAAACCAAGTCTAGAACTCAGCAGAGCATGAGAGAGCCTCGATATTCAAAGCTTGAGCGCCCAAGAAAAGAAGCAGAGACTTGATGCTGGCTTTGATTGAATTCATTTCAATTTAGTCTATATCATTACAGAATCTTGAAAACATTACATTTCTGAAAAATGTTTTTTTTTTTATAACAGTAGACGTTCAAAGGCTAATTTTTAGTCTGCTGAGGTGTAAATTGTTTGGTATTAGTTGATCTGAGTAGAATTTGACAGACAAACTCTTACCTCTAATACCACCTTGGATTGGGCGGCTCACAGCAACATAACGAGAGGATATTAAAATGGACAACTTAGATAGCTGTTTTAAAATAACATCCCATTCACAAATGCCGATGTGTTACGCCTTACGTTTGTTCCAGAATTAAAGGCCCTGCTAAAGGAGCAGTGACCTGTATTAACCTTGCGACCACTTCTGTTATAAACAGTTTGTGCACGTGTGTCTCCATTTTTTCACTGAGACATGTGCTCACATGTGCTCTGTGATAAAGACCAAAGCTACACTTCTCCAAAGGTCCCTCATCCATCATCTCAAC
Organism: Menidia menidia; assembly: GCA_907169785.1. Lineage (NCBI taxonomy): Eukaryota > Metazoa > Chordata > Actinopteri > Atheriniformes > Atherinopsidae > Menidia > Menidia menidia. The sequence goes on along the minus strand of CAJRST010037777.1, from coordinate 11,435,678 downwards.
TGTCAGTCTCGCTTTTTGTGACCGTTTTGCATTTATGAGGCTGTACCCTCAAAAGCATGTATATCTTTGTGGTGTAACATTCCAAATCTATTTTGTGCATACGCACTTGTGTGTGTGTTGCCCTACACATGTAAGTGAAGTGGAGTCAAGTCATATGTATTGAGTGATAAGAAAAGTCACCTTGATCTGTCTGCATTCATTTTTGGAAACTTATTTTGTTGATGTAGGTCAATATGGGATAAGATTATGCCTGTTGTCCTTAACAATTCACTGTACTCTAAACAAAACAGATATACTCTCTTTATTCCATTTAGCTAGTCTTACATCTATTTTCTTTATCTTGCAGTTACTTTTGCCACTGTTAATAAACTACAAAGATTAGACACCCTGCTTTTTTTTTTTCAATTAGCTTTATTATTGTACATCAAATAAGTCAAAATTGTACGTAATTGACTTTTTTAAACACATAAAGGAGCTTAGTAAATTATTTGACCCTCCTCCACAACTGCAGCTGAGTTTTGCTCGACTTACATTACTTGAAATGCGATGTCTTTCCCTTGCTTTCACCTTGTAATCATTTGCATATGTAAGTGGCCGATTCACATCAGTGAGAAAAATGCATGAGCCCATAAGCCATTTTTTTTTAATCAAATGGAATTATGCTGTATCCCCTCAACAGCTTTCTGCAGAGAGGGACTATGGCTCTCCTTGACCTTTCCACCAGACACCTTTGTACCTCCTGGGAATTACAGTGATCGCATCAGGAACATGCACAATACAGATGATGCTCACTGAGCTTGAAAGTACCACAAGCAGCATATGTGAGAGAAAAATGTATATAGAATTTAGTTTGATAAACTGATAGACACTCCTTTCATCAATCTTAAATGTTTAAGGTGTCAGGATATCTTCTCCGGCTTTTTCTAATTGCTATCTTGTCACCCATTTATTTCACATAGAGCTCTCATCAGAAGAGAAAGGTAACACGACCATCAGAAGAGGTAGAAAATTGACTATACACAAACACACTCAAAACTTCTTATCAATTTAGTGTCAGCAATTAGCCACTTATGCATAATTTTGCAGTATTGGAGGAAGCCGTAGAGAAAACCTGCAGAGTCACAGTGAGAACATTGGATTGTGTCTCTGAAGTGCCCGGAGGTGGCATTTGTTGTGGTTTGGGGTAATCTAAATAAAACGGAATAAAACCACACTGAATTGAGCCCCTATACTCCACATAGACACATCTCAGACGCGATCTGAAACTCATTTCTTGTTAGACAAAAAAACGTTGTGTGCATCATCCGAGCACTTCATCAAAGAAGTGCCCCCAATCAGCGGTTATGTTTATAATCCCAGAAGTATAATAACATGACCAGATAAGAGTTGACACTTAGTAAGAAACTACCATATTTATATTGGTTTATGACTGTCATCATTTGAGATAGTATTTGGCATAAGTAGCAATCAAAGTAAACAATTTTGAATTTAAAGGGAAGTATTCACTTGATTTGACTGCACTTGATATGGCTGCATCAGGTATTCTGCAACACTACTGTTTTGCAGTGCATGAATCAGACTCCAGAGGGCCCAGGCGCTTATAATCAAACTAGAGTTGTGCTTTTACGAACACCTTCAAGACTTTTTCCCTGTTATGGATTGCCTTGCTGGTTTCTGTCACAAGTAGTAGGATTAGTAAATGTAAGTAGTATAATTTCCATTGTTTTGAGGGGACTGGATATAAAACACTTTGCATAAGATTTAACGGGTGTGAGACATGAGTCGGACGACTTTCTGTAACGAGGGGATGTGTAAAAGAGCATTACATGTGGATATGAATTGAGCATTCCATTTGTCACCCACAAGAACACCGTGACTGGAATAGTATTCAGGTTTAAATTCTGAATATTGCTCTGCATGTGAACAGTCAGTTCTGACTATCCAAAACTGCAATAAATTAGTGCTAAAAGCCCTCAACAGAAACATTCTGATCTTATCTGCCCTAAAAAACTGTCTTTTTTTGTAATCCTATCATTTACACCAGTGATGGCAAATCAGTTGAACTTGAAATACTCACAAAGATAGATACACTTGAAAGTTAGTATCTTCCTTATTTATGCTTACTTCAGCCACATTTTCCTACCAATATTGGGTTGATTGATATGGACTGACAGAGTTGAGAAAATTTGAACTCGCCACAGCCCCTTCACACAGAGAAAATAGATAACCAGACAAGGATGCAATGCTATTTTTTCCTCTTGGATCTTTTTAAACAACAAAAAAAAAATATGTATATGAAAAAACGAGAGAATTGCACTTTGAAAAACACAATGTGGACAGGCAGCCCTCAGGGTGAAACAAGTGCAACTCTGATACTGCAAGTTTGCATGTGCTTCTGTGAGGGTGACAGTGGAGATTGGAACAGTCCCTTAAGTTTTCTGAAGGCCCAGTCAAGTAAGACAAGGATATCCCTATATGTTACCACACTGTCAGTCTAAAACGGAGGGAAGTGACTCCATCTTTAAGGGTCTAACTCACTGTCTGTGGATGCCAGATATCAGCCTCAGTCATGTGCAAGCCACAGCACCCTTCCCACATCCACAACGACAGAGTCAGTGGAGCAGCAACACCATTGTCTTTCCTTCACCATGTAGATTTCCAATGCTTCTTACCCATTTTTGCTGAGCAATATTCATATGACAAAACAAGTACGCAGACCATTTATTTCCAGGCCAACTAACCTAAGGATTTTTCCTGAGGGGAGTAAGATTCCATGACAAAGGTCTGAGGAGCATGAGGATGTAACAACATAGGCTTACTTGTTGTCGCAAATCAAAGGGTTGTAGATGTTTCTAAATATTTCCCTCTCTTCGACCCACCATGGAAGACATACTGTCATCAATGAGATGCAGATGAAAAGGCTTGCACAATTCGGTCCATATGATACTGGAGGTATAGACCTGGAAAGAGCTTAACTGCAGAAACAGCTCACTCAAATATGGCCGTATTTTAATTTTGATTCGTTGACATCTATAGGTTTTTGTACCATTACAAGTGGGGATATTTGTGGACTAAGCAGCCAGAATCTACCACCATTACATGCATGTAAAACAGAAAGGCAGTTTAATGTCCTTTGTTATTATGTGGTCAAGGAACTAGAGCAGAATTGCAGAGCATTCTAATTTCACACTGCGTTGTTTAGATAATAAGGTCTACATGCTTGTATACCTCTTGTGAGTCACTCTGTGTGTGTGTTAAATAGAGACAGTGAGAGAGGACTCGCTCATTTACATACAGTAGGTAGAAAAATGTCACTGGAGCTAACTATGAGCAGATAATTCTGTCTGAGTACAATGTACAACAGAGGTTGAATAAATTATTAGCAGAAGGAATGCATCAAGTTGTCAGAGAGAGCAGAATGTGTTTCAGCCATGACAAATCTCATACAACTCAGTGTCATGTGATACAAGGAATTAGAACTTTTGTCTTTATTGAAAATATCTGTGATGATAAAGTATTCCACTTTTAAAACTGCAAGTATTCAAGAAAAATGTAGCAGCTATGACCTGTGGAAGGAAATAAAACTACTCAATATTAGCATCATACTTATCCAGTTGCTCTTAAAGGAAGTTACAAATTTAGAGCCATCCACAGAGCCCATCTCTGCGTAGAGAGTTGGATTTGCTTTAAAGGTGTGAGTGCAAATTGATGATAAGAGTGGAAATAAAAATCCACATCACCCACATATACAAGATCCGTGCATTATAGCTGATATCATATACAAGTCGTATTGTTGTAAACATCACAGAGTAGAAAACATAACAAGTACAACCTTCGAAACATTTTTTATGGGTTTTTTAAAACACTTGGAACATACAGTTTTCTGCAAACACTTATTCGTGTCCTGTTTACCTTTTATTGTTTTGGTCATATTCATATCCACAGAGTTGGCTGCTCCTCTTTTCCCACTTTGGTAATGTCCTGACACAAAATCAGCTCATTCCCACCAAACAGGCGCAGATGCAATAAAACTCAATGAAAACAACATTTGCCATAGCCTAGGCTTTGTGTTTGCATGACAGCAGATTTTGGTGTGTGTAAGATGTTTGTGCATACATGTACTTAAGAGTTGCCTTTATGCCATATAAGTATTGCTAATTCCCTTACACATTCAAGTGACTCTCAATAGAAACAGCAGATGACAGGACTAGGGCACCTTCCCATCCTTTCCTCTTTTTTAGATTTGATATCCTACTCTTTTTGTTTTCACTGTTTTCATCTCGTATCCATTTCATTGACTGAAATCTTTACATTTCCTTCCCCTTAGTCTCCTTTCTATGTCACAAGTGTCTTTTTTTTTCTTACACACTATCTCATTTTGTTTAAAGCGACAAAGTGACCATGGCTTTTTTTTCTTTTCTTTTCAGTGCCTTTTCTCTCCCTGGTATGTTTTGTTCTAATCACTATTATCAGGTTTATGGATCACCAAAAATGTTCAGAAATATTAGGTCTCTCTATTTTTTTTTTAAATCAGTGGCATCGGCCTTGTTACATTGAGCTTACAAAACATTTCAAAACACTGGCATCCATGCGTTGGTACTCGCGTTTATTACATAGTGAACTTGCTTGCCCTTTCAATATTTGCACTAAGCTGTTTTGGTAGGCTGTGATGGACTGTGACCTGTCCAGCCTTTCACTCAATGGCATTCAGTTGGGCCATGACCCTAACTTGGATCAAGCAGGCATGAAAAATAGATGACTGGATGTCAATATACACATTATAAATGATGGGACACTGCTTTCATTGCACATTAACCTTACTTGAAATCCACTGAATTCAAGTGTTTTCATCTATCAATATGATTTCATATCCAAAGTATTTTTGTCAACCCAAACTGGTCTTGACAATGTAAACTGTTAAGCCAAGTTGATTACTTTTCAAATTTGTAGGGGTGTGCGGGAAAAATTTATTTGACTCAACATATTTCATTTGATTTATTTTATTCTTTTTCATCACACCTTCATCAAAGAACCCGACTGGTTATAGTGACAGAACATGAGAGGATTTTTGGCATGATGCGTTCAAAGCCTGCATAAGCCTCCCATACTTAACTTTTTCTGTGAGCAATTTAGGAGCTTTAAGAAAATGACCCTCAACCGTCTGTCTGTGAGGACAGCTTTGTTGCTGGCAGTGACTTTGGTGCAACAAGTTCATGGATTTTGTTAGTCCACCCAAGCTGTTGGGACATCCACAGGGCTCACAGCGGTTGCCAGATTTAAAAGGAGCCCATCTATCATGCCTAAGAACATCAGCTGTCTGGGATAATCCGGGATATTTCTGTGCTATAGGCCAAAGGAGACAAAACTGCATCACTTGTATGCTTTCATCAAGTGATGCGCAATGCCCTGATTGCACATCTGCTGTTGGGTTTCCAATTTGTTGTTATCTAGGTCTCTGCTCATTGAATAATACTGTTTAGAAAAAAAAATCTGATCGTCTTTATGCCTTCATCTATACAGACACTACACCAGACTTTCTATTTTAGCAAGCCACATATATGATGCTGTACATGGCAGTGTTGAATTACCCCGTTTTGTAGCATTTGGTTCCCTGTATGTATCTCTTTCCCTTCCTCTTCTTCCTACCCAGTCCCTCTGCTGCACCCTGTTACCCAACATCTCCCACTAAGAAGCGCAGATGGCTCCAGTATCACATGGGGCTCATCAATGATGAACGTAAAACTGGTAGTGAAGCAGGATTCCAACAGGAGCGAGATAAATAATGTCCCCAGACAGCAGTTTACCTGTTGATGTCAACAGATAAATGGGCTATTTCGTTTGTGTTTTTCTGAAAAGAACACACACACATGTGCATATATATATATATATATATATATATATATATATATATATA
>CAJRST010037777.1:11394160-11429664 GCA_907169785.1 Menidia menidia | reverse complement strand
ACAGACAGACAGACAGACAGACAGACAGACAGACAGACAGACAGACAGACAGACAGACAGACAGACAGACAGACAGACAGACAGATAGATAGATAGATAGATAGATAGATAGATAGATAGATAGATAGATAGATAGATAGATAGATAGATAGATAGATAGATAGTCATATGTACACAAACTTACTAAATCACTGAGTGTTAATCGATGATTCATGACTATGTGGGAATTGGGGGGAAATAATCAATGTGAATGAAAGGTTAGATGGTGTGATTCATTAAGCAAATTTGATTTAATGGATTGAAATGTTCAATGACTAATAGAACATTTGCATCACTTGTCAATATGTTGATTTCATCAGAGCTTTGCAACAAACATGACAATGATCTCCTCCCACTGAAAATAAATGAATCCATAAATATTTGGATCAAAGCAGAACAGTATGTTCCGCACACACTTTTGCGGTTGATTTTGGGCAACGTTTAAAAAGAATTCATTGCACATGTGGCATGCCAAGAGAGAGGCAAATTAACTCAGTTAGTCGGTTACTGTGGCCTATTTGAACAGAGGATTTTTTTGCTCAACAGTTGCGGAATAACATATATCAGCAGATTCAGAAATAAATTTATCTTTGTACAAAGCTCTAGAATTGAAGAAGAGGGCATTCAATTGTTTAATATGTTGAAATTTAGTTTTAAGATTCTTTTTGTGCAATATTTTGACAATATTGCAGGATAGATTGTACCTCTAGCATTTATTGTCTAACTTTATGTTATCCTTACTGCTACCATCATATCTTTGCCACCCCCCCCAAAAAAAACATGGTACAAATTCTTGCTACATACAGTTGGGATTACCCCACGCTTGCAGCTCAGCTGCATCACACACATGATATTTAACGTATTTCTTAAGTGTGAGTTCCACAAATCCACAAATGAACTGTATAATCCAACATCAAAGAAATAAGTCTGCACACACCGTGTGGTTCTTATATGGAACTTAAAAACCTTTCTAGAGATGTTTGCTTCAAAGTATGTAAATCAAAGCACTGTTCATGTACATCTTTAATGCTGTCAACACATTCACAAACACACAAGCACACACAGTGGATCACTCATGTAATGTGCTTCCTCTTACCTTGAAAGCTAAGCCAACTGACGCCCCTGACATGTATCTGTGTCCGAGTCCTGCCATATTTTGTTGGATATTTGTTTGAACCAATGAAATACAAACTTCATATACCGTATAAAATGCCAATAATTATCTGCAACACACTTAATAAGATCAAATATAAGTGAAAGTAATTTAGTTTCCAAATACCGCAGTGATGTAAGATTGATTAGTCTGGTGTTTGACAAAAAAAAAAAAAAATTATATATAGTTTGATTCTGTATCATATATCATTCTGTATCATATATAGAATGATTCTGTATCAGATTATGAAAAAAAGCATAATCTTTATTCTTAACTCAGTCTGCAACTTTTTCATAATTTTGAATAAAGCAGCTGGACCTCATGAATAGGGAATTTAGAATAGCATACTTTTTCTAACTTAATGTGTCTGGATTCTCCCTTTTTGTAGTAAAAAAAACAACTTCAAGCTTTTTATTTCTAGGGATTTATTTTTCAGCGCATACAGACATATGTTGAAGATTTACTTGGTACTTATGTAAGAGGCTAGGACACAAAGCCTATCGACCATGTGTAATATTCTTGTTCCATGTTGGTACTAAAATAAAATGTTGGTCAGAATGGAATCTGTCTGGTCTCTGTGGCAGCTGCAATTTAATCTGGTACACTTGGTCTGCATTATGGAGTCCTCATGCAAAGTAGCAACTAAAATATTCATGTGTATAACCACTAGAACATTTGCTTGATCCACGGAACTTCAAAGCTAAGATCTGTGATAAAATAGGTCAAATAATTTTTCCATCACTGACAGATGTCCTCCCTTATCCAGATTTTAGTATCCACCTGAGTGCTCACATCTTAAGGGCAGAGCTGGAAAATTCTGAAACTCTTAAAAGAACAATGTCAATTGATACCTCACAAATGAGGAATAGTTGTAACTTCAAATTCTGTCGAGTAATACTGTACAGATTCCAAACAGCAAAAGAAACCAATTTAAGTGGGAGTTTTGATAAAAAATCTGCCACATAAAATGAGGACATATGCTTGCATTTCAGAAGTGCAAAATTGAAATAATACCTCATATGGTCTTAATTTCTGCAGTTGCTCCAATGGTTAAAGGTTTCCCCCTTCAAATATCCACCACACGCAGAAAGGCATGCACACACACACTTTCACTATCTCTTTTCATCTCTTCCATCCTGAGAGGATTATTTTTTTAAATTACAACTTCATTTTCAGTCACACTCGAAGCTGTTCACACAGACACACAAGTACATGCTCCTTTACTTACAATACACTTTCAGAAATTAGACACAACACAATTCAGCCCTTGACTCTGTGTATTCAGTTATTGCTCGTTTCTCTCCCACTTTTCTCTCCTTTGGAAACCTTTGCTCAGGGAAGCTAAATCTGTAATCAGCTTAGTTGTGTTGATGCATCAGACATTTTTAATCAGCGGTATTGAAAAGAGAGCAGCTCAGCAATAAGGCACTTGGCAAATGCAATGCGCTCTGAGAAGAGGATGGAGGGATGGGTAGAGGAGTGCATGTTTTTTATCAGTTCATTGAATTAATTTAGTTGATAAAAATAGATATTTCTTTAAAGGTTTAGAAAATGTGTGATCTGCAATACTTTAGGAGGATGCTTTTTTGGAGAGGTGAATGAAAACCAATGATTGATGAAAGTGCAATTTGCAAGATCAGAAATCAACACATAGAAATGTAGCTTTCATTCAGAAAAATATGTGGAATAAAAGAGAAACAATTTGGTTCTAAACAGCTCATAATGTCTTTTGGTATGGATTGTAACTTGTGATATTGTGATGTATAAAAGACCTGACAGAAATTCATGTCTGCTTTGTATTTATCTCTTCTGTCTATTTGAGGGAACTTGCACCAAAGAATCCTGCCCAGTTATAGGGTGAAGCTCTGAAACATCTTACAGGAAAAGCTAACACAATTAAGTCTGTAATTTCCTTACCTGTTTCCTGGTCAGAAAGTCAGATCTGCATATCAGATTCTTCAACTTTTAGTCTTAAGCTTACGCCCTTGAAACTTTAAATATTAATAAATCATGAGTGAAATATATATAATGAACATAATACCTCTGTATCGCTTGCTTTTAGCTTTCCGTTTGTTCCAAACACATTCAATAGCATTTTATGCATTTCTATTTTTATCTCTTTATATATGATATCTCGAAGATGATTCTATTATTACAGCCACAGTAATATAAAGCTTGTGGGGATGGATGCAGCTCATATATTTAGCCTTAAACGTCGAGGAAACTGAGAGAAGTCAATTGCAAAACACTCACATTGATAAACAGCGTCAGGTTTTCTGTGTATCCACACACACAAATTTGTTTTGTCTGTTCTGCTGGTGTCCCTTCATGAAATTATTAAGAATACCTGGTACGTTGTGACTGGAATGCATCAGCAGTTGTTAGTGGACAGTTTCAACTAAATAATGTATTTTGGCACACGGACAAAGATTTATTTTATCTCGTCTTTTCTTAACTCATTTAGTCTCTCTACCTATTGTCCCTCTGAGAAAAGACTGATGTGGAAATATTAGGTACCCCATTCATTGTGAGAGCATGTAAACCTCTGACAAACCTATAGTCAGTGATGCTTTCTGGTAAAACTGTGGACCTTAATATTCACATTCTCAGATTTATTATTTTCTATCAGTCTTGTCCTGTCATATCCATTTTCTAAAATACAAATTTCTTTGTTTCCCCCTTCAATTTAAAATGTTGACTGGTTGACCTGTCACCTTTTTCACAATTACTGTTGGAACAGGCTTGAACTGTTGTCCTTAAACAAACAAACACATTCCTCTCCCATAGCTGCGAGTCGTTTTTGCACTTTTAGAGAACAGCAACAAGTGCATAGCTTAAAAATATTAATCTTTGTGATTATGACTGAACTGCATGAGAAACTTAAGTTGACCTCAAACAGCCATTACATCTATGCTTTTATGCTACATCATTTGCCACTTCATTATGTATATGATGATTAATTCACTCCTATCTTTCTCTTGTCATTCAGTGACAAAGCAGAACAGTACAGCTCCTCTCTGGATGACCATTTACTCATCTTTATCACTCAGTATCACTTAGTAACTTTCCATGATACAGGCAGCACCAATGTCCACATCAAAGCTTTGAGCTTTCACTGATTTAAAACCTCATAGAAAGTATCCCTCACACATTTTTCTATATTAAAAAAAAACAAACATTTATATTTGTCTGCACATGATCAGCTGAGACATGAACGATCATTTCCTCTGTGGAATAGTAAGCTTTACCACTGAATCCTCTAATCATGCTTCTGTTACTTTACACCATTCTGTTTGTCTTACACGCCCAGCACAACTACAAATATAACAGAAGAGTGTAAAAAGGCCCTCTAAAAAGGGATTTGTTGGTACAATTGTGAAGACAATACTGGTACAGTTCATGACAAATGCCCTGTGTCAACATTATTTGAAAGGTCAGAATATCAGTAATTGATCAAATCAAACACAACAGTTGTGTGGCTTTGTTTTTGTGCTATTAGTGCCTTTTAGCTTATTTGAAGAAAGTCAAAACATTACATAATGGTTAATAAGATTGTATGATGTCTATCCTTAGTTTATGCCTTATGTTGATTAGGGATTCTCTTTTGAAAGCACACCAATCATATACATCAATGATCTGGCACCATAGGAGTTTTTTTTTTTGGGGGGGAGACTTGTTTCAAGATTTGACCAATTTGTCGAAAATGCTCAAAGTATTAAGAGCAAGACTGTTGACATTCATACTAAACAAATTCAGTTCTTTGACCCAAGTTCTTGAGGCACAGTATTTATTATTGGATAGCTCATTGATGCTAATTAAATATGCATACACAAACCTAGTTAGAATTATACTGTGTGAGAGCTCAGCACATCCCAAAACTAAAAGGCTGATCTTGTGATGTTTTCTTACTTTGTAAGAAACTGTCCTCAAAGTTAATCATGTGTGAAAAAATATCACAAAACTGTCGCATGGAGGACAAAGGTAAGGAAAAAGGTTGAAATCGGACAATTTAATGCACTTTCAGAAAAGGTTGTGTTTATTTTTGTGGCCAGGCTCCAAAACTTATCCTCATACCCGTTGATAAACCCTACAGTGTGCCTAAAAATTATTTCTAAAATACATTTCAGCCCCTTTTTCAATTTCCATGCAATGATGCTATTATGTGTCTTCGCTTCAACTCATCAGTAGCCTGATGAAAGCCGGCTGCCTTCCCTTGTATCATTCAGTGTCACCAAATCCTTTCTCATTTTCAAACTCTTCAGTCTTCTATTACCCTCCCTGTGTGTCCCTTTATCACATTTCTTTCTCATCTTCTATCACTTTCCAGACGTTTCAGTATATTTTTTTTTCTCGGTCTGCATGAAAACAAGTCATCCTCCCTCTCTTTATCTTTTGCAGTCTCTTTCTCTATCCTCACCAACAGTTCCGTGTTCTCCCTCGGTCCTTTTTCTCCCCTTCATAATCTGAACCCATTCCCTTTCGCTGTGGTATCCTCTTCATTACCCGCCTTCATTTTTCGCCTTTACCATCACTGCAGCCCCCTTCTTTCCTCCTCAGTTTCTCTTTAGCTGTCGGAATTTGTCCTCTCCCTAATCACCTGTCTCATTTGAATGATGGCTGTCTGCGTCTCGACTGACAGCCGAGGTCAGGCTCATTCCCACTTTGCTAAGGTGTTACATAGCATTTTCTGGTTAACTCCTGGGGATGTTTGAAATGTCCCTTGTTATAGGATTACTCAGTTAAGCTCTGGTTTACATGGACATGCCAATCATGGACATCCCTGTATGTTCTGATAAAATTCCTGACTGGGATTCATAATGAAAGATTGTAGAGATAATTAGATTATTGCCATGGCTATCAGCAAGAAACCTGGTTGAAGCATAGCTCATATAAAAAAATGTGTGTGAGATTGAATGTTTTTCAGCATTTTAATGTTATCAATATATATTTTTGATGAAGAAATATCGATAAAGCTCTCTTTTAGAAAAAAAAAAGCAGTTATCATCATGAGTTCGACGGTTGTCCAGGACAGAGAAGCCACTAAAATATGAATCTAGCGCGGAGGTTTAGCTGAAGAAGTCAGGTGTAACCATCAAATTCCTATCTGGATTGCTCGTTTATGTGACAAAATACCTGTGTATTGCTCTCATATGGCGAGAAAATACCTTCAGAGTTTGCCCTGGATTTAAGAGATCACTGAGATGGTGTTTTTTTTTTTTTTTCCTCTCAAAAGAGTGTATCCAACTTACTTGAAGGACGTTCATTTGATGACCTCTTATATCAGTGGCATGTCTTCCTCTGTCAGAACGGCCATGCACAATCCCATCCTTATCTTTCTCGACAGCACTCTGCTCTTTTCCAATTGCTATGGAAGCTGTCGGATATACTGTGCAACATTGTGGAAATATCCTGAGCTAACTCGCACATTAGGAAGTGTGGATAAGTCATCAGTTCACGAGGAACTAGAGGTACTTTGGAGGCTTCCAAAGGAGAAAGTCACCACGTTCCTCACATTCACCAGATGCTCTCACATCATTTTCACATCATAGTTGCTTTGCAACGCCACAGAGTGAAGTATCAAACATATTCCCACCAACCTGTGACTGAACAGTAACTTTTCTTTTCCTCCACCTTGATATTCTCTGACTCGCGTTGACTTTCTACAGCCATCTGTAGAATTTTCCGGAGTGGTTCCTGCTTGAAATGGGACCACAGACTTGATGACCTTTCTAATGGCATGCGGCTAAAAAAGAAAACAGCTCATTATTTCATAAGTTGATTTAAGAATAGACTAAATACTGGCTGTGCTTTTGTTTGCTACCACCTATTCATGTTGTCATGGCAAGATAGCTGCATTGCAATGTATTACTGTGTTGAAGATGTTGAGTAAAGTTTGACATAACTACTGTACCTTTAGATATTACCTAAAAGTTATTTATATAGATTTATTTTTCGTTCCCTTTTGTAGTAATTTTTCCCATTTTTTTTCGTACTCTATCATTGTCCCAAATAGAGACCATCACAGCACACCAGAGACGTGATTTTTTTAAATCACACATTTAAGTAGTCTCGTCTTCAAGGACCAACATGGCCAAATTCACTCATTTTGCAACTCTATTACTGTCTATTTGTTTTCTTTAGCAGTGCCTGACATGGGAGTCCGTGCCTCAAAGCTGGTGTGCAGAATTTATCAGCACGTTTTCTGGCTAAAAATCCCACCAGCATCTATGAAGGAATAAGCAATGCCCTAAGTAAGGAAGAGCATAAAAACCCTAGCCCTTAACTAGGAGTACGTTTAGTTACAAAAATCTAATTGTTGCTTGTTTACATTTTTTCAAACTAGCCAGTCACTTCATGCCTTTCCTCCTTACAAGGACGCAGTTACTTTGTTATTCAGTTAACAGTCCAGAGTGACATTTGCTCTGTTTACCTTTGGCACTATAGTGTCATGCCTGGTGCATCAAGATGTCAACAGCAAAGGACACCTTATGTCTATCTATGAGATGTCACAGGCTTTGACAAACAGCAGTATTTGACTCCACATGAATGAAAATGAGGATGCGCGCAAGCAGTTTAATTTACCCGTGCAAAAACACTAACCCCAAAGTAAGAAGCTTTTATTAAGGCCAGTGGAGCTTTCATTTGATGTTTTTTCATTTCAGTTTTTTCTATTTTCATATTAGGTCAATTTTAATTTTTCTTAAGAAATGAACAATACATTGAATCCATTTCATTATATATTTTAACAGTTTTTACTGGAGATTGATGTCTTATTTCACTTTAAAAGTGCACTAAGCTAGTTGGGTTCAAGTCAATGTAAATATCTGTCAGGATCATGATTGATGATAATGAACTCCCTTTTTCTTATTATCTAAACTGGCTTTCCAATTTGACCATGTTCTTCTACCAAGCAGATGATGAAGTGATACTGAAAATCCTACTCCTTTCATTCAGGCAAATACCTTAAAAAGAGAATGTTAAGACACAATCTAGCCTTGATAGTCCATAGAAACCTGAAGCTATGATTAAAAACATTGTTATTCACACTGGCTAAGACTGTTAAGGCACATGGTCTGCTTTCCATGGTTTCACACAACCTATCTTGATCAGGTTCACTCCAAATATGCTATGCCTCATAAGGTGAACCATCAATGTGGTCATGAATTAAGCAAATGTTTCTTCAATCTAAACAAACAAACTGGTCTAAATATATTCATCAAGGTTTGTTTTTTACGATCCTAAGTAAATTTTGTTTGAGCTGAAGCTTTTGCAGAAGCTGATGGTGAGACCTATCCATTGAGCTGTGAAAAAAACACAACAGACTTAACTCGACCCTATTGAGTCAAGTTGGACTGTAGTACTGAAATCTTTCTCAGAGCTCAGGCATTCTAATTTTAGCAAAGACAGCACAACTCTGGTCCATGGTACAATGGCTCAATCTAAATGTTCTGATTGCTACTGAGCTTCCCTTTCCACTGATTGTAGTTTGGTCTTCTAATCGTCCTCCCTTTCTCCATGTTTAGTGTGTGATTTTTTTCCAATTTCTTTGACAATTGTCTTCTTTGTGGGCATGTGGAACCAAAATGTAGACCTGCAGATTGACACATACGACCAAAGTGCCTAAGTTTCTTAATTTTTTCAAATAGTCAACGAGCGTTTAACCTTTACATGACTTACAAGACAACACCTCTGATATTTATTTGATGAGATCATTTGTAGTGGTGCTTGTGGTGGGTCGGTGAAAAGTGGATTTTAGCCAAACCCCTAATTATTCCTACATCACCAAATCCTGTTGTCTCATAAAAATTACGTAACTACAAAAAACCCATAAAAATATACGTTTCAGAGAACTTAAAACCGTAAATCCTTTTTGTTGAAAGCATTTGAAAAAGTTGAGGCCGTCCGTTACTGACTTGAATGACTGTATAAGAAATTATGACCAGAATGCTGTAGAACGCAGTAGAATGTGACATTTTTTTTTCAGTTGACAGCAGTTGCTTGTCTCCATAAATTGTCATTTGTGTATATAGCATAGCAAACTGATGACTGTGCATACTTTTCATTTTGTGGATATTCATCCGTGAAAGAACATTCAGTTTCAGCTCTGAGATCTGCATCAGCACCTGTTTGAAAAATCTAAGAAATCAATCTTACCTTAATACATAGGGCTCTGATTGTACAAGTATATTTTTCATTAATTGATTTATTAGTTGATTTTCAAGATTTGATTAAGCAATCAAATTAACATGTATCTCACTCATCAGCAGATGGTTCATTTTCTACCGTCTTGGTTGCTTCCAAGATGGTACAAAAGATTAGCCGAGGACAGAGATGTTCAAATTAACCTGTAGATATCCAGTGTGAGTAATTCATTAATTAGAAGCGAAGTAAAGACAGCTGGTAATCCACTTTGTAGCATCAGAGAGACCTATTTCTTTTATAAAAACAACATTTTAATGACTGAGTTAACTTCATAAACTAAACTTGGTTAATTCAGGAATCTCATAAGTATATGGCAAAGAGTGCAATCTGGGATCAAGTCAGTGGAGCAGTATTTCAACCATTCACTCAAAAAAAACAAAATAGAAAATAACAATCCAGATAAAGATGTCTGACTCTGTGCTGATGTGTCCTTGGGTCTATATCTACTAAGAGGAATAGACATAAATAACAATACTGCTTACGGTAGTCTTGAGACATTAGTGACGTGCTGGAAAATGACATTTTCCTTCCTGCAATATGTTGGAAATCTACAGGAGGCCATGCCTGCCAGCAACAAAAAAACCCAACTGAGTCACAGCTGTCTGATTAAAGCCACTTGTAGCGACCAGACATACTGATTGTTTCCAGCTTTTGGTTCAGGCAGAAAAACAGCTTGAAACCAAGCTAAATTCATTCTCAGATGTTCAGGATGCCAGAAATGTAAGGGCCATCTAAAAACTCACAAGATAATAGATTCATAATTCTATTTTAAATCACATAGATCAACATTTTTATTTGAAATAAATTGAATAATTTCTTCTAAATAGATTGATATCTAAAATAATACTTCTCTCATCCTTTTTCTCACCCAGTGTCAGCTGGAATAAGCTCACCATACTAAGATATGCAATATAGATAATGGATGGATCTCTTTGTCCTCTTTTCAACAACATGCCACTTTTTTAGGATTTAAATATATCTTTGTGATGGAAATTAAAAGAGAGACATGTTCCCCACGTTGCTGAACAATGTAAACAGTGAATAAAATGGAATTCAAAATCTTAGTGACACCATGTAATATTTAATAAACTTATCTCCCTCTCTTGTAATGATATTACATTAATTTATCACCATATACCAACACACAGAATGCAATTACTATTGGGTGATCTTTGCTGATAATAAGAAATATAACAGTACATGTTTTGGGAATTAACTTTTGTCAATGTGACAACAGTGAATTTAAAAAAGTCACGGCAAAGTCCTTACCAAAGCAAATTAGTGTAGCTTTCACATAACAGCTTGATTTACATCTGAAATGAGGATTAATATGTCCAAGCAAGTTTAATTGTGTTTACATACAATACACATATACCCCTGCACACACACTCATACCCAAACACACACACACACCCCTCCCCCTTCAACAACATTCCATATCCATATCCAACAGGATATGTATACTTGTTACAAGCATTACATAAATTCTCACTTTAAGTCCCCCTTTGCTAAATATTGCCTTGCAATTACCAATATAATTCCCATGTAAATACTGGTCACTGTGAGGTTGATTTCTATTCTTACCTGGTACACAAATATTAAAATGAAATTGTTCTGAGAAATCAAACATAATGTCAGTGTTACATAAACAGTTTAGCTCAAGTGAGATGATGCATCTTCACTCAACCAATATCTTTAACCATATTACAAATGACATGAGAAGGATGAAGTAATTCAAGTGAAGAATCATTCCACTTCTATTCAAGCAAGATTGCAACTTATCTGCAAAAAAAGAGGGAGAAAAGGTTACTGTTAGTATTACCGAAAACCTTATATCTTAATATTAAATACAATAACACAGAAAGTCTGATGTTGCATGACATTCTTGTGGATGATTAGTGTATTTAACTCGTGACCAAAGCTGGAAATGTGTGTTAAATTAATCAGGATGTTAGTAAAATATTCATCATAAGTTTTATTTGAGATTGCAGATAAAGATCAATCTGGGGGTGTGTTGGAATTATTCACTGTGTGTGAGTGTGAAGTGATGAGCAATTGACCTTCCTCCCACTCAGACCTCCCAAACTTTGGTTAAGCAGAGCAGGCCAGTGCAACAAATCTGTTTTAATGGTTAAATAAGGCAAAACGCCTTCCTTGCAGAGGCTGACACAAGGCCTCCTACTGCTCTACTTCAAAGAGATCTTCGCATGTTTGGACATTTAACGTACACGCGTGTATATGTGTAATGGACATAAACAGATAAATGTTTTGCGCCCTACCTGATGTCCTCTGTATTTGAGGCACGACTTTGGTCCAGAGCTGACACTCTCTAGCTCTCATCATCCTCTTTAGCTCTGGAGGGTTTGGGTTCAAGGTGACATACTCCTGCTGCTCAGCAGTGAACATCGGCCAAGTAGTTCCATCAATTCCTGGATTTCTGGAGTCGAGAAATCCAAATCATGGGCGATAAACAGCAGTATGAGTGGCCAAATGTACACGGATGGACCGTCTGATTATCCTACCCTGTATGGGCGAAGTTGGCCCAGTGTTTCATGAACTTCTTCGTCATGTTCACTTCAGACTTTGTGTATCCAAGCGAAGCGTTAAGTGGCATTCCGAAGATGAACTCTATTTCATAGCCATGCATGACGCCCATCCATGCCGGCCACGGATTTACAGATGAGCGATGATCAAAAAGATACAGGAATGTCTTGCCGGCACGTTGTGAGTACCTGAAAGGATTGTATAAATGAAAAATATGTCTGAGAAGTGATTTGTCAAATAGCTTAGAAAAAGTTCTAAATAAATGTTCATTAGTCTTTAATGCACATTCCTGTCTCACCCTATTCCACTTTAAAAAGAAATTCACCATTGCTAACAGCTTTGTGAGGTTACATTGTACTTCATGAGACATTCAACAATATATGAAAAGTCCTTAGACTGAAATAGGTAATTCAGACAAGATTTAGATACTGTACAGAACACAACTGCCCAAAAACCTGGATATTAGATTAATTGGAGTCTCTAAATTGACCCTATAAATGAGAATGGGCATGGTTGGTCTTTTACTTAATTTGTCTATGTGACCCTGTAATGGACTTCCGATTTGTTGGGATGTTCCTGCCTCCTGCCCAACTACAGCTGGGATATGCTCTAGTTCTTTGGACTAGAATAAATAGGTTAAAAAATAATGGATTTGATGTGGTACCTACAAAACTGTTTTGAGTTATCAAATCACCTTCCTAATAAATCTGATTCAATTATTTTAATAATTTATTTTCAAGGGCTCGACCATACTTTGAAAACAAAAGCAAGCTCCTCACTTGTGAGCGAATTCCAGCACAGGACAAACGAACAGTTTGTCTCCAACCAGACTACCCAGCAAATCACGATTTTTCATCCCATTTTCAAGGTCTGTCCAGTCGGTGTAGTGAAAAATGGCTGCTTCTTTGGTGACATCACTTGCATCAGCCATTTCTAGCTGTACACCTTCCAGGAACTCCTTCCTGGTGATGAGACTCTGGCCTGTGATGTTAAAACCAGGCGCTCCATAAGCAAGAAAGTAGGTCCCTTCGTCTTTATTTAAACCTATCATCAGCTCCTTTTTAGGAAGATCACTGCCACTTAGCAGCACCTGCAGGAGGAAAAAAGAAAGAAAAAAATGCATGTATTTAGTGACTTCTGCATTTACAAAACCTTAAGACTATGTTACTGCAAGTTTGTCATCGTTTAGTCAATAGATGACACAATGTCCTCTGATGTAATTTATGTGAAATAAATAGTTAATTAATTTGACTGAGCTGAATTTTGGCACACAAAATGTACTTTTTTTAAGTGAGGAAGCCTTACAAAGAGTTCAATCATGGCTGAAACACCTGACAACCTGGTGATATTAAGTTTAACAAATATCTTGATAGCCTGTATTATTTTCAGTCAATATTTGTAATAATTTAGAATTCATTCACTGGGTGTGACAGAGTTAATATTCAATGAACTCTCTCAAAGGTGCACACTTTCATGTGAAGCTGACTTCCCCTATGCCCCGCTAACATGATAGAAAAGGTCACATGCATAGACACTCACGTCGACATCGGCTGGGAGGAAGTCACCATCAACAGTAGGGATAAACGGTAAACTTAAGAGTGAGGGTGGCATGAGGACATCATACTGCTTGGTTGCAATTTCTTTTGGATTTGCTCGCTGCAGACAAGACTCCAGTTGAGCTGAATGAGATGTGGGGCATCCCAGCAATTTTGCCAACATTAGGGACCTGAATCATCAGAAAAGAGAATAAATATACATTTCTGGAAGAGGGAATGATGACTAATGTCTAGTAGAAGGTACAGATTGGTGAGATATGTCGAAACTCTTGAATCAAGGCATTTTCATCCAACCTTTCTAAAGGCAGGACTAATGAACCTTCTTGCTGCATCTTGTCCTGTGTCAAATCATGGGGGCAAAATGGGTTGCTGAAGTTATATAATGCCTTTGCTGGCAACTGAGAGAGTCACAGAGTCTAAAAAATCTTCATGTGAAAAACTGAGCGAGCATCACAGAACATGCTGTCCTCAAACAGCATTGTAGCTGCTCATTTGATTCCACAGCACTTTTTTGCTGTGCTGTGGTGCTGATAAGCAGACACAATTGAGTGAATGGGATTATTCTGTTTGATATACAAATTGAAAAAGAGGAAAAGCTGCACATCTGGTTCATTTAGCAAAAAAAAAAAAACGTGTTCTAATTCATTCATAATTTGGGAACTACATCCATGTAAAGACTACAGTGGTTCTATAAGACAAAGGGACATATCAGAAATTGTCTTTGAACACTTTGTACTGTTAACTTTATTTATTTTTAAAGTGTGTTCATTTTCAATCTGCTTGCTTAAATACCTAAAATCATGTCCCAGTATGTAAAGTGATATTTTCAAGTATATTTTACCCAAAACTCATTTAAGTATCTTCTTTTGACTGCCTATGATTGTCTGTGAACTACCACACTAAGGTTTCTTCAGTTATCCTGTGCAGTTCAAGTTGGGTTTTAGAAGGATAATGAAAGACATGTCCTGAAGCCATTCCAATGTTGGATGTGTGCTTCCCATCATAAAAATATTGAAAATCATTATAGATGTTGCTACTTATCTGCTCAATGCTTTAACGAACACTTTGTGTTTGAGGACCAGCCTAAAAATGGCATTTTATTTATGAGTGTTTGTCCTTGATGCCAAAGCAAGCTCTCACGATTACAATGCTTCCATCACCATGTTTCAGTTAAGCAATGACTTTTTAAAATGATTACAATTATTTTGGTTTAATTTATGTTTTATGAGTCTTTAGAATATGGGTGAATATTTGCTAGTGGGCAGCAGTAATCATTTTGGTCATAGAGGATTTCAAGCAACAACTTTAGTAGTAGAGGTAACACTGCTTTCTGTAGGTTAAAACACCCCATTTAGTTTTTTTTGTATTGCATTTCTATGGTAAATGTGTTAAATACAGACGTTTTGTCAATAGTATGATAGTGATGGATGGACAAAGTGTTCTTTTTTAGCAAATGATACCACTTTGTTTTTGTTGATGTGTCTTCTGTTCACCTGACATTTTTTTAAATATTTTTTTATTTTTGTACTCCAATAATGACCACACCAATGTTACTGTCATAAAATTTTGGAAGATTATTTTAATAAAGTAAATGACTTTACTTAAATTTTCCTCTGCTCAGATTCTTTGAACAGCCATTAGGCCAGGCTCACGAGGAGCATCCTTTTGTATGTTGCATTTGTTTTGTTCAACTTCTGCAAAGCAGCAGTGCATGTTTGCATACAAACTGCTTCAGCTTTACTGCACAGTTTTGTATAGTCCATTTCTAGCTGGGAAGAAACTAATTGAGATAAGTCACAGTATTAACCTCACCTTAAGTGAGTCCTTCAATGGTGGCGACATTAAACCTTAAGTGTCACTCTTCAGTAGAAAACTTAATTAACCTACTAGTTTATGTTTCTTAAACCTATTTTACTTCATTATAGACTCAAGGTTACAAATATTAAGTACACAACCTGTCCCATATCTCCTGGAGACGGACTGTTCCCCAGGGTGCATTAGGAGAGCCACTCTGCATCACAGCCCTGTGAAAAAGATTTTTGCTGCCTGGAGAAAGCAGGTGGAAGCCTACAGACCCTGCCCCAGCACTCTCTCCAAATATAGTGACCTGAACAAAACAGCACATTGAAATACAACAGCTTTACTTATTTCTTCATTTGAACAATCAATATATTGGATTGGAAAATATTAGCAGAAATTACCTTTGAAGGATCACCACCAAATGCAGCAATATTATTGGTTACCCATTTGAGGGCCAATTGTTGGTCAAGGAGGCCTGCATTTCCACGGATGTACTTATTGTCAGGTAGAGACAGGAAACCGAAAGCTCCCACTCTGTTATTGATGAGCACAGCAAGGAAAAAGATGCTTTGAGTATACATCAGAAGAGATAATTTGTTAACTTACTCTCCAACTTTCTGTCCATTTTCAAATTCAGAATGTTAAAATGTTTCATGCAATTAATTTGATCCCTTTTCTTCCAGGAGGCGTGTTCCAATTTCAGTATTTGCCCGTTGCACTTTTGCTTTTGCTTTTGCTAGGACATAATAACTGTTGATTATTGATCTTAGTATTCAATTTGCTGCAAAGATTGTATTTATTTATTAATTTTTACCTGTAATTCATTGACACTACAACAACACCCTCAGATTTACTTAGGAAATGGCCATGGTAAATGTCCAGGGAGGATGTTCCTCCAACAAAGCCCCCACCATAGATCCAAACAAGCACCGGAACCAGTGATGCGGGCCGGGTTTTGTTGAAAACAGGGGTCCATACATTTATGTACAGACAGTCTTCACTTAAAGGTGTGTTTGGATTCCACATCTCCGCACCTCTGAACCCTGGAAAGAATGTTAACATCATACTTATAAGGACTCAGTGAAACTCAGAGTTATTAGATGCTTCTATTCCTGGTCAATAGAAACAAACAGAAGTAATCTAAAGTAAAGCAACTGAACATTTTTGACAAATGGCCCTTTCATCACACGCTGTATTTAATTAAATACTTATATTCCTTTCAAGGAAATCCTTTGATCCTCAGATCAAATATCAATGTTTTATTAGTGTATCTATTTGTAGTGTCCTATCTTTATTTGGAGTATGTCAAGGCATCTTGGACATGGTTAGCATTGGTGGTTTCCAACACTCCCTAAGAGATGTCTATTTATAGTTGTATATATGTGTATATGTGTATCTATATATATATATATAGATACACATGGACTTGTCCCTGCCCAAGTCCATGTGTTGGGTCAAGGGGAACTTTAGCCTTTCAAAAATTGCATTCTAACAATCCATTGATGCAAATTTGCTCATTTAATTTTTAACAATATTTTATGTTTATTGTTTGCAACCATTTACAGTACTGAATTACCCAGTTAGAATTGCACTGTTATAAAACTAACACACCACCCACTCACACAAAGTCAAGACAGTTCCTTATGAAAGTCCTTTGTGACTCTCACCTTTCCACATAAAAAATTAATGTACTTGTCATGTTTACATCTGCTTATAAAGCCAGTGAAACATTTAACCCTTTCATTTTTTCCAATGAAGTAGGCCATGTCTAAATAGCCTCAGACTAGCACACAGTATTGATAGGTTGTCTCAATGATGGCTAGTTTATGAATAAATTATACTGAGATTACTAACAGCAAATAAATCCCACATTGTTTATCTTAATGCACATTATGTATTGCATTCAATTGGGAAGATCCTACCTGGATACAGTGTATCAGGCATCTGGTAGCAGGAATTTGAGAATTTGGTGGAATCTTTCACACCCTCCCATCTGTCTACTGGTTCTGGAGCTTTGAATCTCAGTTTTCCAATGGGTGGCTTTCCAAAAGGAATTCCTAGAAACGCTCTGACTTCACCACCTACCACTGAAAGCAACTTCCCTTGAACTTTCCCATGTGCTGTATTGATTACAAGGCCATCTTGTGTAGCAAATGATACAGTTAGGAAATGAGGCAGTACAAGAAAAGCAGCCACATGGATACACTGAAAGATTATCGCCATGGAAAAGCCTAGGGGAGGAAAAAATACATACTCAATGATACAAAATGATTGTTGTTTAGTAGAATCAGATACATTTGCCGGATGATTTACCAAAATTACTAAACCTACAGGGTTCAATCTAAACTATACAGTCAAATTTGAATTTTACTTAAGTATTTACATAAGACAATGCTTGAAATACTACTACGAATAGTGCAAAGTAAATGGGTTCCAATACGTTGGGTTTCATGCATGCAATGCACTTAGGTGAGAAACCTACCTGTATTTATAAATACAGGTGGACAAAGTGTCACACGCGGTGTTGAAATGGCTCATGCTTAGAATAAAGATATGCTAGCAACCATGCCCTTTGATTACTTGAAGCCAGGGATCAAAGAACACGATTAATCTCTATATCATTCTTTTTATTTTTTTATCAGTGTTTGTGCAAGTGGCGTCATCGGTTTTAAATTGTAAAGTCATAAAGTGAATGCATAATTATATCATTTCAAATGATAAAATAAGATTCATCTTGTAAATTACATTTATTAAGCCCATGGCTCTAAATTTTGGAGCCTGGGGCGCGCACAAAGTCTGCTCTGTGCGCTTTTACGTGGAAACAGACAGGAGGACCTGACCCACTGAGGGAATGTGTGTGTGAGTGTAGTCGTATAAATAATGTTTAAGGTATTTGCCAACACAGATTCCGTGCCGACTATGAAAATGCAGCTGACGGGACTCTGACATGCGCCCTGTTCGAAAAGCCGCTTTACGGAGTAAACACGGGCTTAAAGAGGGAAAGCTGCGCGCAGCTGGATCGACGCACACGCAGAGGAGGCACACTGACACAGGCATTGACATAACGACTTGAATAAAAACGAGAAAAAAACACTTAGAGGTTGTCTTACCTTGTCAGTTGTCAGTTTGTGTGTGTGTGGAATGAGTGGGGACACCGCTGTACTGAGATAAGGGAGGCGTGTACACCCTCGTGTTGGGCTGTCCCAGTCCACTGTATAAACTACTGAAAAACAACATCTCATGCATTGAAATGATTAATTAAAGTAATATTCAATATTAATGTATCTTATATTAATCTATCATGTATTGATGAATTAATAAATATATACATATATATCATTGAATACAACTCTGCAAGGATTCCAGATTTCAGTATCCAAAAAGTGCACGGTTGGATCAATAGGTGGGTGGAGGGGTGAGTGAAAGAGTAGGTTGTGTGAGTTGTTTGTCTTTGTTGGACCTGTGATGAATTGGTGACCTGACCATGGTGTAGTTTACCTTGGTCTTGGTCAATGTTTCACTCCTAAATGTGCAAAAATGTTAAATCTGCTCTCTTCTCTTCTGGTCTCTAATACTTCTCATGAAAAAGTCTCACTTAAAAGTCTGTTTCCCATTGATTTACAATTTCTCCTTTTGTTTATATTTTCAAAATCTTCCCAACATATTTTTTTTTAGGTTTAAAACATGTTTTTATGTTAACCTACTAAAACTGAAGTACGTTGTTTACGTTCGCCAAAGATCGAGTTCCGTTTGAGGAAGTTGTTGTTACTCTACTGGTCACAGAGACATTCTGATTCAATAAATAGTAACCCATTAAGTATTTAGAAATGGAAACATGCATTTATATTGAGAAAAAATGCATAAGGCCCATCCCTTTGATGGTAACCTGAAACTGTCATAATTCAGTGTCTTACAATGTTAAACTGGACTCAGATTTACTTTCCAGACCCCCATGAAAACAGAAGCTGTTACGTGACACTCATTATACTGCTTCCTGTGTATGCCACTTGTTTATTTCTCACACTACAGTGTAGTTACTCTGTCTGCAGCCTTTTCTCCTTTTTTTGGCTTTGTTATCTATCTGCACTTTCCTGTTTCACTTATTCGGAGGCCAAAGCAGGAATCTGTCTTTGGGGTTTTGAGTTAAAGTGAGGGATTTTTAATTTTCTGGATGTCTTTGTATACATGTTTATATTCAAGTCACTTATTGCACTTATTTTATGGATATGAATGAACAATACACAAAGCTGGCCTTGTTGATGCAATGCAGTGGCACTGCGGACTGACAGTTCACTCTGTGTCTGTCAATGCCATCAATATGTTCGTTTTCATATTGTGTTGAAGCCTGAATCCTTTTTGCATATGAAAATTTAGCCTCAGTCCTAAGATAAGGATTTGTCTTTTTTCCGTTGTCTTTTTCAGGTCTACTTCTTTATAACTCGAACTCAACCTTAACTGTACATCAATCTTGGTGGAAGGGGGCCATGGGAGATATTTCTTTTTTCTTTTTTGGGGTTTGGGACAGCTTAGCCTGAGAGTTAGATGCACAGTGATGGGAAAAGGTAGAGTGAGAAAGCGAGATGAAGAGAGTGGTTTATTTTGGATTCAAGGCAACACATTCTCTAACTGCACACCATCAGGGATTAAGTGGTTAAAGAAAGAAATAACAGACATTTGATAGGAGCCTTTTTGGAAAATGCCTCTCGTTCCAACATCATCAAAATAGGGAGTGGAGTAAAATGTTACCCCCAAAACACACAAGTTAATTTCAGTTATCCCCTGTTAATGTCAGTCTGCTGTCATGACGGCAGAGCTCAGCAGTTAAAAAAAGAGATAATAAAGACAGCAAAAAAAAAAAGAAAGAAAAATAAATTTAATTCATTTTTTCGTAAAAGCCTGAAGTAAAGAGATAGCAAATATCCAATCATGGTGTCAGAGAGGAGGATATTGGTTTATGTTTTTTCTGTTTGTCTCTGCTTTATTTGAATATGTGCTTTGTGTGTTTGAGTGTATGTGTGTGTCAGTACTGAACCTTAAAGGCAGACCTTTACGTACTTCAGTCTATATATGAAACTGATGACACATCAGTTTACAGAAGAGTTCATTTGATTAATATGAAACAAACATACCTTATTGTTATAATAAGGAGGATGATAAATGAAACAGTGGTTTTTGTTGCTTATTGAAGTCCATCAAAATTATCTAATAGGTTTTAAAAAGTCTGCCTTTTAAAAAAGAAAGCACAAATAAGTATAAAGAGGCTTTTGAAAAATGTAGGTAGAAAACAGGGATCTAATGGGATTCAGTTATTGGGATACCTCGAGAAACAGATGTTGACTATCAGGTTTAATAGTCCAACTTTGATGTAATTTCATTTGGTAAAGCTGAGTCTGGAATGGATAAAGAATTAGTCAAATTAGATAGGTTGGGACCAAATGTAGTAAAAAAAAAACGCTGTTTAGGCTAAAATAACGCATTTAAAAATGGTTATTTTCTTGAGCACACTGAATCTGCTGTGGTCTTACTTGTATTTGAAAATAACTTCACATCATTTGGAGAGGGATCGTTTTCAATTTCTAATTCTGTCAGCATTTATTTCTGATGAATCAAGCCTCTAAATCCAAAATAAGGTTCTAGAGCAATGTTTGAGTGCAATTTGAGGTTGACATGTCCTCTTTTCCAAGGCTAAACACTCACATATTTAGTAGTCTTCATGCAGTCACTCATGACATCACCCTGCTAATAGGTCAGATTCCCACCTAATGCCCGCATCCATATTTGGGTCAGACTTTGCTCATACTTTAAGCCAACAGAGTTCTCATGGCTGTCCCCCAGATTATCAGGGATTTAGTCTGTTTATGCTGCAGTATATTAAGGGCTAAAAGGTTAGGGAGGTGTGAAAGCTGCATTCCACTACATGGTAGTCAGAGTCCTCTGTGTACTCCTGTTTCTGTGTGGGCATCTTAGTCAGAGGGCGAAAATGAGGAAGAAAGAGGGTGATAGATTATGCAGCCATTTCTATACCGTAAAATTTCATTTCAAATCCTACTTCCCATTCAATCTTAATAACACACTTAACTGTCTTGCAACTTATTTAGTGTCCCACTGCACCCAAACCTACCCCAAACTCGCGCTGCCTTTCTCACTTGCTCAGGTACACCCACAAAAGGGCCCAAGCTGGCTGCTGTGTGAGTGAAGTGTTGTTTTTATATTGCAGCTATATTTCATTTTGTCCTACTTTCTTTAAATTGCCTATGGGGTTTTGTATGGGGAGAGGAACCATCATATTTATATATGAGATTGAAGGAGAAGAAACTGAGGTGAGAGACTTGTTTATGTTCTTATTCATTTTCTGTTCCTCCTTCACTCTCTCTCTATATATGCTTTTCTTTTCCCATTGTGTTTCATTTCCTTTATTCCCCCTATATTTCTCTCTTTGTGCTGCCTTTAAGATTATCCCCAAGCATATCCTGCAAGGAAGATTAATTGCAGTTAGGACGATGTAGTGAAAATGGGGAAGGACGTATAAGAAAATGGGGAAGGATGTAAAAGAACAAAAGAGCAAAGGAGAAGGATCTCCCAGAATTCTAATAGAGAAAAAAGTAAATAAAGATAATTCAGTTTATTTTGAGGGGGATAAAAAAATCTAAAAAAATATTCAAAATATTTCACCATGTATTTTAATGATATCTCATTTGCCAAGGCTGATTTTAAGATGAGATGTGTTGTGCAAAAAGGGTGAGGCTGGTCCCTCTGAAACAATTAATTTGCTTTCCTGTTGTTACATCATAGTCTTGAAGTGTTCAATGGTGTTTGTATGCTTTCAGGAAGCATAACTTAGAGAAACATCATGTGCACTGAATGCAAATTAGTGATGGAAAGTACAATTGCATTCGCTCTCAGGGTAAAACATAGACTGTTTACAGATTATAGCAACAGATAAAAAAATATTTTAACAGAAACACACTGGAACTCACACTATTACACAGTATGTACCAAACACACCATATATGCTAAAACATTCATGAACATGCCATCCCTTGCTGGTGACATTCAATTTAAGGCAGTAAGAAACTCATTTTGAAATCACTTTGGCCTTTGACACAGCTGATACCTATTTGCCTACAGACTGCATTGTACTTGAAGGTTTGTGTCTGGATATGTCTGCCAGGCTGTTTTTTCTCATGTGCATTTATTGAAATACCGGAATCAATAAAAAAATAGTTAATCATTTCAGCCTTGAAGTCAAATGGAGCAGGCAGCATCTTTAGAGCAGTTGTTAGCACATTAAGATGAGGGTGAAATACTCTGCAGTGATTTAAACTAACCAATCTTGCCATTGTAATTTAAAAAGCTCATGAAACTTTTAGACCCATATTTACACACTGTGCTTCTTTTGGATACATAAAGAGATAGATATATTGATAGATAGATTAAAACAAATTAAAAAGAATTGTAAGACTCACAATAATTCCCCAGTCCCTTAGGTCAGCTGTGGGAGTGGAAAGATTAAATTGATTACACAAAGCACTTTTCTTCCATAAACATTTTTTTCTCCGTTTTTTCAAACAGACACACGGTTATTGTTCGTAAGAAAACTTACCACATGGAGGATATGCTGCCTTCACATGAGCTAAGAATTTAGCAAAGGTCATTGAAGTGTATGTACAGGCGTTCACACACATACAAACACACATACTCACTGCCATCCTTTTCAAACCTTGGCTTCGAGGGGTTTTTTGTAAGCCATTTTAACTTTGGAAGCACTGCATTAGTGCATCTGCATTGAGAACTGTGAAGGAAAACCTGTCCTGCAGTGACAGCACTTTTCGACACAATATGAGCTCTAAGCAGGATGCCTAAATGCTCCACAACATGTCTTCCTTTTAAACTGTTATGCAATGTATATGATGGTGGGTGTATATATCAGGGGGAAGGTTGGACTGACGCAAATATCTTGACGCAAAAAGAATAACCAATAATGTTATCCATTCTCTAAAGTGTATATAATGTCAACTGTCTGCTTCTCTAGGTTGGTGTACTCACACTGAACTCAAATCAACTGTTCAAATCAAAAGAAAACTTTGAAAACGTGCTTGCATTTGATAGAATTCTGAAGATGATGAAGACAAATAATTCCTTGGACACAAAAAGTTAGTTTATGTCTAATTTTTTAAACTAATGCAAGATGAGTTCCTAAGGGGATCGGCTTATGACAGTTTAGATCTTAACAGAATCTTTTAAATCATTTGTATTTGGAGGAATGTTACATATAGATGCACAACAGTGTTAAAAGTCATACATCCTCCAGTGCTTCAAAATGATCTGTTCTACCTGACAGGTTCTCACATTGACTAAAATCACCTTATCAGAAGTTTTCTTTCATGAACAATAGCAAAGTAATAATAACCCCACTTGAATCAGGAATCAAATTGTACACTTCGCTTACGGGGTGAGAAATTATGCGACAGTGCAATTAGTCACATGTTACACCTGACCTGCAAAACCTGTTACATCGAGGTTGACACAAGTGATATTCTTTTTTTAGATTTATTTAGTTTTTCATGACAGGACTAAACGCATACTGCTCACAAGAACCACACACCATTCTCCCAGAAAGGTTATTTTCAATTGAAATATGACTCTTAGGTACTCATATATTGCCTACTAAATATATTTGTCGAAAATAATAGCAATTATTTTTCTAACAGCTGTTATTTTTAAAAGCATATAATGGAATAAACTGTTACTTTTACTAAAAAAAAAAACCTGATGTGCACATAACAAAAACCCAATAACATAGGTAGGTGCTTCAGGCATGTTGGACTCCCTGAAGTCTCCATTTTCCAAACAATAGGTGTTGTTGCTGATGAAAAGGAGAGGATAAAAGAAACCTTGCATGA
Organism: Menidia menidia; assembly: GCA_907169785.1. Lineage (NCBI taxonomy): Eukaryota > Metazoa > Chordata > Actinopteri > Atheriniformes > Atherinopsidae > Menidia > Menidia menidia. Next base: position 11,405,467 of record CAJRST010037777.1, on the reverse strand, counting down.
ACAGTATTATGAGTCATGCTGATTTAACTAAATGTAAAAATGAAACAGTTCCAACAATAATTATGATAATCATAAGATGAGGAAGAATAGCAATAAAAACAGTAATATAGCATTTTGCCTCTCCAAGTTAAACTTGAAAGGTGAAGTAGACACCATGAGTTACAGTTTATTTCTGAAACGTCGAAGAATGGGGTCCATTTTCTCCAGAGATAATGTACAGATTGGCTGTAAAATATACGGCTGATTCTGTTCATTCTTCAATTATATCCATGTGTGGTTCTGAAAATAACTGAACCTTTTTGTTCAAACTTACTTATGTGTACAAGTAGAGTTCCCACTGTCAGAATTGCAACCCTGACTTTGAGCTAATAGATCTATCAAACAGTCCCCTCTGGTCATACAAGACTGTGTAATTGAGCCATTGAGGATTTTCCACTAACCTGTAACTACCATTTCTCTCAGCCTCTTACACATTCAGCCCCATGGGCCCTTAATACAGAGCCACTCGAGCTTCATAGTGGGTATGGCCTTATCTTCACATCCTTCCATCCAAAATCCCAATTCTAAATCTTTCCATAAGCTTTTCTACCATATGCATTTGTATACCTACACTTCTTCCCTGCCTTTTCTTTACCTTCATCTTTTCCATCATCTCTTTGAGCTAAGCTTCTTGACCCAGGTATCTACTGTAAATAGAAACTTTTATTTCTTCATAGGTGCCCTCTGTGGTCAAAAACATATTTTCCTATTCTTAGAGTCAACTATACTTTTATTAGTTTAAAAATGAAAAAATAATATAAATTGGTCCAAGCAAATACTCAATACCAGCTACAAAGTATGTCTGTGTTGGTTTCTACCTACCTGATTATATGGTGTACTCAGGAAGGTGTAAGACCATTAATAGTTAAAACAAATGTATCTGCTTTCATCCTCTCCTTATAAAATATTATGCTTGAGGATTCTAAAATACCAGAGGTCTCATGCATAATGAGTGCACAGATTTCATACCGATTAAACTAGAGTCTTAGAAAAATAATAATGCTACAAAAATTCACTTTGACGATAAATAAACAAAATATATACATTCAAAAAATGTGCATGTGTCTGATTTTGTGTCTTAAAACCAAACATGAAGATTTGATATCCCATATTAAATCCTAGAAAACAGGTGGAACCTTGCAGAATGAAGAATCCTCTCCCATTACTTCAGTTTATGACCATTTTAGCTTTGTTGTATATCTTTGTGTTTGGCTATAAAGAGTAAAAGACGAGATGGAGACATATAAACAGATGATGGGCCTTACTTTGCGGTAATTGAATCATACTGTTGAATGCAAGAGATGCTCATTCCAAAGCCAGAACTCTGCTGAATCTCATTTAATCTAATATAAGAAAGTAAGTAAGTTTATACTTCCTTATTTATATCTATATAGTGCAGCTTTTGAGTTATAATATTACCAATAAGGATTTTTTATATTGTAACTATTTGAATGTTATTCTTTTAGCAGCAGACACATAGGTTTAACCTAAACAGATTTTTATCATTTCAGAGATTTGCACAGCAATTTCAGCACAGAAAAACATTCAGATTCTGTACATGTGATAAATGTCAGTTTGTACTTACCAATAATCAGATTTATTGTGTCTGCTTACGTAACTGTGAGTTTTCATATACAGTACACAGTAAATGGAAAGGAAACATTATGTTGACATCTTCTGTTGCCTTTGGAAGCTGACAAGAGCCAAGCAGGGGTTTGCTTTCTGGTCCACACATGTTCAGGCTTTTCCTACCTAATGCCATGGTCATTTCCATGCATTCTGAACAGTGAGTTAAACTGACACGTTACTATTTTTTTTTGCACATGCACGTAATTTATGAACAAAGCCTCTAGCCAATAGAATATAGAACACTTAGACTTAGGAAGAATAGAAACTTTATCTACATATGCTTAACAAAACTGGGATCGGAGACAATTTCAACTGTCAATGAGCAAGGTGGGATAGACTCAGTCATCATTCATTCTTCAAATATTTGTTAAAAGGGTAATAACTTCCCCACATGTGCTGTGTTTGTTTTGCTTCCCTCATACTTTAATATCAATCTAAAAAGCCAAATGACTTTACCCTTGAGGTTCGATGCTTAGTTTATGTGCTGCCCAAACTAGTTCCAAGCAGTAAGAGTGCAACTTTTCATGTAATAAACATGGAAAATGCTCACCCAGTTAAGTAAAAAAAAAAAACAACAACACTACAGTTATGATATCCAGTTCTGGTTATGAGGGTTTCTTTTTAAATCACATCCAAACACTTGTTGAAAACATGATTAAAGCTGTCAGGTCAGGGTGTGCTTGAGTGTGTTCTGCCAGCTGTAATTACCCTACCCCCCACCTTGTTTTCAATTACATTTAAAAGCATGATAAGAAATGATGTCTTATTAAACTAATTGCAGATTGCATCAAATCAGCTCTTTGCCAGTTATTAACAGCTGTTGTTTGATTCATGTTGGGCACTTTGAGGCCAGATAGCACACACTCACAGTTGAATTTCCACGGACATAGCCTAAGGAGCTTTTTCATTGGAGCACCATGTCGTTTATATTCCACTTGGCAGCGGAGAAAGCAACATCCATGCCTCACTATGGCAAACTCACCAAATCAATTAGCAGATAATAACTTACATAATTTTACCATCAAGCAGGAAATGTTTCCTTTGGTATTAGATATGAATGACCAGAATGAAAGGAATGAATTAAGGAAGAAAAGATGAACACTAGCTGAATGGGAAAGGTTGAGGTTAGTGTGTATTTAAACTATTTGATGCATCGCTATAGAATCTTAATTTTCCCTATTCACATAATTCCATTTAAACACACAAGTTGGCAAAAAATGATCCCTAAAGGCTTACAAACTAACTATAATGTTGGTGGGCATGATGTTCTGGTGGTTTAATTCGTCTTGTCTAGTTTATAATTAGTATGTGTAATAACACATTTCACTTACTGTCTTTTTCCTCTTCTTTGCATATTTACTTCACTTCCTCACTTCCATCCAGAGGTCCTTCAGTACTCTGATAGTTCTCACGTATACAGTAGTATGTATGGTCTTTGAAACTTTATACATGTGTCGAACATTCAGGATTCTTTTTTTTTTTAACTACAGTTTTTGCTTTTATGTATTCTGTTTAAAGCATTTAATATTCTGAATAATAACAATTACCATTAAGACTTCAGATGTCATAGATTTTCTTTTCCTGTGAGTAGAGCACGGATGACTAATTTGTTCCCTCAGTGACCCATGATCTCAAAACATTCTGATCTCTTCTCCTTTATTTTATAAGGCCTGACCTCAACATGAGACCATGACATGGCTCAGGCACATTCACCAGTGGCACACAACTCACTTAATAATTAATGGACGTAACCCAAAATAAAAACTCATTTGGAGATTCTAATTCTCTTCTAGGCGCTTCGCGGAACTATTGTTCTATGGGGTCAGCTAATCTGGCACATTTTGAAATGAGCAATTATCCCATGCTCAGCAAGTGTCTAACTTGAAGGGAAGAGATCAGAAAGAGAAGGTTGCAGAAAGCCAACTTATTTATGATGAAGTCATCGGTTCAATGCTGACATTAAATCTAGATTTGAAGATATCATATTTGTGACGTGCAATCATCTTTGAGTTAATGCTCTAAATGACTCGTGGAAATATCATGTTGATAATTCACTATGAATCTTTCAGGATATAGCTTTCTATCTGATTTCCTGCTTGTACTGTTTAAAGTATTCACAGTGATTCAGACATCAAGTCAACACAATGAAGCACATGCTGTAAATATTTACTTCCTCACAAATACTCCTTTGGCCCTGTAAGTGAAAGAACTCTGTGTATGTTTTGTTTCAAGTTTTATTCGTGGCAGCTACAGTAGGAGACAGACAGTCCAATTACCCTGTCGTCCCACTACATTTTGCTCACACTGGGATTGGCTAACCTAGGTTATCTACACATCAGGAGGGACATAAGGGTGCACTCCTGTTCAGTCACAAACTCGTATGTGTTACATACACACACTCACAAGCAGCATGGAATTATGACAGACTGACATAGAGAGACAAGTATATGGAAATATTTGAAACCATACTGTTCATATTGTGAGATAAACAAGCACACATATCAAAAACATAGTTCAAAAACGCTTAATTCTTATTTTCACAAAATCATTGGCATTCAAAATCTTTGTGAATGGCATACTAAACGTTGCCACGCTCAAATGTCCTTCGGCCATGCCCTCTCCAATTCCCACTCATCCACTTTTACTCCTCTTGGCTTTCGAACCTCAGCCGACCCGTGCAATTTCTCTCCACCTCCTTATTCTCTCCACATCATTTTCTGCATTTTTGTCCCCCTGTACTTCATCAGTTCTTCTTCACCATCTCGTGTCTTGATGTCTTTCTTTTTTTTCCTTTTTTCTTTGCTCCAGAGATCTGAGAAAGAGAGAGGGGGAACAAAGGGGAGAACATAAATAATAGAGGGTGGAGAGGATATAGTCTGTGGGATTTGAGCATGGGCCAGCCTGCTTATCTTCTGGTTTGTGCTGTAGGGTCTGAGTCTTTCTAGTTCTCTGTCTGTTTGTGAGTGTGTTTGCTTTTGTTTGTTACAGTCTGAATTTTACTGCTCCACTTCACTTTGGGAGAACCAGCAGGCCTTAACCAGAAGCCTACTGAAGCCCAGAGGCACTTGGAGCCAAACATAGAAACATGCAGCGCAACAAGACAATCAAACACCATTTGTCCCTTTCTTCCCCACAAGGTTAAACAAATAAAAACATTGACTGCTTGTAGCCCTGTGGCCACACAAAAAAAAAAAAAATTGTTTTACATTTTGTCCTCTTTTTTAATTTAAAAGCAAGTGTTTTTTTCTGCCAGTGATTGTCTTAACTCAAAAAGTAACAAAATGTAATCAATTGAACCTCTACCTCTCTTAAACAAATGCTGAATTCACTTTTATGAATTTGAATCCCAATTTGATTTACTTAAAGATTTACTTGTGAAGGAATCATCAAAAGGAATCATATAAAATCCTGATCATCTAAAACTCTGTGATTTCGACCTCAGAAGCTCGACCGAATGTGCTACTTTGAAATATAAAACAATTTGAATAAATTTCATAAAAACAATGGTGTGATTACTTTATTATAACTTAATCTATAAGTTACAAAAAGTAAGTAAATATAGAAAAGCCATATGTGTTTGCCTTTGTTTGCTGTGCTCAGATCCCTATGTAGAGTTAAGATAATTTTTACCCTTTTTTATCTATGAAGTGTGTAAAAGAAATGTCAACCTAGTACACAAACACACAAATAAAAGGTAGCAATCAGTGATCACACCAAGCATCCCACCCGTCATCTACATGAACTGTCTGTCTTAGAGTATTTGCAGCAGATACTATAATTAGCTTGCTAATCATAATCATTGTTGCATTTTTCTTGTTCACTTCCTGTGCAGGCAGAAATCTCAGTCCAATTTACATCATTAAAGTAATTGCTCAACACTTACTAATGCACCAGTTAATGCCAACTTATGCCAATCTAGCCTCCCTGCTAGCTCTCATTTACAATGATTAGCCGATGATGCTATCAGGGTAAAACAGTGGGAGACATGCTGCGAGCTGAATACGGGCTTGTATAAAAAGGAGAATCTGCACAAATACATAATCACACATTGAAAAGCTTTTTTATTTGTTTGTTTTTCATGTCTCTGTATATTAGGTCAGACTGGTTAAGAATTTAGGAGCCTACATTGCTGACAACTGTCACTGTTATAATTGTCACAGCCTGTGTCAGCATGGGTGGTCTTCTTTTCAAATGACTTTAAATAAAAGCAGTTTGTCAATACCGGTACCACACATAACTTTTATTTATATATTTAGTTGCCTGCGGGGTAGGTCATTTATCACGGGCTGTCACGGGCAAAATTGAATTGAGAAGTTGTTTTGAAGTTGTTCATCATGTGTTGAACTGAAATGTCACACCTGCTATCATGGGTCTCATGCCAGTTTTAACACTGACATCTACAATTTCTGAGCAACTTGAGGACTGCTTTCAAGTGAAACATTCCAAAATGTCTAACACCATTGGTGTTTTTTGAGACATCTCAACATCTTTAAATTAATCTAAACTCATGTGGTTATTTTCAAGCATAAAGCCACTCTCCTGGGTGACAATGCTTTATCAAGGTGTACGGCACAAAGCTATGGTTATAGAAGTAATCTGGATTTATTAATTATAGAAAATCTTTTTCGACTTTCTCTATATATTCTTCAAACATAAATAGGGTGTGTGGAAGTTCTCTGGAATCAGTTATCTCTATCTGTTCTGTTTGGGAAAAACCAAAAGAGGGTGGAAAATAGAATGACAGTGAGATTATAATAATTTCTTGCATACGTCATTGGTGAAAGTGGGAGGGAGACACTAACCTTGAATGTCTGTTTGAAGGAACAAGTGTTCTGTTTGTGGTGAACTAATTTTGAATGTTATTACCGTGTGGTCGGATCAGACACACACACTCATTCATGCCCACACTGTTAGAGGCAAAGAGACTAGAAGACCCCTGGAACTAGAAATAGAGTAATTTACTGAGGACAGGTCTGACCAATGTTATCCTGATGCTGTCAGTCTGCTTAACAGCAGCTGACAAATGACAAATGTCTTACACTGAACAGTTTTGTTCTTTGTTTTTAAAGAGCAGAAAAAAAAAACATTCAGGGAAACAGGTTTTGCACGATTCCCCCTAATGGGTTTCCAAGTCTTTCACGGCCTCTTCAAGTTAATAAAGCCACTTTGTATTACTGATAAATTATACAAAAGTTGAAAAACGTTTACATAGACTATGTTACAAAAACATAACGTTCATGTTGAATAAAAATTTAGATAGTTGATTTCTTTTACATTAAGTTGCATAACATAAATTATAGTCACTTAATGCCTGGGATTTTTTCCAAATGCTGCCATGTTTTCCTTTCTAAAGATACCTTCCATAATACATAAGCCTGGAGAAAAGTCAACAATATTGATGTATTTATTCCTCTAACTTCTAAGTCTGTCTGCATTGTAAATGCCCACAATAGCACAACAGGCCACTGCCCCATGAACAGAAAAATAGATTATATATAATTTCTCAATTAAAAGCTTCTTTCAGGAAGTTTCTGAGAAACAGCTCTTGATACAGAGGAATGAAGGGCACGGCGGCAAGAGAAACAATCAAACACTAGTGTATGAATTTATGTAAAATCAACTCTGTATCGAAGTCTGCACCATTGCTTTTATTTTTACCATCCAGATAATCCTCTCAGAGAAATTGGAAAAAGGTATTCATTAAGAGACTGCATATCATTCAAACATTTAGAGAGGGTCCTTTAAATGCTCAGACCTGCATTTCTTTATGAAATTATATTGCTTGAGCAAACGCAGACAAATATATTGAATCTTGTTAATATATGTTCACACATTTCAAGTTCTAAGGTTGTATATACTTCAACCTGATGCTTTCCTTGTCTTTTCTCTCTGTTTCTGTAAATCCTGTGTCACTGCAACCTTTGATAAGCTATTTCGTCTATTTTGGTCTGTGTTGCAGCAACATACTGTACAAGTTTACTCTTTATGGGGAAATGCCAGGGCAGAAAACTGGATGTGTTTATGCTCGGCTTGTATGGTTGACAGACTTAGAAAAAAAAGTGCATCATCAGATTTATTGTGCGGTGTACATTTCTTCGAAGCAACTACTCCCATAACTCTACCATAATAAAAAAAAGTGTAGACCATGTAAACTGGAATTTGCTGTGCTTGTCTTCCAACCATAAATTAAACCTTTTGTGGCTATAATGAAAATAGAAACACACATCAACAAGTCAAATGATTAAATTTAAGTTCTTACCATTGATGTAATTTAGTGTAGCTGGTTGTGTGCACAAGCAACAGATGCTTTCTCCACATAGTTTCCACTCTAATGAGCACCACAGCTCAACTGATTAAAATTAGCATCAATTGGACAATCTGCTCTCCTCCTTTTGGTTGTCTCAGGACAAACAGAAGTGAAAAGGATCAGAAGAAGCAGTGAACAGATGTGGATGAGAGGGAGCAAAATGTGCACAGGTGGAAAAAGAACTGGGGCAAAAAGCTAACGAGATAAGGATCATCACTATGGGAACAAAAAGTAGGGAAAAGAGCAATATGAGCAGCATTTCAGGTTTGAATTAAATCAGTTTAATTTAGCAGCCACAACCATAAAAAACGATTTGAGTAAAGAAAACGACATGCTGAGTTCAAAGGCAAGAAGTGAGACAGATTTACTTATTCAGACACTCACATTGGTGCAAAGGGGGAAAGAAACACGGCACAAATATACGAAAAGGAAAGGAAATGTTGAAGGAAAATAATTTCTTAGGTTTTCAGCCATTGTCCCACTGCTTTCAATTCTGATTAGTCTGCACTTGAAGTGGAGTAAAATACCTCTTTTCACTTTTACCCTCTACCCCCTTCTTTTTTCCCCCTTGATATTCACCCCATCTTCCAGCTCTCTTGATTCCTTCTATTTTTGTCATTCTGCATGTGAGTGCACATTATTTGCTGACACTGTTTTTTTGGATTTTTTTTCAAAGTTGCTCATCTCTGCATTTTGGATTAAATACATTATAATAAGAATGTGAGTGCTTGTAATCAATTTATCCCTCGCAGAGTAACTCGGCCCAATTTGGCTATATGAAACTCAGCCCAATTAAAAATGTGTTATTTTTATGGAAAATAATGAATTTAACATAACAAACATATTACTATGTAGAGAGAGATGGTCAATCATCTGTTCAAAGCTGTTAAAAAACAGGTATTATACTGCTTAGCTTCAGGTTCTAGGAACACTTAATTGTGTGCCTCTTCATTTATACTTTTGTTTAAACGTAATCCTAGTTTGATTATAGTTGTATTTGTCAGAACAAAAATAGATTCAATGAGTAGTCCGTGTTTTTGTAAATACCTTTAATTTTCTTATTGAATAAGTCACTATTCTATTTCCTTCTGGATGGTGTGAAATGCTACATGCTGACTATACAAGATATTTTAAATGTATACAGTATATAAAAAAACATGTTTCTGTCAGCTTTTTGGACCTTTTCTAATTGAACATTGAAAACCGCATGTGGGTTATATCATCTTGCCATGTATGGAGGGGCTTTATTTCTTTGCATCCCACATGATCAACACGGCTAAACACCATGTTACCCCTCCTGTCGTGTGGAAGATGGATTAAATAATAAATGAACAGCTCCTTTATCAATCACACTTCAAATTGCCAACTGGGGTGTGACACTAATCTTGTTCAGTGCAGGCAGCTATGCCAATACATAAACAGTGTGTTTTTCTGTGTGTAAACCACTTGATGTGAGTGTATAAATATTTGTGATTAATCGTTACAGTCTTTGCAGTACCTGATGTCTGTCGAGAGACTACATCCCAATACAAAAACATCTATCTATGTAACCATTGCACCATTTCCCAATGAACTCTCTTCTAAAATCAGGCTGTGGAAGAATGGTCTTTGTATTTAAATTTCTTTACAAATATAAATTTGAATAATATGATCCAGATTAATACAAGATTTCACCTTTTGGATATTACTCTACTGGACATATATTGACTCTTTTAGACAATTAGAGGAGTCTGTGAAGCCCTAAGACTGTCTCTAACTAGTTTTTATGTATAATAGCATTTGCCATCCACCTACACAAATTCCAAAGAAACCATTGAAAAGTTTTGGTTTCCAGCCCCGAACCACGTTGTATTTGTTTTACCACCACTTGACATTTTTGTGGGCCTTGGATGGCATCTGTAGCACTTCAAACTGACTGCATTTTTGTTTGTAGCGGTTTTGTTGCATCACACAACTGTCAGAGGAGCTGCAGAGCAACACTGTTGCCAAATTTGTCTTGTGTTATTTTAATGTTTAATCATTAATAACTTCTCTTCTTTTTCAGACAGAAATATGAAAATTTTAGGTAACGTGGACAAACGTCTCTGTTCACAAGAGTCTAGACATAAACTGAAGAGAATTTACATCTGAACAGTAAACTCAGCTCCTCTCAAATTCACCATTTGTGCTGTCTAATTATGAAATATAAGCATTTATCTATTTTCTTATTGGTGTTTCCTCACTTGATCTTTAAGATGTTTCACCTCAGCAGCAAGAAAACAACTAATTTAGACACTTTGTGGTTTGGTGTTTTTGCTGTGACATGAAATAATATGCTAAAAAAACTTTTCTATTTGGACAAATATATCTCTAAAATTTTGTCTAAAAGAGGTAAGGTTTATCTATTTGCATTTGATTTTGTGCATGTATTGTATTATGCGTAATGGCCCCAGTCATCCCTAGCCTAAGGAGATACATACTTGATGGGTTATTATTGATCCTTTAACCCATTCTGTCAGCTTGAGTTTGCCAGCATTTTGAGTACCTTTTTTTTTTTTTTTTTTTTTTTTTACATAATAGCACTCAGATAATTAATTTTCTTAAGGTACATTATTTTTTAACTATGTAAAGCCAACACATCACAACAGTCAACAGTCTTGTTAGAGACATGACTCATGATCACACCACCGTGCCTGCACACATGCAGATTTTTGGTGAACAAACCCCAAATTAAATAAATGTCTGTGATGAGCCCGGCATGTTCAGGGCTTCATGAAAATCTGCTGGAACTTTGGGAAGCCAGATGCAGGCTGCCAGAGTAAATGAAATATGAGGCCTCATTTGTTCCCTGGGTTAGCTTGTTGCATGCTGTTGATGGATCTGAAGGCTTTCCAGATGCCAAAGACTACACACCAAACAATATGGAGATAAAGAGGAAAAACTGTTTTCACAGGGAGAAACTGACAATAAATAAATAATGTGTCAGTTATCATTTATTCAAAATTAAGTTGAATAAATGAGAGTGATGTGAAATAGCCGTACATGGCATTTTGATAAAGGTCAGTGCAGATCTATGCCCTCTTTTCAAGCTTAACCAACTAGTTACAGTTGTGAAATCTCAATCAGTCTTTCAGTGAAGTCAAGTGATTCATCTCTTCAGCTACAATTCTAACAACTAAGGGCACTTATTTAAATAAACTCAATATTTATAATAACTTTCTTAGGGTAAACGTATTTGTATTAGTCGCTCCAGTTTATCCTGAAGTTATTTCTAATCAAAGGATGTATGAACCATTTTTATCAATTTAGATAGATAGATAGATAGATAGATAGATAGATAGATAGATAGATAG
>CAJRST010037777.1:11379087-11394150 GCA_907169785.1 Menidia menidia | reverse complement strand
ATAGATAGATAGATAGATAGATAGATAGATAGATAGATAGATAGATTCTAAACATGATTCCAGTTTCAATGACAGAAGTGAAACCTTTACATTTTGCAGTGCGTGTTCATCAACGGAGTGTGAGCCTGCATTTATCGTTCTGTATATGAACACGTGCCTGGTGATTGCATTTGGAGAGGCACGGTGGAGTTGTTCTGCCTCTGAAACACTCAGTGTGTCTTAGTTGTTACCCACCCCCTTATCCATGATGAGCTTGGCTCCATCATTAGGCTGATGCATTGGAGAGCTTGGAGGAGACAGGCCATTAGCACTAACAAACATATGTGTATGCATCCTCTCACATATGCAGTGCCTCTGAATTTGCATGTCCTAATGAGATTCTTCATTTGACATGACATGGAGCGATAATTTTTCTGATGCATTTGAGAGCATGGCTAACTTTTAGTTTGAGGGATTTAGCATAATTATCTTAAGCCATATCTCATTTAATTTTCTTTGATGAAGATACAGTAGTCCGGGGTGCACTCTGCCTCTCGACCAGTAACAGCTTGGATAGCCTCCAGCCTGCTCGTGACCCTACTTGTTAAAAGCAGCTATAGAAAATGGAAGGATGGGTAGAAGCTATAATATTTCTGCTATGAAAATGTAATAATCTCTATGATTCATCCGTTTAGAAAAAGAATCAGGGTTTGAACAAACTTAAAATGTCCTTGTGTGAACCATGTGTAACAATCACTCATGAACTCTGAACTTTCTCTACAGCACTGAATATCTATTAACAACACATTTACTCGTCTGCATCCTTCATATATGGCCTTTTTGAATTTGAGATTAATTCCTGATATTTCCTCAAATCTTACAAATGCACAATAACTAGAAACATTTTTGCCAGTAAGAACACTGACAGGAATGAAAGAAACAAAAGATTAACAGACCATGAAGAAAGCTGACCGCAGAATTTCCATATTTCTACTTTATTTAGATCATGCTCGACACCACAAAGGTTCTTCATGTACCGTGAATCTATTAATCTGTTAAAAGAAACAGATCATTTTCATTTCTTATGTACATTCATCAAAGCAGTTGAGCTCCCAAAGGCAATTAAAATGAATAAATCAATAAAGAAAAGGAAAACCTGTTGAATTGGAGAGGTAATTCTGTCCTTTTTGGCATCTCATAGATGTTATTGCATTATTGCATAAGGCCAGATGTTATTTTGTAGGAGATATTTTGAATTGTAATACCCAGACAAATAGTATGAGCTTTCTTTATCCATTGGTAAATATAGGCACAGTATAGTTGGTGCCTATACAGAATATGTTTTCAATCTTTTCACTTGTGGTCTTAACAAAATATTCCTCCATTTTTATTCATATTAACTCCCTATAGTTTCCATCCATTTACCCTCACTCTTGCGCATTGCATTGCAGCTTCTGATAATGACACTTGTGGTTTAAAAAGTAAGCATTTGCAGAAAGAAAAACACTGCTGATTAGAAGTACATGTTAACAGTTGGCCCCGAGGCAGAAGATGGAGAGAGTGACCAAATAGATAGACACCATGCAATATTCTATAATGACCTGCTTCTTGTAACTTTTCATAACAAGAATCAACCCTATGATTCTGCAGTGAAATAAACCCTTGTGGATGTCTAGATAATGGAGATTATTGGCTGAAATATCAGGCTGGGCCACTTACCAATGCTATCAGTATCAAGGAAGTCTAATAGGTATATTAACACTACCTTTGTTTTTTACATAATTACAAAGCATAGATTTATCCTCTGAAGAAAAAATCCTTTATTTTATCAAGACAATGCAATAATTATCTTGCGGTCAGGAGATTATGGCATTTCAAGCATAGATGTTCTTGGCTAACATAGTGAAAGCCTGAAGGTTTTATGTTAATTTTAATAGAATATTATAATTCAGAGTCGGGAACTGAAAATACACTCAGGACTGGCAATATGTGAGAAATGAGTGAATTCATTTGTTACCAAAACAGCAATGAATAAGACATGCCTTAAATGCAGTTAATCCTCTTTCATTTGAAAATATTTAGATGTGACCTGATGGAGGTTTTACAGTTTTACATTGAACTCATGCTCAACTGTGATTGGTCAAATAGACATAACTTTCAGTAATATTGATTTTTTTCACATTCCCATGATTTGGAAACTGATTAGTCAAACATCTCCAGCTCTTGACAACACTTTACTTTACAATGTAAAGAATCCTTATCTCCCAAGGTCCAACACTAGTACCTTCCTAATATATATATAGGTTTGATAGTAGAGGGTTACAATGGTGTTCATTTGAAGTGCTGTGATAACCTTATATTATTTAGAGTTTAGGAAAGAGTGAATAGTGACTGTTTAAGTAGCACAATAGATGTGACTGTGGGTAGCAAATGTGTTTGTTATATGTCTACATTTATTTATTTTTTTGGTTTGTTTTTTCCAAACCTATGCAGCGTATTGTATTAGTCAATCATATACTTTTTGTCTGTTTTAGAGGCAAAGCTATTTGTATTGTATTGTATTGTATTGTCAGTTGGACTCTTTTATTGGCAAAATAGAAATTGATTTCAAATCTTGCAAAAAATGTATTATAAAATACAATGAAAATATAAAAAAACAAAATGTAGCTATTCATTCTTTCACTGCTGTTTTACTCCTACTGTCTCTTGCCTAAGGTAAGTATTTGTAAGTATTTTGCAGTCCAATCTCTCCAATCTATAATTGGACAGCAAACAAAATACTAAATGGTTTTTGTATTACATAAAAAAAAGTTATTTTTGAATTAAAACATAATAAAAGCAAATGGGAAGTCTTATGGCAGGTTTATGAGAAGAAACGGATGCAATTGTTCATTCAGTTAGGACAGATCGTTGTCCAGTTGCTGCTTTTGGATGCTTTCTGCTGATAGCACCTTTACCTGACCACAAGAGGAATCCTAGTCTAATATCCTGACCTCTTTGTATTTGTTTTACTATTATCATATCATTATTATTAGTAGTAGTAGTAGTAGCAGTTGTAGTATTATATGCTCCCTTTTGTCAGTGGTTGTTTATGCATTCCTTCCCTTTTATATATTTGCACCACTATTAAGATACATACAAATTTTACTTTGTAGACATAGATAACCTAACTCAAGAAGAAGAGAAAAACAATGACAGGTCTAAAGTCCATGATAGTTTGAACGGTTGGTTTAAACATCTACTTTGATTATAAGTAAACAATAACACTGTTTCAGAGTACACAGCATGACTTCTTTAACCTTCGCCATAATTTCTTTTTTTTTGTCTTACTCACACTTTGATGAGTCTCTTGTGGTTGCATGCAACCCAGCAACTTTACATGTAATACTTTCGGCATCCTCCAGTGTATATGTATATCTATTTATCTATTCATATGCATACGCATGTAACTCAGTGGGAAATGGAGGTTATTTCGAACAGTGCTAAAATTTTTTTATAAAACACCCATCACCAGCTCCCGCCCAGATTAACTTCCCAGACTCATCTGTTTTCATTTATGAGATGATGTCAAAACTCCATGGCAACCACTCCACCAGTACCCCTGGGATTGCTAACGAGAAGGATGCAGAAAACAAGAGTACCATATCTAGACACACACACACACACACATTAAAAGCTAAACTCTAACATTGATGGTGTGCGATTAGTGTGTCAGAATCAGTTTTCTTTCTTCCAGAAAACATGGTGCTGGAACACCAAAGGAAAATAGCAGAATATGACAATTATGTCATAGCAATGGTTCCATCGAATAGAGTCACCTGCAGTTTATTTTCTTGCTTTTATCAGGAGATGAAAAAGCCTGTTTTGCATGTTGACAAGTTACTATAACTTGTTATCACAAAAAAATTACTTTTTTTTTTGTTTCTTGATGAGCTTTGGTTCCTTGATACTGCAAAGTGATTATTTAGAGCTTAAATGAGCTGTTACATTTTGACATTACAGTCTGAGAACATCCATCAAAGTATGTCAAGGTTTAATGTAATTCTGCTTGTTGCACTGAGTTTACTAAATGCCCGTGCCTGAATACTAACTGTGGCATCTTTGGGTAGGCATATAATTATAGCAAACAAAAAAAAAAGAAATCCACAATAACTCTATGGGTGGTACCCCTGTTTTCAAGCCTGGGTCCACTGAGGCCTGGGAGCTTTAAGCTTCTACGCATCTATTACATGTTCCTAGAACCAATACTGAGTTCAGATCTGGTTATGGCATTGCATGTAGGCCGTACCTGTCTACATGGTATAGTGCCCATGTGATATTTTTTAGAACATACTTCAAGACCATGTTTTATATATATATACATAAATATATAAAGTTTTGAGCGTTGAATATTGAAGATTTGGAAAATCGGTCACGCCGAACAAACTTGAGGATCATAAATGTTCCAGAGGACAGTGAGGGTACTGAGGACACTTTTAACTTTATGTCAAGCATGTTGATGGAGATAACCGGCAATACATTGTTTGCTCCAATTCTGGGGAGGGCAAAGAGTGGGCAACAGCTGCTACACTAATGTCAAACCCTCTGCAGACATGGCCATCTTTCTATCTGAGTGCAGAATAATCCCCCCCCCCCCCGACTGTTTTTGTTTGTTTGTCTGTTTGTTTGTTTTGTTGTTGTTGTGTTGTTTTATATATTGGTCGGTGGATGGATGGGTTTAGATTGAAAACCAAAATGAAGAATATTAATTCAAGACACTGTATTCAAATGCATTTAAATGCATTGTCTACCGTTGTTGAATAAAATATATGGTTTAAACAGAAAAAAAGAAGAAAGAAAAAGGGCAAAAGCCTGTGCGAATCCAAGTAACAGCATTCTCATAACATTCTCATCAATTATGTATCAAACTCCTAGCTGAATATCTTAAAAAAGATGGCAAACAAAGGAGAAGTAAATAGACTTTTTGCAATTAGAATGTTAGTGGAAAGTATAAAAAACTCTTTATCACAGCACAAATAGATAGGATCACAACAAAGAGGAAGTTATTTTTTCTTCTTTTTTTAAACCTCGGACAAGCAGAAATCCCCGACCAGGCAATTACAACCTGAATTCTGCCATGAGACATGAATAATGTCAATCATCTTTATAAAATGCAATATTGTGATGAAACTTGATTGCTAGTATTGATGGAGTCATTAATATTTTGTGTGCAGAGCAATTAGACATTTTAATCACAATCAATCATGTGTCTTCACACCTAATTTTTCAGTCTGTTTAAATTGTAGCTAAATTACAGATTTTCAAATATAGATGGATTGCATGCAAATTAAATCTTACCTACTCAACTTGCATATGTAACATGCACTGGTGTTGGGCAGCTTTCCATCGCCTTCCCCCAGAAACCCAGAGGACCCTTAGGATCCACACATCGCAGTAGGACAGGTCACACTGAGTATCCCCAGAGGCCATGTACTGCCTTAATGAGTCCGAGCTACTATAGTGGCAGGAGGAGTACACACATAATATTAAGCAGGTCGTTTTCAATTGTTTGATATGTCTGTATACAGCTTGACCTAAGTAAGTACAGACAGATAGACACTGCTGTTATTTACAGTTCGTGGCCTGTTTGCATTAATTATTTAATTTGTTTGGTGACTCAGGTAAATGTGGCGTCTTGCAGGATTTGGATTGGAGAGATATGTGCTAAGGTACTAAGACAACTGTGTGTGCCTCCTTGATCCATGAAGTTCCCGTGCATGTGGATGAGAGCCAAAACAAGATCTATTGCCTTACCTCTGCAAAGACAAGCATCCCTCAGGGGTTGGTTGTCCCAGTTTTATTTCTAGTTACTACAAAAAGCAAGCTGTCCCTCCATGAGATCTGGAGGTGGTGCCACCAGCCTTGTACCGTGAGCCATTTGAGCAGCCTGTGCTTAAGCTCTCAACTCAGTGTTATTATTAGCATTGTGGTTGTTGGCAGACTATGAGAATGCTAACCTCCTGCAATGCTGTGTTTGTTCTATAGCCAAATTGTGCACTCCACTAAGTTTGTAAATAGAAATTGTGTACAGATGAGGTCTAGAAACACTTAGCAGTGCGTTCAAATTATAAGCATCCAGAGATGTAATACAGTATATACGTTATACTTATGTGATGACAATTAAAGATGTACAAACAAAGCTGTCCCTGACAGTCCTCGAAAGAGTGCAGAAATTCAGATAGATAGCATGAGGGAAAAAAATTATAGTAAGACGTCATGTACCACAAACTGGTCACGTTCTGTTTTATTAGCAATAACAGATAAACTATATAAATTGTTTTCAGACTTGTGGATGCGTTCAGTCAATTGCTGATTGCCTGACAAGGTGGGAAACACAACAAACACATATTAAAATGTTTAAAATGTCCATTAGATGTTTATCTTATGTAATGGACTGGCGAATTGTCCAGAATATGACCCTGGAAAAATCCTGAATAATGCAATCTGCATTATGAAGGAGGGATTGAGACTTCAGATTAACTGAAAAGAAAAAAAACAGACTTTTTTTTATCTCACAGTGGAGAAATTCACATAACTATGACAGTTGTATTCAGATACTCTTTAACCTTTGGGCTATTAATGTGCCTTCTCTCTTCAAAATGCTTGTAGATTGTAGATTAAAACCAATGTGACTGAAGGCAAAATTGGAGGATTTGGTAACCTCTCAGATATTTCGGAATGAACTATTTGAAATGTATTTTTATGGATTACATTGTCCTCAGGATACCTGACTGATGGTGTAGCAGATGATGTTTGGGAAAGAGATGCTACAAGTTTTTTAGAGCCAACGACGCACAATATAATCCAACAACTGTTGTGCCTCGACAAAAATCGAACCCCCGTAGCAAAAAAAAAAGGAGAAAACATCTGGCAGTCTGTTGAGGTGGGCACGACTGCTGTATGCATCATTGCATACAGCAATGATGCATACAGCAGTCATGGGATTTTGACTCAGGGTTACCACACGGGTTGAACGTCAGATTTCTGACTGAAGATCAGAGTCTTAAGAGTCGTAAACTGGACACACCTGCGACTGTGTCCCTGAGGTAGGCCTCCTGGCCTCCTGGCCCACAACAACATAAATAAAAATGTCAAAACACTATTGTCTCTACAGGAATCATTGTATGTTGCATCACAGACAAGTAGTTCTGCTGAAGATGTTGCTAAAATGTCATCATGCCACTGAGACCTTTAATTCTTTCTCCACAGCAAGTAAATACAACAATTGGAACTTCCCAAATACTTTGAAACTGGTTTCCCTTTATATGTTTTTCTTTTACCAGCTACAAAATAAATAAACTTCTATGTTCATAACCTATAACTGTGTTTAAATATATTGCACACAGAAATCCATAATAATGCACATTGTAAAAAAAAAAGAATAATTTTACATCCCTTCACCACAGCTGCTCAGTATTCTTTTTTAACTTCCTATGATGTATTGAAATCGTAAAAACCGATGACCCAACAGCAGTTTTGTGGATTAAATTGTTGGGTAATTTGTGTTATTTTTTGTTCCCAAGTATGTACAAGCAGCATAAGCCTTTGGTTGATTATAATGTTAGTGATCTAAGACAGACACAGTATTTACTTGAATATCTATTTAATGGAAGAACCTTCCAAAAGTGCTATATGTACATTTTTATACACAATATATATATATAAAGGCTATTGAAATATCCCCTTTTATAGTGCAGAAGAATATGCCTTATCAGTCGTGCTTTCTTACCCATATACACATTTACCAGGAATGCACTTTGTACCTCTCACAATCTTTTTATCTCTAAATCAATTAATTTAGATTTTAAAATGAGCTCCGTCAGAGAAACTCAAACACACTGAAATTATATTAGACATGAACTTCTTTGAAGTCTCTTCCTTGTAACAGCATATTTATCTTTTTTTTTCTCCATACAGCAAACATTATGTGTCTCTGTACAGAGGTGTCATGTTGGATGAGGGGACTTGCATTTGAGCAATCAAAGGGGCCAAATCATTTCATGAGAAACTCATTTGCTGTGATCCATTGTTGCCTCCCCTGTACTTCCATGTGTTTACTCAGTTTGGTGGAACACTTTCCATGGCCCATCACAATTAGTGCAGGAATGGCAAATCCTACAGTGACCCCCTGAGATGTTGTGTTCAGAAAATAGGAACGGAGGGCAAATTGAAATTTTTTCAATGTTTACTATTAGGGTACTGATTGTAGAGCTTGTCATATTATAATACCAGTGTGTCTTCCCTTTCTTTTTGCTTTGAAAGCATTATGTTTTTTTCTTTTTTTGCTAATTGCCTTGGCATCGCTCAGGCAAAGCCTTGCCAATAAAGCACCTTGAAATTGAAAAGTGAATTGGAAGTGAGTGGAGGGAGGAGATTCTCTCCCTCTGTCTCCCTTTTTCTATGGTTGGTAAGGCAGGATTAGGCTAGGCACAGAAAGACACAAAGGGGAACACATGTGTGTGCGTGTGTGTGTTGAAATTTGTGCAAAAGTGTCTTTGTGTGTGAGGTCTGTTTGCATGCTAACACTGTCCTGGAGTCAGGGCAGCAAGGACTCAATTAGTTCAGCCCAGACAAAAATCCAGAATCTTCCACATTCTGGGTCTTTCTGGGATGTGGTATTAAAAAAGGAGGAAGAAAAGGCTAAAGCTCGGCCTGCAACTCGGAAAACCTCAAAGTCCCTCTCCTGTCATGCTTATCCATGAGAATCCCTGCACATGGTGACTAAAGGGGAGCGGATCTCAGCTGGAATCCCACGATCAGCCACCGCTCTGGGTTTTCTGCTTTGTTACGGGTGAAAAGCGATTTGGCTCATTGTTTACTGTTGCACGGCTTATTTGAATAATGTTTGCAGGAATAGAGGAGCAGACACAATGAATAGAAGGTTGACAGATTCGTAGATGCTTTTTTCTTCAGTTACTGCTTGTAAACAGACAATCAAAAATGGTGAGGAGGAAAGAAATCATTCAAACAATCACAGGAGGAGGACAGGAGAAAACGACTCCACTTCTACTCTAATGAGCAAGCAGCTCAAGTTTGGCTTACCTGCTTTGGAATTAAATCCACGGATCCACAAAGATGACAACAGGTTCTGAGTTAAACTGTCATTTATTAACAGGAATATAAAAAGGCTCATGTTTTTTTTGTTGGGTGTGTGTAAGTGAGTGTTGGGAGCAACATGGCATAATTGTACAGCTGTTATAGCCACCCACCAGTTTCGGACAGAATAGAGTAGAGCCTTACTCCATGATGATGAAATCACAGGATGACAGCTTGGGAGCCACATGTAACTTAAATCCCTACATGTATTGGCACAAATTTTCTTCCATCCATGTAAAACTGATTAGCCTAATGATTTGATAAACCACTTAATACGGTGGTTCTTAACAGCCTGAAAATACAGCTCACCCAAAAGTCCACCATTGCCACTCAATGCATTGTGTGGCAAGATGGCTGCAACACACGTTTTGAGCAAAAGTAGGCAAAACATTTTATTCTTTATTTGCATTCATGTTTAAAATAGTCACCTTTTCTAGCGACATGTTTTCAATGTATCTTTTTTTTACTCAACAATGTATCAAGATATCTAGACATGTTCCTCAAAATGTACATAAACTACTATGAAAGTGGTATAGTTTGATTGTTGCAGAGGAGGTAATAGGTAGGGCTGACATAACTATAGACTGAGTTCTTAATCTACCAGAAAAAGGAAAAAAAAAAAACTGGACCAAATGTATATATAGTACAATCCTGGCACATAGTTAAAATATACAGCAATCTTCTATTCCTACACTTATACTCTCGTTCTGCAATGAGAACCTAAGATCGTGGGGTTTATCCACCCTCTAAATTCAAAATAGTAGCCTGTCATCATCTTGAATAATTATACTCTGTGTGCATTTTGACCCATTTTGTCATTTGTCCTCTATTCTTAAGTGGAGCGTTGTGGAGTAATCATGAGAAATCTGTAAGGTAAACTTTAAGACTAATCCCCCGACTTTTATTCTGCTTTTTTAACTAGATGTAGAAAATGTGAAACTAATATAACATGATTTATGAATGGGAAAGTGTTTACAAACACATAAACACACTGTATGCATGTTTATCAGACTGAAACTTCCAGTATTATAAAGTCATCTGAGATAAGAAAGTGTAAATGTGTGGCCACTTGAGTTTCATTAAGTAGGTTGGGGAACGTGCATTGGCTTCTCTGTGTCTGGTTGCTCAAGAGTTTGGTACAGAGAGATAAAAAGAGCCTGTGGCCCCATGTCTTACCTTAAATCCGCTCCACACATTTTTCAAAGTGCTTCCCCGAGACACCTGAAGAAATACAAGGGTATGCTTTTGCCAGAGATAGATTAACCTTATAAAAACAGGTTAGAGAATGGACAAAAAAAGACTAAATCTCAAGTAGCAGGGGGAAAGAGTGAAATGAAATAAAACTGAAATGACAAACTCTCAAAGCTGGGTGGAGGGAAAGGAAACAATGAAACATGGGACCGGTTTAATTTGGGGTTAGAGAGGAGAGACATTGAGAGAAAAAAGCCCTTTGGTTTTGTTGGGACTGCAGCCAGCAGAGCAGCTCAGAGGAGTAAGCTGCTTCCACATGAGTGAAAGGAGTCACACGGTGCACACATGTGGGTACTAGAAAAAGAGTGTGTGAGGCACATTTGTGGCATGTTATAGTCACACATCAAACCACTGGGCAAGCAGTTCAGTGTGACCACTGAACTGGAAAGTAACAGACACTTGGATGCCAGATCTCAGTGTGTCAGTAACATTTGATATTCAAGTGTTCATCTGTAAGTGACACAGTTCCTTACGAATACGAATGGGAACACAAACACTGCAAGTACATACAACCTTTTGTCTGTTTAATAACATTAAAAAAAAATCTTCAGACATTTTATCATTTACATTTAGAAAGGGTTCTCATCAATATTCGCTTTGCTCATGCTGCAAAATTGTTCCATTTCAGTCTATTCCGGCACAACTAACAACTAATTCACGAAAAAGTATTTGCTTTCAGTAGCATACGGTTGGAGCTCTGCAGGAAGTCATTAAAGATTGGTGTAGTTAAATATAAGCAAAAGTATTTTGCATTGCAATCTAGAGTTTTTTTTTCCACGTATATATTCATTCATTTATTTGTTTATTTATTCATTTATTTCATTAGCTTTTATCACTATCATAGGACAAACAAAATGTTTTGGTACTGACACTATCATTTATAATGCCAGGTATAAATCTATTAGCAGACAGGGGGGATGTTGAATCACTATAATCTAATCAAAACCATACATTTAGAAAACACATAAACACACAACATATCAAGGTGAGATCATGCAAAATAAGTGTCAGGGTTGCCTTGGGAAGGGCATCCCGTGCAGAAAATCATGCCAATCCTGCCATGCAAGTCAAGGCTGACGCACTGTGACCACCCCTGATGGGAAAAGCTGAAAGGCAATAAATTGATAAGGGTTAGAAATTGTAAACACTTGGGTTGAGTAGAAAAGATTTTTTGTTGTTAACTGTCATCAATGTAATTCAGTCCTCCATAAGCAGCTCCTAAAACAGCCGCAAGTCCGTGTGTCAAGCCAAATAAGTTCTGGCAATACCCTTGTCCAAACACCTATTTACACACATGATATTTATTCGTGATCATCATTTCATTTGACATACCTTATTTAATTTAATTGCAACATACTTTAAACTTTTTGGGATTCTGAAGGATTTCTTTGTCCTCTTAAATCAAACCTCTTTGACTGTAGGCTGAACATTATTTCAGCCTAAAGTCAATCACAGGGGATTAAGATGAAAAGTCCCATGGGACACAATAACCTCAGAAATTGTGTTCATACATTCTAATACCTTTCACTCATGTAGTACACAAAACGCACACGCATCTTATCAAAATCATCGACATACGACAGTGATATGGTGAAGTATACAAATTGAAGTCATTGCATGTTTACCATTGCGTGGAATAAACTGAGAAGATCAGTTCAAGGAAAATGTCAAAGATGTGTGGGAATATGCGCACACACACTGAGACATACAGTAAGAAATAAAAGCGCTTGTGAGGACTCATCTTGCAATTCGTCACGCCTCTGTGCAGCAGCTTTCTATAATTGATTTAAACACACACAGGCAATTACTTTAATTCCATCCATCATATGCGATGGGAGCTCCAATAGCCCATTAGGGCTGCCATATATTTACTTTTTAATGGGGTGTTCATAAAAACACAAGCCCAATTCATTGTTGTGACGAAACAACCTTTTTTCACTCTCTGTTGCAATGTTTTGGAATTTTCTATTTCTTTTTTCACTCGATCACTTTATTTATTCATTTTTATCTGCTATCTGTCAGTGGTGAGGTACAAATACATGCTTTATTCTCTTTCTCCTCTTTTTAAATCTGTCTTGAAAACTATGCATTAATTTAAAACTATGTCTAATCTACAATATAAATTTCAGTTTATAGATTTTAATTCACTTTCTTTCCACTTGCAGGGCAACATTCTTGACAGACAATGTTGTGTTACACTGATAAAAGTATATTAATTTTATTGCAAAAACTACATTTTTCTTACAGTTTAAGATTGAAGATCTGTGAATTGGAGATTAAACTTAATCAAGATTTCCTCTCCATTACACACACAGCTGAAACAGACTGCTCGAAATATGTTCATTGACTGCCTAATTGTCGGTAAAAAATAGATAAATAAATAGAAAGTTTTTAAATATATTTTATGTGTGTAAAACTCATTTGGTTTTACTTTCCCTATACAAAAAGGTCAAAATTCCTTTAATCAGTGTATACATTCCACGACAGTCTGACATTTTTGTTTTTGAATATCTCAAAATCTCGACGAAAGTCATTAAATTGGGGGAAAATAAGGGTCCAATGAAATTAGATTAGCCTATAAGTCTATATTCAGTTACTTATTAGCCTATAAGTAACTGAAATGCATAATCTAAGATTCAGAAGAAAGTGGTAAGTTATCACTTTCAAGACGCTTTTAATTAATTCAATTAATTAATTATTTTCATTTTTATTTTGATTTATATCCAATAAAAGATTTAAGAAGTTTGTTATTTCAATAACTAAAGGATTTACTGATACGCTTTGTACAAAACTAATAATCTCTTTAAATTATCTCCCTTTAGGCTACTTGAGGTTAGTACCTCAACAAATGTATTATCAGTTCAGATGATAAAGCCTTAAGCCTTTTACAGTCCCTCAAAGAAGCAACACTTGAAACAGGCAGGCATATGGGTAAATTACTGTTCAAAATTACTCACAAATTATTTGGATTATCCCGAAATTAGGTTGGAACCATTTGAAATGGAGGCCATTGAATAAAAAAAATCCCAGTTTATTTGGAGTAGATTGCTGGTCATTCAGGTCTTTCATATCAATAGACCTTGAATACTGAGTGGACGTCCATTTGAGAAGTCCAGTTACCTCATTAAAGCTAGGAGAACTTCAAGCTTTCAGCTCTCCTTTGAAATATTTTTCCCTAGTCATCTCTGTCTTCTCACCTCTAACTACTTTAATTATTAATAGTTAATGAACTGTGAACTGGTGCTATTGGTGATTTTCTAAGTTGTAGTTTGTTCCCATCTTCTCCCTATCTTTTTCCTTGTAGAATACCAAAAGGCTGCAATTTCTGTTATCGTTCCTCACATGAAACACTTTAAACCACATGTCTATTTTTCAGTTGAGTTTGACTCTAAAAACTTATTCAGAGCTGTTGGTAAAGGCTGAGCAAAATAAGGAACAGAGGCACACATATTTGTTTGAGTATCAGCAGAGATTTTGTGTATATCCATGTTGTAACCTTTTCCTCTTATCCTCTCGTTCTCTTGGCTTTATTTAATTCATTCAGCCTGGGGTTGGTGATAACAGCCACAACAACAAGAGCAACACAGGCACAGAGGAAGGGGTAGAAAACTGTGGATGGACATGTTCGCTACAAATGGGAAACTGCATACACACAAGAGTGGGTACAAGGACACACTAACAGATACACGCATTAAAAGTAGCTGGGGCGGTGAGACAGAGCACAGCAGTGATGTGAGTAAGAACTCTTCAGTCATGTCTGACCTTAAAGGATTTGGGAATTTGTCACAGCTTCCCTGTTATTAAACCCAGCCAAGCATCCAGCTACAGCATGGATTCATGAACTGATCCTTTGCATAACATATACACAAAGGCACACTCAAATTATCGGCTTGATGAACTGACACAAATTTTTATAATTAACTGGTAGTAAGGGACAGAGAATGGCTGTTAAAAATTAATTCCTTGCCATTGTTTAAGGAAAATGGACCTATTATGTCGACAAAACAAAGAGAGTATTTGTGGAGACATAAAGGGTAGGTGCTGATGTTTTAAGGAACAGTATGTGTGTTTGTGCTCTGGGTAAATGCATGTTTTTGTTTTTTGTTCTTCTCTTTAAGTAGAAACTGAGAGGAAATGCCTAAATCAAAGTGCTCCCTTTTTTCAGTACTGCTTAGATGTTAGAGGCTGTAACGGAAAACAATAATAACCACTTTATTCATCCCATATGTTTCGGCCAAATGCAAAATGAAACCACTAAGCATCCACTTTCAGAACCATGGACAGTGCTATGGGGATAAACATTATTATTGCTTGTATTTTTCATTTAACTTTACTATAACCTGTTCTCCAGTCAGATGCCGAACTGGGATTGCCACAGGTTTGCTACACGTAATAATTTCTTTGATATGCAATTAAAGACCAACTTTTGAAATGCTCTGTAGGGTACGGTTTCAAATAAACTATTAATACTTTCAGTTGGGATTAGATGACGAAAGAAGTTGGCTATGGTTGTGATAAGCTCCATGAGACTACTGGCAAGAACCATTACAGATAAGAAAGAGTAATATAAGACATGACCAGTGAATTTTGTACCAATTCATATCACCCTGAAACGAAATCTGTGCCAGCTGCAATATTACTGACATAAAAGAGTTTGGATGGAGCGACTGCTTGTGTATTAGTCTGACTCTTCAGAAT
>CAJRST010037777.1:11351946-11379077 GCA_907169785.1 Menidia menidia | reverse complement strand
GAATTAGGTGAAACATGTGATGAGGGGAAAAAAGCAGATGTAGCAACTGATGATAGATTGTCTTATTTTGCAGTATCAACGTATGAGGAGAACAGTAACATAAGCCCACTTTGGTGCACATATCTGGCAGCATATGATTGATCTATCTAATTTCAGTGACTTTGAATCATGTTCTGCATTTTTGACTGCAGATTTAAAAGTTTGTTTTACTGAGCCATATTTTCAGGTGGACATTCAATTTGACTGGGCATGTTGTTTAATAACAGAGTGGCAAGCTCTTCCTCTTGACAGTAGCTGTTATGATGTGTGCAGAAGTTGGTTTATTTTATTATCATAATATATGGTATTTGGCAGCAGTTGTGTCTGGGTATCATCAGGCACAGACCAAGTACAAATTAATGTGATTCATCATCTCCACTGGTATTTGATTCTGCCTTAGGACATGGTCTCCTCCCCAAAATCAATATGTCAGCGTTACACAGTCTATCTGATAATTCTACTTTTTTTAAATTTAATTTCTGTCAAAACATTACTCATTTGGCTTGTTGTTTTTGAGGTCATCAAATGTTGTCACAGTTTATATTAGATATCCCATTACCTGTAAGTCACATGTCAAGCTGGACCAGCTCCTGCCATGTCAATGGAAGTCATTGAATTCTACACAAGTGATCTGTCACATGCCTTTACACACAACCCCTCTATATCACCATCATCATCACTGCTTTTTTGTCTCTTTCTAACATCTGTTCCATGTGGTGTATCACTTTATCTGTTTTCCAGTACACTTTGTTCTCCGTAAAGATTCCTTGACCATAAATGCTGTTTTTTCTACAAACAATTGAGCAATAGGAAGAACTGCAGTAAGGCACAAAACACAGGAGGCTCCAAAAGCAATAAAAATGTAAAAGTAGCATAATAACTTTGATCCTTTTATGAGCCACAGAAAGTGCTACTTTCAGACACATTAGCTCAATACCGCATTCCCTCTAATGTTTAAAACATTGCACTGTCCGAAAACAATACATGGTTTATCTTATTGAAGCCTTGTATTGGGAATTTTAATGACACTCTCAATTCCTCTCACTTTTTGTTGGTTCAGATGCCTCACAAAATTTCTCTTTGGTTTTTTAATAGTGAACACAAATTATTCCAAAGTGACAAAACAAATATGTTGCAGGCTTTGTAGTTGAAAGATAGACGACTGACATAACCCTATCATTGAAACGGCGTCAAGGGCAGTTGCGACTCTGCTCTGTTACAGTGCATTTTTAACACAATTTCTTGACATGCTTTCGACAGCTAATTAGAGTCCAGCTGTCCGTGTCAGAAAATATACAGACAGGTAATTGCAGTTGATTAATGAATACCATCTATGAATAACAAGTCATAAGGTAGCAGGATTGCCTGTAGACTAGCATGATAAAATTGTGTGAAGCCACAGGACTAAGAAATAGGACACATAAGTGTTTTGACAAATCTAAAGTAAAGTAAACACTGAGTGTCTGCATACACCTGAACCGCTAGACAAACAGGTAATCAACAAAATTGTGTCAGGGATGGGTGATAGTAGATATTTAAAACCCTCGTCTGCCCTGTTTTCCTCGCAGGCTCATCTGCGGTCAATGAGATATTGTACAGGTCACATTAATCTTTGGCTCAAGAGTTTCAAGCTTGAGTTTTGCTGGTTGCTTTTGCAGATCAAAGTCAGCATTGTCTCAGTATCAAATGAAACGCTTCATCTGGACGCCCTTCATCTTGCTCTGCCTGTCACTCAGGTAGAAAGAACCACCTCATTGTTTGTTGGATTAATTTCAAGCGTCTCAGCCAACCACTCTGCCCTGGAGTCACCATCACAACGCACAGGGAGAGGTCTAAAAAACTCTTGTTCATTGCAATCTAGACATTGGTAACTTAATAATTTACTTTTATTTAATGCAGACTTTATGAACTTACCTGCTTCTCAATTTACGTTGCTGTTTTCCTGAGTAAAGTAGTTCTGTTAAACTCTGACTCCTCTGTAGGTTTCTGTTTAGGGTCTTACCTAATTTTGATTATAACTTAATTTAAAGCACTTAAATATGATATTAGAATAATCAATCTCTACGTCTTGTAAATATTTTTCACTGACAGATATCTCATGAAAATCCTCTCAGGAAATTCTAAAATATCTTTTGGAGGGTCGTACAGAGATTCACTGACTATGTGCTAATGATTAAGTGTTGTTCACTCCTGAAGAAAAATAAAGAGGCCGTGGACATGAATTATATTGTCCACACACATACATATTGGAGCTTGCATCTATGTAACACAGTGGCATTTAACAAAGTTGTGTGAGAGAGGCACTACATTCTGGTAAAGTCCTGTCTGACTTGCATGTTAGATTAAGGATCATCATTCCCCATCTACCTGTTTCTGTTTTCTCCAGAGAAAATTATTTGATAAACAACAGCATTGCATGGATCTTGTTCAATCAAACAAACGGTTGTGCACAAAAGCATGCATGAAAAAAGTTTGGTATAAAAATAAAAGAAACAGTACTTCTTCTGTTAAACTGTGCTTCACTTACCTTTTTTTATTCTTTCCTTGGTGTTGCCTGTATACCAAGCTGAGCCAGCCAACATTGTATAATTGTGAAGCTTGTGTATATGTGTTACAATGCCTCAGAAGGGGATCAGATTGTAAATGAGAGTCTGTAGGGTGCACTAACAATGTTTGATAAAACCCGGGGTTCCAAATGATCATTCTTTTGTCTTTCCCTTTCTCTCTGCTTCTTTTGATCTTCTACTTCACCTCTCTTCACGCCCTCCCACAGTTTCCTCCCCACACCATATTGCTTTGGGTAATTTACCAGCAGCAGGCAATGCCTGCAAGCCCTCAAGCACAAACAGATGAAGACATGAAGACATACATATATATACACACACACATACAATTCTTTCTTCAAATTACATACGAAATTGCAAACATCATTCTCCAAAGCACTCCGGTTTTTCGGGATAAACTTCTTTAAATCATGAAGAATGAATGCATGGAGTGTTTCTTGTTGACTTTAGAATGGGCGGTGACATAAATTTGCCTTTTGCAGAAGCATAAATGAATACAGTAGTGGAACTCAATACAAATAGGGTTAAAGGATGTGTGCACAAACCAGTGTGTTGAAAAATGTAAAGATGCAGGAACACGCAGACAATGTCCATACCCATACATGCACACTGTTATGCATTCAAATCAGTTTTCATTTCATTTCTTCAGAACCAACACAGGGTGAATACAGAGTCTGTTAAAAGAATATATGTTTGCAATTTCTCCTTTTGTTTTCCATTTGTGCCAGGCTGGTTTGCCTCAGATAATTTTTACTTTATACGAGCAAGCTAATGTGAATGAGAATAGTTTTGCTGAATCTGGGTTTTCTTTCTTTGTTGACTTTTTAAATTCCTGCTGGTGTTTTGTTTTACTTTTGTTCCACTTGTTGTTTTATATAAATATTATACCTCTATTACAAATCATTCATATGAGTGCAATCTTTCATTATCTGATCCTTCTTCATAGTTGTTTTTTGCATGGCAAATGCTTATGATGTTGGGTTTTAACTGTAGTGCATTGGGGGAATTAAAAAACAGCAAGTTTCTGGACCTTTGGGAGGAGGCTGTTGTCCCGCTGTTGCCCAATATTACAGGATTATGGCAGCAAAACCTGCCTGAGTATTCTTTGGTGGTTTGCATTTATGATGCACCAGATGTTTAAAATTAGTGACAGGTCTCCGTCTGCGCGGCAGACCGATCAGTCCTGTCCCTAGATTTGTAATATAAAGTTATCTTGTTGCCACAGATGCATTTTGTGATTTAGCATTCTTTTGATGAAATATGCAAAGCCTGCCCTGAAAAAAGATTTAATCTGGATGGGAGTATCTGTTGCTCTAACACCTGCACATATCTCACAGCAGTGATACTGCCTTTCCAGATGTTCAAGTTGCCTTTCAGTTTCATTGGCACCTCATGTACCACCTTTCCATCAGATATGCTCTTTTGAAGAAGTATTTTTAAAAATATGGAAAATCCCTCTCATTTTAAGAATGGAAGACCCAGCATACATGATCATAATTTGTTCCTAAAAAAAAAAACAGTGTCCCCGAAAAGAAGAGGACAACCTCTTCAAGGTACTTTTATATGAGAAATGATTCAGATTCATTGGCATCTTGTGGCAAAGTATATGGCTGCAACTAATTCAATACCTCACAGCATTACATTCCTGAACACAGAGTAAGAATTTGGTGTTCTAAAACAAAAAATGACTCCACAGAATTCTAATACAGACTTTAGACACGGATGGTTTGTCCAAGCATTCATTAAAAACATAAATTTTTGAACGATTATCAACAAACCAGAACAGAAACAGAAACATTACATTGAATTTATGGACATAGATCTATCTTCATGCCTGTGTGAGTGTAAGGCTTGAAAAACTTGCACGAAAGGGAGGCATCTTGATTGATGGGAAAAAAAGAGACCAGACCAGTAATCTGGTTGGTGTTAGCACTAACTTTCGATTGAAAACAGCTCCTTAAAAGATGTTCAGAATATCAACGCCAGTCGGCTTTATCAGCAAGAGCAAACTCGAAGGGAATGACACAATAACGGTGGAATTCTAACTCGATTTGTTTAGTTGAGGACTCTCTGGTCTTTGTATGTTACAGAAAACAATGGACACAGGGATGAGGTACAATGTAGCAATTGATAAAAAGTATTAGTGTTTCTTAAGTGACTAGTTGTCCACAGAGTTTCCTTTTACACACATTCAGCCACTCTGTTTACCTTTTTCAGGCTTTTGCAAACACAACTAGTCCACTGCAGAGTAAAAATTCAACAGTGATCTGACTATAATTGTTAACCGTGGGAACTTATTAACTTCTTCATGTGAAAGATGTTGAAGAAAAATAGCTCACCAATCTAATGTGCCTTCACCCCAATTCTATCATCCTGTTTAAATTGACAGGGATTCTATTTTTCCCTATTCTGGAAATGGATTAAACTGCAAATATTGTTTACCTTTTTTCCAGTTTCAGTGGAATTGTCTTTTCTTGTAAAAATGTAAGCTTCACCATTCTAGTTTAATCATAATAATCAGAATAAACAGAGATACAGATATGAGGGGCTGATGTGGTAACTGCTTTTAGCACCTTTTGCCTCAAAGTGAGGGACCCTCGGATGTGACTGGCTAACAGTGACGTCATTAATCTACAGTTTATTTTTGGTTTCAGCCAGCAGGTCTTATTCACCACTGGAACTACCTGTACCAAAATAGCAAGGGATCATGGAAAGACCCACACAGGACACATGTTCAAGACGAAACATTTTATGTCTGTACTTTTTTCTTTTTATGTTTTTTTTTGTTTTTTTGCAGGGTAAAGATAAACAGTCAAAGTACCAGAAAGATTAAACATGGTTCATCATGTGATGCTTGGGAATATGTTTATGGCTCCCATTTGTCTCAGCCATTCAAAAAGTTATGGACAAAATGCACTGATTCAGGGTTACCATTTAATTTAACACGTTAATTTTACAACAAAATAGTTCATATCTCTTAAAGATTTGTTATAGAGCATTTTGTCTCTCTGAACCCTCTATGTATGCTTGCATTTTTATATTTACACCTGAAAAATGCTACATGCTAATGATACGAAAAGGCCTTTTTCAAAACAACTCTACTGTACTCCTGTTACCATAGTAACTGTTTCCAGGCATTGAGTGGGATAGTCAGTCTTTGTTACACCTTCATATAAAAAGACTGTTCCACAACTTTTATACAGTGTATTTGCTATAAAAACAAAAACATTCCCCTGGTTGAGAACACGTCTTTGTATAAATGCTTATGTTTGTGTTTGCATCTTTTTAAGGTACATGGCTAGGAGTGCAGGGTGCTGTGGGAGGGTTGGAGTTGAAACTGACATTCAGAGTTGCACACACATACACACACAAACACTCAGATAAACTTCTACTTGAGGTGATGTAGTGTCTTGTACGTAGTTTCCATGGTAACATCTTGGGAGTGAATCAAGGAGGAGGTCCAGGAAAACAAAAGGGAACACTGCCACCCCACGACTAGTGAGAGGAGCAAGACCCCAAAAAAGAAGAGGGAAGCCGGTGCTGAGGCACACAAAGTGGCATGGATTCACAATGAGCCTAATATGTAACACTCCAGCAGTAGCTTGGTGCATCTCACTTATCTGGCTTAAATCAAGTCCAGGAAGGAAGTGTAACCTCATGACAGGTCGTAGTTTCTATTCTCATCCGGACATTAAGACTTTGTCAGAGGGAAAAATGACTGACTATCTACAAGAAAAAGAAGAAAAAAAACATGGGAAATTGAAATGTGCATGGTTTTAAAAATGATTGAAAACAAATGAGGACTTTGGACAAAACTTCAAGAGGCTTCCAAAACAACTCTACATTTAGGACTGTCACCACATTTAGTGAATAATGACCAGAAATTCTGTAAAAAACTCGGAAAATAGGGGAGGAAAAGAACAATAAATGTGAGAACAATAGAGAAACCTAGAGAGAGGGCTTCCTGATGGTTCTGCATGGTCCTAAATATTCAAAAATACAGTGCTGTGAAACAAAAGGTGAAGATAAATTAAACATCACAAGAAATCAAAACTCTGTTTGGAAGGAATAACAGAAGCAACCTTAAAATAAAATCACAGACTTAAAAATGCCTGGAAATATGTATTTTTGGTGTTTACAGAAAAGAAAGTCACACTTTAAAGTAACACATCTGAAAGAGCATCTTACCCGGTAAAGAAAACGCATCTCAAGAAGTGTGAAAATAAGATGATGCTGTTGGCAACAGAGCATATGGTGTGGCCGACCTGTTACTGACACGGGTGTCAGGTGTTAACCATCTTTCTTTTCACTTACATTCACACTCATTTACATGAAGATGACAGCATAATTGTGAGAACTAAAAAGAGTTAAGTGTTTGTATCTAGTGCCTCCAGTTAACCTGACACGAATGACTCTCATTAGTATGAGAATGTTTCAAGCTGCATTTCAGTGTATGTGTATCCCTCAAAGGTTAATCTCTCCAAACGCTTTAAAATATCTTTTTTTTTTAAATAAGAAAGAAAGGGCTGCTCTTTTAGAGTGATTTATTAGCCAACAAATTAATAAATTGAATCCATTAATATGTCCCAGTGCATAGAAACAAATCTCATATTTATACTGTCTGTCACGCTGCCCACGGTGAATCTCAATGAATCCCTCTTAGAATGACGCCTACCGTACTTCAACTACATGAAATCACATTTCCCTTGTCATTAAACTGCCTTGATGAGCAAAGCATGCTTTGCTCTACTGCTTTATTATCTAGTGTGAGTGTATCTGTAGTTTTTCTATTTCAAACACTACAACATTTCTAGGCTTCAGAGTTTGTTTATTTATTTTTACAAATTTTTTAAAATATCCTAATGAAAAGATCACATTTGGTGCTTTTAAAGATTTAATTCGTCATTATAAGTAGAGTACATGATGCTTTCTGAGTTTTTCTCTTGTTTTTTTCTGTTCTGTACAGCAGGAGTGTATAACTCCAGTTCTGGAGGGCCGCTGTCCTGCAGGTTTTAGAGTTTTCCCTGCTTCCACACACCTGATTCTGATGAATTGGATCAGTTTAAAAGCTC
The DNA here is from genome assembly GCA_907169785.1 of Menidia menidia. Classification (NCBI taxonomy): domain Eukaryota; kingdom Metazoa; phylum Chordata; class Actinopteri; order Atheriniformes; family Atherinopsidae; genus Menidia; species Menidia menidia. The sequence goes on along the minus strand of CAJRST010037777.1, from coordinate 11,371,402 downwards.
AGCACAAGCGTGATAATGGCAAGCTGGTGTGAATCAGATGTGTAAAAGCAGGGAAAACTCTAAAAACCTGCAGGACTCCGGCCCTCCAGGGCTGACTTTGGACACCGCTGCCATACAGCCTTTTTTGCTGTGGGAAAAGGTTTGTAATGTCACATAGTGTACATAGAATGCAATTGTACTCCCCACAGACGATTCTGTCCCTAAACTTTCAAAATATTTTTATTTTGTGAGAAAATCACATACAAATTTCAACTGTATCCTTAAATCACAATTAATCCCATAGAAAAAAAAATTGCCCCCAACAACTGTCTGAAATGTACGCTTAAAGGTAGAGTAACATCATTGATACACCCAAATAATTAATTTAATGACAGACACACATTGTAACAAGTTTCCATTACAGTATCTATGTATCTCAGTGGTTTACATGTGAAAGTTGAAAAAAGAACGCTAAAAGTAGCTCCATTTTCTGTCTCTCTTTCTACCCCACAAGCACACCCAAGCTGGAACACACAAACACGATGTCTTTGACAAATACACACGAGCAATGTTGCAAAACGAGCTAATTAAAGTGGACATGAGAAAAGCAAAATCCGTCGCAGTTAATTGAGACAAATGAAGCTAGCTGTGATCAAGGGATAAGCAGCCAGTTTCAATGTCACTCCAACAAAGAGAGCTTGGCTTGACCAGGGGCCAGAGGACAGAACTGCACCACATTACACAACAAATTACACATAGCTCTGACATCATGTCCGCAGCCTAAAGTTAGGCTTGTCCATTTATGTTTCACTTTAAAGACAAATCAGAAGTTATTTGGATTAAACTATTTTTGATGACTCAGTATCACTACATTTCATTTGATGTGCTCAGTAGTGTGTGTTTCTATCGGAATTGTACTGTTTAGTTATTATCTTAATTTGTCAAATATAGTTTGTAAAAGCAGACATTCTTCATTCCCCACCATTCCGAACATGGGATGTGTATTGGCACTGACAAAGACACAAAGACTAAGACAAAGACAGTGGTCCAATTATAATGAGGAAAAACTATGTATTTATCAGTCACATATGGTCAGTTTTGGTCTGCGATCTTGCAAGTAAAAGAAAACACGCACCGAATGATGCACCTCAGGTTCACTTATTTTTGCATGCATAAGCAACTAAATTTTATGAGTTCAGCAATTAAAATATGTTTGCTACAGGCTTGGTCAGAACACATTTTGTGTGTAACATTGAGAAGGAATTCAGCTCCACTAAACGAGGGTCTCATAAAAAAAGACTGCTTTCCATCGGTGTGTTTGACCTTGCTGATCAATAGCCACATGTCAGACTGATTTCAGTGGGAGACTGTAATTAGGCTACAACAGGATCCCCATAGACATCCTTTGGCTAAAATAGCTAACACAGAGTAGGGAGGATAACAGCTGGAGGGCAGCAGGAGCTGGACAGAAACTAAAGAAGAAAAAAAAGTGTTTCAGCCAAAACTTGACACGGGGGCTGAGATTTGCGTCACTGCAGAGCCCACTTTATTGCCAGGGAGATAATCATATCAAACGTGGTGATTAAAGGGGCTGCGCAGCAGACAAAGGGAAAGGCTATCAACCAGAAGGTGAAAGTACAATTAAGAATGTCAAAACAAAATGAAGAATGGAACAGGTATCAAGTATGAGAAGGAATTGCATGATTGGAAGACAAAAAGATGAATGAATAGTTGCTTCAAAGTGAAAAAAACATGTTGTCTCTCACTTTTTCTCAGCCTTTCTGTCATTCTCTTGACAATTTTGTTTGCCTCTCCGCCCTTTAACATGTAAGAACAGGTGCAGTAACTTGTTTAGCTACATTAGATCAGGAATCATATCAGGTTGCTCCCTGGTGTCAGAATGTGACAGTATTCTTAGGCTGCTTCAAATAACATGGGATCCGTTACTGGCATTGAAACCAACATTATTCCTTGATATATACATTTCCACTGCAGCCAATGTGTGTGCTCATGTTTGAAAGTATGTGCGAATAGGGGAGGTTTAAAAAGTAAAGTTGAGCCAAATGTCACAGCTGCCTTTGAGAACACTCCTGTTGCATGCTTTCTTTAGAATGAAGGCATTTATCCTTCTATTTATTCAAATGTATGTTTGCTTGCATGTCCCTGTATATGTGAAGGTGTTCAAATATGAGCATGTGTTTGTGTGTGCTCATTTATTAGCTCGCACAGTCACCCACTCCTTTTTTTAAAAATAGCAGCCGCTTGGCTGAGGCTGTCAGTGGCAATGAGAAAATAAGGAGCTCCATTCTGGAGGTAGCAGCCCTCACGATACAATAAGGGTAGGGTGGCTGAGAAACACGCCGACACACACCAACACAGACGGTTAATTCCAATAGTTGTCATTTTAACTCCAGGTTAATTACAGTTGTCTTAGATCTTTAAAAAAAGAATTAGATATTTAAAAAAAACAACACCATTTCTTTTCTTTTTTTATATTCTTCACCACCCACAGTTTAAACAAGATGGTAACAGAGATCTTTTGTTATCACTGGTAGTAAAGCAAAGGAAACTTTGAACAGAGGGTTTATATCAGCAATAGCAACCACCTCTGTCCCATCATGGCAATTTGGTAACCCATTGTAATTTTTGTATATTTTGTTTTTGGTCTATTGGACTTGTTTACAATAAGAGTACTGCTGTTTGCGGCTAGGTATCATATTTGAATAAGGAAAGTATGGTGGATTTAATCACTTTCAAGGTCTATGGGCTATCTCTGATGATATCCTGATGTCACTGTAACATATCCAATACAAAGATATGTACATATTCACTAAAGAAACTGTCTAATACATAACACTGTCATCAAATTACTACTAGCCCTGTCAATTGCTCTGGTCAACGTGAAGGCTGCTGTGCACTATATCTTTATAGCCACTATTTTTGTCTTTGCACAATGCAGCTGATACTTGTCCTTGTTTGATCTCACCTCAAATTCCCCTCTCCACCTTCTGTCTGTTGCATTTCCACTGAGTGAGTTCCACTTGTCCATTAGAGGTAATGTCTATCTATGTATTGATGATCTGGAATGCTGTCTTTGAAGATTGGTGTATATTCAGTGTCTTCAAAGCTCCCAGAACTGTTAGCCCACATCCTAAAATTCAGATAGAAAACATGGAAAATATAGATTTTCACTTGTGTCCGCGCATTCAGTCTCATATAACTTACCCGGTGATCCCACAACATAAGGCAGAAGGCATGAGATAAGAACTCCCATCATTTTTTGCAACGCAGTCCTAGAAAAGTGTGAACTTTTAGAGATGCTCTGGCATTCAAAAGGAAGCCAAAGCCAGAGTCTAATTGAGCCAAACCACCCCACTTCCTGTTGATAGGAAGTTGAGGGTAATCATTGTCCATCCCCTGGTAATCAGCTAATTAGCAATGCGGCTAATTAGTGCAAATGCTACCTGAGTACTTATTCATGCCAGTGAGGATGTACATTGCAATGATGGTCAGCGTTGTTGTGGTTTTCCCTTCAGAAAAGGCAATGAATGCTTTTACTGCTATTGATAAGGTGTAAAATCAAACTATTAAATTCTACCACCATCATCAGACTGTTTGTGCTTTTACATTAACGTCAGCTGATAAAGTGGACGAGGGATACTTTAAAATATTAACACAGTGTTTTTTTTTTAGACAGATCAGGGCAATATCTTCTGTGGTCTGGAGCTTGGCATTACCTTTACTGCTTTAACAGAATTTTGTCAGGGCAGCAGATCTATTCCTCGTCTTTGTTTTTTGTTTTTTTTTGTATGTATAACACTGTCACGGGTATATATCTTGTTACTTTTCCAGATCTGAGATAAATGTAAGCCTTTGTTTAAATATATTTAGCTTCACTCTTTTGCCTTTTTTTACGACGTAATATTAATCTTTACTTGATAGGTGCAAATTGCCTACGTGAGGAGCATTTTCCATTTTATTCATTAGTGTCAATGTTGCCCCTTTGTGTATCAGCCCATAAACACTTGGTGTCTGTGTGTGTCATAATACCTCTCCATTACTTCTCCATCTCGCTCTCTCTGTCCCCAACCTGACCTTTTTCTCCTCTTGTCCACACATTTTGGTCTTTTTTATTGCCACGCTCTTATTAACTCCACAGCTCCATCCTTGTCCAGTCATCCTGCTCTCCTTCTTCTCTGCTTTCTCCACTCACTTGCTCCATCATCCTAGCCTCTCATTCACAGCAGAAGCAGAACCAGTCAAATTGATTTTGCCGCTGTGCTGTGGAGCCCCATCAACTCACAGATTGGGTTTCCCACTTACCCACTCCCTCTGCCCCATGCGTTTCGCTCTCTGTTACTTTGACTTTTTTTTTACCCCATCATCCTAGTATCCTCTCTCCTTGTCTACTGTCTTTCATCTCTCCTCTGTCTTTCCTTTTCTTTGCTGTGTTGCTGCGTTTCTTTCACAGATTGCCTCTGTTCCTATCTTTGTATACCCACAGCTATTTGTCACCCTCAGCAGAGTTAAGCTTGTACGGTGAAAACAAGTACTGCTTTATAAACTTGACAATACATTACCTGGTACACGGATCTCTTTGTAGATTTCAGGTATTTGTTAACATAGCGTAGTACACATATACACACACACACACACATACACGTACATATATATATATGTATATATTATATGTATATATATATATATTTATATAAAGGCAGAGAGAGAGAGAGAGAGAGAGAGAGAGAGAGAAACCATAACACAAGGTACTACTTCAACTACTACATATTTATGTGTGTGCATGTGTGCCTGTTTATTGTTGCAGAAAGGATCTATAAAAGCTCTAAAAGTAACACTCTAAAATGTGTTTGTGACCTTTTCCCCAAAACACTACTGCCTTTTTTTCATTCTTTACATATTTCTATTTTTAGTTTCTCTGAAAACATTCACAAGTGGCTTTTGCATGGATGAAATTATCTTACTTAGAGGTGGATACTTCATTTAGTTGCAACAAAGTCATTCTTAAAGAGGGAAAAACCAAAGAAACTCAAGACATGTGTGAATAAGTCAGCAAGAAGATGACAGGAAAAAGACTTGTCGATGTGCAAACAAACATCAAGAGGAGAACAACAGGCAGATTTGTTGGTCAAAGAGAGGGATAGACATTAAAGGCATCCTCGTGGCAGATCAGTACAGTTTCTAGTGAAAAGATTTCATACAGAGATACCAGGTGCCATGGTCTAAAAGCAGAAGGCCAAAAGAGTAGAGTATGACTAAACTGCCAAACTGTAATAGAGTGGGAAGCAGACCAGCCCTGTTAAACAAGCATGAGTGAGATGAGCAACAGTTGTCCAAAGAGTGTAATAAGCTGGGTGCCAGCCTGCTACGACTGGTGGAACCATACAAAAATATTTTCAGAGGGCGGCATACGGGAAAATGGGAAAAAGTCAGAAACCGAATGGGAAGAATGTTTAAGCCATGTTCACAATTATAGTCAGAAACTGTTCGAAGACCAGCCTGTGCTGTGCTGTCCCAAGAAGTGAGAGCAGCTGTTCAATATATCACCTTCACACACTATCTGCACTCATTTTCTGGTCACTGCTCATTTTCATAGATGCTCGGCTTCATGATGTTTTTTTCCGTTTTTTTTTTTTTTTTCCCATCGAACTGAGATTCAATCAGTCAATTCAACACATATAATATTTCTACAAAATATTCATGTCTAACTCTTCAAATATGTGCCTGAAGTCATTGTAATTTTAAACTACGGCAAATCACTGCCTCTACAAATGTCATCTTTGTCATCAATGATTCATCTTCGGCAGGGTTTAAACCCCCCCCTCTTGAAAAGTCCTCTGGGGTTTTTGTCGTTCTAGCGTACCGATAAATGATGCCTGCTAAATACACGGTGTATTCAGAATGAATGTATTAATCCCACAAATGTATTTTTCAGATTGTATCAGTATGGTTTTGATCTTTATCACATCATATGCTACTAAATCCAGCAGTTATTTTTCAACTAAATTCTAAAAATACAATATATTAACACTGAACGCTCAGCCCTTCAGATGTGCCTTGACTTGTCGAGTGTGTCTGAGAGCATGTTCCAGGGCATCATTTCCTATAAATAGTCCGCACAACACATGTTTTTCATTAACGGATCATATCACATGGTCTAGTGTGATAAATTACTCTACTGGCAAAGGATTCCGATGCATACATGAATAGCTTGCACAGATATCATGCCATTACTGCTAAGTTGTCCTCCATGTGACTTATGTTTATCTAAAATAAAGTTAATTTTGATTGCCAACTTGCTGTTGTAGTTACTAAACTCAGCTATTTGTAAACCCAGCTAACACATAATTGATTTAATACCAATATGAATATATAACAAAGCAAAGTGATGTTTCTCAGGTTCACGAACACATTTGACCTCGCATTGTTTCTAAAGTAGAGGCAAGGGAGTTCTGAAAAACAGCATGCTATTGTAACGCGCTCTGTCATGCATGTTTCTAGTCTGCTTATAGAACGCCCTCCCTTTTGGTGTTCTTACAACAGCTGAGTTGATTACAGACCACACAGTTACTTAGCAACAGAATAATAGATTGAACAAGTCATGACTCCGATGATTTGGTACTGGTTCATTGCTATTTTAATGCTTCTGTTCTCTGACTGTGAGAGATTTGTCGCGGAAAACACGAGGCCTGAAGTGCTAGTCCACTCATTTACCTGTGTGTGTCGATGTGTGTATGTGGCATGGTCCTGTGCATGTATAGGTGCTGTGATAATTTTGCTTTCTATCCAGTCTCAGTCCATAAACCAAAGGTTTGGACCACTTAAAATTGATTAAAAGAAAGACAGTGGAGTGCTTTATAATATTAGAAGCAAGACACATAAGACAGAGTGTTTGAAGGGAAAAATAAAGGAGAGTTGAAAATATGTGACAGAAACCATTTGACCATGCATTTGCTATTCACATTTATTCCATGTAGGGGCATGAGGGCTGGAACTTGGCTTTCATTGGGTAAGAGTGAAGGCACACTCTGGATGGGTTGCCAGTTCATCACTGGGGCACAATCACACTCTCCCATCGGGTCAATTTGGAGTCATCGGGGCATGTATATGATTCTGGATCATTTTTTGTAGCATTGACATTTCATGCCTGATTAAACTCATTAATTCCACTAGTATTGATGGTTACTGTTGTTAAAAAGCCAAGTGCCTTAGAATTCAACAATGAATGTTTCTTAATTTCACAGAAATGGGAAGTTACTCAACAACTAGCAAATTGTGAAACAGAAACATCTTGAGTCATATTTTATTGATAGTACAAAATCAGTCAGTTCAAAGTATCATCATGCTGAATTTCTGGTCAGCGAACTTAATGGTCGCAGAACTTAATCATCATGTTTGTACTTTTCCCCTTGACTTATTCCTGATTTTGAACTTTAGATATATCTTTGCTCATCAGTGATCATCTAATTTTAGTTGAAATCTATATATCCACAAGTCACTAATAGTTGTTTGGTTGGCATGAGGTTAGTCATGTTACAATTATTTTCATCAGCTGAGTATGACAAGATTTTTAATAGTTATTTTCAAATATTCTTTTCATGTATTCTTATTTTCAGTATTCCCGGGTAATGTGGAGATTTTATGGGGATAAATGCTGTATTCTCTTTTTTAAAGAAGACAAATCATGAACCAAGGAATAGCACATTTTAATACATGGTCTTACCACAGAATTATGGGATATAGAAGATGTGTTATATTAACTGAACTTGAGAACACAGTATCTTTCTGTTTTGCAGTTGAGCATATTTGATGCATGAATTTAGAAAGAGCTGAAGTCCCTATGCTTTATAAAGTATATCTGACCAAATATATCAAAATGAAAGCTGTAGCTCAATGGAAGTGATTTATATTTTCTTTTCCTTTTTTGCGCACTGCTATCATCCAAGAATAAAAAAGAAACAATAAAACACTGATTATCCTGAAAAAAACATAACAATTGGCTTCGGAACTGTATCCTATAATATTGCAGTAGAAATAACATTAACCAGGAAATAGATTTTATAAACTTAAAGAAGCAAAAGGAGAGAAAACAGAACATGTTGTCTGGTCATGCCACATGTTAGCTAAAGAATGATGACACAATGTTTTGAGTGTATTAGATGAAAAATAAACCACGTTTTGTCACAGTTTAACTGTCACAAAAGAATGTGTCAAAAAAACAACAACCCCTTCCACGGGAAACAAAACAAATGCATGAATTATGTGCACACGATTACAGCTGCTGGTGCCACCAATAAGAACTATTCTGTGATGGCTTTATTGCTACTGCCCACCCCTACCCTCTGTCAGGTCAGCGTGCATACGGTGCCCCCTTCTGCCACTCTCACTTGTTTCTCATTGAATGGTGACAACACTGATAATATTTAATGCCATCAAATTAGGAGACCGATTAAACCAACAATTTCCCATATGTGTGAAAAGCACAGCCGTGTATGGAGGAGTCAGTTCATGGTGAACCTGTGCTTGTGAGAAACTATGATTTTTGTTTGCCCAAGAGGTGTACAAAAGTCAATTTGGCCTGATGAAGGCCTTCAAGTTCAATTCAGTTAATTTGCCTGTGATAGTAATCCTTTGTCCGATGAATGGTACAAGCATTGATGAATAGCCTAATGAATAACATCAAAGTTTTATAGGCCTTTTTTTAAGTTAATTTTAGTTTAAAGTAAGACAGTGTCAGTTTGGTTTATCTTATTTGTTCTCTTACCTAATCAACCAAGGTTCTCCTGGCAATTTTCTCAAACATGTTTATATAACATCTCCCTGTGTTAAATGCAGTGTTATGAATAACCTCATGCCCTTACACCTAATTTTCACATCACTGCAGCTAGATTAAAAACATGACAAATAAACACTTGAGTTATCCAGACCAAATTAATTTCACATTTCTACACCACTCTGGTATGTACACCAAGGGACTATTTTTTGTCTTCCTCTTTTTCTTGTTTTGTTGGCTGCTTGTCCAACTTTCTCAACCTATTCCACCTGCTGTCCTCTGCTCAATAATCACTTCTGAGTGCTGGTGACATTTCACTGGCTCATATCCCATACATGAAAGTAAGGGTCTGAGCACAAAAATACAAAGAAGCTGAATGAAGAAGGAAAACTATTGTGATGCATCTAAATACAGCAAGTGACCTTTTACTGAGATGACTGACTCTTAGATCTGTTCATTGTGAGGGGACCGAGACAGTGTTTGATCTTTTAAACACTCAGATGTCACAGGCAGTAGTACAATTACAAGACAGCTGAAGCACAGGAAGGGGCTATTGATCAGGTGAAAGGATAAGAAAAAAAAAACATGAGTACAGACACATTCCTGAGAATGTGCAATGAGAGGAAGTTTAAATTTATCACATACTAAACATGAACATTTCGGTACAAGCTGGTAAAATCCCACTGTGAACATTTGAACCTGGGAGATTTCCGATATGCAGCATTTCCGTTTGCTTAATTTATTATATGCCTCACATATTATTCTATGTATTTAAAAATGTAATTGTATGAAAACAGAAATTTTAAAAAAGGTTTCAGGATGTTGGTGATTTAGTGCATGTACTGCTTGGTCTGGTAATGACTGAAACAATGGTATCAGGGATTGTAAGGGCACGAATGACGAGGAACTGACTAACATCAAAGTTTTAATTCCTTGTAATTCCTCAACTCCATGCACTTACATTTTGGATATCATATTAATACCCCATCCATCCATCCATCCATCCATCCATTATCCACCATTTATCCGGGTGCGGGCCGCAGGGGAAGCAGCCAAAGCAGAGAAACCCTGACTTCCCTGTTCGGTACCACTTCTGCTAGCTCCTCCAGGGGGATCCCAAAGCGCTCCCAGACCAGCAGAGAGACATAGTCCCTCCAGCGTGTCCTGGGTCTTCCCCTGGGCCTTCTCCCGGTGGGAAGTGCCTGGAAGCCCCTCACCAGGGAGGCGAACAGGAGGCATCCTTAGAGGCATCCTAATCAGATGCCAGAGCTACCTCAATTTACATTTGACGATTGAGAAGGTCTTCGAAGTACTACTCCCGCCAACCCACAACGTCATGAGCCAACTCACCACCAGGTAGTGGTCAGTGGATAGCTCTGCCCCCCTCTTCACCCGAGTGTCCAAGACATGCGGCGGCAGATCAGATGAAACGACAACCCGATTATTGAGCTGTGGCTAGGATGTCCTGGTGCCAAGAGCACATGTTGACACCCTGAACATGGTGTTTGATATGGACAATCCATGCCGTACAAAGAATTCCAATAACAAAACACCCCTCCAGGTCTCACTGTTGTTGTCAACGTGAGCATTGAAGTCCCCCAACAGAGTCCCCAGGAGGGGCACCCTCTAGCACTCCCTCTAAGGACTCCAAAAAGGGGTAATCTACACTGCTGTGAGGCGCATAAGCAAACAACAGTCAGCACCCGTCCCCCCACCCGAAGGCGAAGGGAGGCTGAACCCCAATGTACATCATAAGGCGTCCTTTGGCTGCACATTGTCTAATCCCTTGCCCAGGACCTGTTTACCTTGGGAGACCATACCGGGGTTTGTCCTAGAACAACTCAGTCACACCCCACCGCCACAATAAGGTGGCCGCTAAGGAAAGGGGATTATTAATACCCCAATATTTTTTTTTTTTTTTACATAATTTACACTGTACATCATTTGAAATATTTGAAACAAGTGTACAAAAAATAAAAAAAGAAAAGAAAAAAGTCAAGCTCTCAAAAAATATTACTTTTCGATCTTCATGTGATTTCATCCTCTATCAAGCCATTATGCGGAGGATGTCCCCAAAATGACTGAAACTGCACACATCTTTCCAAGAGTTTGTATTGCTCAGTGACATATGGCTTCTATGCATCACTGCACACACTTCTTCAAGGAGTTAGTAAGAGCCAACTGACAACTTGGGGTTAGTGTATCACTAACGGCATCCCTAAAACTAAAGATAACTTTTTACAGTTTTGCACTGAGGACATTACAAAGCGATCTTTAGCTAATGGACCAGGATGTTTTGATAGTTTCTATCATTTTGGAGTCACCTCATGACTGTTTGAAAGCATCAAGCTACTGAAATAGAAAACAGACCATGAGACTGCAGACAAAAGTACAAACAGAAACATACATTATGTCATATTCAGCATTAGAGAACTTTGTGTTCAGACTTTGTTGGATGTTAGAGGTAATGATGCTCTTGAGTTTTAAAAATAAAGTGCTTTGAGAACCTACCTGCATTAGTTGAGAAAGTAAGCCATATCAGATCCAATTATTCAGAAACTAATTAACTTCCTGGAAATTTTCAATTACAACTTTCACAGTAATTATGAAACACAATAACAACAACTAATGACTAGTGGTTACTCCTTGGGGAACAAGTGGCAAATAAATCTTCAATGAAGGTCTTTTTAATCACAATTTAACTATCTTTACAAGAGAACAAGAAAATATCAAGCTAATTTAAAGGGATGTAAAGCATTGTTCATTGGTTGGCCTGTGTTGCCTGAAAGTGAACAGGCTGTAGGACACTGATATCAGCAATGAAAACAGGTTGGCGGGCATTAAACTGTCCTCGTTAAGCACAAAACTCATTATGGCATGCCCAGCTCCCCTGCAGATAAAAATAATCAGTATTGCCTTACATTTGGAGGAAAAATAAATACAATGATAGTTACATTTTTCTATCTGTACCTCCCAGAAAGGTTTGGTTGTCTGGGACCCATATGTGGAATGAGATAAAACCAAGAGGGGTTAGTAACACAGCACAGCTATGTAAGAGGCTGTAATGATATTCATTAATTTAAATTCATTTCAGCTTCTACTGTAGGAGGGCATGGAAGAAATGAGAGCCACTGAATTTCAGTCTGAAAAAAAACAGAATGTGAAGGTTTGAGTTGGGGGTCATAAAGTTAAGCTGGAGTCGCAAAACTGAGGAAGAAAGTAAAGACAAAAAAGAGAGGAAACGGTTGAGTTTTTCAAATTGAACTGCTTGACTGCACTCTGTCGAGGAATTATCATTTAGTATGTTTTTTTTAGCTGTAAGACGACTTCAGAGATGCAAAAAAAATATGCATGCATTTTATGGAAAGACAAGTACTTTAAATTCATTCAGAAATATATGGATGCTATTTCTTATCTCTTTTTTCTGTCAGGCAGAAACACATTTCAGTAAGGCCAACACTTAAATCTATTCAAATCCTACTCTGAAACCATCTAACACTGACATGATTTTAAACTGTGTTTGGGAGGTGAATATGCAGCATGTGAATAAGTTTGGCTGTCAGAATCTGCCAATATCTTCAGTCCTTAGAGATGTGTGTCAGTTCACTGTGTGGCACATCGATACGTTAAAGCTATTAGTGGAGTTTGCCCTCAACAACATATCATTCAGTCATGCACAGCCATGCTAAAGCCGAAACAATCCACAAACCCACTTAGACATCACAATTGTATTTGCACTTGTTTCCCAGAGGCCTGGCTAAGGCTCAATATTGTCTCTACATGTCACATTTTCTTTTATTTTTGTTTTCATTGTATTCAACTGTTGAACTATTAAATAATCCAGTATGTTCACTTGCAATTCTCTAACCTTGTATGTCAGTCAGGTCCTGGTGGATAAATGGTTCACAGTGAATTTGTCCCTGATATTTGTAGAGCAAACTTGTAGAAAATACATTTATGTAGGAAAGTGCATAAAGGCCAAGATGACAACTGTCAAGATATTGAACTTGAGGCTTTAATGGGAAAACAACGAAAAGGGCGCCGCTGCACATGGTCTTACTCACAGCTGAGTCTTTCTTTGCAATGTTTCCATCCGTCTGACACCCATTGGATATCTGAGCCTATGTTCATCTCCACGGATACAAACTCTGATACACAATTCATATTTCCTTGGACCACTACTTGCTGCCATTATGGAAAGCATTTACCATGGCATTATTAACCTATTATTCCAATAAACATCTGTAATAAAATAATTCTCATTTTACTTTTTACTTTAAAGTTGCATTAACCTTTCCCCGACAGATTCTCAATGGGTTGAGTTCTACAGTCTGGAAAGTTCTGAACCTTTCATTTTTAAACCTGATCAAGCTGTCATTGTCATCCTTTATCCTGCTGTAACATCAAAGAGGAAACATATTTGGTTACTGAATTAAGACTGAATTTTGTTTTGTTTATTTTTAATTATTTATTCATGTAAGCTGTTGAGTCAAGTCAATTTTACATCTTCATACAGAATACAGGGCTCCGCAAAACCATTTTGGTGCCAGTGTTTTGAAAAATTGCATCGACTGTCCTTTTCACATTCTAGTTTTACTTTGTCTAAAGTGAAAATGTGATCCTTGATTTAAAAGTAAAAAACAAAAGTGCTTTACCAGCATCAATTAACAATAAATTTTTATCATATACATATAAGCTATAACAACGTCCGAGTTGCACCATCTAAAAACACCCAGTAAATATTCAGTTATTGCAGAATTCAAGGCACAAAGCAAGACTTTGACCATATTGCTGAAGTGCTGACAATATTTGAAAATTAAGCCTTGTGAAATCCCTGTTAGTGTTGACTCAGCAGTGGGGAGGCAAGGCATGTTTACTGATTACTTGGATCCATTTCACACTTAAAATCCAAGAATATTCGAATCTGGGCTTCTTTTAATTAAAGCATCTCTTTGAGGGTTGTGTCATGGTGTTCTTGGTAAGCAGTAAAATAGACGGCGTTATAATTTGCGTGCGTCTCTCTAACGCTCAGTGAAACTTTAAAATCTTAAACTCACTAAAACCCAAACATGTTTTAAAACACTTTTGTTTTCTTTTGTAGGTTCATGGTAACGCAGTGTTTTTAACTATGTTAAACCACTTCCTCTGATCCCTTCCTTCTCTGTCCTGAGAGCTGCAGCCATGCAATTATTGATGAGACTGTCTTTTCAATAATTCAGCCATACATCTGATTAGCCAATAGGATTGATGATGGGATTCTGCTCTGAATCCTCACACATCAATCCCCTACTTGGCCCTGGGCTGTTGTTATCTCTCCCACTCTGTCTTTTAGCTCTTTTGTCTTTGTCTCTGTCATTCTGTCTTTTTTTTTCTGTTTGCTTTTTGTTTCTTTACCTAATAACCTACAGTAGTGCCTTACCTATCACGTACATCTGTCTTCCAGCAGTTTCAGTCCGATCTATTCAATTTCTGCTCACTGCAATTATCCAAGTGCCTCGTCTTCATATTTTTTGCAAGTTCAGGTGTGACTGGCCATGAATTGATACCCATATCCAGTTTGTCCACTCACACCAAAACACCAAAAAGGATGGAGGTGACAGTGAATGGGGCAGGATTCCCATTACGTCAGTGAGACTCTGGGTACAAAATACTTTTTTTTTTCTTTTTATACAACACGGAACAATAACCATCCTGCATATTTCACAGCGCACATCAGTGTCCAAAAAATTGTGCGTGAGTGAATCGCTCTTTTCTTCCTCTCAGTCAATGTTTTTCACTGTAGTGTGTGTTGTAGGAGCAGGGGTGCTTTTTTTTTCTCTGCAGGGCAGTGTACCAGACCATGCAACTGTGAACGGAGGGAAGAGAACTTGCCAGCAAAGAGCTAAAGTGTTAATTACTTATCGATCCAATTTAGTAGATGACTCCCTAAAAAGGTGGAGGGCAGCACAGTGCAGAGCTGAAAAGGCGAGAGAGGAGACAATCTACCGCTCAAAAGTCCCTCAGAAGCTCATCCTCTCCACACTAAATGTTTACAACCAATCTCTGCTCTCTGAGCCATGCCCAGCTGGATTGCCTGGAACCTCACTATCAAGCTACTTTCTAACCTCTGTTCAACCGTTGTTCCACATTTCCTCCCATCATTTTTATCCATAACCTCTCAACTATGTCATCATAAACTTTCACTTTGTTTGACTTTTTCTTGGCACTCTGTGGATTCCTCAGTGATTCAGTATCAGTATTCTTTTTTCTCTGTCTTTTTTAAATCTCAGTGTAATGTTTTTACTTTGTTGCTTTGTCACATCATTCATCTGCTCACTATTCCCTTCATCATTTCTTTCTCTTAATGTCTTGTCTCCTGCTTTTCCCTCCCTGATGTAAGTCCCCTGCTTGCAAGAAATTGCTCTCCACTGTAAAGGTTAGATAAAGCAGCATCGTGCTGTGTACTGTTGAAACAATGTTTGTCTATTCCTGTTTTCCACCTCAGAGCACAAGTTTTTTAGTTTATTTTTTTCCAGGAGAGATATTTATTAAGGACGTGAAATGTCAGTCTAATAATTGGACATTTTTATTTTATTTTTATGATTAGCGAAAAAATAAATAAATACAGAAGTTGAAAAAAAAAGGGTTACTTGAGAACTGTCCTCATTAACGGTCACATGAACAAGCCAGATAGGGAAAATAAAGACTGCGGACAGATTCTGTCAAAGTAGTCCAATTCAGGCTTTGCTGGACAAACATATTAACGTATATATATAAATTATTTAAACATAAAAATTTAAAAAAAAAACTAAGTTGCAAGACAACAATTAAAGTGATTACCTTGTCCGGTAGGGATGGGACGGTTTCTGAAAACAGTCTGTACCGTTCGGTTCGACACTCTCGGTTCGGTTCACGTGTGTTGCGTACGGTTCATGCACTGCTCCTTTTTATCAGAGGGAAGCGTGTTCACTCCAGAGCAGAAGGGGGCGCTACTGCGCCCAAAGCCAACCACCAGTAGTAAACAAGAAGAAGAAGAGAAGCAGCGTAGCCGATAAAAATCCGACGTGCCAACAGCAGTTTCTAGGTCTACTGTATGGACCAGTTTGCATTTAGAGGGAAGCACATGTTGGAATTAGCACTATTTCCTCTCTTGCAATGCCAGAATCTCACATACTTTTAACCTAAGACTGTCACAATAATGTATCAAATGTTAGACTGTTTTTTTCTTTCAGTTTTAACTAGGGATGGGGATCGAAACCCGGTTCTATCAAGGACCCGGTTCCACTTTTTTCAAAACCCGAAAATCAATAACGTTTGGGCTTATCGATACCACTATCGAGTCTGGTCGTTTTTTTATTATTACAATAGTAATTGTGAAATCCGTGTTGTAATCGACAGCATACAAGCTAGTTAGGTTGAAAAGTAAATAAAGTTTCAGACGTGCTGCGTGATGATGTGTTCAGATTGGCTCAGTAAAACGACAATTAGGTTATCATGATGCGTTCAAGTGTAACGTAAAGAAAAGGGAAATTGAGTTTTTGGCAAGAAACATGCGTAAAACAGTTGTATATTGCTCTAATTATTTTAGAATATATAATTAAACTACTGATGCCAACATTTATTAAAAATTAAATTTAATCTAAAATACAATTATTTGTTAAATATTGTCGCATCGTCTTTCCACCAAATAACAGAAAATTATCGATAGTGGTATCGATAAAGACTCGGATCGATAAGGAGTATCGATATTAATAAATATTAACGATCCCCATCCCTAGTTTTAACCTGCCTATACAAGACATAATAGATTTTCCTAACAATCAACATATACCGAACCGAACCAAAAACCGTGACAACGAAACCGTGAAACGAACCGAACCGTGGATTTTGTGAACCGTCCCACCCCTATTGTCCGGTAATTAATTGGACAAGGTGAATGTTTGGTGTGGTCAAGTCCTTAATACAAAATTTAGTTGTTACCCCATATACTGAACAAAAAGACTTATATGCTTTTGGTACTTAAAGGTATAGATTTAGGGAGATTTATCAAAAGTCACTGAACCAATTTCATAACCGCATGAACCACCAATGAGGGTCCTTTACCTTTTTTGTCTGGATCATGCATTACATGTACAGGCACAAGTTGGATTGGGTCGAGACCAAACATATGTCATGGGAAACTTGCTGAGTCGGCCTTATACATTCTACATTTAGGTGCAGTAGCTGTTCTTATGTGTACACATGGGAAAATGTCTGTGAACATCATTCATCTTGTGTGTAACTTCCCTCGGTCTGTTCTCCTGCTGTCCCTTGAAACTGCCTCTGACCATTTGGCTCCGTGCGTGTGCGTGCCCCTGGGTGTTTCAGTGGACATCTAGTAGCTTCGCCTGCCGCTGTGCTGAAGGCACATGTGTCTGCGATTATGATGTTTGTAAATACACACAAGTGTGTATTTGAAACATGTGGACACTTGTGTGAATGTGGTCTTGGTTTGCTGGCAGCCAGGCACATTACTCTGTCATAGTGGAGCCGTGCTCATATCTTACCTTTAACAGCCAGATAGGAAAACCACTCCACTTTTGATTTAAGGTGAGAAAAATGGTTTAGAGTAGTGCTCCCCCCCTCTACCTGCACTCCTTATAGTTTTATTTAGCAATTTTCTACCTTCCTGGCTGTGAGATGGGATTGTAGTCTGATGTTCTGTCAAGTGCTGCGTCATTTTCTCTCACCATAAAGGCAGCGGTATTTTTGGGATAGCTTATCTAGATAAGTTCCAGCTGTAGTTTTACTTTCGGTTCAAAACACACTTCCCCTTTGAAAAAATAAATAAAGAAATTAATTAATTAAAATAACCATTGGGTAACCCTATACAAAAAGTTGAGTGAAGATGTTTTTAAAAAATATATAATGGAATACCGAGAGATAAAAAAAAGAAAAAAGAATGAATCTCTGTTTGAAAGCTTAGGGTCAGTATCTTTGTATTTTTAAAGATTGAATTTGACATCTACAAAACCTGAAATGTTTAAAATACTTGAAGAAAACAGTTTTTAAGACATTTATATTTGCCTATTTACCAGTTTGCAATGATAAAATCCATCTATGCTATTTCTTGCAATTATCTGTTTGATGGCGTTTAGTGTTCATTCGTTGGTGTTCATGTGGTGACGGAATCTTAAGGTGAGCATTGGCTCATTGGCTTTCACACTGGCTGTGGTACACTTAATAAAACAGCGTAACAGAATTTAATAAACTCTCAGAAAAGTTACCAAAAAACCTCTGGCGAAGAGCTCAAAAAGCAGAGTTTTAGAATTCCTACTGTTAAGGAATCAGTGAGGACTGGACCCAAATGCAAACACAGAGCTGCTGGATAAAGGAATAACAGGTGACTTATTGGTTTAGAGGGAGAGTAGAGGTACCAGGGAACCAAGAAGGGTATACAGGATCCAGATGGAGGTGCTAAAAGTCCTTGGGGAGCAGGGCTTGATGGTGAGCTGAAGGGAGATCCAAAAGGAGTGCTGAACAGACAGGAAATGACCACACAGGTTGCAAGACAGGCGTCGATTGGAATCTCAGAGAGGCAATCATCTGGCGTGGGAAACCTGGACCGAGCAGGCATATGAAGGGTGCCTGATTGCCAACAGGCTGCAGGTGTGTTGCTGAGCAGGACCCAGGAACCAAAGAGTATGATCATCACAGCCACTCCTTTAAAACTTTTCTCGTGTAATTTGTTGACAGTGCGAGCCATTTTGAGAACTGAAACAACTTCTATTGCACTTCTATTGTAAAATCACAAAAAAAGAAAAAGACTGTCAGAATAAAACCTGAAAGTGCACAACACTGTGTTAAGGATGTAATTATATACCATTTGTCTATATGCTTTTAAGTTTTCCATTTTTTTGTATCTAATTTAGCAATTAAAACAATTTAAAATGCAAAGGTTTAACAAAGAACAAATATGCTATCAGAAACTGCTGAACTGGAGTTTGTGGTTTTGGTATAATTAGGATGTTTTCATAAAACACATTCAACAGTCCAGACTTAAACATTGGACAGTGATACCTAACCATGGAAAATTTCCTTTCCAGATTATAGATGTCTTCAGATTCCCGGATAGCAGGTTTCAATTCGGTTGGAATGTTTAGCAGGGGAGCAAAACAACACTGCAGCCAACACTGTCCAACAAGAGACGTTATATAACCTAATTTCACTGTCTAGAATATCATTAAAATAGGAATCAGCAGGACTCACTGTTGACTGGCAGAAATACACACAGCTCACACACACAGCTCTTACTTTGGGCAAGGCCTGTGTAAAAGTGAGTCACAGAGCCGTCAGAACATATGTGGAGCTCACATCCTAACTACCTTCACAAAAAATAATAAAATGAGAAGGAGCACTGTGGATTTAATATAGTCATTATTTTGATGGGAGTCCAACCAGGCACAAACTTACCAACATTTCTATGCACAGTCATAATTATTTGGAATAACAGTCAGCTGGCCAGCTCTTGCTCTCTTAAGAAGGCTATCAAGCACCAAGTAAGACCTTTACAGAGCAGTATAACAATGCCAAGAAAGTACTATGACTATTATTATTTTAATAGGATTCATTTACTTAAATATTTATTTATTTGTTTATCTATCTATTTTTTATACATACATGTATGTATGTATGTATGTATGTATGTATGTATGTATGTATGTATGT
>CAJRST010037777.1:11324828-11351936 GCA_907169785.1 Menidia menidia | reverse complement strand
AGTGTACTTAATCATTTATGTGGGACTGCCAGTAATTAAAGTTGAAAATCAGCAGCTTTTCTTCCTGCCCACACAAACTGCCAAAACACGTTTGCACTGTATGTGGATGAAAACTAATATCACTTCTATTCCATTATTTCGATGTTATCAAATTAAGATGCGCAAAAGGACTAATACATCAAACAAACGAATGACTGTAATAGTGTATGGGAATAAATCATGATACTCGTACTGTAATGATAATGAGACTCTGGTAAATAATGTGTTTATTGCGCCCAGTAATTATAGCTGTATAAACCAAAACAAACAGACTACTGAGTCCAGAGGAGGAGAGTTTAATGATTCTCCATAGACTCAGTATAGTTCTTGGATTGTTTCTGGTATCAGTATGTTCTCATTTCTACCATTTTTTGTTCCACATTTCTCCATTGGGGACAATTCTGATTGCTTTGCTATATTTTATTGCTATATTTGCTATATATTTTTTTGCTTCTGTTGAAGGGGCTGTTCAGAATATATTATTTTTTGTGTACATATAATCAACTTTAAACATAAAATAAATCATTCTGCATACTTTGATTCTTAGTTTAATTACAGAGACTTAAAGGCATCAGCTGTCACATCACTGAATAAAAGTAATAAAAGCAAAATCTCACGATTTAACAAACTGCTCGTAAACCTTCCACACACACATGCACACACACACTACGGCTATTGCTGTTATTTAAACTTGATCATTCAAATATGAAGACTTTCATCCTTGAGCAAAAGCATTCAACGATGAAAATTGGAAATAAAAAATCGCAAAAAAATCTCAGTAAAAAAAAATATTTTAACAGTATGTTCGTCCTTGGTTGCTATTGCTTTATGAAGCGATTTTCTTTTATTAAAAAGAAAATGGTTAAGCGTTAATCAGTACTTTCTTTCAAGAAGGCTTTGCTCGAAGTGATGTAATGATACTTACCGAGCCAACAAGTGAACTTCTTACACCATTGGCAGTTCAAATGACAATAACATTTTTGTTTGCACTCCTTTCAACTAATGTTTTTCAAACTAACAGAGCATATACATAAAATGAAACTGTCTCTCTTGCTGTCCTTTGCATTTTGCGTAATCTAATATTAGAGATGTCGTTCTGTTATTTAAGATTTTGTATGGAACATCTGTTTTGGGTTTAGTAACAGCCTTCTTTTCTGAATCTAATAAAATGTCCTTTATGAAATGTATTACACATTTTTTTTAAATTAATAGAATTTTGGTTTTTATTTTAGATGACGAGTTAAGTCCTTATAGTTGTTGAAGCTATCTACATGTTTTAACAATTCATCATTACCAGCAAATTGTGCTGACTGGGACTTTAGATTCAGATTTACTGCCAACAAGAAGGGTCGATTTCTTCTGGTTTGTTACTAGCTTTTGTTTTAGTGGTGAACAAAAGTGCTCATTGGTCTTCTTGTTGTGGTCAACCTGTTCAGGAACAAAATCCTCTTGAGAGGCAGTTTGTGTGAAATCTATGTCAAGCAATTTTCAGTGTCAGTGGGGTGTTGTCGTAATGTGGTTGTCGTGACCCAGGTTCCCTCCTAGAGTGTTGAGCAGTCCCTGCCGCCTGTGAGTCACTATTTGGTAAGTCGCTGACAAATTCTGTTCCTGGTGCATTAAGCCTGAAGTTCCATCAAAGGTATGTCTAAAGTGATTATTTCACTGTTGGGGTGTGTAAATCTTTCACTCAGTTATTGATCCAGCTCATGCTTTGGAGACAGAGAAGACTCCTGTGTGGCATTGGATTTCTGCACAAAGTTATACCATGTTTAGACGTTAGCCGAGTCAGATTGCAGGATTGTTTTTTTCCGAACTGGAAAAATATATTCCCAAAGGACCCGCTAACACATTTAAATGCCTTTAAATGTTTTCTTTGTTTGTTTGTTTTTTCATCAGTTGACCTACTGTGTAGCTCCTCTTTAAATTTGACCTATACTGGTCTTGGCCATTCAAGAGGAACACTAGTCGATTGAAGTCATGGGCCTATTGATTTGTTTGTCTGTATAAATAATCATCCGAGTGTCCCTGTTTGATGCAAAAGATGTGCTGTGTATCACAGTCACCAGCCAACTGACTTCATTGTTCATCTTCTGATCCACTGTGCTCACTTTCATCACCCCAGTGTAGTCCAGAGATTCGATGACAAATTGCTGTAATAAAAGAGATTATGAAAGAGTGCTTCATGTTTTAAAATATATCACCACTTTTTTTTTCCAAGAAAACAATATTTTATTCCTCTCTCCCTACTGCCTCAGTCTGCCATTTTCTTTGTCTTTTCATTGGCTTTCTTCCCCTCGCTTCTTCCAATTTCTCATTGCCATTATAGCCTTTATGTCTCTGAATGTTGATGACAGTCAAGACTGTGGCAAAGGGCCAAGAGCAGGAAGGAATGAGGCGATGAGAGAGAGAGTTTCGGGGAGAGAGAGAGAGGATGAGAGGAGCAGAGATTTGCAAACAAATTTAATAATGAGCCTGCAGAATGGAGTCACCTCCCTGAAAGAGAGCAAAGAGGAGAGTGAGGGGTACTGGGAAAAAAGGAAGGGAGGGCAGATGCAAAGCTAAAGAACTGGAAAAAAAATGTATAGCCTATGTGCCACATCAATTTCATCCACTCCAGATATCAGGTGATTGCTTTACACCTGTAACTATGCATATCACATAACCTGGATTGCAGGATCCTTGTAAATTATTATTGATAATAATGATAATAGTATTAATCTATTTGTAGGTTTAAGATCTGTTTCAGCAGTTACGTCTAACAAATGTGAATGTCTAATAGTTTTTGTGATCGGAATACCCCCCCTTCCCTGGCAGCCTAGTAGCTTTTTCCTGTGTAACCATGAATAAAGATCATTTTATTGCCCGAAAATTGTTGGCATTTTGCTGGTTTTATTGTCAACAATCTGGTTAATTGCTCTAGCCAAATCATTCTAAAAAGAACAATTGAATGCAGTTAGCTCTTCCTCTCCCACTTTCAGTCTCTCCTCATGATGACACACTAACTGAGGGGAGAGAGACTCAAAATGTTCCCATTAATGAGATATTAACATAATCCCTCTTTCTAATTATCCCCATTGATTACATGCAACAGTTGAAGAGTAGCAACGCCACCAAAATCCATTCACTTGGCAACATACAGTAAATGAGAAATGAGAGTTGGGTGAGAGAAATTGCTTCTTTGGTGTTCTTGTAAGACCCTTTGTCACTTTAATGAACAGATAATCTATGCGTGATGTATACTTTAAAGATTAGTGGGTGACATCTTTAGATACAACAGTTTCTGTAAATAATGGGCAATCAATAGTGAAATTGCAAGAGAAACTTTTTTATTGCCATTAGGTGAAAGATAAACATATATATTTTCCATTTCCATGTATCCTTTGGCATCTTGTATAATGTGGATTTGTTTTTGCTGTTAATCGACGCACAGCTCCCTGTGTAAGTCATTTACATCATTAGCACTCTGTGTAGAAAAGAGTGGTGTCCGATAGAATAACTATGTCAATTCCAAATTTATGTTGAGCTCAAACATTTCGTCTGGTGGTGCCCTGCCAGTGGATTTTGTCCAGTCTGAAGCCAAAAAACAATGCAATGCAGGTTTATAACATAATTTATCAATATCAAAATACAAATTATCTTAATGAAAAATATTCACACCAATATTTAAGTCCTGGTATCACAACAAATTTTAAGAAGTCGTGCATTTTTTAAAAGTAAGCGATGCTTGAATGTCTCTACTACCCAATTAGTCTGCACCTGTGGCAAAGGAAAGTTAGATAAGAATACACATCAGATAAGCACTTCATCTCATTTTACGGTCGCAGTCACTGTCGAGGATCAAAATGAAAATAAAGCTGTGATGCCAAGCAAAGTGCCATGTTACATCATGACACATATAGGATATTGGGACATTTTTGGGAAGGACACAGGCAAATTTAGGCAGCATCCACAATCCATGTAACAGCACACGGTTACATGAGCATTCATTTACAGTTTGCTCCGAAATTCAAACTGAGGGTTCTTACAGTTAACTGATGAGAAAAAGATTACTATGAACAAGATTCCTTTGCTATGGTATCTAGTACTACTCGATACTCTGTCAAATTGTTTGTTTTAGAAAACACAAAGTCTGCATTTGGATGAAGGAGTGGTAATGGGATGGAATGGTTAAGCTTTGGGCTTTTGTGTAATATAAGATAGTGATAGATGTGATTTCCTTGTATAATTTTATTTTTAAATGTATTTATTTTTTAATTTTTTTAGAAACAAATATACATTTGGTTTGCAAAATACTTCTGTCGCATCTTGGTTTGACTTGGATAAAAACACAATGTTGATTACCTTTTTTCTTTACCTGACCCAACTTCAATTTCATCATGATGTACAACATTGTGCTGGTTGTCCTCATTTGTATGTAAACAAAAACAATATGTCTCTTCCAAATCATCTTATAAAATTAACATAACTTTTTCAAGATTAGGGTTACAAGACAGTTGTTGAAAGTATAGTTACTCTGTAGCAGTTTTTCTCTGTAGCACAAGGTTGTTTTAGGGACCATAAGAGGTTAGCTGGATCTGACATCTTGAACCAGTATGGTATTTGTAGTTTAGTGGAAGAAAACGGGCTTGATTAAGAAATATGATGATGCAATGTGCCACCAGCGGCATCTTCTATAAACCTTCTCATTTGGTCAGTCCTTAAACTAATCTGTAAATCTTTTAATAGATTCCTACAAACTCTATATACAGAATATTTAAATACCTGAATGACTGCTGAAAAAGGACGTAGTTTAAATACATTTCATATCCGGCATTTTTCCTTTAACTGCCTGCACCGACCTATCTGACACAACACACCTCAACTCTTAGTGAACGTTCATTTGAATCAATGAATTATTAGTACTTTATTTTTTGTTGTTGCCTCATTGCTTCTTTTTTGTTAAAGTCTCTCACTGAGCAAGGATCAATAGCACAGGGCCCTTCAGTGACACAGAACTACGGAAAAAAAGTGGACATTAATTGAACACAGTGGACATACTCTATCTGTGTATAAGTGTGGTGCCCAGTGAAGGAAAACAGCAACCTTTTCCGGTTTAAACTTTCTTGAATTGAGCCTTTCATTCACAGGACAAACTGGTGCAACACTCACACACTTTTCTGCCCACATATTCATTACCTGTATGAATTATAGCAGCTTTCCTAAAGCTGCTTAATGAACCCATAAAATATATTCTTAGATATTAGTGATCTCGTCTCTGCAGGCAGATGAATTATCTTCTAACTGTGGTAAACACAAAACATAATGTAAAACAAAAGTACTTTAATACTGATAAACTGTCAGAGCAGGGAGTGTCTGAGTGAGGCTTTTGTTCAGGTATTTCACTACTGACAATCAGACGACTTGCTTTTAAATGTCAATATTCTTACAAGCGTCTACATACAGGCTTCATATCTCTTTGCCTTTAATTTAGAATAGCCGGTTTTGAGAAGGTTCTGTCACTGACAACTTTATTTACAAAGGACGACTCACAGATTGAACAGCTTTGGTCAGTTTCTTCTTGTTTTTTTGTGCAATTTGCATATTTGCAATCTTAAAAATGAAAAACTACTGTGCTGTCTTTTTCTGACATGTCTAAGTCATATTTCAACTACATGTCTGCACACTTGTACATCTTTCTTCCAGTGAACAGAAATAATTTGCAATCAAAGACTTAATGATTAAATTGGCATCCTCAATCTGTCCTGCCATCCTCAGAACTAATTTCTGGGTCCATCTAAGCATCACCGTTCTCACCCATTTAATGAAGATTTGCTTTACTGTTAAAACAGGACATGTTTTGAATGCTTTAAAAACATATTTAAATGCAATTTAAATAAATATAATACGATTCTTGATGACAGCTGTCAGCATGGCATTGGAGACTAATTACCAGACTCATCATCCACCTCAAACATATTCCCAGTTGATTGTTTGTCTCCTTAAAAGTAGTTTTTCATACATTCAGCTGCTTTAGTCTCTATCAACTTCGGTATTCTTATTAAGGGCTTCTCATATGATCCTCAGATCTTTATAATGTCCAATTTCTACATTACAAAGCACTTTTCATCACTCCCTCAACAAGAAGAAGGAAAGTAGCTCATGATGAGGGGATTAGTTATAAGTGAGTAGAGTGACAAGAGCCAAAATAGTGTAGTGTATGCATCAATGTCAAGATTCTTTTGCATTAAAAAGAAAAGTTTTTTTAGGCAAGCAAAACAAGAAGCTTGGAACTGATAAATACAGCCAGCATTAACTGTTTCACCACTTCTCAGCATTTTGATCACAGGTAGTGACACTGACGACACCAGCACCTTTCCGAAACGTCTGACATTTTGAAATAAAAAGCACTGGCAATAGTCACATAAAATGAGTCGAAGATATAAAACGTGCTGGTGCTCCCATAAACTATTTTACCTGAAAGCTTACAGAGAAAGAAATCTTTATCATCTTTCCAAGAGTTCCTTTTTAGCCAGTTTTATTATTTCTGGCACAGTGTCTGTGGGATATATCTAACATACCAATATGGCTTGTTGTGTGCCATCAGATAATACTGAATTGAAAAATATACACCCATGGCAGATAAACCAAATCATTTGGAGACAATTGCATGGGAAAATCTAATTGCATTTTTTATTTATTCTTTGTAACAAATCTTAAAAAGGAGAAATAACTGTTTTTCTGCCGTGATTAAGGAAAAAGCTTAACTCCACTCTGGCATATGTGAAACAGCTAAAAAAATAAAATAAAATCAGAAATGTGGGCACATTTGTTGTGCTCTGCAGTAATTCTTGGAACCACAGGAATTGATTTGACAATGATCTCACATGTCAACAAATCGTTCAGCATCATGACCAAAACCACTCATCGATTGAGTTAGTTTTTTCCATTTTGCATTTTTTCTCCCAAAGTGCCCTTAAAATTTAGTGCATGCAAAACCCTGCTGTTGTCATACTTCTGTGCCAGGGAAGCAGCTGCCACTGTGTTGAGGAATATGCGGGCATGCTTTGCCACCTAATATGTGATAGAAGAGGACAGCCAATATATACTTCTGAATGCATTAAGTAGATTGTAAAAGGCATCAACATGTAGAGGTTTGTTACCACGCTCGAGTGTGAGAACTTCAAAATAACAACACATACTGATGGAACTAATTCTCTTTAAAACCAAGAGAACATGACTAATCAGTCCTCATGAGTGTAATCTCACTGGGAGCCAAGGGCGGCATGACGTTCGAGACTGAATCTATGTGCTGGATTAGCAATGGGCTTTTGTTTGGGGAAATCCACCATGACATCCCAACAACCAACCCCACCCCTTTGCACTATCACACATCCTCCCATACAAAGACACAAGCCATTTTTGGGGGGTTTTCACATATGAACGTTAGAGAAAAAACATTTAACAATCTGAAAATGTTAGTCTAGAATATCAATAAGAACAGAATTGTTTTTTTCATCATGAGTAAGTTCTGCTATGGCCTATTGTCTGCCTGCTCTCTTAGAGTCCTGGCTTTATTCAATACACCCAAGTAATCTCCCAAGCATCATGCATTACACATTCCAGGTTTAAAAGGTTAGAACATCAAAACATTTGCAAAACGATTTTTCAGGAACCATTCCTTCCTTGACATGTCAGTGATAATTATTTTCCTCCCCATCTCACCTCCGGTATATAACATAGACCTTGTATTGTGTTTGGAACCGCTATTTAGAGATAGTGGGGATGCTCTGGATGAGCATTATAGCTGTTTCTCTGCAGGAGCCAGCTTCTGTACAATAATTCTCTCTTTTGGTTGTAAAAGCTGCAGGTTTTTGTACTTTGGAATTATGTTTTATTTAGCAAACATGGATTAGATGTAGTAACAAACAAGGGATGTGGGTGGAACTAAACTAGAGAGAGAATTAAAATACACAATATCAAGAAGAAGAAAAGTAAAATAGATGCCTTTAGCTTTTTATGAGTCTTGACTTAATCATTTAGGAGTACTGATTATACCTAGTATTATCATTAAGCAAAAAGTGCTTATTTGAACTTAAGTAGCTGCTGCATCTATTCTCTGGAGGTTTCTACCAATTTCCCTGTCTTCTTCTTGTAATATAGATTTTTACAAAATGCTAATTATTAAGGATACACTTCTCTCTAGTTTTCAGTTAAAATTGTCCAGTTCTTATAATATGCTGAAATACATCAATGAAGAAGCTTCTAACAAATAAAACAAAACAAAAAACAAACAAGCTAAATGAAGTCATTTCCATAAAGAGATATACGGGGAAAAATCTCAAGTCTGATTTTTTTTTATTTTTTTTATGTATCCCCTAAGTTAAGCTCTTGCTGAGGTTGCAATAGCTTGTGATAGATGTAGGGGAAAATAAATCCCTTCATTTATAGAAAAGGTTCTTAGGCTTTTGAAAAGTCAAAAATCATTTCAAAAGTCAAAGACTGAAATGAATCCTGTCAGGTGTTTTGTCTGCAGCTTAACAGACCAGTGCTGGCAGGTAACAGAGGGACTTCCTCTATAATCCACATGGATGAAACAGTGAATAGTTCAGTTTTTGGGTCCAGACCTGCTCTTTGTCTGCAGCACATGTTAACAATCACTAAAATCCTTTCTTTTTTCCACTTGCCACTCTGTCTGCAGTCTCTGTTGATCCATATCAGTTGTGTGGAGAGTTGCTGGCTGCATGTTTCAATAAAACACAGTAATACATTGATTGTCTTCCTGTTGTGATCTCATGAATATCCGAAACTAGTTAACTTTATTTGCCTGTGAGCTTGCATATTCAATGACAACTGAAAGAACAAATTATCTTAACCTTCTCCTCTACTTTTCTTTCTGTGAAGTCTTGTCTACTTGTCTGGATTTGGGGTCTTACTACAGGCTTTTGGAAAGCTTAATTTGTACACCTACATGTATACTTTGTTGTTGGCATGACAACTCACCAAATATTATACAAAGAGGCAGAAAAATTATTTCTACAGCAAATAGCATAGAATTCCTTATTTTTAAAAAGAAAGAAGAACTCAGCACAGTCAGAAAAAAAATGAAATAGCATGCAAAGTCTCCCTAAAATTGGAGCACCACTCTACAACTTTGACATCTTCAATAAAAGACATGTCTGTGTGACTTGTTAAGGGTCCCTGAATTTTTCACTTCAACTCTATTAGTCGTGCAGCTTTGGGTTCTCAAAATTGATTCAAATTCAAATAATTCTTACATGTAGTTTCCATTTTTTGTTGCTGCTCCATATAATATTTTAAAAGAATTACCCAACTGACGATGGCTGATTGTCTTGTCCTTTTCTAATGCGCTGACATTACTGTTTACTCTCCCTCAAACCCACAATAGATGGCCTCCTGGATGTGTTCCGATGTGAGGTAAAAGCTTATGGGGAGCTTGGAGGCTTTCTGTCATTGCGTCGATTTGCGGATTAGATTATTCATTTACTTCTGCTGGACATTTCTGTTAAGAGATCTCCCTGAAAATTCATTTAACAGCCATTCCACGCAAGTCCCAAGCTATGAGATTGTTTGTGGCTCAGGTTGTGTGCGTGTGTGTGTCTGTGTGTGTGTGTGTGTGCCCTACATCAGTTCAGGCCTCTCTGAATTCTTCATTAGTCATGTCTGTGTGGTTTAATTTTGTCCTGGCATTTATGACTCACTGAACACACATGCACCATCACACAAGCACAATAACTTAGGCACACATGCTAATGGAGTTTTGAAGTCACTGAGCTCTAAGCAGCTCACTGGCCAAGTCTTTCATCAAAGTGGAGGACCCCTGCTGGGCCACTACAACATGCTCCAAGACTGTGCTGGCCTTCTGAATAACCCAGAAAAAAACTTCCTCACCTAACTCTGCAGTACTGCCTTTCCCCCTTAGTTAATAAGGACGGCTTCAACATCAAGAACTCGAGAACGTTTCTCAATGTATAAGAATTTTCAGTTGAAAATGTCTCCACATTCATATTATGTCTTTGGTGATCTGCATATTCATATGAATTATGTATTTTTAAGTATTAAGTATTATTATATCATTCTTACGATGTTTACATCACTTTGAACAGAACACATTTTAATGAAAATGTTATGTTCAATTTGAATCAAACATGATGGTGATTTTGATCTTATTTGTATCTACTAACAATCTTAGAAAGCTGTTTTATTGAATGGAACAGGTTTTAATAGCAAATTATAACAATATAATTTTCATTTTTACTCTGTCTCTTTAAGTACTGTAATGGATGTAACTTAAGAATATCCTTTAGTTTGGCTATTTTCATGTAGTGACAAGAGAAACGGTACAGAAAGATAGGTGGAACCTATCTTACGTATGGGTCAGTCTAACTAAAAGAATTGACTTTTTTAAGGGGTGTCAATGATACTGTTTGGTGATTCCTTTGAGACATGCGGGAAGATTTTAAAAGACATAAGTTCCACAGTAAACTGAAAAAAAGATTGGAGACAGGAATGGACAGGAATGGCTGCCTAATATTAGCACGTTAAACTAACACTGTATGTCTAAGTTAATGTCTCCGAACTCTCTTTATAGAGAGCAAAGAAAGATAGACTTGCGGCTGGTAAGGTTTTTCGGGGGACTAATGAGGCTAAATGAGGGTCTTTTTGTTGATATTCTTATTTTTCTTTCAACAGGAAAGTAGTTTTTTTTTTAACCAAACTGCCAGACAAATACACAAAAAGCATGAAAAGTTGTGAAATGGAAATGGAAAAGGCAGATTTTAATTGTACTATATTTCAGGAGGAATTTAAAAGAGAAGCTCATACAAGGAAACACGCAAATAACCTCTGACTGATATCATGTTCGACTCCTGAACAACTATTATACAGCAAGAGGTAAAATTCTGACTTGATTTATGTTTCCACTGAAGTTTATAACTATCAGTGTTCAGTCAAGTAAATGCTAAAAAGGTCATGTTAAAGGGAAATGTTTCTTTCGCCTAAGCTATTAAAATAAGTCGAATCTCAACTGGTAACAGACACTTGTTAAAATTGTCTCCTGTCCCTACAGTGTTGTGGTTGTCTTCCCAGCACACTGACTTGTCTGAAGTGATTTGGTTGAATGAAGCAGTGGAACTCTGAAGTCCATTTTCCAGCTCACAAAGCAAGAGTGGCAGATGAGCACATCTGCTCTTTTAACAGCTACAATGTGTCAATATACAACGACAACACTTTATAGTCCCAGTTAAATAAAAATCACAGGCATTAAACTGTCATAACATCCCATAAAATCCTCTCAGAAGCCAGAATACATGTTACGAAGACAAATTTAGCTAATGAAGATGTAAATTTATGCTATCTATGATGTAGTTTTCTGAAGATTTTCTTTTATTTCTAATCCTCTCAGCATCCAAAGCTCAGTTTTATGCCCCCCCAACTCCCCCTTCCTTCATTCTACCTTACACTCTAGGTATGGGGACTATAGCTAATGACAGATAGAAGTAATCAATGCATTGCACATCTCCTGCTAAGCCCTTCTATTCTATTCCCATGCAATACTGGCCCGGCTCCTTCATTACCTATTCAGCTCCTCTGGGTTGCTGCATGACTAATCCTTCCTTTAGCTTTCTATCCCCCTCTCTTTCTCTCTCTCTCTCTTTCTTCCCCCCCTCTGTACATACTTCAAGTTATCTCGCTATCCATTTCCCAACTCTACTTCACTCTGCTTTAGTTTCCCTCTAATAAACACTTTATGCAGTGTTTTGCCAAAAGCACAATTCTTCCCCAGCATCCTAAGCTCTACCTGTACTTTTAATGACTCCTATTACAAACAGGTTATGTTAGGGGCAGCTTTAATCTGAATTCCTAAACGTGGGGAACATTAGATATAGTCCACTTATTTCTGGGTCTTGCCTTTTCATGAACTTATAAATGCTTCAGCACTTTTAAACCGGTGTAAAACAGCATGGGGAGATTTTTTTCTTATGTTTTTTAATCTCGTTCATCTCTCTATAGCTACCAGTGTGTTCTTAGAGTTTACATTCATTTATAGTTCAACAATCTAACTGTATGAAAGTAATCTTATACATCATTCTTGTGTTTTCTGCATGTACAAAAATGTATGTGTATGATGGTGTTATTTCATGGGCAGGTGATATGATCTCGAACAGAAAAAAAGGTTTTGTCACATCTCCACCCATTACAACTACCAATTTCACAATTGGACTGGATTAGTTTTCATTTATGTTTGACTCATCATTTTATGGATTTATGGTCAAAATCACAAGCAACAAAACAAAAACTGCTGAACTGAAAAAAGTAACAAGCAAGCAGCTTTCTCAAAGGATATTGTAAAAAATTGCTAAAGTAAATAGTCAGGCTCAAGGCTGCTGCAGAAGACAGACACCCTCTGTTTCATCTACAACAGATTAACTCACAGCCTCTATAGTGTACTGTCTGCATGGGGTTGATCAGGCCTGGAGACACACAGATGGACCATGGACATTTGGCAGTTTTTAACTTTCCACTGAAATCCTGAGAGGTAACTTTCACATATGAAAATCGAGAATTAAGTCTAAATATTCATCTTCTTGCTAAATGCTTACGAAAAGAAAGTGCCATACAGTCATTTAAAGCACTCAAAATTACTTAACAGTGCATTTGGCAAATTGAAAAAAAGCCTTATTGCACCACCCATTTGAAAGTTAGGTTTGGAAACCAGCACTGTTCTGGAGTCCTATCTGTGACTGCCCTGCATGTGTCCGAAGCTGCATTTCTTAGAGGAATATATGGAATCAAGAAAAAATAAAGCTGTCTTATTTCTGGTTCTAACAGGAACTGCACAGAGGTTAGTTGAAGTTAGCACCGTCAGCTGGAAGCAACTATTTAACGATTCTTAATCAGGACTGAATGTGAGTGGGGGTTGTTCTATGGCCCTATGATGGACAGACAACATGTCCAGCCTGTACATTGCTTCTGGGCCACTCCATGATTCTAGTAGAAAAAAGTTTAAAAGTAAATGGATGGATGGATGATTTAACAAAACACAAGTAAAGTTCAATTTAAATATAGATGTTTGTCAGTTTATCACATGTGCGTTTTGCTCAAGTACCGTGTGCCTTAGTTACCAGTAAAAGAGCACATATCATTATCATAGAGTAGAGACCGACATGAGGCTTATTTAGATTCTCCTCTGACCAGAACTGAGCTCTTTAGAGAAAAGCTGTTATGATCCATCTGAAAAAATGTCAATCACCTCTGTGCTCCAAGCCATGTGCAATAACCACTTGAAAGATTATGCCCTCATCTGTGTGACCCCATTTTGACAGCAAAGATCACAAGCAGATGATCTTGCCCACATGGAAGGATGGATTCTTCTTAAAGACCTTTCTGAGATGTTATCAGCTGGTGCTGCCTCCACTTAGGGGATACAATCTCCATCTAAACAGTCCGACACCGTCAGGGATGATATCGCTGCACAGTGGCACGGTCATTGAGGAGAGATAGTATCAGTATTCAATGAAACGGTTATTGAGAAAAAAATTCTTGAGTCATTTCAGAACCTGAAAATTAGATTTCAGTTTTAACTGAAAACCACAATTGTACCTTTTTGTAGTCTTGCTGATGCGGCTTTTACCATTCTATGCAAAAGTACTCATTATCCTCTACCTACTAATTCAATCATTTCATTATGTCTTTTTGTAAAATGAATTTTCAGAGAAGTATTTTCATTAACAAAACAATAACATGGATTACTGAAGAAGAAATGCAGTTGACTAACGTCTATTAGCTTTTATTATCTATCACATACAGATACAGGTTCAAAGTCTAAGCCCACAATCATGATAAGTATCCCTTCTGCAGAACTGGGCCACCACTATCTGGTACTTCGTGAAATATAGTTATGACACACACACACACACACACACACACACACACACACACACACAAACACACACACACACACAAACACACACACACACACACACATACATGCATTGCCGATACAGGACAAAACAAATACATAATAGCCTGAGATGTTTGACGCTGACAGTTCAAGAAAACATGCTGTTCATCAGTGTCCACAATCAGTTACTTCCAGCCTCCCACCCACCTGTCATCCAACATTTTGCCATCAACCCACAATCAAGCAAGAACCATATTTTACTGTAAATATGTTAAGTGAAAGTATTAAAAAATAATGTATTCTACCTTTACACTTCTTTCCATTTAACCGTTTTTTAGTCTCTAGTTAGTTAAGACTCCAACTTATTTCTGGCAAATGCAGTCCATCATGAAAATGGCTGATAGGAGGAACAGCATCGACCCATTTGTGTCCAGTTGATTATGCATGATTATTAAGAAGATAAGATAACAAAAAAAAATCAAGATACGCAGGACACTGACTTGCTTGAAGATATTAGTGACAACTGAACAGGGGGACCTGACTCATTGGCATATTTGTTAAAGTCTTGGTTATCTTAAATTGAGTAAGGAATGGTATATCTACCAGTTCGATAACTGTGTGCGCTGTTAAATATTAACAATGTTTTCTGTAAAATATATGTCTGCACTTTTAGAAATGGAGCAAAAACCCTATACCAAAAAAAGTCCCATTAATCCGATGAAGCTCTCTATTCAGTAAAAACTGTAAAGCACAGATATGGTTTGAGATGAGAGTTTATATTCGTAGATATTCAGTTAGATATTAATAATCCTTCTATATAAATCAACCTTTTTACTTGGAGTCTCAACTGCAGTCAATAAGGTTCCCCGGTAGGTCCCCCAAGGCTTATCGTTTAGTCAGCAGAGGCAGCTGTGAACATTATGAAGGCTTATTTGTAAAGATTTCCTTGAATTCTGAAAATAACTCTGAATAAGTGGGCTGGGGCTTGGTGGACCACATTGGAGGTTTTCAATTAAAGATTTAGTTAGAAAAAAAAGCATTTTTTGTGGTGAGCTGGAGTTTATTTTATAGAAAGTAATCCATGCATTTTGCATAACTGAAAACAAGAACAAACAAGCACAGTGGGTATGATGGCATTTATGGATGGCACCACGAAGAGGTGTGCTGATCAGCTAAAATGAGCTCATCTGTCATGTACAATACCATAATATCTTAAAGGGCATGTTCAATAATTTAAGTCTTCATTGCAATCTGTTAGTAAGACTCAGTGATGTACTCTAAGGAAAAATGTGTTTAACTTGGTGTTGTAATGGTGTCTTTTTTTCTTTCAAAAAGAGGCAGAACTGCTGTAGAATGATAAATACTGTCCTATACTTTATACTCTATCTCCATCTTTCCAGCCGCTTAGCCCACTACCCTCTGGACTCCCACTAATTGTATTAGTCTGCACACTGAAGAAGATTTGGACAAATGGAGGATAAGGAGCTGCTGAAATGGGACAGAGAACTGTCTGAGTGAAGTGTTTTTAATTATTCTTTCTGGATAAGGATGGCTTAGGATGATGTTTTTCAGTTTGCATGAATATATTTATACTGCTATATTTTATTTTCATCATACTGGCTTAATTAAGTGCAGGCACCACTTTATTGAGAGAGTGGAGTGTCCCAGGATCAGAAGTCAATTTATGCATGTGCAAATTAAATCCTGTTTGCAATAAACTGAGCTCATGACTTTCATTCTTGACAAGAAATTTTTGCGATGATTTTAAACCAATGCCATAAAGTGAGAGCCATGTGAATTAGTAGAGTTAAACTTGTGTCTTTTCATTATGACTGACTTTATTTAAACATGAATTGGCATGGATGTTGAAAATGTTTAAACTACCATCGGAACATCACTTTAAAAATTAAGGCTATTTTTCCGTTTATTCATTATTGCTAACTGAACATTTCAAAACTTTTGCAATGGAGCCATAAAACTTTATATAACAAAGAGAAAAAAAAACACAAAATTGAAGGCTGATGGACCTGTACTGTTCATATTTGTAATGCAACTATTTATTAAGAGATTTAATTATCTGGCCATGAAAAGAGAAATGGCAGGCCACCAGGTAGTACATTATAAACATGATTCAAATAAGCATTTCAGCCTGTATCGACCTCCAGGTAACATGCTGAAAATGAGTTTAACAAATAACCTTAAAGTCCACAGTATAATTTTCTCTTTCACTCTTTCAGGCAACTGTATCTATTCTTAACAAATAGCTGAAAAAAATAAGATAAAGCTTAAAATATGAATTATATGTTGGTTAGTTTGCATGAGTCAAAATTTCTCAAACTAAAACTTTTCTCTTAATATTCCACAATAAATAAATGTTCTGATTTTGACTGGTGCAATTATATGATTGTTTGTCACTGCATTGGCCCTGTGATAGACTACTGACCTGTCCTCCCTCTTGCTTAATGGTAAATTTCAAAGGCTTTTGCTGAAAGCGGGTACTGAAAATGTATGGCTTTCTTAAATCATTAAAGGCATGTTTAATAGAATTTTATTTGAAATATTGCTCACTCACTTTTTTCTAAAGCAATTTCTAAAAAGTGGTGGTCATAACATTCTAGTTACCCTTTTATTCACCTCAACATTACCAAAGCTGATTTATTACTTTTCAAAAATGAAAAAATCAGTTTTTACATTTTTACTGAAGTATAGAGAGCCATTTCAGAGGTCAACAAAGAATTGTGGCTTTCACCGTTGTAGAAATCTGTCTCTTTCTTAGCCGTGCGCCTTTGCAGCCAAGCAAGTGGATTTGTTGTCTTGCTAAACTGTCTGCCAAAGATAATCCCAGACTATACACGGAAGCTATGAGCTAACACATCTAAGACCACAGAGAGCTCCAGGGCAGTTTCAGGCCCAGAAAATCACATGACAAAAGCCAGTGTACTTCAAAACTCAGAAATATATAGCTTTAATTTTCACACACATCTCAAATTTAGCTTTACTACACGTTCATTTAATGGTTTTGATTCATGAACAGAGTAGGTAATGCTATACACTTTAGGCTCTTAGTGGGAAGACAGGTTTTGTCACAAGAAGTGACATAGGGACAGAAATATCCTCCTGCTTTGACCTGACTTAGTTACCCCTAGAATTCTTCAGAATGTTCAAAAGTAACAGTGATGACGTTTAAATAATTGAGCAGCCGTCAAATTATGGTGTGAAGCATATCAATCTTTTATAAAAGCGCATTAATCCCAACCATGAAACACAGCAGACAGAATGAAGACTATAAACTTGTTATTTATGTACATAATTTTCCCACTGATATATGCCCCTCGTCTCAACACAGCAATGAAGACCCTGCCATATATATCACTATTAAATATAAAGCAGTGCACGGCATATAATGAAGACTCAGAGATAAATGTGCTGCGGCCCCTACTGTCTGCGAGCACATATTAGAATGAGAGGAGGGCCTTATTGAGTCATAATCACAAGGAATGACTGACTGAGCTGGCGGGGTGAATGCTGTGTGCCATTGTGTTGCTATGAGTACAGTTTGTGAGTTTTACGACTCTGTATATGGGCTATTTTTGAACCCCCCAAGATATGGTTTAAGATGGGATTATGGTTATTGTTGAGGCCGATGGTGAACATGTGTAGGCTAAAATGAGATTAAGAGGATGACAAAATCCGGTGAGGCAGAGAGTTGACATAAAATGGAAAGCGTGTTTTTCTGAGGCTTTCGCTTTAGAGGCCCATTATTTCAACAATTTAATTACATATTGAAGATCACAGACACTGTAATTAAATTTTAATATTTACTTATCTCTTTATTAATTCATTTTTATTTGTGTGAGAACGTATCTTTCTCTTTCTTGTGCACATGTAATGAGGAAAGACGTGACAGCTGAACACAATGAGACAGACCGATAAACATGGTCTAAACATGATGAAGCAGGAAAGATCTATTAGGTATCATGTTGCAAATGCATTGCATGTGTAATCAACCACAAGTTAACCTGTAATAACAAGTTATTACAGGTTATACCTTAACATATGTAACAAACTGTTCAAACCCAGATATCCTGGGTTGGATGCCAAGAACGTGCTTCAATACACATCTGCAACAGATTACTGTGAGTAAAGGAATAATGAAGTAACCAACTAGCTCAATGAGTAGCTCTATATGCTGAGTAAATACTTTCATTTAACGCATATCAGATAAAAGTCCCTTCTAAATATAGTTCTCCTGGTTCTTGGCATGGCTTTTATAACAAGTGACATACATGGACACTATATGTTTCAATTTACCATCCGGAATTAGTCATATTGAAGGAAAACATCATTGTACATTGAATGTACAATTCAATGTTTTTATACTTTTCTCTTTGTTTGTACTTTTTCTTCTTTTTTTTTCTTTGTTTTTCCCCATCCCTCCTTTTATGGCATGCATCGTCAGTTAACACAAGCAATTATAAGAAGCCTGGCTCTTAATCAAATTTCTCTTTTTCCTTTTCATTTAAAGAACACCATAATCAAACAGGAAGCATGAAAGTACTAAAGGCAAAAAAGTCAGCACCTCAATTACAAGTTTCAGTTAATCACAAGGTTTACAAATGTCATTTTTCAATTAAATTAAGTTACTGATTGTGCTTGGAATTTGGTGAACTCTGTCAGTGTATGTCATCATTTTGTGAACAACCCTCCTTTGAATCCTAATATAACAGCTTGAAGTCACACTGATATCCATGAAATTATGAGAAGTTAAATATTTGCTTACTACACGCAGGTTCATAGAGCGAATCCAATAGAAAATATGAACAAACAAGAATCGTTGTTTTGTTGTTTTTTGCAGGGGTTAGTGAACCATTTGTTCGTGAACCATTTGTAAACATGCAACTCTCCCTCTGTCCTATGATCAGGATTACCTGTCACTGTTCTTTTTTCATAGACTTTTTATTTCGCTGTGAAGTTGACGTTTGATTTATTTATTTTTTTAAGTAATATATTTTTTTCAACAGTTTCCCCCAAAAAGAATGAAAAGTGCTACTCTCCAACTGTTTCCACTCCAGTACTGGAATTGTTGCCTTTTTCACAGGTGCCCGATACTTCTAAAGTCAACAAAACCTCATTTTATGACGAGCTAGATGAGCTTTGTAGAGCAGGGTAAACGGGGTTATGAGGAGTATACATAATTATTTGATCAACTTCCCAATTCCCCCCTGATATTCAGCAGTTTGCTGCAGGCTTCTTTTTTTTCCGAAGATTGCGAAGATTCTCTTTTGTGCCTCTCACAGCAGTAGCTGCACGCTTTTAGTAAGTCGGTGATGTTGAGCAATTGATTATATTGAAATCTTTACTCCCTTGGGTCTAGCAACAGACGCTGAAGTAAATTATTCATATTCATAATAATAAAAAAAAGATTTGCTGAAGAGTAAGCTGCAAATCATTTGTTACAAAGTCAGAATGCACCTACACTTCTTGGAAATGACTATACCGCTCACTACAGGCTTTCCCAAAGTTTTAGTTCGGCTGTAGGATGCAGGGATTAATTAAACCAATTTAACATGATGAAGCAAAAGCAAAGAATTTCTATAAAAATATTCCAAAAATGTATTGTAGATCTTCAGGATCAGAGTAGAGGTTAAACCGGTACACAAAAAAAAAACACAAAAAAACCCCCAAAACCAGACAAAAACATAATCTCTTGTTTTCAATTTTTAGTTGATGAAATAACTGTTAAATTCTAAAATGCCTTTTTCACTAAGATCCAACATAAAAAACAAAAATCAAGAGATTACAGTACTTGTTGATCAAGGACAAATGAAATGATGATTTGATAGATGGTTCAGTCCAGATGTCATATTAATGCTGCACAGAAAAAACACAAAAGCTCTCAAGGTTCAAGTGCATATCTGAGAGATGAACTGACTTTTGGCCTATATTCTGTGCTCTGATGAGTCCCTTTTTCCGAAGCTTAAAAAAAAAAAACAAGACCTCTGTGCCAAGCCAAGAGACTTTATCCAAACTGCCTTTTGTTAAAGGTGTAAAAACTAGATTGAAGATTTTTTATTCCGCAAACGATGGATTTAAAACACTGGAAATTATACTGCAAGAGATAATTAAAGAACAGAGAAGATGAGGCTACTTTGTTAAAGTTGGACTGATTAAAAGGAAGAGGGGCAGGAGTAAAGACCACCAGAATGCAGTTGTTTTGTCTAAACAGTGATCTGATTTTGACCGTTGGAGAGTAGGACATGCATGTTTGACACACATGAGGAAAAATGTATTCCTCAATGAACTCAGCAAAATATTGAAGTTACTGCCGAAAATACAGAATATGCATTCTACTGTTATCGGCTATGATAAAGACAATTATTTTCTGAACAAAATTAAATTGACTAGGTTTCCCTGACAGTCCTCCTGCCTGAATGAATAAAAGTAATCTCTATTCTTCCAGCCTTTTGCTATGCCAGCTAAATCGCCCTCACTGGCAGTTTTAAATACAGCACTTTATGCAAGTATTTGAAAAAAGACTAAACTTGAGTCAAAAAATCTACCTTATGATTGTTATGGTTCAGGTTAGATTCATTAGCAAATTAGTTTTTCACACATGGGGAATGGAAATGTTGTCTATTTATTAACATTGCAAATAAATTGTTTTTTCTATTACTATAAAAGAAAAAATATATTGTCCATACCATCAAAGACCATTGTGACATTTGGTCTATACCAAAAATAACCAATAATTCGCATAATCTTTACATAGAAAAGGTTCTCCTGGCAGGATTCAAAGTCCCAATAATATGAAAGCCGTGTTGCTGAGAAATAAGCAACCATGGACATGATGCCCCTCATGTTGATAGCAGAAATCAATTAGATTAAATGCACACATACCCCTGCATTTATCTGTTTTATTACTGACCATATAGCCACTCCAAGCAAACCCACCATTATAAAAACCTGTTTTCTGTACTTGATCATTTTCACACACTCATTATGAAGGTGAGTCAGCACAAACTAAATCTGTGTCACTACAATGTACATACCCAAAGACCTGTATCATCTTTTTTTAATCAGTTCAGCGAAATGATTATTTATTTTCTAAATATTTGATGGTACTTCATTTAAAATTTATCAAAGTCATCATTTGATCTACAGTATTCATTTGGAAGGTATCTCCATCTGTCCATTAAGCCATTGCATGTAATGCTCATATCTTACTAAATTTAGAAGGTATTTGAATTTGACTCAACACAGCTTATTAAGCTAATACTTTGTTCACCTGTTTGCTTTTTCACATGGACGTTGTGTCATACAGTGCTGTCTCTGCAGAATTTCAGATTTGTAATGTTTAAACTTATAAATACAGTTCTGTGGAAACAGAGCTCTGTTTTTTTCAGAATCTGATTTCAGATACTAAAGTAAGTTATTGTGGGGAAATAGAATGTTCATACAAACAACTAGAACTATATAGTTATTATTTAATTGAGAGCGAGGTGCCATAAGACGTGAAAGTAAGTAAACATTCCGCTCTTTGTGGATGATTTGGGTGTCTGATTTTGTTTCTTTTTTTTTTAGCTTACATCCTATTCACCTTTACTTCCCTACATTTGCTTCTTTCTTCATTTTCTATATGTCTTCACTGACTCCATTCACTCTGAAATATGAACATTACATCTTTATCTGAAATGTCCCTGGGCTTAGAGTTACTTTCAGTTCTTTATCATGCTACTTTATAAATATGAACAACAAAGACATAGAGAGGATGGATATGTAAGCATCTTAAGGGCTCAGGAGAGGTGTTATATTTCCAATTTTTCGGAATAATCTTTTTTTCTTCACATTTTCTTCCTTACTACTTCACAGAAAATATGGTTTTAGAATTTTTTTTATGTCCGATTGGCCAAAAAAACACACCCTTCCTTCCTCTCCAAACATCAGGCATTTCAAAGTTTTGCTCCCACTCTGTTCCCTTCCAACTCTTGAAGAACAGAAAAAGAAGGGAAGTCTCCTATGAATATCTATAGGATTGCAATAACATATACTTGCAGTCCATCAGCCTAATGTCACCATTAGAGGCCAACAGAGAGATGATTGATAAAGGATAATTATCTGCATTTGTCATGTGTATGACCACGGAACAGGCTCACAAGAGGGTCCCGCATAATGAACAGCTACATGACCAACGCAGGCATACAATACCCCTCAAATGTAATACCAAAGTACTTTTTATACTTATTCCACAGCGGGAATAAAGAGGGAGGCCAATATAGTTCAGAGCAGCAGATGAACAGATCATGGGATTTAATCACTTTGGCCAGTGAGTTGAACATCTATTTAAAGGGCAGTTTTAGTCAATCGCAAATGGAGACAATTGAGATATTACTCTCTAAACCTCTGACAGATGCACTTGATGGACGCCCAGAAAACGAGTGGAACCAAAAGGCACACTTCTAATAAGACAGATATATAGGGAGGCAAATGCAACAGCTGAAATATACAACTGAAGACTCAGGTCGGACATGCAGGATGGAGTAATCACAGAAATGGAACGAGATGAACAAAGAGAGCAACAAGGGTAGTAAAATAACATATGTTGTCTCGTCTATAAATCAGACTGCCCTGCGTTTTTTCCTGTGAAATGAGAATCGGACATTGTGGTTCCTGTAGTTCCACTGTGGTGTCAAAGGATATAAAAATGAGTCCATTTCCCCGCCTCCTCCCAGATCCCTCTCTAAATCTTTGCTGGTTTCATCATAAAAAAACGACAAGCTGTCTCGGAAAAGCATGAAGTTTATATCAGCGTGCGGCATGGATGGGACAAAAGCAAAAGAAGCCTGCAGGAATTTTCACTTTTTCAATGCAAATGTAAACATGGTCAGTTAATACTAAACTGGCATAGCAACATTTTGAACACATTTGCTCATTCTATTTTAACTGTTGTTTTACGAGATTGTATGTCAATTGAGACATATGGTGTAGATATTTTTTGTAAATCATGTTAGCTCATAATCTATTTTACTTATGGCATCATCATGTGGCACAAGGATGTCAAAGACATTGTGGAAAGGCAACGTTTTATATTGAGCAAGGTTTTCAACAGTTTTACATGAAGTGACTGTGAAATTCAACCTTGTATTTCTCAATTTGTAAATTAATTTGTTTGGCTTTAATACCAAACTTGTGTTTGATATAATTGTCTCTAATCCCTTTAATCAACATGCAATGCAAGACAAATGATTGTGTATATTATAATAGAAATTACTGTGGATCAGTATTCTGCATTATTATGCATATAGTATTTGCTGTGAAAAAAGTTTGTTTTCAACTTACTCACATAATCTTGACGCAGCTTTTTCCGACTAAAAGATATTTTCTTATACAGAAACCACAACACATAATTAAAGTCTCGACAATCTTTTGACATGCTTCTTTTTTTCTCAATTTTTAAGATAGATTAAGCTCTGTCTCATTAGCATGTTTCATTAATTTACTGTTTACTGTTGGAAACAAGGACGCAGTAGGTGTCTAAAACTATTTCAGTGTGTAAAATTGTGGAAAGGGAATTCTCCTCTCACTGGAGACCTGTCCAGGGTGTACCCCGTGGTCCTGGGATAGACTACTGTTTTTCAATTGAAGGATAATATGATAAGGAATAGTAATGTCGCATCAAATAAAAAAATCAGAAAAATGCACGAGTTGGATTTAAAAAACATCCACATAACAAACACTGATAGGTCCATGGTGCACACAACTAAATGAACATCAGCTTTTAAGAGTCCTGAAACATGCAGCAATCAACAAGCCCACGATTACTATCGATTTCGATCTTCCAAGGTAACAAGTCATATTAGCAACCGCCCTTTACTGCTGACTTTTATGTATGACTTTCCCATCCCTATTAGTGTGAGCTTCATTTGAAACTACAGATAGAAGAGGCGCGGTATGTTTTCTTCCTTTCTTTTTTCCATAATATCTTCAACTGATGACTACAGTGGTTAATGTTTTATCTGCTTATTCCTTCACCAAAATGAACTCAGTTAGAATTTGCATTCTAACAATAATTTGCATTAAAACTACAAATTAACTACTTAAAATGTCGATAGGTTGAGCAAACGTGCTCTGAAAACATTAGCAGTATCCTCCGCCATTGAGTCTTGAGTCTCGAGAATTGATAAAGCTCCATTCAAATTTCCTTTGGTGTTGATGACGACATTCACACTTTTTGAAAACTCAATACATAACTGACTTGTCATGTCCTCACATTGAGGCTATTGTCATCCTGAAAGAAGCCACTCTCATCAAGAAAGAAGTATAATAAATAGATAGTCATAAAAACAAAACAGCTTTGTAATGATTTACACTGGTCCCTCTCCTTTGAGGTTCAGTTGGACTAGCTGCATGTTAGCAAAATGTTTCACAAATACAACCATTTAAACTGTGTTTTTAATATTTTAAAATGTTTCTATTGGAAGGTCAACAAATACAAAAGAGAAAGAAAGAAAGAAAATGTGATGATGTAAAAACTTCCTTCTGTGCTAATTTCAATGTAGTTGTCCTCTTTGAAAAGCATGTGCACCTGACCAATGCAGAACCACATCGGGGACCTTGATGCATTTGACAGATTCATCCCTCACAAAGAAGATCCGCAACCCTGGACTTATCTATGAAAAAAAAGTCGAATGAATGACAGTTTTTTGGTGGAAGTATTCCGATATTGAATCTGAACAGCTGAATGAGGGTGAACTGGATAGAGTAGTAATTGGAGGAAAATAGGCACGTAGTGGCTTGAAAACACAATAGAGACTAAACAAAATGTTTCAAAATGCAGAGGCAAAACATAACATGAAGATAACTGGTGTTGTTACAGGAGTTAAGGCAAAACTCCTGTAACAGGAACATCCGGATAAGGTTTTTATCCGGATGTTCTGTTCTTAGTTTGAGGAGAGTGTAAAGCAAATTTTTAAAATTTGAATTGAAGTCATTATTGTTGGTTATTTGC
Source organism: Menidia menidia (assembly GCA_907169785.1). Classification (NCBI taxonomy): domain Eukaryota; kingdom Metazoa; phylum Chordata; class Actinopteri; order Atheriniformes; family Atherinopsidae; genus Menidia; species Menidia menidia. The sequence continues at coordinate 11,326,992 of CAJRST010037777.1, read as the reverse complement.
TCACAAAACAATATGGTGGAAACATGTTTTAACTATTTAATTATAAAATGAATTTACGTTTGGTATATACATCTCATAGCAAGAAATATTGCTCTGAGATGAACTAGCAAGCTGTCCGGAGTGCACTCTGCCTCTCAGCCAATGTTGCTGGGGTAGACTCCACTATGAAGAAGCAGTATGGACTACGGATGGAGAGATGGTTAGATGAATAATGCACAGTTGTGCACCTTGCATGCATAGTCTTTTGTCAGTTCAGTGATCCAATGTTTGATCAAAGTTAAATAACGTTTGACACCAGGTTTTTACATTGACAATTTACCTTTAAAAGACTAATAGAAAGTTTATTGCCATTGACATGTATATAGCACCAATATAGGTAGAGATCCGTGGTGTCCTTGGAATAGAGCTACATGTCTTTAAACATGAATAAAGGAAAGACAAGCCAAACAGAACAAACTTTTTTGTTGCGTGCATTTTGTAAAAATGTGTTAATGTAGACTCTGTCAACCTCATGTGAGATTAAAAAGGACATTGTCATTGCTATGACTTCAGACGTAAGTGCCTGAGTAAGTGTTTCTTTCTTATCCTTCAGTCTAACATCTGTTGTGGAGCTTAATGCGACATCTGTTTAGAAAGTTGATTGTTGACTTGCTTTTGTGTCCTGGAGGCCATTGCATCTTTTGATTTTGGCGAACTTAGTCACCATCATTATGGGCTGTTTTCCTACTAACTGATTGTTCTGAATTTCATGACTCATTCTGATCTGCAAATGGTGTACAGGAATCAAAGGTACTCATAAGAGAAGTAATGCGGTTTTGGCTATACACGGTGTTCATCTTGAACTAATCACCAGATTAAAGAATAATAATAATTCCCAGGGAGAGATCACATTAACCGGCACAGCTCTGATTAGACAGGATTCTGGAACCAGAACATAATGTTCAGACAGTGTGTGACATTAGGCAAACTGTTAAATTCTTGCATCAATTTTCTTGTCACAAATTAATATAATATGCATGCTTTTTTGGGAGGGAGGAAGCCAGTTCACTCAAAAAGAACCCATTCATACTTGGGGGAGCAGGCAAGCTTCCCAAACCATGGATTTCAATCTGCAGCTCTCTTCCTGTGATTCTACAGTGCTAACCACATCACCGTTATGCCCCTCTTATCGCACATGTCAACAGTTTATCGTTAAACGTGTAACAAAACACAATTTAAGAGATCTACAGTTTTATTTTGATATGCTTTTGATGTGAAGACTGTGATTTATTTACTGTGAAGAGTAACTCAATTTGGATGATTGAGGACGGATGATTGAGGACAGATGATTGGCACTGTGAGTCCCTTGTGAAATTGTAAATTAACATGACGGTATATTGCATTGGAAAATAATTCAGCTTTCCAAGACGGAAAATGTGTTTGTCCGTGTGTTTATCTTAATGACAAAAATATCCGTAGGTGTACATCTTTATGCATGCTCCAGGTCTCAGAAGAAAAGGGTTACCTGCACATATAGTCAAACAGTCATACAGTCATAAATGACCAGGACACAGGAAGGCAATCATAGTGCATCCTGACTGATAAACATATGAGCTAACTTTAGACTGTTGAACATTTCATACACTCACACATACAAACACAGCAGGGCTCAGCTCATCATGGCAGCCTCATCTATCTTCTCAGTATTTCTTATTATTTGGTCCATGGGTCACAGGCCCTGCAGATTTCACGGGTCTCTGCCCCTCATCAAGATCAATTCCATTCAACTTCATAGGAGCTGATACCTCTTATTACATAATTGAATTTAGGTTGATAATGAGAGCAGAGCAGAGTTGTAGCACCTGTGAACTAAAGAGATGAAGGACGCTCCACCTGGTGCTGCTGTTAACAAATGACAAACCAGAGGAGAGAGCTACTAACAGAGAAACCTCTGTCTGATTATATGACCCTGACTCTCCCCCAAGAAAGCACCTTTAGAAGAGACATGTTCTGTGAAACATAACTATGTGCAATGAAACTAAATTATAACTATATATAGATATATATACATATATAGGGTTGCTTGGAGGAGCACAAGCAACCCTGTTGGGATGGATGGATGGATGGATAGATAGATCGATGGATGGATGGATGGATGGATGGATGGATGGATGGATGGATGGAT
>CAJRST010037777.1:11264460-11324818 GCA_907169785.1 Menidia menidia | reverse complement strand
TGGATGGATGGATGGATGGATGGATGGATGGATGGATGGATGGATGGGATATTCTGTTCTAAGAAAATGCTGTGCTGACATAGAGATTTTGAAAATGTTGAAATCGAAAAATTTTAAAATACCCTGGAGATGTTTATAAGATTCAAGTGACTATGCATTTCTCTCATGGTTTTAGTTTTCACACATCTCTCCTAATTCTACTGTGGTGTGTAAATCTACATCTATATTCCCAAACATTGATGGTGTCCTCTATAAAATGTCATATTTACACTGTCTTGCAATCGCACTTTTGTGTTCAGCTATTGATGCATTAACTTTTGTTGGTAGTTTTAGACGGGTTCATATGAGAAATGGCCTATCAAACAAGCTCTACATTTTTCTTTTGCTCCAATCTGAGCAAAGAGTAAACTGCAAAAATTATTTCAAAGGGGCATCTTCTTGTGTTGTTGGACAAAGGTTTATCTTATCTTCCATTAATGGACCTCAATGTGTAGATTTATACACTGCCTTCTATTGCATCTAAGTGGTCACAAAAAGCCAGATTACTGTTGATAACCCTAACAAGTTGAGCCATTTGTCTTTGAGGTGGACATTATGCAATCGATTCGCTGTCTGCGGAGTTAGTTCAAGAGGACGCTGAATAATTCTCTGATTAATGAATCATTCTACTTTCCTGATCGTAACTGTTACTTTATTCCAACTTAGTTGGCCTAAGAAAGCTAATAGGTCACACAAGTGCTACAAACAATGGCTAGATGGATGGATGGATGGATGGATGGATAACACAAGTGTATGAAAAAGCATTAAACTTTTAATCTTAAACCATGAACGTTGTCAAACTAGCTGTGATCAGTATGAATTGGCACGGGTTGGTTGAGCCTAAAATCTTGTAAGTTTCTTTCAAATAATTTTCTTCATGAAATCGAAATGAAAATGTTATCTGTTGTTTAACGTCCTTTCCATGCTGATCCCCAGCCTTTTATCTTGTTTTTGTGTTCTCCATTTTACTGCTTTTGACTATTTGTCTGTTAACCAAAACCTTTTAGATGAGATTCTGACTCCTTCACTAACAGTTCCATACTTTGCTTTTTCCTGTAGGGCTTTTGTGCTTACAAGAGGCATGTAACACATCAAAGGTGTGTTACATGCAGGTATTGTATTTTTCAGACACTAAGCATTATGATCCATTCTCCATGCATGACAAATAAGACTCCAAGCCTTATAATGGAGACATTTTGACTTTTACTCTGTGCATATTTACTGAGCTGGAGGTTGATCTTTGTGTTTTATATAGGAAAATAAATGCAACAGTGTTGAAGAACAATGGCAGCTATGTCATGCATTTGTAGGGAGAAGCAGATATTATAACATTCTTTTAGATTTTAATCATGGATCACTACTGAATGTTGATTTTGCAGCTATTGAAATCACTACTTTTGATTTAATATGCTTCTTGTTTGTTTCTTTTTTTTAATATCCATCCCAAAATTGCCTGACAGTACAAACTAACCCGGACTGATCCTAAAACAAAAAAAAAGGAATTATTTTATTTTAACTGCAGTGGGACACTTTTACATTGGGTTTCATATCATATATATATTGAGAGAAAATACAGCATATCTCCTATTCAAAGCATTTGCTTGGCCTCTCTCTACAAAAAAAAATATCCAACAGAGAAACTCAACAGAAATCCATTCACATATTCATGAAATATATCTCTTTAATGATGAATTTCTTAGAGTTATTTAAAGCAATCGACCCGAGATGCCCCACTGTCAGCCCATAAAACCTGTGTCAATGTCATAATATTGTAGCAGTACGGACAATAAATGAATGAATGAATGAATGAATGAATGAATGAATGAATGAATGAATGAATGAATGAATGAATGTATATATATATTTTTCCAGAGATATCCCTCACAAAATAATATTTGACAACAAAGGGCATGACAGAGCTGGTAACAGAAAAACTAACAAAATGTTGAAATTTAACAAAATAAAAAATAATGAAGACGCACAAGATAAAAACATGGGTATGAAAAAAACATACTGGTTAAAAACAAAGGGCATTTTGTATTTGTGTAAGGCAAAATATTGGTAGCTGTAATGTCATGTGAATGGAAAAAGATGATCTTTACATAGGAGAGAAAGTCTTGCCCCAACCTTGTCTCTGTTTGCGGTAGAACTGACGGTGGACAAAACTAAGGTAGGAATAACCACCCTGTAAAGGTAGAGCTGTCTCGATGAAAATTAAGGACTTCAGCCTTCAGCTTCTCTTTCTGGTGAATGATGTAGGCAGAAGAAGAATAGATGGGCCATTTTTGCTGACCATCTTTGTAAGGGATTGGTAAACCTGTGAGAAAAGGTCAGGATAAGAGGTGGAGAAGAGGGAAGATAAAACTGTTTATAGAGAACACAGCCACTGCCTTTGTGGCTTGAAACAGTTGTGCAGATATGGTAAAGGAATTGACCAATTACTGTGGGATACTCTTAAAAGTCTAAGAATTTGCAAGTACACTGTTTTTCTGTATTTCGGCATCAGTCATATGGTAAATGAACTGCACTTTCATAGCACTTTTCTGATCAAGCTGACTACTGAAAACGCTTTTGCAATACATATATCTTTATTTATTTACACACACACACACACATAGCACATCTTTTTTTTCCCTTATCAAACACTCAAGGATAGTTTGATATGTCACCCAGGGATATTGGAAGTCAGAACCAGCAACCTCTTGTTTGGAACATGAGAACAACAACAACCTTTCTTCCTCCAGACATTCCTCAGTCTGTGACAGAGATAAGAGTTGTCATTGCTGAGAGTTTGGGGCCTTCACGGGATGGTGGAACTCTTACAATTAACCTCAAACAACAGCTCGATCCACTCTGTGAACAGAAAATATATTTCAGTTAACATACCGAACCCGATCTCCTCCATCCAGCGTGCCTGCGAGGATTTTTCAGGGCAATTGTCAGTGCTGCCTTTCAGTCAGAGAGGATGAGCGGCAGGCTTAAGTTATGGGAGTCAAAAGGTTTGGCAGATTTCCTCTGTGTCATACCAGAGGTACAAGTTAGAGGTGCTGGAAATGGTATTACATACAATCCTTGTAGGAAATGCACTCTTGCTTTAGGCCATTCTCCACATGTCTGCCAAGTAATGGCTTTGTGGATAACAACCCCCTGGATTGTGCAGCTCTCAGACGTCTGTCGGCTGCAGGTTCTGAGGTCCCGAGCCTCCATCTGCCCATCTTTTTTTTCCTTTTATTATTTGTTGTTCTTGACTGTATCATATATTATGTTCTTCATCCAAAACTGAACCCAGTTTTAGCATACGTTTGTATGCTCACTGTGGACAGCAGTAGCTTTTAAAGTAAAGACAGAATATAAGTATAAATGAGACAAAGAACTTGATAGAAAGAGATTACATAAGTCACTTTAAAAGAATGTCAAAGTACTTTCTATACCTAGGCGATGAAATTGATTAAATTGACGGTGAAATTAAGACTATCTGGAAAGGAATAGGCACAATTTTCATTGACACAACACTGTGTTTCAGTGTTAATCTGGTTGAGGTGAATGTTTCCAGCAGCAGCTTTTCACCTCCTGCCATGTATGAAGCAGTGGAAATCACAGCTTATGTACGTATGTTTCTTTCTGTGGGAGCCCCTGTTTAATTTTGCATGCCTGCAGAGAGTGTCATAACACATTTGCATCATACAGCTGAACAACCATGCAGGGTCAGCCTAGAGAGAAGAGCTGCCTCTGTGTGTCTGTATGTATAAAATTACACATAGTTGTTAGCATTTGTGGACACTATCAGCGTGTTCCCTTTCTGCTCCCATGTGTGGAAATCAATGTTAAATCCTGTAAAAAACCTGTAAATTTCTGACGATTTCAAGGAAAACTTTGCCGTGTCTTACAGCAAAAGACAGAGAAGACTAATATCTGCCACCTTGAATTCTTTATTAACCCTATTTTGAAGCTTGCAAAAGTTCTCATAAATTTGAGCTTGCAAGTAATTGTTGGAAAGTATGTTTGACAATAGTGGAACAGTAATTCTGAGACATTTTTATATGAAATTGTTAAAAACTAACAAGGATTGGTGATACAAATAGTTATCCACATTGCATGGATTATCTTCTTATCTTCATGTGACAAAGATGCTCGTTGTACTCTCTTCATTTGTGCTGATTTGATCACGTTTTAAATGTAAAGTGGCCTTCGCAGTAGGTGTTATGCAGGCTTGACAAACGGGCCACTCCTGCAAGTCAGGCTGTTAAGTAAAGATTCAATTTGAAATTCAACATCGAGAGGTCAAATATTAGATCAAATATCCTTTCTCGTGCAGTAAAAATGTGGTGCATATACAATCACAAACACACACTTTACATGCACACGCAGAAGGATACATCAGAATCCCGCAGAAACTAAATATGCATCAGCCAAAACGCACACTTCAAAGACTCACCACCTCCCTTAAAATTCCTCACACAAGCTTTGATTGATTCATTAGTGGTTAAGTGCCATGACCATCTCAGCAGTCACATGCACATACCCACACACACACACACACACACACACACACACACTCGCATAATTTCCACACATACAGGACAGAATGACATCAGTCTACCTTGAAGGACAGTCGAGAGATGATTTTGTTTGTTTGCATCTCCTGCTTTAATTCTGAAACATCATTCAGTCATTTAGTCTTAGATTAATTCAGTATGAGATAACATATGAAAACAAGACACTTGATCACTCTATTTATTGTGTGTTATTATTGTTATTTGTGTTGCAATGCGTTTGTTTTATAGTTTGTCATCCTGCAGGCTTGTTCTCCGTCTGACTGTACAAACTCTGCAGGAGTCTTGTGAGTCTGATCTTTTCACCTCCTTGCTTCTGCTGTCGCACACCCACACAATGACAGGGTCAAAACCTGTGTTTTCCTGCCCCCAGAGTCACATTAATACACACATACTTGTATGTATGCTTCTACACATATACTTATAAACATTTTTTTTTTTTCGCTCTGGACTTTTACCCTGAAGGAAAGAACTAATTTACTCCTGCAGAAAGTTCAGGGGTGTTATTTGTCTTGCTTGTGTCAATGTGTGAGCGTGTGTGTTCGTGTATACACATGTGTGCAAGTAACTGAAGACAAGTAATTCTGCAAATATCTCAAAGATGGTGTGATTATTGATTCTGTTTTGTCCCGAGTTATTTGCTGAAGTACATATTAACTTTAAAAAAACAGTATTTCAACATTAAACTTTTTAAAATGATCATTCTAATAATTTTTCCATATACATCTAATACCGAATAATATAAAAAAGTAAAAAAGGAGAAATTAGTCACTGACTTATTGATTGAAAAATACAATCAGGCTGAGCTATAGCCAATAGCATTCTCAGTGAGAGCAACCATTCTATTAGAGAGAGCAAGTTACAATCAGCATTACATTCAGGGATTTAGCTGAAGCCATTGATTTCCTGTGTTGTAGTATATGGCTGTAAAACTGCTAAATTAATTCTTAAATATAGGACACAGTCACAGACAAAAAGGGCCCTTATCTTCTGATAACTCCTTGAAGCCCTAGCGATTTCGACAGTGTAATTTTAAGTGAGTTTCAGTTTGACACATAGTCAATAGCCCTATTCCGCCACCTGTACCATTTGGATTAACAGCTAAATTGATAATCCTCATCAAATCTTTTACTCACATCCAAATCCGTTCCTCAAACTATGCTCAGAATATCGTGCTCTAGCAATGATGAATGACTTTCCCTTTGCTCCAAGACAGCCTGACTCTAAGGCGAGAGGGATGGGGTGATTTTGTTTTAATTACAGCTGTTATGTTTAAAGTCCCGTGGTATGACCATGTTTAATGGCTGATTTGGAGTGTTAAAACATTATAATTTCACTTTAAGATTAATCCAAACCGGAACTAAGAGAAATGTACAACCTTTTTCTTCATCCAAGGGATTTCAATTAATTTTTATTCATGATCCATTTACCTTAAACTCTCCCTCACAGGACTTTTATTTCTACCTCCTTTTCACACAGGTCATATTGGGTGAAACGCAAATTTTCTTGTCATGGTCAACTTTTGTAAAGTGTGGTCCACCTAGTCTTTTTGAAGTTTTTAAAACAGCCTCTGTCTTAAACAATTGTATTGTTTCTCTCTGCTCTCAGTTGGCATGTTCTCTGGTTTTGCTTCTTTTTTTTTCTTATGTATTAACTGTTGCTAGTGTTGTTGTTAGCCTGACTTAGCATTCATGTCTTATCATTGGCCATTCTTCAGTGTGGATACAACTTTTCTTCGTTTTGCATTTTTCTGAATTGCGCCCCCTTATTCCGTGCATTCATTGAATTAGAATGAACTGATTTTAATAATCAAAACAAACATGAATATGTCACACAATACATGGAATGTGGCAGGGTAAACGAGGTTCAACTATGTCGCAGAGCAGTCAATCCCCCGTATGTACACAGAGTGCACTCAGTGTAAAAAACACCTAAAAAGAGAATGAGCAAAATTAGCAAAGCTGTTTTAAATCCAATCCAAAAAAAGGATGTGCCACGTGGCTCTAGAATGCAGTTATTATTTTTACAACCTCTGTTATCACAAATAAGCACACACATTTAGTGATCCTTGTAAAAATGTGTTTTTTACTTTCCCTGCGATTTTGACGGTTAGAGTAGGTTATATTCTGAATCACTTTGACTCTCGCCATGCAATGAGACACCAACACATCAGTGTGGCCAAGACATTTCATTAGTGTGAGTTTGGCACTACAAAAGCAGACTCAATTTGTGAAAAAAAACAAAAAAATTAAATCTCAGACACAATATATCTTGGAAGCACAAAGACACTTTATTAAATTAGATGAGGAAACATGCGCCCAGCGCCTCAAAGACAAGAGCCTTTCTCTTTTTACCTAATCCCAGCAAAGGAATCCTTACCCCTTTGTTCTACATTCCCTGTCGTCTCCATTCAGACAAGGAAAGAAGGATCTGGGGAAAGGAGGAGTTCTTGCCAGGTCCAGGCGGAGAAGGAAAATCTCTTTCTTTGTTTGGTTGGTTTTTCCGTGGAGTTAATCTCAGCACTGCTGATTAGCGGGTGGTACAGTATTCTCCTCAAGGAAGGGAGGGAAAAGCAATGAAAAAGGGAAAAAAGGAGGAGGGAAATAAATATAAACATCTTTCATATCTAGTTATATCAGGAGGGATGGGCCACACACATACAATCATGGACAAATATATGGACAGCTAGGGTAGATGAAGAAGAAAAAGAAAAGCGAACACATGAATTAATGAACAATCTGCCAATATCATAACAAATAGCTAGTAATTCATATGTTTATCCATTTACTCACCACTTTCAAGACATTGTCAACAAAATTAAAATCCAAATAAAGACTATTTTGAAATAATAAATGTAACAATACACAACCAAACAAAGTTCAAGTAAGACACTATGAATAGAAAAATGAGTGCAACACATTGGACCTATCTTTATAACTTGCAGCGTTCAGTCAGCTTGGGTTTAACTTTTCACAGGTAAATAGATTAAACTCGAATAATTTAATTGAAAACCCGGACTTATATCTGAGTTTACCAATATTAACTGTATTCTGTTGTTTAAAAATGTATCTATGAAACTCTGTTACAGTTTAGTTTTTTACATCAGAACTTGTCAATCTATTGAAAATTATTAAAATTGTCTAATATAATAATAACTTACAATGATGATAATTTTACTACAGACATTATGAAGCCGTGATTGATTTCACGTTTTATTTAATTAATTTATATAAATCCAGTAGTTTTGTTGAAACTAGCTTTTGAATGAGCTGCGGGCCTGAAACGCAGTTTGTATTTGTGTGAATGTGCATCAGAATGCATCAGATGTACATTTTATTTCCCATTTGATGTTACATTTTGTATTTGGATTGCTAGTTTATAGTAATATGTGGGTATTAGGTCATGCAGTCTTAAACAAAGGCAGCAACACCTCTTAGAATATAAATCAAAGTCAGTCCAAATGGGAAATTCCACCCTTGTTTCCTACTTGTTTGAGCCTGCATGAGGCAAAATTATAATACGCTACAGAAGCTTTCAGGCTTACTTTTGCAGGGTACTGATTTCTGTCTGAGAGGATCAAACCTCTCAAGGGGGCGCACGTGGCTTTTTCTAACGGACTACAGGCTACAAAAGCCAGAGCTCTGAGAAAAATACAAAAAACCCCACTTCAGCTTGTGTCTCACATTTCCCATCCCCAGTGTGAGTGGCATCCAGAGGAATCAAGAGTGTGAAAACAGATCTTTCTTAGTGCACTCTTGTCCCTCCTTTATCTGTCAGGAAAATGTGGACAGGGGAGATTACATCAGAGGTAAAGTAGAAGCCTCTGAAGATACAAACTCTTGAGTATTTCTGCTCAGTGAAGCTTAAGGGCCATGTCAGTGTTATGGTTTTCATTTGGAGATTATTTGTAATTTGCTGGTTATTGAGGGGGATGTTTTCATTTAAAGTTCAAGTAACTTCTTGAACAGGTCCTTTATTGTGCTTGTCAATGAAAATAATGTTAATATATGTCTATTTATTTCCATCATATTTCCATAATGTGATTTGGATATTTTAATCACATTTAATATCTAACCCTTTTGCTTTTCCGCCCTGCAACTTTTTTTGCTACAATCAGCCTCTTTTGTAAATTCATTGGTCATCCTTCTTTGACATTAATATGTGAGATTATATCACTTAAACAATGAAAATAAAAATTGCAAAGTTACAGTAGACTCAAACCAAGAGGAATTTTGAGGCAGTTATTTAAAATGGCATGGCATGTAAAACAGTGTAAGTTTGTTGTTTCCACATAAGCCATGCTTTTGAGGTGATCTGATTTTTCTTTCAGCAACCTTGAAGGGTTGTTTGAGTTCATTCCAAACCTTTTTGCTGCAACAGATCAATAGACCTTTATAAAAACCATATGATGTATTCTTGGGGCATTGCGTAAAAAGTACAATGTCACTTCAGGCATTTTCCACACTTCAATTCAAGACATTTTACGTTTGTACTTGTCACTTCATGGCATGAAATGACAACTAAATTATTAAGCGGTGGGATGAAAGTTCAGACAATGTGACAACACTGAAATATGATTTCTGCAAACTTGCCTTTTCAATATGAATGTCATCTGTTTAAAAGCAACCAGAGTTTTATTTTTATTTTTTTATTTTTTTAACTTTAATGTTCTGTAGCGTGCTTTGTTTTGTTGCCTTGAAAAGCATAGCTGGTAGAGGAATTAGAAATACAGCACCCTTAAAAATGTCTGCATTGTCTTTTTCTTTTCTAATTAATTAGTTATGTATCATGAAAACACTAATGTTGAGCACTTGAAATGGATGAAATGTAAGGCCCAGTTATTTTGTTTCAATGACAACTAATTAGGTCACAGTGAAGTGTTTTCTCAATAAGATATGGTGTCATCATGCTGGCAGGAAACAGGGGCATGTGCCAACGGAAGTCTCTATCAAAGCCAACAAAATAACTTATTATTGGGTATGGCTTTCTTTAAGACTTGTACAGATGTTGTTTTGGAATTCTTAGTGTTCTCCTATTTGTCTTGCTGATATCTTAACCATTAATATGCAATCTTACTACACACAAGCAACACAAGCAAGAACCTCTAAAGATAAGACCAACCAACAGAAAAAAATAGAAATAGATATTGTGCATCTGGATAGAACGGCCAGACAGACTTGATCCAGACCTTACTTTCCATGAAGAAAATAAGTGATCTTCACATTGTGAAGTGTTGAATGTTCATTGAAGCTTAAGTTTACTTCGAGCGTTTTTATCTGCAGAGTGAACGTGAAGTATGCTGATTACTTCTTTATTCTTAACGTCACTCTCAAGGTAACAACGAGCAAACTGGAGAAGAGTGCTGAGCTGACATGGAGGTGCATTAGGCCTGTTATGCAGCCATGACAGAAAGCCGCAGCTTCCTGTGTATCCAAAATTGCGTTCAGGAGAATTAATGATAGAGAGCCAGAGATGGCGGAGGGCGATTTAGTCAGCACAGCCTATTTGACACAAATGTTTTTCTACTTTTTTTCATAATATAGTTTTAATGTCATGCTCTCACTTTATGAGGGTGGCCTTTTCATGCTCTCAGACACATCAAACCATTCTATCAACTCTAAGAGTAGAGACCAAGTCTAACTTTTTTTTACAACTTTTTCTCACTGCTACAGTAAATGTATTTGAAAGAAAATATTGTCAAGTCAATTGTTGCTCATTTTTAACACTGTGAACCACCTTGATTTTGTGTTCGATCAGTTTGAGGAGTTTGTGGAGCAGTCACACATGGTTAAGGAGTGTTTGCAGTGTTTGCAGACAAAAATAATTGCCATATTGCATTTCTGTTGTGTTTTTTTTTTTTGTATTTGTTATTTAACATTCCTATGCCATCATATAAGAGAGGTGTGTGAAAGACCCCGTTGCTTAACCTCCCAACAGCCAGTTGAGGATCAGCACTCCAAGTCCCCTCCTGTGTCTGCTGACCAGTCCACAGTCAACTGACCTCCACTCTCCTCACAAGTGGTTGGTCCACAGGGGGTGGCCTCCTGCTTCTATTTCAGGCTGAACTCGACTGAGCCGAAGCAGCCAAGATTCGGCCACCAGGTGCTTCCCGGCATGCTTCTCCCCCCTAGGCCTCCCCCGTGAGAATATGGGGAACCCTACAACAACACAGCCCACAGGCTCACCTCGATACTCAGACCTCTCTATCACGTTAATGCAGGGATTCTGCTCTCACCTCTGGTTATGACATATAGGTCTTGCCCAAAAAAGGAGATTGCAGAATCAAGTGGCTGAAATGGGTTTCCTTCGGAGGGGCTCAACCTTAGACATAGGTTGATAAGTTCAGCCTTCCGGAGAAAACTTGGAGAGAAGTCATCGTTTTGATGTGTAGAAGCCACTGCTCCTCCACATCAAAAGGAACAGTTTTATGAACAGTTATAGGAAAGGCAGAACAAAACTCTTCTTTCAAGTTTTACTCGCTTTAGTTCGAGGAAATGGATCAGTTCTCTGTACCGTTCCTGTGTGCGTGGGACTGTTGATACAAGACACAATATCACACACATAATGCAACATATTCATCCGAAAAGTTTTCAGATGCAGAAAGAAACATGTACTGGTTTAGAGCACAGAGGCCTGCAGTCATTTAAACATCAAAGGGTGAGCGCTTGATTGGGCCTCCTGAGATTTGGCAGTTAGGTGAGGACAAATGTGCTCTGCTAGATGTTCCAGCCAGTGAGGGTAATGAAACATTCCAGGTGCAGTGAGGTTACGCTGTTTGAGTCGAGAGAAAGGCTAGTCAAGGTTTGGAGTAAAACAGACTGATTGCCCTTGTGCTATATTTGAAAGATGTTCCTCTCATGTCTTCCAACTTAGACACAATGTGACTGACCCTCAAGCTAAAAGTTCCTGGATATATTACAGAATTATAAAGCATCGACCAGAATCTGCAGGTTATTTTTTTACACTATTGATTCCAAACCAATTCAATTATTAGATATGTTTCGGAATGCTAAGCATATAACAAGCAGCTGCAGAGCTGAAGACACTGACAATTAGAATGGAAATTATTGATTTCCTTGTTACAGTTTAATATTCTGCTGGGAAATCATGGGTATTGAGACTCATGCCAATGTTCCTATAACATGTTAAATCATTGCTGCTGAAAGTTAGGAGAACATTTTAATGGTCTCCTGTAGGCAATCATTAATTTAAGTGAAACAACTTACAGACAGAAACTCTTAAATAGTCGGATGTTATGCTGTATGATTTAATGTTATTAGAGTGTCAGGAAAACGGATATCATCCAATGGTATGTACACAATTTATCAGAATTACGGTGATAAGAAGCTATACAGATATAAACTTTACTTATCCGAAGTAATATTTCTGTTGACTCTTATAGACATATCATTCAGATTCACATTCCAGCAGGAACAATAAATCAAGGCAATGTCTTGTTCACTCTAAAAAATACTTGTCTGTAAGTGCACACAGAGCTCACTAAATTCCCACCTTGAGAAGATCTTTCTGCAATACATTTCTACATGTGTGCATTAGGGGAGCCAACAATGGAATGGGAAATTATAGAAAATAACAGGGATTGTTCAAAAATCAATTTGTGTTCAAGGCCAAATGGGAAGAAATGTATACAGAAGTAATGATATCCAAACAAATACTAAGATTCAATAGAGAACTGCAGGAGAAACCATAGCTCAAGCAGACAACATAATAAGAGCTGCAAGACTATAATGGCTGGTGAGTCTTTCTTAGCCAAACATGCAGGACAAGATGAGTTTCTCCAGTTTGCTTGCAGCAAAATCATTCCCTTATTTTCCACTTCCAAAATTAAACAAAAATTATGTTAATTTCCATTCTTTTTTTTCTTTTTTTTACATTTGTCAAAATAAAACACAGGCATTGTGATGGAGATACAATCACTCCTCCTCATACATTACTTAAGTGTCTGTCAATTGTCTGTAGGTGTGGAGGCTATATACTGCATTCTATTTATTTTCTGAATGTGCATGTTTTCTTCAGCAAGCTTCTATGCCATATTTTTTCTTTCCTGTATTTTCACAAGTTACAACTCTCTTACGCTTTATGATGAGGTATCCACTTTCCTGAGATACACGGATATGCTTCCATGCTTTCATCAAACTTACACAGTTATCTGTAGTGTTTCTCAGCCTAAGGGAGATGTTTGCTCTCTCAGTTGCATGTCCCATTGCTACTTATGTAATCATTACAATCATAACTTATCCAGTGTGCGTTCCTGTCTGTGGTAATTTTTGTGGAGAGTACTACAGTAACTTCATGTGAATTAATCAAAATCACTCTCAGAGTTAGTACACTCGTACTGCTGTGCAAATATTTAAGTCACTGTCCAGCCATATGCAGAGATTATTTGTGGATGGGTAAAGCAGGACGGTGTGTATATATGTGTGACTTTGTGTTTTCTGCCTGCCTATTTGTGCGGTGAAGTTTTTAATGGTTCCAATATCTCCCTGCATGTTTATTGGCTGATTATGACAAATGTCTGGATAATATTTTTGCCTGAAGCCACCCCAGCACTCTCGCTCTTTTGGCCAAGTCACGATTGCATACAAAAGTTGCAAGTTCTCCTCACTACTTTAAAAGTTAAGTTAAATAATACTCAGGCCACAGCAAACAATTTACATTCAGCACAGGGCTAAAGCCTAAGCAACTTTATGCCTCTCTTTTTCATTCTTTATAGTGGCCCACTTCTCTTTCTCCCTTTTACAATCAGTCCATTCAATTCACACTGCGACAGTCTGCGGGGTTGAAGCGGCAGAGCTGTCACAATGAATTTGTGTTCCCTAAACAAGATTAACTACTGCTATTTGTATCCCCATATCTCTGAAAGGGTAATCAACGCAGGCGGTTTGGCTTGCTAATTTTCACCATGGTAACCACTTCCAAAAATCCATCACAGCAAATAGCTTGGTTTCAACAGCATTTGAACTGAACATGTGGCTTTCTTCACATACATGTATGCCTTGCCTAACTTAATTTATAAGTTACAACGTTCAGGGACAGTTTTCGAGGGGTTACTGATGCATGATGTGGAACGTCTGGGAGACAATGTTTGCTAGAATTTGTTTCTAGCATCGCTGCTCTCTGGAAGGATCCAGTCCTTATCCAACGGAAACAATTCATCCATGAAAATCAAAAGAGGGCTTTTTTGGTCACCTGAAAGCTGAAAGACAGCTTAGTAATTTCCCTCTACTTATAAGGATATGAACTATTGAACACCTTGATTTTTTAGTTGATTCTGAAATGCTCTTGACCATATTTCATTGCAATCAATTACTTTGTAATAATGGATAATAAGTTAAATGACAAAAAATTAGTAAAGTGATACACAAATTCAAAATACTCCATCAAGTAACATCAGAGAAACATACACATTTTTAAAAACCTCACTTAGGGGACTGTTGATTCAAGACAGTTGTCCATCCATCCATTCATCCATCCACCCATCCATTGTCCACCTCTGGTCCGGGGTCCTGTATCTTCTTCTGGGCCTCCTCTCGGTGGGTCGTGCCCAGAACACCTCACCAGGGAGGCGACCAGGACACATCCTAACCAGATGCCCAAGCCACCTCAACTGGCTCCCCTCAACTAGAGGGGCACTGATGTTACTCTGAGCCCCTCCCAGATGGCCGAGCTTCTAACCCTATCTCTAAGGGAGAGCCCAGCCACCCTGTGGAGGAAACACATTTTGGCCGCTTGCATCCGATCGCATTCTTTTTGGTCAGTACCCCATGGGCTCCATGGATGAAAGCCCAGCCACCAGGTGATTGCCAACGTACCCCACCTCCAGGCTTGGCTCCCGAGTGGGGCCCTCATCCGGGCGAGAGAGCACTAGAACCATTTGCATAAATCATCATAAGGGGTCTTTGGGTTGCGCTTTGTCTGATCCCTCGCTGGGGACCTGTTTGCCTTGGATATCCCTACCAGGGACTTAAAGCCTCGGACAACATTGCTCCCAGGATCATTGGGACACTCACTCAGGTGGCAGCCCAGGGAGGGTTAGACAATTGTATAGGAAAATTGTCAGTAAATGCACTTACCTATAGTCTCAGACTGTGTTCCCACTTCTCTTTTATGTTTAGAAATGTGTATCTGTTTATATCTGGTGTCTTATGCCTCCAATGAATAAGCATCTATATGTCAGCGGAAAATACAACGTTAGTGGTGATCTTTCCTGACTCTCATGACAACATGTCACAGTCCCACAAGACCACAGGCATTACAGTTATAGAATTCCTATAATTGTTGTTTCAATTGATCATGGAAAATTAAAAGCGGAAAAAAGGGGTCATTTTGTTTTTACGCACTCTGACCCTTTATAGTTACACTATCAATAATTATTTTAATAAATTACAAACCTGTTTGTTTTTTTAATGAGAAGAAATTATTTCAGACGAAACAGGTATCCATGAGTTTTACCTTTTTACAGTGTAAAAAAAACTGCAGTTTGAAATGTCTTTTTCTTGGACATCTTTGAGTAATAAGTATACCCTTTACCTAAATATGTCATTTATATTTAATACCTAAAGGAAAATCATCAAAAGAAATACCAATATTCTTGTTGTTATCCACTAACATGAATATATTATATCCTTTTACTATCCAAATGGCTTTGTAAGTTGGTTGAGAAATGGCAGACTTTAATTCCCAGTATAATACTAAGTTGATTGATTTGAGACAGCTGTATAAAAGCCCACTTTTATCCCCTCAAGCTTAAGGGCAGGCAAATCCATCACTGCTGCCAAATGGTCACACAACTTGCCTCTCTAATATTTTAAGACTGTGAGGGTTGTGACGCTCTGATTCTCAGATGCTGGAATGTATTCCAACATCACAGTCTTGTCCAGCACTGTGAGCTATCATGAGCATCAAAGCCTGAAAATCAAGAAGAAAAATTTTTCATGCAAAGATTTCTTAAATATTTTGAGATTTTTCATTGTCATTATTCGCAATTTTTTATGGTTTCTCACGCAGGCTGAGCTGTACATCTCAGTCAGCAGATGGATGTAGCCTCGGCAAGTTCAACTTTTTTTTTTGCGGAGGCACTCTACAACATGCGGATACCCAGCAAGGGGTCCTTTCATCACCCCTGGTTCTTGATGTCGGTTTGCAGTCACACAGCATGAGGCCAACCGAACAGAGTATAGGATCTTATTTCGCTTTTGATTCTTGGCATTTACATTCCAAAGCACAAAAGACTGCATCCACAGTTCTTTAACGCACATAGACTTCCTTGTCTTTCAGTCATAAATTAAAGAAAGACAGGTACATGGGTGATAGCTAAGAGGGAAAATGCAGTGTTATAAACACTGATTGCTGATATCTTTTTTAACTAACTTCACAGTTTAACCAAAGATATCACAAATGCTAGCATATATGCTAGTTAGAACTGTTGAATTAAATACACACTTTTTTTTTACTGAAGTATTCTATTTAATCATGTAAGTATTGGTTCCCACTCTTATCATACATTGGTTTGTGTTATCATAATCTCCTTGAAGCAATTTTTGATAATGATTAGCTATGATATGTCATAAGTTCTTTGAACAGAATTTATGGTTTTTGTATGACCTGCTCTGAGAACGAACTTTACTCCTGTTTTGATCTCTGAAATCTCCTGAAGGCTTTTACATGACTGCTGCACACCCATGTTTCGGGCTAAAAGCCTGAGTGTACAAGTGTAATTTTCCCTGGCTCTAAGGCAAAACATCTGAGAAGGCTATTTGCCTGTATAAGTCTCTGCCTTGAGGATTGCATGGTGGTGTGGTAGTTAGCATCGTCACCTCATAGTGAGAGCTTTCCCGGTTTGAGTTTGCATGTTCTCCCAGTGTCTGCATTGGTACCCTCAGGGTATTGAAGCTTTCTCCCACCATCCAAAAACATCCATGTTATTTTAAATTGCACCTCGGAGTGAATGTGAGCATGTGCGTGGTTGTTTGTCTCTGTGTAGCCCTGCAATGGACTGACAACATGTCCAGGGTGTGCCCCACCTGGATGTATGGATGTCTCCATATTGATTAAGATAAATGGTGCCAGAATAGTCTGTCTTGCATGTTGAACACGGCATGACAGCCTAATTAAACATGGTCATTTTACTCTCTCGCATTTAGTAACAGCTGTAAGCCAAAAGCCTTTTCCTTGGAAAAAATGTGTTGTTGTTGAATTTTACATTAAGAAACTGAAACAAAAGGTCAGCAACATAGACGTTTGGTCTCGTATGTTCAGTTGTCTTTTTTTTCCTGGCACCAGTTGCTTATTTTTGGCTTCATCTTCACTGAGCTACAAATCAGCATGGTCTGTTGCCTTGCTGCTCAAACAATAGCTTCTCTGTCCGACAATAGCCTCTCTTGCTCTGAATCGTCAAATTAGTGTACGTACAATTAGTTGTTTCTGGTCCATTAGACTTAACAGCGGCGTTTTAGCTTGGAGCTGTAGTATTTTGATAAAATACTCAAATTTGTCCAAGATGGTGAGACATATTCATTTGACTTTCATCATACAAGTGGTTGATGCGAAGAAAGACTACTTCAAAAGAGGCAGTGAGCTGTGAGTCGACAGATGTCTTTTTCTGTGACAAAGACACAAGCAGCCCATGTTTCTTGGCCGGACTAAAACCCTTTGTATTTTAGCAATATACACTATATTGCCAAAAGTATTTGCTCACCCATCCAAATTATCGGAATCAGGTGTTCCAATCAATTCCATGGCCACAGGTGTATAAATTCAAGCACCTAGGCATGCAGACTGTTTTTACAAACATTTGTGAAAGAATGGGTCGCTCTCAGGAGCTCAGTGAATTCCAGCGTGGAACTGTGATAGGATGCCACCTGTGCAACAAATCCAGTCGTGAAATTTCCTCGCTCCTAAATATTCCACAGTCAACTGTCAGCTGTATTATAAGAAAATGGAAGTGTTTGGGAACGACAGCAACTCAGCCACGAAGTGGTAGGCCACGTAAACTGACGGAGCGGGGTCAGCGGATGCTGACGCGCATAGTGCGAAGAGGTCGCCAACTTTCTGCAGAGTCAATCACTACAGACCTCCAAACTTCATGTGGCCTTCAGATTAGCTCAAGAACAGTGCGCAGAGAGCTTCATGGAATGGGTTTCCATGGTCGAGCAGCTGCATCCAAGCCATACATCACCAAGTGCAATGCAAAGCGTCGGATGCGGTGGTGTAAAGCACGCCGCCACTGGACTCTAGAGCAGTGGAGACGCGTTCTCTGGAGTGACGAATCGCGCTTCTCCATCTGGCAATCTGATGGACGGGTCTGGGTTTGGCGGTTGCCAGGAGAACGGTA
Organism: Menidia menidia; assembly: GCA_907169785.1. Taxonomy (NCBI): domain Eukaryota; kingdom Metazoa; phylum Chordata; class Actinopteri; order Atheriniformes; family Atherinopsidae; genus Menidia; species Menidia menidia. The sequence goes on along the minus strand of CAJRST010037777.1, from coordinate 11,306,872 downwards.
CTTGTCTGACTGCATTGTGCCAAGTGTAAAGTTTGGTGGAGGGGGGATTATGGTGTGGGGTTGTTTTTCAGGAGCTGGGCTTGGCCCCTTAGTTCCAGTGAAAGGAACTCTGAATGCTTCAGCATACCAAGACATTTTGGACAATTCCATGCTCCCAACTTTGTGGGAACAGTTTGGAGCTGGCCCCTTCCTCTTCCAACATGACTGTGCACCAGTGCACAAAGCAAGGTCCATAAAGACATGGATGACAGAGTCTGGTGTGGATTAACTTGACTGGCCTGCACAGAGTCCTGACCTCAACCCGATAGAACACCTTTGGGATGAATTAGAGCGGAGACTGAGAGCCAGGCCTTCTCGTCCAACATCAGTGTGCGACCTCACAAATGCGCTTCTGGAAGAATGGTCAAAAATTCCCATAAACACACTCCTAAACCTTGTGGACAGCCTTCCCAGAAGAGTTGAAGCTGTTCTAGCTGCAAAGGGTGGACCGACGTCATATTGAACCCTATGGATTAGGAACGGGATGTCACTTAAGCTCATATGTGAGTCAAGGCAGGTGAGCAAATACTTTTGGCAATATAGTGTATCTCAAACTGTGATTCTCCATCTGTGTCTCCTGTTTCACTTTTGGTTCTATTCTTATGCAGAAGGGAAAGTTGAACATGTGCAGAAATTTAAAACCAGAGTGGAGGAAAGAGATGGGATTGCTCAGCAGTGATGGAGAAAGCAGACATCCATTTCTCTCTCATCTTCTTTGGAACTGTCACTCTGCTGATGCAAGTAGTATCACAACTTTTGGTTTGAGTGAGAGAAACAGTATAGTACAGAAAACAGATAAGAAGGAACAAAGGCAAGGCAATGAGAAACTCTCCCAGCCCTACACCCCATCACGTTTGTAATGTTTGAAATTCAGACACTGACATCCAGCTGTTTTTGGAAATTGATGACTGACTGTTTCCAGTACGAGGACTGAAGTGTGTTGGAAGTTTCAACCCAGTGCAGCAGCTTGTGGACTTTTAGAAGAAAACCTCCTTTCACCCTGGGAGCTGGATGAGTGTGCTGAAAGAAACTGTTGATTTGTTGTGCAATTGAAATATTATGACTAAGTGTGAGTTCTGTTAATTACACATTAGTAAAACATTCCATTTAGAAAATGAAAATGAAACTTTTAGCATTTAGACCATTACCTATGGCTTGGGAATACAGTACACTTCTGACTACACAGAAGCTCTTGTGTGACAAAGAAACAAACAGACCAGATATGTTGTCAGCTTTGAGGATCAGTTCATAGATTTGTGTTATTAAATCGTCCAACAACTTTTACAATTAAAGTAATGTACATTGAGAATTAATTAGCTAAACTAAAACACACCATTACACATCTAATTGCTAGGGTGTATGCGTGTTTTTCTTTTCAACAATCATCAATTCTGTTTGCTTTATAATTCTGGAGAGGTGCAGGGCTGAATCTAAGGTCAGTATCACATCAGATTCAGAGCATTGTCTTTGAATTCAGCTAAAACTTTATACCTCACTGTTTTAAGCTTTCTAAGCTATAGTTCCCGCATCTTAAGTGTTTACATCTTTAAAATATCCACACAAACACAGATCAAACCTTTGGGAATCTCTGTGGTGAAAAGTGGTCAAAGTCGTAAAAAAAGTCAAATTCTAGCCATGTTCCCAGAGGTTATGTGAAAGCAAGTGACTGATACGTGAAGGATAATTGTCAGATTAATTAGCAGCTGTTTCACTTAGAATGTATTCTCTATCACCTCATGCATCACTATGCACAGGGACGGTTGTTAAAAGAGCATATGCACCATGATTATCCTCATCCCAAAACTGGAATGTCTGTATCCAAGTCATTACTGAGAAATCTACAATTAGTCCCAAACAAAAGTAAACAGAAAACATCAAACACAGAATGAAATTGTACTTTCTACAACTGAACAAAACTGCAACTTCAAATGGTGAATTGCTGCAAACTGAGTAAAAATGACGGCACGGCTTTGTGGTGAGAATTCAATATGAAGAGATTAATATTGTTTCACACTAAAGTGTATACATATATTTTATCAATGGTGTATTGGAAAGAAAAGTGCACCTTTGCCTTTATTACCACAACGTAGTCCCGCGTAATTTCTGAACTACACCCATATCTATGATACTTTATTTGTATTCTGTATAATTGCAGAACCACCTTTTGATTAAAACTTACCGGGAATAGCTATACCCAATTAATAAGCTCTTTTTAATTTGTTAGTTATTAATCAGTTCATTCAGGAGGCGAATAAAGCAACATTTTGGGCTGGGTACAGTGTGAAAAGACAATCATGACATGATGAAGGACTGAAAAGGACAATCAACATGAAAGACAAAAGAAACGGATTGAATTTTGTCTTTATTCATGTCTTACTTTACTTTAAATATCTGCAGTGAAGAAGTCAAATATTCAATGTTCTGAATAACATGATTTTAGAAAAGAGTAGTGAAAGCTATCTTTTTTTTTTGTCTTTTTTGCAGTGTACATTTTATGATTGGAGGTTTTAAATTCTGAGTCCAGAAATCAACCAAACTAACCTTCAAAATTACATTTTTTCATTGTTTCCCTTTTCCACAAGTCTAGATAAATAATTACAGTGATGTAAAGTGAAGCTAACACTTATTATATGCATAGAATTATTCAGGGCAAAAAATAAATAAATCCCAGTCAAGACCAAAGGCTCTTCAGGTAGGGCAAGAGATAGCCATTAACAAACTTGACAACATGTAACATTTGAAATGACAGGAAAATCTACAGAAAACATAGAAAATGTTTAGTACCACAGATTAATAAATCTAACCGAATAATTTTCTTGTGGGAAAATCTACAGAAAACATGGAAAATATTTGGTACCTCAGATGAATAAATATGACAGATTCATTCTCTTTTTGTCGCACATTGTTAGGATTGAGACAGAGACGTTTGTCTTCAAGTCTTGAAAATTCACTTACTTTTAACTTACCCCTCCACTGCCTGTCAAAGACCATGCAGTGGCATTTTCCTTTTCTCTTTCTTCCTTTTGCTGTCCTCAAAAGTTAAACGTAAACAGAGACACGGTAGTTTACTCTGTGCAAAAGAGTTTAAGTTTGACTGAAGACTGTCATCTTCATTTACATTCAAGCTTCTCCATCTCCTCATTTCTGTATCACTCCATCATTTTATCCAAAAACTTGACTGTCCTTTGGCTGAACCGTTCCTGTTTTATATAAGCTGAAATATATGCAGGATTGAGTGTGGGAGGACTGGGAGAAACTGCTGTGTGTGTACAGGTTAAACCATCAATCAGTATTCAGAGAGAAACTGGAGCTTCAGCTTTAACTCAGGGTGGAGACTAGGAAATACCCAAATCTATTTTTGTTTATTTGCAGACCATATATGTGATATCATTTTGTATAAAAACTGAAGGAAGTGTTTGTTTGTTTTTTTCTTCTCAGATGATGAGCTGGCCTTGAATAAGTGCACACACTATTGTTGTGTCACTTTTCCTTCTCTGAGTGTTAAACAATCTTGAGAACAGACACACTCAGTCTTAGTATAAATAAGTCAGCAGAAACAAAAGCCTACATTAAACGTTTTAAACACCATGAGTATAAGATTGTTGAGATGAATGTCTTATAAATAGACAGGAAACTCTGTATTATCATAATCTGCTTTGTGGAGATTTACCAGCTTACGCTGTAATGCTTTCTCTTTGTGTGAGATGAAGTGTCCAATGAACAAACAAAATGTCCAATTCCCCCAAAAACTTAAGGATTCGACTATGCATTCACATGTTTTGCAGAATTCTGAATTTCGACTGCAGGCCGCACAGGATGTAAATTGAATTGTGACATTTTACTAAAAGAAAATTTTGTGTTGGAAATGTCCAAAAAATAGGAATAAAAAAAAGAATGCAATTTGGCATCAATAGGAAAAGAAGACAAACAGAATCCACGTAGAAGCTGCTCCTCAGTTTAGTGGTTCTGCTCCCGACACTCATCAGCATCATTATTCATATTTTCATTTTTCAAAATGATTAGGTTTCAACTTTCTGCGATGGACTGGCGGACTGTCCAGGGTGTACCCTGCCTCTCGCCCGTCGACCACTGGGATAGGCTCCAGTTCCCCCCGCGACCCCATGAGGGAATAAGCGGTATTGATAATGGATGGATGGATGGGTTTCAACTTTAAGTTTGTTGCTTTTGGAAATTATGTCATCCAGAAGAGTCAGTTCTTAAAGATTTGATTTACATCCTCAGAGAGAACCCACAGAGATCTACCCTCTCGATCCATCACCAACAGATACCTTATTCTGCACCTCCTGTAATGGATCTTAGCCTTTCACTTTGCAGGTAGTCCTTAACAGGTCCCAAAAGCCCATCTGGAGCTGCTCAGAGTACACACACAGAATGAACAATGTAGGCACACATCTCAAAGTAGTTACATGAGCACTTATAGGTTATCCATTTTTATGCGAGTTAGAATTTGTCTGCAGTTTCACATTTATCATTTTCACTGAGAATAGTTTAATCTGATACTGTTTTGAAAAGGTTGAACAGCAAAACTTTTGCTTCAATGCATTCAATGCAACAGTTACGTAATATGAAATGTCATGGTATTTACCCATGAGGAGTTAGTTGATTAAGAACAGTGGTTCATTGCCATGGATTCTAAAGAGAAAGAGATAAAATGAGCAAGACTGCCTTGAAATTCATAGTGGAATGTATCCAGCTCTAAAAATGCCTGTTTCATGGGCTAAACTTCAGGTTCGGATAGTTGTTTGTCTCTGCGTGGGCCTGTGATGGAAGGGCCACCTGTCCAGGGTGTACCCCTCCTCTTGATAATGTTGTGTCTTTAAGATTGTACTTACACACAATACATTTTATCTATAGCATAAAATAATTTATATGTCACATACATAACGCCATACCCCATAAACACTTAGTCAAAACAGTTGCATCTAATCATGCTTTAAACTTCCGCAAGCTGCTTATTACACTGTCTGCTCTGCAGCTGCTGAACTTTTGTTATCCAAGGGTGGAAATGCGTCTGCCAATGGTTTCCACATGTTATATTACTGTAGTGATATGATAAAGCTTCTGGGATTTGCAGCAGGACCTTTTTTTTATCCTATGGATTCTCCTCCAATGCTTGCCTTCACCTGGGTTTTTTATAGTTTTTTTCCCTTTCTCTTCCCTCTAAAATGTGGTTTGTGGAGCCATATTAATATTCATTGTTGTCTCTTCTCTGTAGTCTGACATAATTCCTGCTCACTGGAAGAGGTTTATGTACTGATCCAGGGATATGTACTCTTGGATTTATTTTTTCTAAAGTATTTTTTTTTGTTAGAAGTTTCTTACATGTCTAAGGGATATTTGCCCTTAGGTATGTATCTGTCAATCTCTCTGTTAACAAGACTTCCAATAACACCTATTAATAAATAAAGAATAGTAATCGTCCTTAATAATTTAAGTGCACAAAAACATCAACACTGACAAAAACTCACATGCTCATTCAAACTGAAAAATATACTCTTTCAAAGGAAATCTTCCATCTGAAACTATTTGATCAAAAGCCTTTATTACCCAATAGGCACACAGCCAGATGTTTTTTGTTTTTTTTTTGCTGTTGTTTTTTAGGTTATTATTGGGCCTGCAGCAATGCAGAGGAAGTGATGTTGAGATGAAGTCTCCTAGTATCCCTCAATAAAAGCCTTTTGGCTGACCTTTACTACAAATGTCTAGTGAACCGTAAAGTTAGTAGGAAGAGTGACTGTTCATTCATTTATAAAATATAGTCATCACTTACTAAAAAAAGATACAAACAGAAAAAACACAAGACAGAATCCTCAAGAACTATAACTAATTCCTTGGCTTAGTCTTTAATATTTCCATAATAAGACATTTTAATAGCAGTGATTTAACTTAGTCATAAGATAAAACACTGTATTTTGATTAACAGAATTTGTGGCCTTCTTCCTCATAATCTTAAAATAATTTTACTGTAAATAGTTGACAAGTTAAAATAAACAAAAGTAGGTTGACTATATTTGTCTTAAGTGTCTAATGTTGCTGTTTAATAAAAAAAAAACTCTTGAGAATTCCATTAATATCCAAACACCTTTTTTTATATCACACAGGAACATTTTGTCTGTATACATGATCATAAATGTGTTATACGTCTGACCCTGTTTTAATTATGGATAATATTTGTATGACGAGGCACATTCATATCACTTGAGTTCAATGGTTATGCAGCTCTTGCGGCTTTTAGTATATCAAACTTTTAAAGTCTTTTAACATGCTTTTTAAATGATAAAATATATATACTTTTCCTCAATGACCCAGTATCTGTTCAACACTCACTCCTGTTGGGAAAAAAAAACACTCAGCTCCATTAGTTAGGCATAGAATACATTTCTTTCCAGGATTTAATCTTTAATTGGGTTTTAAAAAATAGCATTTAAAGAGAATGTACAGTGTAATTAAACTAAATTTAAAACATATGAAATATCCATGAATGAGACCTTTTCATTAACTGGTTTGACGCAAACAAACTAAGCTATGTTGCTAAATGATGGTGATATATACAACATTCTGTGGTTGTGAATTCACAAAGGAAGCAGTAGACACTCCCAGACACAAATCTTTAGGGGACAAAAACAAAATGACCTTTGAGGATGCCGACCAGTGAGTTTATTGTTTCAGACTGGAAGAAGCTTGTGAGGAATATCATTTCTGAGCTTTGAACTTCTTTTTGCACATTATTACAGCTTGATCTTAAAAACTGTCGTAAACGTAAACAGGAACACGTCCACTAAAGTCCACCCTTGAGTACAGATACGTACACAGACTTCTATTTGTTCTCTTTAAATTTCCCCCAGGTTTTCTCCGAAGAACATTTACAAGGGATCTAAATTTGAGAAGGAGGGAAACGATATGAATAAACAGACACATGAAATAAAGAAGACAAATGAAAAATGGGGGTTGCTGCAGAGGTAGAATGAAAGAGGTGGACTGGGATCTATAGAATGACGATCTAAAGAATAACTATCATGTCTATTATAGTGAACTCAAGTGTGAATTAATGTGAAACCCAATGACTGGGAGCTCTATCATTCTCAAATTGGTATACTGACACAAATGACCCAGTTTATAACAGACTGTGGGAATTTTCCATCTTGGGAAGATAAAAAAAAACCTTTACTTTAAACTAACTTCCTAGTTCCCCTGATATGACTCACAGGCACCCTCCATCTCCAAACCATTCTCTTTTCTCCTGTGCCATGACTTGTCTGGAGGTCATGAACCCGCTGGTACCGACTAGCTTACCTATGTCTAGGGAAAAAAAGCTTATTCATCCTACCACATAACCAGGGTTTCCTTCAAGGAAATTTAAATCAAGGAATTTAAAATCAAGGCCGCCACAAAACAAGATCTTCCACATCTCACCTCCTTTGTCTATTAAAAAGAACCCTTTTTGAATCTAAGATCAGTTATTGAAACTATATTGGATGTACATATTATCCTACTATGAGATCTTTATAAAGCTGATTGAGTTCATTAAGTTTTTCAACCCAAGGTATGATTTCCCATGTCTTCTTATTTCACTGGCTTGGTGGTGTGTAACGATGTAGCATTATGCTCTACTAATTATTTCAAAATTTGCTTACCAACGACATAAATATAGTAGTTGAAATCTGAAAAAAACCCAGTTTTAGTAAACTTCTAATTACTGCTAATTTTGCCTCTCCATTCTTTTTCCCATTGCACAAGGCATGATTTGTTCTCTGTATCTGAATCCATAAGTCACAGAGATAAGCGGTAAAGGTGTTCAATAAATAGTTCATATCCATTCAGCATGGAATGATGACTGTTGACTTTTTCAAATGAGAATTCTGAATAATCCTGTTAGATATTAGTTATAATTTTTACCTTTCTTGAAGGATGTTCTCCCTATCTTTAAGGTTTTTGTTATTTCATCGTGAGTCTTCCACTTATATAGATGCAGTGGGAATGGCAGATATCACAGTAAGCAGATATAAAAGAGTGAGAGGGCCAAGTGGGGGTGATGGAAGTTTGAGGACAAAATTGCTGCCTCTGCATTTCCAGGTCATGGTCAGAAATTAATAATGAGTGAAGAGAAAAAAAGGAAACTTAGTGAACTGACAAATGATGGGGAGTAATGCTTACATGTTTAGTTTGAATAGTACTTATTTCATGTTGACTGCATCTGTTCCTGTTTGTATTAATCTCTCCCAGCCATGTTGGGGTTTCCTATTCTCAAAGCTGTCCCCTTTCCTTATTTTTGCCTGCTAATCTTTTGCTCCTTTAGTGAGCATATTTGAAGTATAGACTACTGATTGAATAGAAAAAGGCATCTACCAAAATGACATACTAAAGCAACATATTTGTACCCCAGGTCAATCAGCATGCCATTGTTTTTTTTGTTTTTTTACAACTTACCCTGGTATTTCCTTATCTCTGTGAGATGAACATCGCAGGTTTCATGATGAAATATGTATTTAGCTTTGATTTACAATGTGGCATAAGGTTTCGTAGAACTTTTCTTACCAGGGTGATGAAAATTACCTCAGCAAATTACGTATTTGGAGCCACAGAGTGCATGGTAGCTCCTCTGGCATGTGTAATTTCTCCTGTAGCCTTGTCCACCAGATGTATTTCAGGACTTGAGATGTCCTGCATCGGGTACGCCAACTATGACTTCCGAGTTACATGTAGGACGATGGAGGTCAGAGGAGATGAGGTGGAACAAAACTGAAAAAATGAGAACAGCATCTTGACAGAGACTTTCATTGCTCTTCTCTCTTGGTTAATGAGAGTCCCATTAGCCTGATGGGCTAATGAGGGGGACATAATGCATGTAAAGGTAGACATGGGGCATAAATTAGATTTCCAGTAATTTAAGGAGGAATCCGTCCACATAATGCATGTAAAGGTAGACATGGGGCATACATTAAATTTCCAGTAATTTAAGGGAGCAATTCATCCACAGCTAGCCATGAAAAACACCATTAAAGAAAGACAACAAGTATTCTAAACATAAAAAATACAGCAAATAAATCAGAAAGGAAATAGAGATTGACACCCGGGACTTGCTGGAAAAGATAAACACATGAGGTAGAATAAATACAATCTGAAGGGGAAAAATGGAATATGCAGGTTGTTTTCATTATGCTAACATGCTTCCTCAATTCCCCAGTTCTTTTGTCTTTCTCACATTGTGGATCCCACCAGTGAGGATATTAGAGATGAATGTGAGAAACACATCACCAGGGGTTCATCTCTCAATGCTGCCCCAGAGGCCTTGGTTAGACTCTGAACCATACAGTAGTTCTGAGGGGTGGGGAAATTCTGCAAGATGGTTGAAAGGGAATTTTTCCCAGCTTATGTGAGGAGAAAAGACACCAGGAAGCATGACTTAACATAAAAAGTGCAGAGGAGGTTTAGGCAAACCCAAAGAAAAGCAGCACAAATGTCAATAAAATGTGAAAGCACAGTAAAACTGAAAAGGCACAAGCTTGGCTGATGAAACATAGCACAGACAGTTCTGTAGACCTGCAAGAATGAAGCTAATTCATTTGCTGCCAGAATCTTTTCATAGTTTATCATAATGTTTACTTCATTCAAAATGAATGAAGTAAACACAAGCTGTGAGATCTGCAAAGCAGTTTCACCACCAAAACCATTCCACATTAAGCTTATTACTCATTAAGCTTATTGTAATTTGACAACCAGGATATATTATTATACCTACAATGTCATAACCAAGGGGTAGAAGTATTTCATTACTCTCCTGGAAGTAAAAAGAATATATATAAAACATATGACAACCACTCTGTTTTGTTCCAATTGAAAAGGTTTTTCTCATTAACTACATTTTGTTAATAGTCATCTCAACCACAAAACAGATTTTAAACGTCAATCCTTTAATCAATTTGCATATAAAAACTAAAAGATGCAAGATGCAATGACAGAGCTCTGTGATTATTTTTTATTTACTTTAGCTTTTTTTATGTTAAAAATACCCCAAAAATATAGTATCTATCTCCTGAACAAACTGAATGTTTAGATATATAAATGTGAAGTGAAAACACACTCAAGTGTCGAAATATAGAAAACTCAAAAGGCTTTATTAAACCATCAAGTCAACTCCCCACATCTGCCACTTGTTAAAAGTGACTTGATTCACCATATTTTAGGCAAAGAAGATGTATGGTTAGAGTGAAACAGTGAATCAAATCAGTAAGAAAAGGCATTGTGAAACAGGAGAAACGAGAGGAAGAGAAAGAGAGTTTGATTTTTCGAAAGATGGCAGATAAATGAAGCCACAGAGAGGGGTAAAATGGAGAATGGCTTCAGACACAAAGTAATTATTTCCTGGCTGGTGGAATAGAAAGAGCAAGGGCTCCTTCATTAACTGGCTGTTCATTACTGATGGATGGAGGGATGGCCACACATATGGAGGAGTCTGAAAGCACGCACACTCAGAATTACACACACAAATGCACACCTCATGTTGCTCTGCAACTTTTAAATCAGCTATAAAATATTCTTTAAAAATTAACAGTAAGTCTGGAATGCTGATTAAGTAATTCTAACATGAATAATTTGAAGAGCATGCCATTTTCTTATCCCATTAATGAAGATGAATATCTTTTGAGGTCAGAGTTGGTGTTATGTAAAGATTCAGCTGTTTGTGTTTTTTGTTTCAATTATTTTGGAAACTTTTTTTTTCTCTCTTAAAGGTACTCAGACTCATCCATGCTATTACATTGAGAGAACATATATAGTACAGTATATGTTTCTGTCAGTTTCCATGATCAACTGGTCAATGAGCATATTTATTACATGCCAGCCAAGATACAGACAGATTTTATGTTTCAGTCTGATAACAAACACAAACCGTGTGTAATCTGATTGATCTTAAGTATGAGCGTCACAAATAAGTAGGCATTCGGAGCAGAGTAACACAAGGTTAATCAGTTTGAAGGCAGATTTGAGGCTTTAGGTTGAAAAGACTTAGTGACGTGAGGAGGAGGGTGAGACAGCCTTGTTTATGCCTCTCATAAAGGGTTTGTCAGCTCTGTCAGCCCAGAGGAGAGAAACCAATTTGCAGGCTGACACCTTGCGACTTGTACGTTTGTGTGTGTGTATTTTCTATGTGAATGAAAAATGTCCACAACTTTTCACCTTTTACCATTTTCGCATTGAGCTGCCGATACAGATATGTTTCCACATGCATATAAACAGAAACATATGAATGCAATACATTGCACAATACATAAGATTTGTATAAGACTTCTGGAATTTTATTCTTCAAACACATTCACATGCATACTGATTTTTATGTTTTACATGAACCATTCTTTCCAAACCAATCTGTTAAACTGTTATATCCTGTATTACTGGTACACTACCTTGCAGGTGTTCTAGAGACAACCTAAATTGTGTCTGCTGCATTATCTGGACTTCCTTCAAGGGGCACTGTAATTACACACAATATTGGGTTTATGTGATTTATAAGAACATTGTATTAAACTTTGTGTTTTGGCTTGTCAAACCTTCATAAGCATCCTCAAATAAGCCTTTTTTAGTACATGAGTTGAGATGACAGCACTCCTGTTCTGACAATATGAAATCTTCAAACTATTCGGTGTGTATCCTGGTAAATTGTCGCAACAAATCATGTTTGCCGAAGCTCACACTCACTCATATGTACTGAGACAAATATGTTTTAAATTTGAATGCAAATGAGTGTCTGGATGAAAGTTGCTGCAGGCTATCCATTAAGGAGAGTCACCACCCCGTTTCTGTCAATGACACCTGTAGACACCCCAGTCCCTTTTCATCTAGCTCAGACACCCAACAATACATGATGACACAGTGAGTGGAAATTACAGAAACATTGCAGAAAATGAAGGAAATGGACGGAGAAATAAATTGGAAGCGGAATAGTTAAAGCTCTTCAGGTCTACTCTGCACAGGCAAAACTTTGCTTTTATACCTTGGGGGGTTTGATCTTTTCCTTGTGTTTGTTTTGTTGGTAAAACACTGTACAGTCTTAATATATTTGAATGCCAATAGTCAAATATCATCCCATTGACATATCTTCTGGAGGCGTTAAGTGTGCATATAGCAAACTACATGGATTCATGGTGGAATTCACATTCACAGACAGGGAATGTGTCCTGTTGAGCACAAACCCTGCCTGTCAATTTTTCATAAAGTTTTCAACAAGTGTAACTGTATTTAATCAGTACCGATGTGTAGATACAGATATGAGCTGGACCACGAAACCATAGACCGCAGCAAAAAGAACTGATAAAAATCTGACTTTTGAAAAAGAAAACCGCTATTAGGGAGTTAGTAAGGCCCATCAGGTTAATGTGAAGATACCATAGATTATCTTGCACAGTAGAAAGCCAGATAAGGGTACCTGTAATGAAAGTAGCATTTTTAATTCGGCCTCAGACAGTTTCACAGCAACTCTGTCCTCATCTGTGTCGTGCACTGCATATCGTTTTCTCTGATCATTTATCTTATTTTCTCTGGAGGCTAGTGTCCTTTAATCGTAGTACAAAAATGTCAACTTGCAGATAGTCGAACAAAGGACAAAAGGAAGGCGGCCTGCTTGTCTTGAAAGCTTGGAAGCTGCATTGTGTCGGACAGGGGCCAGTTTAACTCTCTCATAGTGGAGCACGGTGCCGATTTCTCACCCTTTAAGCCACAGGTGTCAATCTCTGGTCCTCAGGGGTCGCTGTCCTGCAGGTGTCAGATGTTTCTCTGCTTCAACACATTTGATTCACATCAATGAGCTATTAGCAGGATTTGCAGAGCTTAACAATGCTTTGAAGAGATCTGTTTCATCAGAATCAAATGTGTCCCCAGAAGACTGGCGTTTGACACCTCCGCTTCAAGCGGCACAGAGAATAATTTTAACACTGTTTTAATTAAATCATTTAAAGCAAAAGTAAATTGACAAAACTTGACAGCAGCTAGTTTTTGTGTTAGGAATGGTATTTTAAAATGACTTCTGAGGGATCAGTTTTCAACAAATTAAGAAGGCTACAGACTAGAGCAATCAGTTTTTTGTTTTTTGTTTTTTATTAGAGTTGAGTTAGTTCTTAAATAGAAAAAAGAAAAGATTTACATGTATCTGTTAATTTCCCATTTAACCCCATAGTTCCATATGGATCATATTTGATACATATGATTTCTGAAATGTTTGGCATCATTTGAGAGTAAAACCTTTGTTCAGAACCCTGTTCTGCATAATTTCGTACGCTTAAACAGCTGGCATAAGACTAGACAACAATCATTTTGATTTATCTCAAGTTAATAAATTGTTAATGTTCAAATATGAATTCATATTTTGTTAACGGGCCAAATAAAAACTTCCAACCAAACAAAATTACTTATATTACTTCAATCAAAGCTGTTTTTAGTCCTGCTATATTCAATCACATAAGTTTAGCCCTTGAGTAAAAATCAAAGGGTGTGGCTTTGGCTAAATTGGATCAAGATTGTTTTTTTCGTCTGGGCTGAGTTTTGAGTTAAAGAAACACATAACCATTACATCTGACTAACATTGAGTATCCCTTACTTTGAATACAAGTAAGCATGACTTTCACCTTGAAGGGCTTTGGGCGAGACTTTTAGGATTGCTGAAGGGTTCCTTATCAATTTACGTATGATAAGAACCAAGCCTAGTTCTAAAATTGATTTTTTCTCTAAAGTCACCTTTCAAAAAATATCATTTTCAAATTTCCCTTTTTTTATTTACCTCATTTAGCATTTTCCATGTGTGCTTTTGACAGTGGCTTATCTTTGTTGCCTCAACATGTTTGTGCGATACTGTTTTTTTACCAGCTCATAAGAAGGAATACACGGAATTGGAAAATTGAAAGTGGATGTCCACAGTCATTGGGAGGGCACATTAAAAAAAAAGACTTTCATGAACTACAAATGCCTCAGTTTATCAAGCAAATAGATAGATAATATATATCTGCATTGCCCTTAAAGCATAGATACTCACTTATCATTCACTTTTTTCCTCTGTTTCCATGAATCTAAAAGACAAAGAATAGATGTAGGTTTGCATTGCATTTTCCCTTCAAGCTTCAAAGAGTGACACAGATTAACGAAGCCAACAGATTAATCTGAGAAAGCATTAGAATGCTGTATTGCACACCTAGGTTAGTGCTCCTGATGCTCCTGGTTTAGAGGGATCTCGCACTGAAAGCTTATGCAGATGCACATAAAAACCGATGCTTGCTTGTGTATCTACAAGTGTTTTTTTCTTGTGAGTAAAGTTTGATGATAAACACGATCTAATGTTCCAGGAAAAAGATGAGGCAAACACTAGAGGCAGGCAGCACAGACAGCGTAGCTCATTGTAATTTTTTTTTTCCTCCACATGGAGAATTGTGAACATTGATTCAATCTTGAAAAGCTTACAGAGGTTACTAAGGTGAAGGCTGTTTCAGTTGCCATCACAGGATGTACATTTCTATTAAGAGCTAGACATGCTCATTATCAAGCAATACGAGGAATGAAAGGTACCCTCATTGAGTTAAACACACACTTAAGATATGTCTATGGTAAGTGGATGACATATTTAAGGTTGCCAGGAAATATTCTATTGAAAAAAGAATAAACAAATGTCAATATTTCATAAAGTGTTTGAAATGCTTATCTTATTTCAATTTAGTGCAAAAGTAATGGGCAACTAATGTGCTGCAAGTAGATTAATTAAATAACAAAATGGAAGAAGATAATTAAACATCCTTGAATGATGATGATCAGAAAAATGACATGGAACCTCATTACTAAGATGGATGGCACGGAAGGAAAATTTGCTAAATGGAGATATAGAATGAGGTGAGGATGAATGCAGAAAACAGGGTTATGAAAACACAGCTTCTATAGGATGGATAGATAATATCACAAGGTGGGACTGGACATTAGTTTTGAAGGCCACACGAATGATAATCTGAAATCTTGATAGAGCAAATAAATGTGTAACAATTGAAATAAAGAATATAAGAATATATGTAAAATAAAGAGTATTATCTTAAATTGTCTTTTTTTAAATAATTGAAACATGTAGGAATTGCAACTCTATCATCTCTCTGCATTTTCTTTCTTGGAGAACGTTTAACTTGGCAAAAGTAGTTCAACAGTTTCCTGGACAGGGTTTGGATGCTTTCTTATTGTGTCTTCATTATGTAAGCCAATTAAAGGTATTGAAGTGCTCTCAATGGGACACATCCTCCTTCAACCCAAAGCATAAGTTGAAAGAAACTCTCAGCTGACATGAAACTGCTTCCTTCTGCTTCAAAAGCAAACGGCAGGATATTAGAAACATTAGGCGTAACTAAAGCAAATTCTAGTGAGAAAGCGCGAGTGAGCTCTAAAAGACAACAGCAGCGTATATCTTTTTTTAATAGTACCAAGAAACAATCATCACCATCCATTAGTTTGACGTTCACTCTCCAGGAGATGGAAAGATCATTCTGAGTCAACCATAAACTGAAGACTTCCTGAGAATGAATACAGGCTCTTATTCTTAGATAGAGATAGAAATAATTAGATCAAAACTCGCATTAAAAAGCCAGACCCGATTTTGATCAGCATTTTGTTTGATCAGCATTCTTTGGACAAAATTAAGTTATTGGTCAGTAGAATTCTGGAAGTAAAATCACTCTACGCCCTTTGATATAACTGACGTAAAAGGGATTATTTTTTTTCAAAGTTCAGGGAAAACTGCTAAATGAATAAATAGTTTTTTCTTTGAGCACTAAGCCTTGTCAAAGACGAGTCAAGCAGTTTTCACTACTGTATCGGCTCCTAACAGTACTTCTGTCTTCCTTTTTTAAAGTTGCTATGTTTTATGGATCCCATGCGTGGTTTGCTTCTCACTATAAATTCAAGGTACATGCTCTCTGTAGCAGAAGGTTTTTATTAAATGTAAGACACAGCCAAAATGTTCTGAGGAATCATCTGTAGTTTCACTCAGTAGGTGTTGTGTAAAACCAACACTTCATTCTCACCTCTTTCAAATAAGCTCTGCCTTGATGGTTTCGAAGAGTAGGTTTAAGAACTTCTAGAAACAATGCAGAGCCACCAGAATCTGGAATTACATCAAGTTTGGCAACAAGTTGTCGGACCTTATCGGCTGTCTGTTCCCAACATGGCCTTTGCCCGCGTTACATTCTAATTTTACTTTTCAGATGCAGTCACTCTTTCCTGCTGAACTAATTTCATGATGAGTACCAAAGCACTTAGGTGTCACAAACAATATGCGTGCAAGTGCTGTAAGCAGCATATCTCCAGTGCACATGTGTCTGCGCTCTCTCGGCGGAGTATGAGCAACACTTCTACTGGTGCACTGTGCACAAAAACTTTTGATTCTCTGAACAATTGCGATTACAAAGCAGACATTAAAAAGCACGGTGATTGTTGGCCTTATTTTGCTTTAACGTTCACAGCAAAAACAAGATGGTATTTCATCATGTTAAAACAAAAAAACAAAGTGAGAAAAAATCTGTAATCTCCAGAGAGATGTTTTCTTAATGTTCTGACAGACAGCTAATACAACAATAATTATGACAACATGGACTACAGATTACGTTCCCAAGGTTCATTGTGGTTTGATTTATCTTAAAATAAACACTTAAACCTTCTTTTTTTCCTCCAGTCAACCCTTCCTTTGCGGTTTTCTTTCACTTGGCTTACATGTTCTCCCTCCCTCTCTTGCCTTCAACTGTGTCACCCTCCCCTTTGGATTAAATGTATTCCCACGATAAATTTCTAAGGCGCTCCAAAATATTCCATTGTGATTCTAATGGGACACAATCACGAGCACATCCTCTAAAATGAATTGTCTGACATGGTTAAGAATTCTTCAGCCTTATCGAATGACAAGGTCCCCAGGATTCTAATTCAGAAACATCTGACTGAATGATGCTAGTAGTTTCAGTAAGCATCAGCATATCCACGGGGGCTGCCAAGCTAGGCCCTGAGATTATTTCAAAGATGATATTTAGATGTTTTTTTATTGATGTGTTTTCACTCTCCTCCTCTGGGATAAGGTACTACTATCACCATGAAGCAGCCTCATACAAAAAAGCTCAACATAATTAGAATTGTATTGTTTAGTAGATATTTTGGCCTGTATTTTCAGTTTTGGATTTCATCATGGGGCAGCACGGTGGTGGAGTGGTCAGCCGGGACCTATCTGTGTTGAGGGACCTATCTGCAGTGTCTGCATGGGTTCTCTTCAGGTACTCTGGCTTCCTCCCGCCAACCAAAAACATGCATGTTAGGTTCGTTTGACAGTCCTGAAAATGTGGTTGTGTGTGTCTGTGTGGACCTGTAATAGACTGGCGACCTTTCCACGGTGTACCCCGCCTCTTGCCTGTTGAGATGGGATATGCTCTTTTTTTTTTCCACAAACGACATAGAAAAAAACAAAAACAGCAGAAATACCTGACAATGCGAGCTAAAAACCAACCAAAACCGTGTTTTCTAACCACAGAACTACAAGATGTACAACATATATTTTCTGCATGAATCCCAGTTCCCCTGATTACTCGGAGTTGTTTTCCTATGGCACTCTAACTGAATAGCTACAAACCCCCTACATGCTCCATGCTGCGATCATTCTTACACTGGCTACATTTAACATCTCCCCCATGTGTCTCTTTAACAGATTAGCCAGTGTCAGGCCATATGTCTCCACATTAATTCTCCCAAAGCACCCACATTGCTAAAAACACAGGTGGAGGAGTCATGCAGTTTTAGTCACTGTGCCATGGCCAACTCCCTTTTGTAAGAAACATTACCTGCTGAGCACCCATCACAGCAAAAGGGAAGCAAGTGACGTGACGATAAAATCCAGACTACAGCGCGTTAAATAGACTAATATTAGCATTTAATGCTCCAAATGTTTCTCTTCCCCTACAACCTTTAAAGAAAAACTGTGACGGTTTTATCATTTCAAGCTTTGATTTATTCTACATATCTTATGTGGACATTTGTATGAAGTCCAACACTAACTGCAATGCTAGTAAATTGAGGATAAAAAAATTTTCGGAATAAGTTTTTCAATTAAAAAACATTCAAATCACGGGATTATTACTCCACCAATTTTCTACCTCCAACGTTTCAATTAGTCACCCAATAAAGCCAGTCATCCTTTTCACTGGGCTTGTTTATGGTGTTATCAAGAATATTAGCAATACAACGTTACAATGCAAAATTGTGCCATACCAAAAACTGTTTAACATGGCAGTAAAGCTTATTTTATGTACTCTAACACAAATATGTTAGACTTCTTGCTGTGGTGATTTCTTATGCATTTTTCTGTCGTTGGAACACCGCTAGCCTCAAAGCTTCCACTGAAACACCGTTCTGCCGTTGTCACGGGAGTTGGCAAACAGCTTTGAGCAATACTGGCACCCTGTGGTTGGGCTAACACACTACTACTAGCTGCCGGTTCATCAGAATCACTCTTTAACAAAATGGTAATCACGTAAACTACCATTACCCTTACCCAAGTAAGTCGAAGGTATCTTTTCTCCTCCAGTGTCTCCTGCAGCCTGTGGAGAGATTCTTCTTCAGGTCCACCCCCTTATATGACAGGCAGAGTATCTGGAGCAGTTTGTCCTCCCTCCTTTTGTGCCTCTTAACATCCAAGACTCAGACTGCTCTGTGAGGATGACCCCCCACCTGCCTCACACGTTCACGAAAAATCTCAAAAACATCACACACCCGCACACGCACACGAAGTGCCATTTCCCCTAACTTATCAAGAGCAGTCAAGGGACAGATTAGTCATGACAAGGTGATGCCCTGTCACCTCTGACCTTCCAGAAAGTTCAAAGAGAGCAGAACCCTGACTCTCCAATGAAATCCAATTACCCAACCAAGCAGTGAGGCAAGTGAGGGGAGATGGAGGGATGGCAGCAAGAGACTGTGAGCAGACTGGGAAAAAAAAAAAAACTGAGAGATTGCCATACTGTGGCTTTCCATCACCCTTGCTCCGTCTCAATCTCCTCTACCAGTGTCTCTTTACTCACATTTATGGCTTTCTTACCTTAACTATCATTTATGTCCTCCACTCTAACAAAGTATTGTCTTTGCTAGACTGTCATTTGTTTTATGCTGTCGAAGTGCAAAGACGCGGGTGGAAAGGAGATGCGGCTGCATGGATGGATGCAGTGCAGCAACCTAATCAGCTTTATATTATTAGACATTAGCCACTGAAAGTTTCAAGGTAATCTAAGAGTGCTAATAGTTTTCATCAAGGAAGCAATGGAAAACATGCTGTCCAAGTTCCTATGGGCTTAAAAACTTTGCATTACCTCTACATATTCATGATTATGGGGATTGCTTCTGTAATCTTTACAATCAGTTGTTTGAAGGTTATGAAGATAATTTATTCATATCATCTTTGTATATCCCTATCAATCAATGAATCAGAGCTTGGGTAGCGTTTTATCAAAGGTGCTTAGAATGACTTTGATATAAAGCCTCGATAAGAAAGCCTACATTTTCGTCCCAAAGGCCCCAGAGAAGCCTGATAATCAGCTATATCAGCAGCAAGATCATCTCACCTGGGATACAGTTTCACTTCCAATCATGTCAATGCTGATAAAGTATCTGCTGGTTGTACTTGTAAAATGTATGTGGGGCAACTTCACAGGTTAACACATAAGAATGTTAGTGCTAGCTGTAAATGAATACGCAAAAATATGTGCTTCTCTGTATGTGCGTGAGTATTTATACTCGTGTGCAGTTGTTCCAATGCTTTTGATTTAAGAGAGAAAGATAGTTGTGTGTTTGTGTCTTTTTTTTATCCTTTTGGTCTCTTCACACGTTTTTAACACTTTCTTTTTTTTCCAAGCCTTTGCTCATGTCATTAAACCTGAATATAAAAGCAAATAACCTTAAGGACTTTTAGTTCAACAGAACATAATTTACATGAACAAGAAAAGAGAAAAATTCTGACCAACTGATCACCTTCACACTTTCAACACCATCCGAATGAAACTGGACATTTCTAAGTCACACTTTGGAGCATTGAATACAACTCAGACATTCCCTTGATTAAATCAAGTACCAGTGATTAAATTATACTGTATTATTAACTTAAGTACAACATTGACATGTATGTGAAATTCCAGGCAAATATGTTAGTATCATTTGTAGTCTGGGCTATTGTGGCTATCATGTAAAATTAAGTGAGATGAATTCTTATAAATGTATTTTTTCACAAATTCTGACAACTTAAATGATTTTCCTTCTTGACATGTTGTCCTTTGAACTCACATTATTGTGAACTAATTCTGTGATCTTGCAGCTGCTTTTCCAGCCTCTATGTTTGTGTGTATGTATGAGCACATTTGCATCTCCTCTTAAGCAGACACGGCTCATGAAGCCTAAAGAGTTTTTGTGACCTAAGGATGTAAGATGACTGTAATTCCAATCAGTTGCATGACTAGCTGTGTCACGATGATTCCCTTGAGGACACACACTCAGAATTTAATTCACATACTTTGCATACATGTTAATAAGAGCAATGACTTGCATAAAGATTTGTAGCATTTCTTTCTGCTCTTTTATTCGAAATAATGCACTTTAATAAGCCTCAACAAGACGGTCCAACTACTCTTTAAATCCTACATTCATTTTGAGCTCCTGTCTTCAGCTTTGAGTCAAATTCTATGAATAATGAACTATGAATATTACACATATCCTACTCAGCATTACATGACGGATAGACAAGTGAGCATTAAAACGGGGGACTTAAGGACAATAGCTGCTTAAAGAATCAAAAGTTGGGCCGGTTACATGATGAGATACTTTGAATATCACTCTTTCTAAGGACAACTGTAAAGAATATAGATGAGGTTTGACAGTAATTGATTTGGGCTTTTCCTGAGACTACAGTGAGGATGAAAGGTTCATCAAAGTAGAAAATAAGGCAGTGCTTTGAAAATTAAATCCCAGAGTTAAGCAGTAGATCAAAATGATAAAGATAGAATAACCTGTGTATCCAAGCGCCATACATTTGACTTGGAGGCCTCCTCTGTAGTAGAATGTAACTCAGCAATTGACCCTCTACAAATCAATATTGAAGATTTGAAAAAGATGAATGAATGGAAAAGATCAACTGCCATGTTTACAAAACTGTAACATCTCTAACTAATAGCGCTGATGGGACGTTCTAACACAGGACAAATGAGTGCCAAGGTCGGTTAGTTTTTTCCATTAGAGACACACTGGTAAAGCCATTCTCTCTCCCTCTTTGTGGAAATTGAGTGATGAGATTGAGATGTGAGGTATGGGATTGCTTGTGACAGTTCCTTGAAACAACACCTGCTACCTAGCTAACGCGTTTAGCATAAAGTAATCAAACTTTTCTCATTATCCCAGTATCACAAGCCAATTAGACGCCATACATAAACAACTCTGCAATTATCTACAATTACAACTCATTAAGCTTTGATTTACTTATGTTCTAATTAGTTGGCACCATACTTTACATTGCCGACAATGTCCTTATGCCGATGTAGTCGGTTACTGTCGCCACATATGCAGCTGCTACTGTTTGGTGGATTGCTGCACTTGGCTGAGCATGGTGTACTCAAGAGGCAATCAATCTCCTCTTCATTGCCTCTCTGTTGACTCTCAAGCCTCCAACACTTCTAGAGATGCACCAGTCAGACATTAGAATGGCTGGGCAAGTCAAGTATCTTCTGGCTCTTTCTTTTTGGTAGCTTTTATGGAGGGCAGTTTGTTACACAGAATTTATCCAACAAGCGTACCACACTCTGAACTATGTAGACAGGAGTACTGTTGTGACTGGAGTCTGACTTGCCAATGAAATTGTTCACTTTGACTCTTCTGACATTTCTTAGTGAGTATAGCTCTTTAAATTCACGTGGTCTGCCTCATGCGGTAAAAAAAAGTCAGCCTGTCCCTCGGTGGTCAACATCACAGCAGATTTTTGAAAGCAAAGCCATTATGTTGTGGCTTTGCCTTTTCTGGCTCTTGAGCATCCTTATACAAATAACTATTTGACTAAAAGAATTGAAGGAAGGAGAACGAGAATAATGGTTATAAAAAGCTCTGAAATTGTTTGGACGGAGGAGCGCATTAGTGAGGAGACTAGACAGGAGAAAGGGATTGACACCACAGATTACCCAATCCTCCTCCCGGGTTCATGAACAAGTAATTTAGTGATTTTGATTTAAGCTCCTTTCATTTCTCCCCTGCAAGATTTTAACCATTTTTAGTATCAATTGTCTCTTGCTTTCCTGACAGAAGCAGACTAAACCAATTTTCTCTTTGTTGTTCCTGAAGAGGCAATCAGCAAAGTGTCCTTGCTTTGATTAGAAACTGAGCTTTTCTCTTCCGTCGCTGCATTTGATTTTTTTTCTCTTTTGTTTTTCTGCTCCTCTAAGAGGAAACTGCAGAACACTTTTCGTATTGAAGTCCCTGAAGTTTATGTGAAGGTGAGAATGCCCCATAAATGACCCAAATACGTTAATACGTTGCTAACTTTCTACCCATAAAAAAATTGCAACCAAGCTCTGCCTTTTGTTTTCAATTCCACATCAGACTTGTCCCATTCAAGGACTTCTTTCAAGCACAACGTGTAAATATACCACTTCAAATTTTTTAAAAGAATATATATATATAAAGAGAGAGACAGAGAAAGAGAGAGCTATCCACTGTGGGTCACATTTCTGCACACAGCTACAAAGCTGACCTGATCTAACATAAGCACAGGGGGACTTAAGGGCAATGGTTGGTTGAAGTATCAAACGTTTGGGTAGCTATAAGAGCCCAGTGTCTGAGATTTCTAGTTTCCTGTTTTCCTGCAACTTTATCTGCCATTCTTACATGGAGGATGTCACAAAGTCTCAGCATCTGTTTGGTCTGAGTGCTCCACTGGTACAAGAGCAAACAAGAAGAGCTTGCACATGACATTACAGTTTAAACTCAACTTCAGGGTTTGCTGAAGTCGAAAAACATTGCCATTAGATTGTGCAGCCTTTTTTTTAACGAAACTTAAATTACAGTATGCTAATATATTTTTACGATTATACTTATTTTTTAATGCCACGTACTTTCCACACCGGTGTGTTTCTGGAACTCTTCTTTATTTCCATTTGTCACATCAACTTGGACTTTATACAAGTCATGACTTAGTTTTTATCATTTATGAAGCAATCCAGCAAAAAATCCAGAACAGATAGAAATTGAGAGCGGTTACTCATCCAGGACTTCTAGTATTTAAATCTTTTTTGGCACTCTACATTTCCAATAAATGTATTCTTTCTGAGAAAATGTTCTCATTAGGCGTGTTTTTAGTCATTTTTTTAAAGTAAGCTTTTGTTTATATAGAGAATATGGTACTGGAATATCTGGTGGTTATCACGCGCAAAGATAGGGTCAAATGTTAAAAGCCTGCAAGTCTGCTGTGACGATAAGTGCACATTATGCATGCAAAGACTAAATCACATTAGGTTTTACTTTGATGCTTCTCTCAAGTTACAATCTGCATCATTGAGCAGGCTCAGTTAGCTTTAGTGTAAAGGAGTCTTCACACATTTGTTCTTAGCCTTGATTCTTGTTTAATTTTAAAGTTTACCTTAGAGTGGTACAGTGTATGTATACCTGATGGAGACTTTGGACAGGGAGTTCTACTGGGCTTTCGTATTTATATTTCTGCAGTACTGCTTATGTTTATTTGAATTAAGAACATTTGGATAAGGTGGGTCACACAACAAAGTGGAAAGATGCACTTAAGTCAGCTGTATTTTAAGCAATCAGTAAGCGTTGAACAGTGGCAAATGTAGATAATACAATCAATGTCAAGCATATCTGTTCCTATTGACTGTAATTGCCTTTATATTTTGGTTGATTCAATTTTCACATTAAACTGACAAAATCACTGACTATATGTTCCCTGATTGTTCTAAGCTACTACCATAGTTTTCGACATTATAACTCTAGACAGTAGTACACCTTATAGGTTTATTTAAGTATGCGTCTTAGACAGGCTTTTAAATTGATCTCCACGGACCTAAGGATTAATTTCATTAGCTGTCAAAGGATCAGAGCGTTATGGAGGCTGTGAAAAATCATTGGCTAATTATGAGCCAAGTCTCATAGAGAGACAGTGAGTGCATATTAGAAAGAGAGATACATCATTACGTAACCCCCATTATTGCAATTTTGTCTTTTACTATAATTATTTGATCTTTCTTGTCCTTTTAAACATTTTATTGTTTTATTTTATTATTATCGGCTTTAGAGCTGATAGGGAGACATAACAATTTCCTGTGAGGGATATAGACACCTTTAGATTGAAAAAGTAGCCTGTCGTCAGTAATGAGACACCAAAGACTGAAAGTTGGATGGGTGAGGAGATATTATATAAACTACCAGTAGTGCCCCTCCAAATATTCCAAAACACCAAGAGCAGCAAGTGGCACTGAATACTCTTAGTTTGCTAATTACTCAAATTCTCTACACACGCAAACGAGGTATAGACAAATATTCACTTTTTTGAGGCATGTGAGCAGGTGTGGGTAATAGTTTCAATTGAACACTCTCACAGACCATGAATGATGTGGAAAACGATTTGGTACATATGTTTAGGGGAGAACGTCAGTTTGTATTTGTATTTGTACAGCCCAGTAAAACTCCCTGTCCAATAACAATTTGACCATGTGTAAAACATATGTCCTCAGTCTGTTTCCATTTTGTCTATATGAGAATCCTTTTTTTCACAAGAAGGCTCACAAATCTGAAGTTGGCAGTAGTATATGCTGAATGAATGAATTAGGCGTAGATGCACCAGCGTCCTAAAGTGAAAGATAAGTATGGGAATGAATGAAAAAGACAAACCCGTCCTGACGAGTGAATACAGCCAGCGATCCACAGAGCTCAGATGAAGCGTCACTGGACCTACGTTTGATGGATTTAATTCCCACTGATGGGCTCTTCGGAAAAGTGCTCAATTCACAGATCTGCATAATGAAGTCAAACTGCCTAAGCCAGTTAGTTATTTTTCATTGCGTGCAACACTTGTCTGTGTCTGTTTATGTTTCACAGGGGAATTGTTTTCGGCAGTGACATCTTCTCAAGTGTCAAATTTTGTCAATTTCTTTAGCATTGTATAGTATGTTAATTCCCCTCTTTCCCCCCTATCAAATGGGAAATGTTGCACCATAAAGCAACATAACGTGGTTACATATGAGTGCATGTTGGACAACTCTTGATGAGAACACCCTAACGGCGAAACAGTATTTACAGTCGTGACTAATGATGAATGTCCTGTATGGGTCAATTAGAGCCGTTGAAACCCTATATGAAACTACATACAGAATGGGAACTGTGCCCAGAACAAGGAAGTGAAAAGAAAAATGTGAACAAAAGATTGTTGTGAGGGAGGGATGAGCTGAAAAATTGAGAGCTAAAGCTAGAGATGTTATCTGGAATAAAATAAAGGACAATTGATGCTTTGTGAAATGAAAACTGTTTTGGCATGAACACACCACCAAGAACACTGATGGCAGAATAGACGAAAGTTGTAGCAAACTGGCTGTAATAAATCAAACTAAACAGAGTGGCAAAATGTAAATGCTAAAAGAATCAATAAGATTACCCTGCAAACTAAACAAAATATTCATACAAAAGAGAACTACAGCCAATTAGCTCTATTTCCTTGTAAGTGAGGAAAATCGCACCACTTTGAAAACCAAACTACTTCATTGTTCTGGAATTTAGGAGACAAATTCTAGACAGTGTTTTTTTTCTTCCCATCTTTCACTTGGTGTGTTAAACTTAAAAAAAAAAAAACAGCATGAACAAAAAAAATCATATTCATTACTGAGTCCAGGAGCACTTAAATGTAACTGCCAGCACCTAGGAGAACTTACTGTAAGAATGCAGTTATCCACTTTCCTGGCTCATCATCCCCACTATAAATCCTGTACATAATGGATGCATGATGAAACAAATCAAAAACACTCTCATCTACCTGAGAGTGAACGTGTCAAGTGTTGCTCCCTTTCCATCAGTGTTTTTCTTTTTTGGTTTGCCAAAGACACAATTTGTTAATGGTCCAAAATACTCCTATTTTAATTAATCATTCCCTTTTACCCAATCATATCACCCTGTGACGTTGAGGGCCTTGATCACAGAATGAGAAACTTTGCTGCCGAGCAATGGACTCTCATTCCCAACATCTCACCTGGTCAAGAGCACCTCACACCTGCCTTAAAGTTCTGAGCTGCTCCTTCCCGGCACCATATACTGTTCAAATATCCTTCTGTGGAGGTTACTGACACACAGACTGAGTCAGTACTGAACATACTGGCTCATGCATATTTAACATGCACAGAGAAAGAATGTTTTGTTATGACACTTAGCTCTCAATTGATCGTAATTTTCTTTATTTGTCTTTATTTATTTCATCAAGTCGTAATTTTTATCCCCTTTCCTCTACTGGGAAAGAAATTGTGTTACGCAATTAAAGAAATTGGTGTGATAACATTGTAGTTACTGGTGAAAATTAGATATATTTTATTTCAGGCCCTGTGATGGACTGGCGGCCTGTCCAATGTGTACCCCGACCCTGCCCCAATAAACGACGGCTGAGATAAGCAGCAGTCTTTTTTTCATAGTTTCTCTTCACAGCTACCTTTGCTATCACTCAAAATGGTTACCATAGTAACAAAGGGGGGAGTTTACCAGTCTACAGATTTATCATCTGTTCTGTGGCTGCACTTCTATCAGTGTCACACCTGGTATTTATGGCCCACAATATTTATGTGAACATATACAGTGGGCACATTTACTGTGAAGACATGTGGTTCACTGTGGTTGATATATGGAACTGAATTCATACAGTTAGAGCAGCCGCATGCACTGCATGACATGTATCTGTGTGTGTGTTTGTGTGTGTCTCTGTTTCTCACAACAAAAAAATCACCCCACTCAAAGGACACCTCTGAGTTACAAAGGTTACACATTTTTGTCCATCCAGTTTTTACTGTCCAGTGTGGTAGCAAAACACAGAAACAATAGATGTCACTCCAATAGATAGATAATAAAGTCTTTTTTTTTCTAGGGTGAGTTTGATTGTGTTTGGGAGGAAATTATATTGAATGACTGTCATCTCAATGTAAAAGCAAATCCCCCATATGGCTATATTTTATATATAAAAATGTAAAACACTTACACAAATGTGTCACT
Organism: Menidia menidia; assembly: GCA_907169785.1. Lineage (NCBI taxonomy): Eukaryota > Metazoa > Chordata > Actinopteri > Atheriniformes > Atherinopsidae > Menidia > Menidia menidia. Next base: position 11,279,548 of record CAJRST010037777.1, on the reverse strand, counting down.
GATTGTTTGAAAAAGTACTTTGTTTGTCCTCATCTGAGTGTATAGAACTGAATATCTAGATCAGCCAAATATTCTTTTGTTTTCTCTTTTCTCTTTGATGCAGGCTTTCTGAAAGGAAAATGTTGCTTACCATTTCTGTTATACATCATCTATCAAAGGTATCCCTTATGTACACCATCCTATTCTTCTCTTTACAAAGGAGGCCCGCCTCACATTGTGCTTTTGCATGAAGTGGGTGTGTTCTTAGTTTTGACTGAATAATATGATTAGGATGCAATATTAGATGCTGAGCAAATAAAAAAATAATAATTTTGGCTGTTGTCTTGTTGGTATTGTTAGGATGACAGAGTTGAAAATGGGAAATGGAAAGTCTTTGGCCTGATTGGCCAGTTTGAACTCAAAATGCATTTCATGCTACTGAAGTGTGTACTGCCAAACAATAGGGTTGGGTTCTACCACCTCATCAGGCTTTTAGATGCTGCTTATCTTCCCTGAAGGTTAAAAAATGGCCTCCTGCTTCTGTGAAACCGTGTCTCTCCCATGTTTTGAAGTGGACTGTTAAACAGGCCTTGTGATGGATTGGTGACCTGTCCATGGTGTATCCCACCCCTCACCCAATGACAGCTGAGATAGGCTCCAAGCCTACTCGGAATAATTGGGATTGCATATGGATGGATGGATAGGTGGACAGTTAAACAGCATCTTTAAAAAATAAATAAATATCAAAGTTTAAATTAGTTTGAAGGGATCTTCCAACACGCCACAACAGATTTGTTTAACTGTAACAACACTAAGTATTATTGAATCAATAGAAGACAGAGTTATGTTTAAATGAATAAACACAAATCAATACATGTAGTAGCAATCTTTCACACTTCTCAGTATTTCTTAAAAAAATTCTTGAGAGGTTCTTTTTTCCATAAGCTCTGCTCGGCAGGGACAAGCCGGCAGGATTTAGGGTTCAAGATGGCGAGAATAGCTACAGTATTCTTGCAACATGTTTGCGTGTGTGTGTTTGTGTTGAGCTCAGGAGATGCTTAGTCAGCTAAAAGCTTTATCTGAAAAAAATCTCTCTTCAGACTCAATCAATAAAGCATGCACAAATACGGTGCACAAGCTCCTGCAGAATGATACGCCAATCAAACCACAGTAGCAGTCATTCTGCTATATCATACATCCATAAGCACACTGATACACAAGCAGAATTTCCACCAGAAATTGGGAGCCCACTCACCAGTGGAAAACTGGAGTCTTGACCACAGCTGAGGTAAGCAGGTGGGCTGAGTGGGAACATAAAGCAGGTGAGTTGAGTGGCAAACTGGATACAGTTAGAAGAGACATTAGGGATCCTTTTTAGCAGAACGGCAATTATAAAGAATGGGAACACTCAGGGAAATTAGAGGGTGCGCTGTACATGCACAGTAATATATTTTATATAAACACAGATTTTACACTGATGAAACAAAACAATGAGAAACTTCAGTAATGATCTGCAGGCAGACGCATTTGCTCTTGCAGAGGAGGCCAGCTTGGACTAAAAATACAGAAGTCCTCACAGCTCTGAGAGAGGTGTGGGCTCATCCAGAGTCTGCTTTGTTGTGCAGGACTTGCTAGTGTCAAACAATGCGTGACATGAAGACACCACCACACAGTACCATGAGATCCATTTAAGCACTGAGATCTGAATGTGGTGTGAAATGCAGGCAGTGGGTGTCTCCATTTAGAAATTTCACAGTTTGCAGCTCAAAACACTGAAAATATGTAATAAAATTCATAGCGAATGAAATTCAATGAGCTGGCAGTTAGCAAATTGAACAATTATTTATGGAATCAGTTCCAACGATCGAAGCTCAGATAAAGCTGGGTGGTGTGTTAGATGGACCTATTTCCTCAATGGAGGCTCTACAGTCACATATTGAGAACTGCAGGGTTTGAAACGATGTGACTAAAATCAGACACCAAACTAATGATATATGCTCTCCGAAGTATGAAGATACATGTCTGTTTGTTGGTTAAGATTAAGTCCCATGATTGAAAATGCTCAAATTTTGCAATTTAAATATGAACTGTATTTTCACAATTTTATAATACAAGACTGTTCTGTTTAATTTCTACTGAAACACACACTTTTATACATTGATAATATAATATAATATAAGTCAAGGGGCAAATACCCTTCACTTCTTTTAGATAACTGCTTTTATTATGATCTTGTAAAAAACACATGAATATGTAAACATAAATAATGTATTTGTGTCTGGTTGATATATATCATATGTGATTTTTTGTGGTTGATATATATCATTTACAGACCACAATCTGAAAACTTGTGCAACCATTACATTTCATGAAACAAATGTTTGCTTTTTTTTTGCTCTTCAAACCAATGTGCTACATTATTGCATTGCTGTTTTTACGAGAGGACTTTCATCAACTTAATGTATCCTTTGGCTCCATATTCTGACCTTAAACATCATTTTGAGGTGTCTGATCCGACCAGTTATCTGAACCCTAATTTACATTCACTTAAGGCCTTAACACTGTAACCTAGTCAAGCCAATATCAAAACACCCTTATCAAAGGGTATGATGAAATATCTAAATATTGTGGAGTACCAGTCAAAAAATATCCTGACTTTCCAAAATTGTGATTGCTCCACAAGTCTAAAACTCATACTGGTTCTCACTCTGCTGTCATGAAAACCTCTTTACAATATGAAATAAAATGTCTGGTCAATCAAAGGTTAGAAGGCCTTTTGATGCTCACAGAGCATTTCCCCCCTGCCTCTTGACCTAACTCATGGTTACTTTCAATAACAACATGAGTCAAAGTTGGGCCTCAGTATGCACAGTCCTTTATCAGTAGAGAATTATTTAAATTGTGTTCATATTTTTTTATCCTAAATAATTTTGATGAATTCCTATGAGGGATACAAAAGGAAGTAACGCTCTGCCAAGAGAAACTCGGGTCATGAAGCATATCAGCAGGCTTTTGATTTTGAACATGTCTTAGAGGTGACGTTTAAAACTGAAAGATCTCGCTGGATGATAAATTATTTAGTGGAATTTTTTATGCATGTTTTCCCTCTGAATGGGTTGGCTCTCCTCTGGTACTCTGGCTACTCTGTTGGGGTAAATTGAGATTCTTAACTAATTGAAGGATTGAGTTTGCATGGATGCATGGTGCATGACCCTGTGAGGGACTGTCGACCTGTTTAAGAGTTTGTCTCTGGCCACAGCAACATCAACCAGCCCCGCCCGGAATGCCAAACTTCTCACCCTATCTCTAAGGGAAACCTGCTGAGGGAACCCATATTGGCCGCTTGTATCCTCTACCTTGTTCTTTCGGTCACTACCCAAAGTTCGTGGCCAAAGATGAGGGTGGGAATGTACATCGACCAATAAATCAAGAGCTTCGTTTTTAAGTTCATCTCTCTCTTCATCATGACAGACCGGTACAGCGCCCGCATTCCTGCCCACACTGCACCGTTCTGCGTGTCGATCTCACGCTCACTACCCCCATTCGCGACCCCGAGGCACTTGAACTCCTCCACTTGGGGAAGGACAACCGCCCCGACCCGAAAGGAGGCACTCTACCCTTTCTCGGACTTGGAGACACTGATCCTCATCCCAACCGCTTTGCACTCTGCTGCGAACCAATCTAGCGAGAGCTGTAGGTTGAGACTTGATGAAGCCAATAGGACCACATCATCTGCAAAAAGCAGAGATGCAATCCTAAGGCCACCAGGGCCACAACTAAATAAGTAGATAAATAACTTTCAACTATAATACAAAAAGCTGGATCGGGACATCCCTACTGTATTTCTACATAATAAGATGATCTCTATAACCATAAAATCGTTATTGAGGGGTGAAGTGATTCAGACGGAGCACTACTGAAGGCCTAGGTGTGAAATGCACGGTCCGCCACTGCTGTATATATATGTAGAGGTAGAGAGAGCGATAGAGAGAGAGGGAGAAAGAGAGAGAAAGAGAGAGAGAAAGTACATTAGAAATGTGTCATAAAAATTAAACTTTCAACAATCTTTTAATAATACAATTTCATTCTCCTTGGACAGAAATAGTTTCAGGACAGATGTTAATTTATTCTCAATAGATAGAAGGACAGTAGATAAGGAACCTGAGGACCACCCTTTCAGAGAAATGACTTAAGAGAGCTGACAAAACAATATTCAGACCCCTTTTTTTCTCTTTCAGAGGCTCACAGGCTCCTAATCAAGCTCTGCTTCTTTATTGTTTTAATCAATCAGAGAGTGCTCCCCCAATCCAAGCTGCAATTAAAACTCCATAGAGACAAGACAGAGGACAGAGAGGACATGACAAGCTTTCTCTCTGGAAGAAAGATCAGATGTAGTAATCCAAAGGAGATTTTATCCTTGTTTTTTTTTCTTTTTCTCCTTTTAGACTACACAAATGTCAATCTTTCCCACTCGAAAACATATAACCTACTTGGGTTTAAAAACAGGCGTAACATTGATGTGATCAATTGCATTTCCAACTTAATTAGTTTAAAATGGCCTTTCATCATTTGATAATGTAGCAAGACAAAAACTCCTGTTCATAACATAGTGTAAAATTGATTTAAAAGTAGAAAGATGGGGCAATTTATCAGTTTTATAGGAAAAGAAAATGTATTGAAACTATTAGAAGGGTATAATAAAGTGTGTTAGATTGAAGTGTTGTGTAATTGAAGATGTTCTTTCCACAAGAAAAAAAAAATGTTAATGAAACGTGACACCTATTCTTACAATATAATTGCTGAACATAAAATCCTCAAACAAATTATTTGAGGTTATTACCCAAAGTGTGGAATAGTTTGGTGATTTCCTGTCTGAAGAAGAAAATAACACTGAAAAGACGAGTAATTCCCAGTTAATTAATTAATTTTCTTGCCATCACAAAATATCAGCATATCTTTTTTTCAGCTCATTTGTAAGGCTGATGGTTGCAGAGAGAGACAGCTGTTAAAAGTCATCTTAAAATTACTTTACATTGGAATGGAGTTAGGTCACCATCATGGTTTCTGTATGCTGCTGGATGCTTGAAACAGATTGGTTTGGACTCAAGACACAGGTGTTTCTCTTTTGTATTAGTTTATCAAAGTTTTACATACCATTTCATAGAGGTCTAAAACAGGGAAAGCATCGTCTTTTGGGTCTTTGATATGCCAAATTCATCTCACTTCAGTTGATTTACAGCTCCTTCTTATGTTTTCCAGCTTTACATATTGAGGCAGTGTTTCACATTTGCATGTCTTAAAAGATACGAGACATAAAAAAAATCAGAAAGTCTATCCAGCTTTGCTTCCTCATCTGTTCTAAAATGACTTGCTTGATATGTGCCAGCTCTGTTTCTCATTTAACTGTTCAAAGTTAATTATATTTGTCTGAGTAATTAGATCTGAGTTATGAATCATCTTTATGGTCAAACGAAAGTTTTGTCTTTCTAATCTATATCAATTTATGTGAAAATCCAAACAGGTTTGTGACTGTACAAATAACTGGGGCATTTCAGGAAGATCTGTTCTGGGGTCACGAGGGTTTGTCTTACTATAATATACTAGACACACTCTGCTTCTGCTTAGTGTGAGAGCTTCTGCCTTTGTCACTGTGTTCAAGCATTTTCAAGTTTCATGTGATTTTTTTCCGTTTTCTGACCAAGCCTGCCTTTGACCATTGCATTTTGCCTTGCCCTTTATGATGGTTGCCTTTTTGATCTGCTGTTGCTAAACTTTGCCTGCCTCTGACCCTGCTCTTGCTTGTCCCCTTTTGGGTTTAATGGATTTGAGATTCTCCAGGGTCAGACCCTGGACCATCTATGGCCTGTTAAGATTTGAATTGAGAGACTATGGAGCCTAGACCCCCGTCTGAGACCACAGTTTGGCTGAACTGCATTCCAAGATCCCTCTCCACATTTAAATAAACTGTTAAACCACAGGAATGGCTTAACGCTATGATTGGTTAAAAGCATTCTAATGAGAACAACAGTGCATGAGGGCAAAGACAGGACCAATGAGATATGAAGACTGTCATGTATTTTATATCACCCTGACATGATCCCACATAAGACTAACAACTGAGAAAAAATATTATTTTGTTGTTTTCATTTTCCTCGGCAGTCATCAGGCCAAGCTATGTTTCTTTTTATTAAAATCAATCCACAGACTTGGAAGTTGTGTTAGTTAGGAATCAGTGAGAGCCATGGCAACACAGTGATCTTGTGTCTCTTGAGTAGTCCATTGTTGAATTCAAGGTGTTTATTAATTCAGGATTCATCTTGCTTTACAAGCCATCTTCTTTATCTTTGATTTAGTTGATAATATGATGTGTAAGAATGTGCAGCTATGCTCTTTCTGAAACAGATGTGGTCCCTGCCAAAAGTGACAAAATAGCATCAACTTGTATTTTAAGAGGCGATAGTCTGAGAGACCAAATGCATTAAATGTCTAAACTTTATCTTACTGCTCATGTTCACTAGCTGACCCTATGAACTTTCAAATAACAAGTTCAAGTAATATTAGAGGATTGCTTAAAATGATGAAGAATGTTTTCTTGTCATCACCTGACTTTTGAGCAAAGATGATTTTTGCATGCAAGCGCACGTACAAACGCAGCGTTCAATACTTAATAAAATAATCATTTCATGCCTTTCCCACTTCTTCTTTGATCTCACCTTACTGACCATTGTCATCTTCAGCCCCCTTCCCCATTATCTGTGTGCTCGTGGGAGTCTGAATTTGCACTTATTTTGGCGGTTAACCCTGGTGGAAATTAAACATCATATTACGAGTCAACAGCAGTATTCCAAATTCATAATTTAATCATTCCTTCCATGCTTTCTCCTGCTTGCTAAGCAGTTAAATTCTACATAGCTAAAGTCATCATGTAAGATATAATGTCAAAAAGACAACAAATCAAAGATACATTGGAAATTCATTTAGGCTATCCAGACTAAGGGAAAGGGTTCTTTTAAATTCAGCAGGTGCAGGGGGATGGGTCACGTTACTAATCCCTAATAAGAGGCCTGTCACATACATTGTCCAAAATCAAAAGAATTTGACCTCACTTTCAGATCACCTCATCAAAAAGACCAACAAAAAAAAAAAGAATCAGAAGATCATTCTTCACACTTGAATAACCTAAAAGACTGAAATGAAGTCAACCATGAAACCTTTCTGCTGTGATCCAATCTGACATTTCATCCAAATTCATAAAAATACCACTAGCTATGTATAGCATAATGGAGCAGGCTCATATTATGCAGAAGTAAGACAAAATGTTCTTACTTTTCTGCTTATGTGCCTCAACAGTGACTTTTGTGTAGCAGCATGTTGGCCCCTTTTTTTCTAGGATATGAATATCAGCTCATAACATTCATTCAAAGTCATCTCTCTGTGCACACACACTCCCGCTCATATTCACTCTACAGTCTATATCAAAGAACTAATGGAATTACATAAGGACATTGAAAAGCCAGCACTCCATTTAAGGGAGATAGAAAAACCATTCCACACTCAAAGATTATTCATTATTTCTTGTGAGCCATTCAGTCGCTTCTATGCCAGAGAGCACTTCACCCTGTGTATAAAACGAGTCCTAGGTGAGAAAACTGGTAGAAACAAAAGGGTTTTTTTTCTGGCTAAACATTTAAAGACTACAAATCAAAAATAACTTACTTTTGGGGAAATAGGCATTGAAGGTGAAAAAGAAAAATCAATATTACTGTGATTGTTGTTGTGATCATCATTGACATGTTTTGTGATTTCCTGAGATGGTTTATGGTTTCGCAAAGCTTCTTTTATTAATTTTGTATACACAAACAATTGCCAAATAGTTTGTTCACAATCCATTTTTCCCTAAGTTCTTGGAGACAACTATCTTTATTCTTGCCTTATTTTCATTGTTGTATTAAAGGTATTAATGCGTAAATATAAGTGGTCAATATGAGGAATGAATGAAAGACAATGTTCCGTTTGCTGTTCTAACCTAGAGTCAATGTGGGATGTTTCCTCAGTGAGAACGGTCTTGATGAGTTTCAGTTGTGTATTGATGAGTCACAAAGCGTCTTCCGTTGTAATATGCCCTTAGATTTTGCACAGATTGTAAATCCCGGAGGTTGGTCATGGAAAAAGCACATCTGAGCAAAACATGAAAATATACATGAATCCTTATCAACATTAGGGGGAGAATATCATTGCAGAGCCATGACATCGATATCATCCTTTACCATCATCCTATTCTCTTATAATGATCATCATTGACACCATCAATATAATCACTTGGTGCTGCTGCAGTATCTAATGCTTGTCACTATAGTAACTACCGGTTGCCCGGACGCATAGATGCCAGGATGTTATAGATGATGTGACTTTCATTTGGCTCGTCGTATCCCTATTACACAGGCCGTTTTCTCTGTTTGAAATTGCAAACCACCTATTGCCCATCATCATCATCATAGATGATGAAATGTTGCGTGGGATGTGGAAACATTGGTCAGCTTCTTTTAAAATGTGAGATGTGATGAGGTACAGTGATAATCTTTTGTAAATTCCTGATGTAATTCTTATGATTGTATGAGTCTGGTTGTATCCATTAAAACTCCACTTTACTGTTCAAATGCTGTGGATTTATATACATTAGGAGATTCAGTGGCCTCAAAAGATAAGTTGTGGTCTAATAGGTGCTTCACATGTCAAAAACATGAGGTAGTTGTGCACACCCATTACTGCAGAAGATGTTGGTCCCACAGCCAATATTTCACCACAAATATTTACGCAGACAGTCGTTTACATCCTTGGTGATGAAATTAACGGAAAGCAGTATGATTTTCCAAATGATTAAAAATGTGAGTCATTTAGCCATGGTCATAGCTTTTTGAAAACAAGATTTGCTCATCCTGCATGCATATGAAAAACATGATATTGTCCTATTCTTCAATGCAACTGTGGTGTGACTCTGACAATGCAATGCATAAATGTTGTTTGACTGTCGTCCTCCACTGCCAGTAAGATGGAGGAACCAACTCAAGCAGAGAGGCAAATTCAGCAATGCTCAGACAGCCTGAACCCAAAGCAGGTTTATCTGCAACAACTACGTTAACTCAGCTAGCACAAAAGTGACAGAATCCAGAGTGATTATGACGTGAAAAATGGTAGCTAGCGCTCTCATACAAAAGTGCTGTTTTGAGGGCAAAAAGGAAATATTGTTAAACTGATAGATGGTTACATTAACTGCTAAGGTTGATGGATGCAAGATGGGCACAAATAGAGGGTGTATTCATCAAGACATGCATTTGTTTGGGCCTCATTCATTTGCAAATGGTGAAAACATCAGGCTGATTATTTTGGACACATCTGAGAATGAAGAGGGAATATTAGAAAAAAGCTACACAGTTACAACAGTATGCGTGTGTTAAAGAATATGTGTGTTTGTCAGTGAATCTTAACCCCAGCGGAAGTTTTACAGCTTCTAGAAATGGAGGCAGCTCGCTAAAAACCATGGCAAACTCCTCACAGGAGTTTCAATAGCAAAGCAATCAATATGACTGGTTCAAACAGAGAGAGCATGTCACATTTGTGTGTGTTTGTGTGTGTGTGTGTATGTGTGCACAGCGAGAAACAAATGGACTCCGGATTTGTCATAGATATTGATTCAGTTCACTGCAAGAGCAGCGAGTAACTGAGTGGTGGAATCATTATTTTGACAGTTACAAACACATTCATACACACTCTCACACACACAAACACACAATGACAAACCAGAACAACACACGGACAAAATCACACAAACTGTCTCCTGTATCCGTTCCTCACAATCAAGTTGACTTCAGATGAAATTTTTACTGTGGAATATTTGGACATCCTACATATCCCTGCCATTAACACACACAGACACACACACACATACACGCAGACACACACACAGTCAAAAGCCAGAGTTCCTAACCGTGTCTGCAGCACATTGATCACTGTGTCTATACAGACAAAGAGGATAAGGCGGTGGGAAGCAGAGGCTGGGAGGGAAACTTCATGTGACGCTGGATGTGGTGACAGATCTGTTGCTTAACTATTGACATATTTGGTATCCACAGAAACATCAGGATCTCAGCTACAAGCTCATCATTTTATAATGAGTGTCTGTGGAGACTCATTCCAATTGCAGTTTTGGGCACTTACATAATGACTTAATTTTCTCAGCCTCTGAGGTTGCTCCAGTGATACAAACAAGTCATCTGGAATTACGCAAGTTAAACTATAGATGTGAGCAACGTTCTCAAAGAATGTTGCATAAAAAAAAATGTTAAAAAAACATATATCGATCATGCATGAATGCCAGTGATGTAGTACTGGAAAAGAAAGTAGTTCCGTAATGCTTTTTTTAGCACTCACTGACATTTTGCAATAATCTTTTGCCTTTGGGTGATTGTAATGTTATTGTATATCTAATAAAAAACTAAGATCAGGAATGAATGAGAGAGGGCATCTTGGTGGGATGGTACACAGAATTAACTAAGTTTTCAGTGATATCCCACTAAGTGACAAAGGAATGAAGGATGAATAGTGGAGATAAATGAAACATGGTCATAATGAGAAAAGTCTAGCTACAGATAATCACAGCAAGAGAAAGTAGTGACAATAGGTACAATTTGAAGGAAAGTGGCGCATTAAAGGAAATAATTGGATCTCAATGGATTTATGACTTGGATCTGAAGAATTTAAGAACAAATGAAAAACTGAAATAAGAGAAACATAAAGAGAAACAAATATTAAATGCGCGGAAAAACAAAAAAGGAAAACTGCCTGAGAGGGGAGGGAATAACACATGCCATATCTGAATACTAAATCATTAAATAAATACATTTTTGTAGATATCTGAACTGCTTTCTTAATGTTTTGTAAATTAGATGTCCCTGTGGTTAGGAAATACTGAAAAAATACAAGGGAGCAATGATACTGTGTGAACCGGTTGGACTTCAAGAGGTTGAGTTAAAATAGAGCCTAAGAGAGTAGGATACAGGCAAGAGAAAGGGTTCACGTTCACTTGCTTTCGTCAGAGCGAAGCAGGGAGAATGAGTCAGGTGGGCCATAAATGCAGAGAGGTGGACTACATAAGTAAAAGTCCAGGTGGATACTTTAATGTAGAATAAATTATGAGACAACAGAAAGCGGGGTTGAAATGCAAATATGAAAAAAACAGCACTTGAAAATGCAGCATCATCGCAGGGGAAGGGAGCTGTGAGAGGAGAAAAAAACATCTGTCCCTGCAATCACAAACAAATGTGTCACCAAATTAGATTATCATTATCACAATCATTAAAGTACCATTATTACCATTACAAACACACATATGACTTACTGTAATAATCCCTCATCTGTCCTTCCAACTAGGGTGAGATCACGTTGTTCCTGGAAGGAAATTATTCAAATGACTCCTAGAAGTAACAACCCAGAAGCTTCACAACTTTTAATAGCTAATTGTTTATTTCTCGCCTCACTGATGACTACTAAAGGAAAATTGACATTTAGTTGCACAAGATTAATGTAAAAGAAGACTTAACTAAAAATGACATTCAGTTTAGGAAATAAGTAAGAAACTAAAGTTTATAGCCCAGTCATCACTAAGGAATCTGGATCAGTATACCAGAAAAAAGTATTTCTGATGTGGAAGATCAGATATTTTATATTATATCTAAATATTGTTCACATAATTAAAGAAAATTAAAGATACCTGGGTATAGAAATGTGAAAGGTATGGTTTATATAGACTTATTCCATCTGATAATTCTGAAATAGTGGTTATATGGAGCTGGGAAGTTTTACTATGATCTAAGAGCATTTGAGGACTTGAGGAACCAAGAGCAACAGAAATAAGTCCTATATAAACAGAACTGAAACGATGGCTCATTGAAGGTTTTCCTGGGTCTGAAAGGATTGCGTTCAGGGCAGTTAGAAAGTAGGCTCAGATTAATTCATTCTACAGGTTTACAAGCAATAATCTAATCGTCCCCAGATGCCATAGTTATTGGAAAAGGTACGGTCAAATAAGAGAACTAATACTGAACAAAATAATAAATTGTGAAAATGCAAAACCAACTATATTTAACAGACTGAAAAACCAAATTATCTACAACCCCCGCAATTTCCTAAAATGAGCTTTTATAAGTATTTTCATCCTGAGCTGACAAGCTATTTTAATTACAGCAGAATTCAGAGTATGCCAATCTGACCAGAAATAGAAACAGCTCAGAGATTTGAAAAAAATTCACAAAAAGTCAATTATAAAGTTGTTGTTTTTTAGTTTTTTTTAAAACCTGTAGAATATTTAGCAAGAAAGACCTACAGTTTATTTTTGACCTGCCACTTCATCTGGAATTAACAGTGATGAAACTTTTAACAAGGCAGGCAACTAGAAGACATATGAATAATACAAAAGCCATTGTACTGCCAAACAAACACATCAGGAAGCAAAACAAGTTCATGCAGGTTTTAAACGCCACATTCACATCTCATGAGGCAAGTGCCTCGAAAGCTGTTTGCCTGATCAACTTATGCCAGTATCAACTGTTTACTAAGGACCCCGTGCCCAGGAGAATTTTTTTGTATCTTTGTTTCTGAAGGAGAACTGTAGTTGTAGTTGTGTAGTGAGTCAGATGAATAAATTAATTGAGAAGTACATGAGCTCCTGTCCAGAAAATCTCAGTTTAATTTGCACATTTTTTCACATATAAATATATATACACACACATATAGACTACATTTTGATTTATACCATCTTCAAATGTTCATGTCAAGTATACAAACATCACAATACTTTGGGCACTCTTTGCATTCATATGCATTTAAAGCCAATGGCGTGTTATTTTTTTCATTTTTTTCATTCCAGTTAAAATAATACTAAAAATGATGTAAAAACTAGGGTGAAATTTTGTACAAAAACTGAAATGACAACATAGAAAATAAAATAAAAAATGACTACGACTTTTATTCTGAGACAAAAAGGTATCAAAATTCAATTAAAATTCTTAAAAGAAAATAAACAAATTCTGCGATATAGTTGCTCCTCATGATGCATTAGAGTCTGAAGTTTAGAATTTTACAACATCTCTTGAATAATGGGCAAGAGCAATTTGTATTGAGCAAAACCTTTAGCCACCAAATGTCACAAAAACAGGTGGGACATGCAGCGATACAGGCACAAGACCTCCAGGGCTTATGGGGTGTCTGAGTACTCATTTGTGTGTGGGTTGTAAGTTTCCCTTTCCCAGGGGGATGTGGCAGTCAGCAGTGGCTTGATTGCAAACTCACTCTGCCTTTGGCTCATCAGTCCAGTCTGTTTTAAATCTTGTTCTGCTTCCCTCTCACCACCAGTTTATCTGCACTTTATGTGGTATAGTTCAGCCCTCTTTCGCTCACTCTCCTTTTGAACCCATCTGATTCCAGATTCTGTCAAGAAATTCCTACAACAGTGACCAAGTCAGTCATCCATGCAATATTCCTCAAGGAGCTACGATTAGTGTACATGTTTGTGAACTCCCTAGGGGTTAAAACTTGTTTAGTGAGAAACTAAGAAGAGGAATAAAGCCACTCTGCCGGAGCACTGTTTTAAAACAGCAGCAACCCTCTCTGGGAAGCACTCAAAAATTCTGGCAACCTTAGTTGAGCTTTCTCTTTGGATTTATTTGCAACAAAATCAGAAGTCTATATTTCTCTTTGAAATCTTATTCGCCCGTCCTGTGGAAACCCCCACTGGTGATACTGTTTTAAATTCCGACAATTTTATCAGCATTTCTAAATATGATCACTGATCACACTCTCTTTCAGGGTCCAGTCTAAACTAAAACTGAATTGGAACATCACAATAAGTAATAGAGGTGACAAGCACAATGATTCTTGGTTCAAATCTTGCTGGGGCCTTTATGTTAAGAAATGTAATGGCATCCTTGTCCTAGGCTAGATATATGAGCTTCCTACCACTGTCAAAAAACATTCATGTTAGGATAACTGACGATTCTAGTTTACTAGAAAGAGTGGCAATAACAATAGCTCCATACAAAAATGAATAGAGACTGAAGGCACTGACAAAGATCAGTGTGACTAAACTAAAGATGACGCTTGTTTTACAAAAGGGGAATTGCTTCAGGTACAGATTTATGGGCTTCTCTAGGGTCAAACCACAGTAAGATTACAGAAAATACTTTTTAGGAAGTAAAATTGGATTCAGCACTTGCTAGAATGGGTGAATTCTTAGTATGTTACAAGTTGTCAGTATGTCCAATATGTTAAGCTAAAGCAATCAGGGATTCAACCTGTCAGAGTGAGCATCTTCTCCACCATAAGTTACTGTTCTCCAACAGTGGCATACTAAGTGACTGTGGCAGTGTGCATGCTCAGTAGGGTGAGCTTCCTTGTCCCTCTGCTTTGGCAATATTTTAGGGGAAGATTTCAAATTACATCTGATTTAGTCATGTATTTATTTATTTTTTGTTTTGGAGGAAGAGTCCATTGGAGCATCAGTTTAAAATCACCCCCCCACCACCACCACTACCACTGTTGGTGTAATAGATCCTGTTTGAAAAAAAAACATGGTTTTTAGTCTCACTTAGCCATTCAAAATTAATTAAACTATAAGCTGCATCAGGCTCTTCTACAACAGCACAGCTTTCCTTTATTTTTCCCTTCGTGTCACTCAGAATATTTTACTCTATGCTCCTTCACATTATTTCCGAGTGTTTTCTACATGTAATTTTCTTCATCTTGTTTCCCCATTCTCCATTTGTAGCTGACTGATTTGCCAAAGAAAGCAAGTGTGGTACTAGTGCCATCTTTTGACAAAACAGTGGTTATGATAGTAAGAGATAGGACAAAAGTGTTCTTCACATCTTTAGATCAGATATGAGATCATTATTCATTTTTTCACCAGTCTTCTGTTAAATAGGATAGTCATCAGAGAAACACTCAACAAAATCTTTACCCCGGTTTCCTGTTTGTTCTTATCCTTAGACAAAAAGGATTAAATGACTCAAGATAATAAGGCACCATCAGTTCCTTCAGTATTTAATCTGTAACTTTT
>CAJRST010037777.1:11197534-11264450 GCA_907169785.1 Menidia menidia | reverse complement strand
ATGGATGGATGGATGGATGGATGGATGGATGGATGGATGGATGGATGATGAGAAATCTGTCTCTGAGTGCTGACAAAACATCTATCCGGCCATCCATCATCTAACCCGCTTATTCCCAGTAGGTTTGCTGGGACCGCAAAACAATGACAGCACAATCCCTGAGAAACAGAACAGGAAGTACCTACATGAAAATATAACAAATAGGAGAGATTTTAATCTGGTTTATCCAGTCATAGTATTGAAAGAGTGATCAGTTCAGAATCATCCTTTTTAACACACCCAAAGAGCTTCAAATTCACTGCACAGTCTACGTTTCTTTGACTTACTCTCTTACTTTTGATTGCCCATAATAGGTCAATGACTGCTCTCATGACAAAGGGGTTGTTCAGTGGGCAGACTCCTTGTCAAACAAAATACAGGGCCAGAAAAATATCCATTAGAAATCCCTGAGGTATATCCTGAAGTGAGCTACATCTCAGTCCCATGGTTAGTGATGACCTGGCTGTGTTTGCTAATGTACAGAATCTACTGAAAAGAGTTTATTTTTCCCCCATTAAAGACACAGAAGGAGAATTAGTGTTTGATTGGAGGAGGGGGTGGAAAGTAGAGCAAAGGGTAAGGAAATTAAAAAGGTGGAAACTTATGCATCGCACAACACACCATACCAGTGAGAGGAATACACATAATACTGCATACTACAATTTTTTATACTAACATCATGACCAAAGTCAACATGCATCACTACAGTTGACAATATCTTAACACCCCTTCTCCCAACATCAGTATTACATGCAGAGGCTCATAAATAACTTCTTTAAGTTGCCCTGTTGTTCGCTGTGTTTTGAATGCACATTGGCTTCCAAACTCTGGGGAACGGACACAGTGAGTTGAATTGGAAACTTGAACTTTGTAAGACTATTCTTCACAATATGCCATGTGATTTAGGAGGTCAAGTTACCGTGCATTGCTGGGTGCTCTATTTAGTGATTTTTCCCCAGCAGTGAATAGGAGGTACTATTCATGTGTACCAGGAAATGCAGCTTCAGTACTGGAGTCTGGATTTTGTCTTTGCGTCCACCGCAAGACACAAGGGACATGAGACAGAACTTGGAATGTGTTTTCCTACAAGAACTTATATTGATCATTATGAAATGTCATTGTTACAAATAAGTCACAGGGCTGTCTTTTTAAACTGGAGATACTCCTCTCAGCTCTATGCACCTATCTCCAAACATCTACCAGGAGTTCGCAAACTGAAATGCTCCCACACCTGCATCTGTGCTTGAGAGATGGATCAACAGCTACACATCTCTCTGACATTTGTTTCTCCAGCTGCGCTGGAGGGAATAAGGGATATAAGAAAATAAATTAATGCAATCTGTCCATGATTACCATACGAAAACTTTCTCCATGAACTCCTTTCATGTATTTGTGTGTGCGTGTGTATGTATGTGTGTGTGTGGTGTCTCCATCAGCAGTAAGGGACCCCTTGTGTTTCATCTTGTGTTACAAAAATACTTTTCTAAACTGAAATGATTTCTCTGTTTGCCATTTCAAAACAGAACATAACAGGGCTGACCTTTTCTATTACTGTGCAAAAGAAGATTTGCATCATTTTGCAATGTGAATTTATAAAACAATATCATTTTAAAATACATTCCATAGCAAATAATTATCATAATGGTGGATTTAAATAAGACTTCCAATATGGTACTTGTTAGGTACAAAGACCAAGTCAGACTGCCGAGCACCCCTCTGTACACAGGACACAAAGTATCTCTCCACAATTTCCATACCTCTCATAACTCACAAAAATGAATATTTATTGGACCAGTCGATTAAGATTATTTTAAAATATTCCCCTTCACATAGATGTTGCTTACTACATGTCCGTAACACAGGAGAGTCCAATTAAAGACTTAATGAAATCTGGCAATTTATTTGTCAGATTTTCACAGTTTGGCATTATATTATTAGAACCATGATTACATTGGAAAGAATCAGATGGAAGTGTTTTCTGTTAGATGGCCTATTTTGTGAATTGCTATAACATTAATAAAACTGATTTGAACACACATGTATTTCACTAAAATACATTGTTTGTTTTGTGAACTGCTTGTCACCCTTATGATACATTACAAAGTAAGTATCTCTCTCTCTCTCTCTCTCTCTATATATATATATATATATATATATATATATATATATATATATATATTTTTTTTTCTTAAAAGTGTCTAGGATTCAGGAAAAAAGTAGAAAAAGTTCAAATGAAACAAGTTGGGCATCAAAGAGAAAGGAAGAGTGACACATTATACAATGGACAAAGACAGAAAAACAGACAGGAAGTGTATTTATAGTAGTTTACTTTCCTGCATAGCTTCTCCATCTGATGACACCTTAATGTTCATGTCACCGGCTAGATATTTTCACTTCCACTGTCCACTCTCAGCACTCCACTCTTTGTCATTTACATCTCTCTGTCATCATGTCCTCAGTCTCATACGGCTCTCTTTTAGCTGCTGCCAGTGTACTTGCCTTGACCCCACTCTTATCTGACTCCATCTTACCGTCACTCATTATTTAGCTAAAGTCTCTTTCATTCTCTCCGTCTGTCTGACTGTCCATTTAGCTAAGCTGGACTGTGACTTGAGTCAGCACATGTTGTGCTTTATCAGGTCTCTGACTGAAACACACACTAACACATAGTTTATGGACTGAGACAAATGACCAATTAATCCCAGACTGAAAGGAGTTCAGGTCCATAATTTATTTGTCTCTTGAAAACTCCATGTGCATCAACTGGAGCACAAGCACTGGATCATTTGAAATGTTTCCACTGTTAGTGGGAGACCATGCCCAGACATATAAACACTCACAGAAACAAACTGTAAAATCTCCCAACTCTCAGGGAAACTCCCCTCCTTAAACGTCAGAGAAAAATAATGTGTTGTCCTTTTACCTCTAGCATTGAGAAGGTTCTTATTGATTTGACCTAATTTTTCCTCTTAACCTCTGAATTCACACACATTGCAGGTAAAGCAGCTACGAGATCTTTTTCATCTCCCCAAGAATTGCTGGCATTCATTTCAAGCCATTCAACAAGAGTGCAAGTTAAAGAGTGAGTAACATGATTACACAAAAAATACAGAGGGAAGATCCTTGCAAAATAATCATTCCTTTGAGATATGATATACAGTAGAACCTCTACTTACGATTGCCTAAACATATACATTTTCCGACAGACGAAGTGAAATTTGATCAAATATTCAACTCGACACCCAAAGTAAATTTCGTACATATCTATGACGTCGAAGTCATAGAAAAAAATATATAAATAGATAAGATAAGTTAGTTTAAAGTTCACGAAGCAGAAGTTAGAGTAAGTTACGGTACGTACTGTATCTCAGTCACCGTCTCCACCTCCACACCGACCGTCTTCTCCATCTCCTGTATCGCTAAGCCGGTCTCCCAGGTAAAGTGCCAATAAAAAACTCTTTTTATTAAGTATTTCTTTAGAATGTATTTATTTTTACATCTCTCATTTATTTTATTGCTATGTGTAATTATCTGCAGTATTTTAAGGAGTTATCGTAGATTTGCTAAAATCAAAAAAGTTCATTTTATTTCAAATTAATGTACACTCAGCACTCCATCTTGACAGAAAAAACTGAAATGTAGACATTTTTTTGCAAATGTATTAAAAAAACAAAAAATTGAAATATCAACTCTGTGACCATTCTTGACTGGCCCAGCCAGAGTCCTGACCTAAACCCATTTGAGCATCTCCGGAGAGACCTGAAAATGGCTGTCATCAAAAACGCTCACCATCCAACCTGACAGAACCGGAGAGGATCGGCAAGGAAGAATGGCAGAAGATCCCCAAATCCAGGTATGAAAAACTTGTTGCATCACTCCCAAGAAGACTCATGGCTGTACTGGCTCAAAAGGGTGCTTCTACTCAATACTGAGCAAAGGGTCTGAATACTTGGTATATTTCTGGTATATTTCTACATTTTTCTACATTTTTGTTTTTTCTGATAAACATTGATGAGAAATATAATGAAGTTTATTGCTTTTAGCAAATGGCTGCAATGAAACATCCATCCATCCATCCATCCATTATCAATACCGCTTATTCCCTCATGGGGTCGCAGGGGGAACTGGAGCCTATCTCAGTGGTCAACGGGCGAGAGGCAGGGTACACCCTGGACAGTCCGCCAGTCCATCGCAGGGCCACACACAGGACATACAAGGACAAACAACCACTCACACTCACATTCACTCCTAAGGGCAATTTCCCCAATCTCCAATCAACCTAACATGCAGGTTTTTGGACTGTGGGAGGAAGCCGGAGAACCCGGAGAGAACCCACGCAGACACAGGGAGAACATGCAAACTCCACCCAGAAAGGTCCTGGTTCCCCCCGGATTCGAACCCAGAACCCTCTTGCTGGGAGGCGACAGTGCTAACCACCACACCACCGTGCCGCCCCTGCAATGAAACAAAGAGTGGAAAATTATATATATATATATATATATATGATGCGAGTTTGCACCTTTACAGCAACTCAAACGGCTAACTGGCAACTCCTACCTGTTTTTCTCCAACATTTCAAATCTGATTGGTATTTTCAACTAAAGATTTACATACAGTGTTTCATAAGGGCCTCTGCTCATCTAACTGTATTGGGACGTTGGCATGATCATTAATCTACACTTCCTGCTGTCTCAGAGGTCATAGCTCTACACCACCTTAAACTTGAACTATTTATTTGCTTCATTACGTTTTTTTTCCTTCACTTGAGGTTACTAAATGAATATGTGTGTTTTCATTCTTTCCGAACTCTCAAGACGTGCATTTCTTTTTATGTCTTTTTAATTTCTTGCTTTGCATTGTTCTTTTTTCATGGAAACAGTTGTGTGCATAAGTCAGGAAAAAATAGTTTGGTCTTTATACAATTCTCAAACCTCATTAACAATATTTTTAATTGAGTCATTAGGATGGACTAATGACAGTCTCAGAGGCTCACAAAGTCTATCCCTGCCCATAACTTATGGTCACACTCAAAAACCACCTTTACAAAAAGTGCCCATCAAAGCACTTTCTTCATGTTATATTCACTGTCTGGTAAATCATTAAGAAATGCCCAATAAGAAAAACAGTGAAAGTAAAGAGAGGATGTGGAAGACCGGGAAAAGCATTGGGGTAAAAGAGACTTGACTGAGGTTGGATGTCCTTGATCATTTCTGGGTAAATGGGCTGTGTGTGTTAGGCAGGTGCAGTATCAGCAGTCTAATGGTGATATAATGAGTTGCTCATTTATTTGCACATACCACCATTTTAACAAGAATGTATTCTGTTTTTAAACTCACACAATGAAAAGTCAAGTTGCATTAATGTTCTATCACAAAATAAGCAGCTCAGAGGTTTACATTAAATTGCTAGATAGGAGGAAAGATTGGAAAACATTTCCAGGGATTTTAAAATGTCCCTCTCATCGAGATGTGAAAATGACTTTCTATTTAGACATATACAATCAAAATGTAACATTGAATGAGGCTTGCATTTTCTATCTAGAATTTAGTCTTGCATTCTGGGCTCTGCTTATATATGCCACTATATGTCACAGTGGGAAAAAAACAACACAAAACACAAACTCATCACACACTCAAACAAAACTGGTAAATGATTATCTTTTGCATTAAATGCTCCTTTTGTTGTCAGTCTTTCTCAATCTGACCACAGCTGTGAACAAGATCAAGAGAAATAAACGTATCAAACCCGTTATGTGAGTTTTAATGAACGTGAGCTGCTGCTGTATACGTCGAGGTGAGTCCCAACAATCTGTAGAACCATGATGGAAAAACAGTCAATATTTTTATGAGAGCAACTGCATGTTCAGTGTAAAAACCATTGTGGTTATAGTTGTGTTGTACAAAAAAAACTTGTTTTTTAACTCTTTTTCAACCCTGTAGTTTTGAAAATTCAAATCAGGCGAAACTCGAGTCACTGGGCAGATGTAGCTCAGGGAGAAGAGCAGTCAACTGCCAGTTGGACAGTTGCTGGTTTGATTCCTGGCTTGCCTGGACCACATGCCAAAGTGGGCACGACATTGAACCCCAAGTTACTCACAACAGCATCTGTCGGTGTGTGAAAGTGTGTCACAAAGAAAAATATTGGTGAGTGAGTCTGATATTACTGTACGATATTGTGTGAGTATAGCATGACCTGATGTGGGAAGGCATTTTATCTGGCACTTTATAAAGGGGAGAGTTTTACAGGATGCCATTATGGGTTGTATTCAAGGACACAATTGTTTTGATTGGAAGCTCTCATGGTCTACTCACCCCTGTCATCAGCTGGTGACATTGTAAGAAAAGCTAGATAAAAGTTAGGTACTTTTAAATACTGAGATATTTCACATGTACTCAGACGAATGCAGATTTGAGACACGCTTCCTGAATTGAATCTAATTTGATTTGAAGTCAAACCACAAAAAACATTTATTCTGTACGATCTCCAGAAAAACAGAAATAATTTATAAAATAAGGAGTCAATATGCTAAATAATAATCAGAATATTGTAAAGTTGGTCTATTGATTCAATTAATACAATAGTAATGATGATGTCACAGTGCTCATTCTTAGATGAATCACTTGTATTATCAGTAACTTTCTGTTTAATTCTTGGAGTTGATACACGTTGCATGTCACTTAATGCAAATAACTTACATTAATGCCCAATCTGCCCTGCGATGGACTGGCGGACCGTCCAGGGTGTACCCTGCCTCTCGCCCATTGACTACTGGGATAGGCTCCAGTCCATGAGACCTCATTTGGGAATAAGCGGTTCAGAAAATGGATGTAAATCACAATGAACCCAATCACATGTAAACATTACTATTTACCAGAAGTACTTAAAGCTGGGCTCAATCAGACATTCAGAGCAGCCCTGAAGGCTTCGCCTTCATGATGTATAACCTCACAGGTCTCACCCTGCATTTTCATAGTTCAACAGGGACCTCTACAGGACACATGAGGAAGAGATCCTTTTTACCCGCCACTGACATGTGATTGAGAGCTGAATGGTTAAAGACGTTCCAGTCAGTCACTGTCACAGCTTCTCTGTGTTTGTCAGGAAGCCCCTCACTGTCTCTCAGCTTCCTGCTCGCAGCCAGTTACACACCCACGTGCACACACTGGCAAACATGTCTCATTAATAAACATGTCACGCAAACAGTACGTCTCCTCATTTGGATCGAGGGGGCTGGGAGTTGGTGCTTTATAAATCAGAGCCCCAACCTTGCAAAGAGGGAAACTCTATGAGGAACTGTCATGTGAGTTTTCATAGCTGCACTAGGGATCAATAAATTAACTAATAATGTGAGACCTAACAGAAATGTATACTTTGACAACAAAGTCAAAGTGAATCAAATCCCTCTGGACTCATCTAAATCAGAGATGGATCGTCTTTGAGAAACTGTGATGAATACTAGACCCTTTCAGTATTTAATACCTGCATTTCATTTCCACTCCGTCAAGCAACTTCGGTTTAGGACCCAACTCCTATATGGTGTTGGGCATATTTGAAGGGTGGGAGAAAAATTAATTGGAGTGTGAGCAGAGAAACCTTTTTTATGCTTGATATTCTAATGCTAATTCTAGTGCCTTCACAGGGTAATTTGTCTCTTCGAGTCAATTTTATTCAAATGTACAAGTCTTAGACAGGGAATTTCTTTACTCAAACCTCTAACGGATATCCTATTTGAGGAATTTTTTAAGGAGTCACAAACCGGAACATTACAGCACTTAAACTTTGACTAATCAAGTTCAAGACGAAGAGATGCCAATTCTGCACGAGAAGGAAAAGCGTGCGAGGTGGTGCAGTGGTTACAGACGTGAGACTGAAAACAGCAATGATATCATTTTTTTCTTTGTCATTTATATCAAAATATCTCACTGCCGTAATGGAAAATAATGTATTTTTGTCTGTAAAGGTTAGGTCTTTCCATCACTTTATTGTGAATCATACATTATATATTACTCATATATACACAACTTTTATACTTGCTTTGCGTGCAAGCTTAGCAACATCACTAGGTTCCACACAAGATTTTTCCAGCTTGCCCAGGGTTTCAACAAGAGCAATATCATTGTTGATATTTGATTAGTCCACTCTTTAATGAGAATCAGGGAAAAGGGCATGAGTGTGCTTTTTCAAATTAAGTGTTCCTCTTATGTGAAAGGCACATGTTGATAACATAATTAAAACATAGGTAGATTTTCCATCTTTCTGTGTGACATTTGCAATTATGTTTTCTGCACAATTTCTAGGGCTTTCTTGATTAGAGCTTCAGGGACACAATATGGACAATCTGCAATTGTTACACATTTCCTCCTCAGTGATGTGTACCAATTGTAAAGTTATGTATTATATGCCCGAAAAAACTGGACGTTTCCTCCAACCTTTCAGTTAACCTCATGATTAACACTTTGTCACAGGTTTAAAAAAGTGTTTCATCTTCCAGTGTATTTTTTCTTTTTTTGTCTTTTGATAGACAGAGTTACCGCAGTCTTGGGTCTGATCCCTCTCTGTTAAGGCCTGTAACTTACCCACAAAATCACAGTGTGTGTGAATGCAGGCCTGCTGACAGAGATCTAAACACCTGTTTGTCACAGATAGTTTGTCTTCAATTATTATTGGCGTCTGTGTGGGGATGTGGGAAAGGACTGATTGCTGAACTGCTGAGGCAGTGGCAGTGTGATGTGTTTGTGTGTCCGGACGCATTGAACGGATATTGACCTCTGTCACTGGCCCTAGCAAAGCTTCAGCATTTTGTAAACATTTCCCTCTGTGATCTATAAGCTTGATGTTTTGCCAAAAATATGGACATAAGTAAATAATTTATCGGTCTGTGTGTGGAGGGATGCGATGAGGGGTTTCTGTAACCAAATTACAAGGTCTTGCATCAGCCTTATGTCTTGACATCTCAGTAAAATCTAATTCAAACTTCTGTCTTTTGCCTGCCTTGTAAATACATTTCTCCCAGAATGGCCCCCTACCGACCAGTCAAAAGCACTCTCTCCTCTTTTTCTTCCCCTCATCCCACTCATCTCTACTTTGGTCCTTTCAAAAAGTTCTTGCTTCACTTGCGTGTGCATTTTCAGTTGGAAAACATCACAATGCCTGTGCACAGATATGTGATTCCATTAGCTTCAAATGTGTAAGAATACAGTCCTCCTGCACGTGCACCAAAGCTACATTTTTTAACCTCAAGCTCACACTGTTAAAAAAATGAAAAGTTTTCATCCATTTTCATCACTGAATTTACTTTTCGAGCAGTAAGGGTCACATAAGATATCAAGTGGAAAAGATACACACTGCACAAAAAGGGATTTCTTTGTAAATCAGTAGGTCTTCCACCATTGTTTAAAGCTTTCGGTGAGAGTAAAGCGTAACACACTCATGGTTCATGAACCTTAAAGCTATGCGACAGAGATAGAGAAGAGCACTTTCTCTTCCAGGCACAGATGGGGAACCTGAATTCATGAGTGTAACATAATAAGTATGTTTCTTCTTTTGCCACTGGAAATATTGCATCAGGGTTGCAAAAAAAGACCCAAACAACCCCTGGGAGATATGTGGGGTAGAGTGAGCCTCTGTTTTTAAACAAATGTAGAAACTGACATGTGTCCCTCACCGTACACACCGGCTTTGTGTGGTTGACTGCAAATTTTTATGAGGAATACAGTGCAACACAGAAAAATGCCCAATTTCAATGAGAAAGAAGATCTTAAAACCATCTGTGCACAGTTTGTTTGATTACTGTCAAAATAACAGTGATCAGTTTTCTTTTATGGATCTGAGACGCTGACTTCTCTGCCATTCCTGTAAATTTTCAGGCAAAAGCATAACTTTGGAGAGCCAGTTGGTAACAAATGCTGCAGCACTCAGCAGTCAGTTTCAGTCTAATGGGTATAAAGACCCATGTATTATAATGAATACAAACAGTTATTTGAATGGGACCGCTGTAAAATCTCTTGAACACACAAAAACAGATCCCATCAACACAAAAAGCAGTTCAGCGTTTCATCAGTGGTTATTTGGCAGATGTTCTTTTTTTTCACTTTTTTCATCGTAGATCACCACAACACAGACAGATCATGTTGAACTGTGTTTTACTTCTGAAGCCAAATAAAAAATCAAAGCCCTCATTCTCCATTCCATTGTCTGATTTCATTGGCAGCGGTGAGTGGAACTGCATGCACAATGCAGAGCAGAAAATTAGCTTTGGCTCAAATGCCGTGCTCTCCTGAATAAACAAAAAGCACGATAAAAAAAGCTTGATATTTGCAATGCAAAACCTATTGAAAATGCAACAAGACACCACCACAGTTTCTGAAAGAAAACTTTAATGCAGACGTCAAACACAGGATGCTTTGGAATGACGCTAACTGAATAAATTGTACATGCAAAACTAATTCCTCAGCTCCGCTTCCGCAGTGGTCCCATCCACAACGACATGGCTCTTACAATCTATCAATATTTCAAGGAATCAATTCGAGCAACAACTGTTTTATAATGCCGTGCTGTCTATGTGTTCCCATTTCCCTTCTTCCAGCACAAGTAGGTATGCTCTTAATGAGTGACAGAGGTTGTAGCCTGTATGCAAAACAGAAAGATCAAGAAAAGCTTGCCAAGTCTATCGTCATTCCTCTTTCTGTGGCATCCAACTCTGCTCTCGTCCTCCCAGCAGCATGCATTATAGATCAATATGCAACACTCTATAGCCCCATTTAGGAAAAATTGTGCAGTTGTGGCTGGTGTCTGTTGAAAGACTGGCTGCTTGTTAAATTTGTAATAAAGAAATGTCTATCGTAATGTAATGTAATGTAATGTTGATGTAGTAAGGATTCAGATATATTTTCAAAAAGCTGCTCAAATATTTATAGAAATACTATCCTTCAAACATAATAACAATGATCATGAAAATTGCTATAATAATGGCTGACCGGTAAAAAGTCAGAGAATTGCTAAGAATATAGCTATAGTTATACTTTCTGTGTTACTTGATTTTATCCCCCTTGGTTTAGTATTTTTCCCTCAACTGCTTCAGTCACACACAAGAATTTGCCCTCTTTTCATTCTCATCAAAGTTGCAATGAGTTTGAATCTATAGATAAGTCAATCAATTGGAGCACAGTTCCTCAGAAAGTTTACGAATGGGAGATGAATGGGATCAAACACCGGGTGTGCGCAGTAAAACAAAGTAAAAGGATGGCCTATTGATGTGTTGAGTGTGTGATCTAGTGATGGTTGCTGCTCATTAAGCTACTTCATTCTGCTTGACTGTGTACTGCTTCCAGTTCTTCTGTCAATAATGCAGATAAATCGAAATGCATGTAACCCTTACCATCATAACAAACCCACACACACGCTAGATATAGGAGATACTGTCCCAGTGCTGTAAGCAAACCACAGCAATATTTGCACGATCCAAGCCCTCATTTACATTCAGGAACCTGTATGCTATATTCACGAACCAAACAGCAATGTTGTCAGCCATGGGAATGTGTTGTGCACAAACAGCCTACTCAAATCAAGTCTGAAAGTTAAACTTTGGAAACTGACCAGATGTTATACCCCGACAACTGCAAGTTGTTTGTTGCTGAAAATTGCTACTCCAAATGATCATTTTTATATCTCGGCTTCAGTTTTGGTTGGTTTTGTTAAGATGTCCTTTTTCTGTCTTCCTTTTGTGTAGAACACACTAACAAGTTTTTGGTTTTGTTTTTTTACTGCCACCATGTTGGAGCAATCCCCTGATTTGGGAAAGTTACTTTCTTGCCATTGTCTTCATTCAAGGCATTTTTTACAAAGGAGAGCTCTGTCCCGTTCTCAAAGCAACAAACATTTTCTTCCAATTTGACTTGACGTCTCTCCTCCTTCTACCTGTTTGATGTGAAATTAGTCCTGTTTGTGTTCTTTGTTCTGCAAAGGCTTCTCCAAAATTTTGGCATTTTGTTCAATCAGTCTTTTGTTTCTTTTGTTCATTCTCCCTGATGAGTTCTTTGCTTTTTGTCAGTCCCGTCCTCCAGGGTTTGATTTGTGGACTTCTGCTTCTTGATTCTGGCAACACATTTTGTTTATGTCCTTTCAAAATGGAGCTGGAATTCTGACAACGCATTCTGCAGGGCAGTTGGCCAGACACTTGGATTTTGACACCAGAAGATGTAAGACAACAAGTTTATCACCTTTCATCAAAGTGCGTTTTCATATCAGTTATCAAAAAGAGGGACAGCAGAGAACACTTTAACGTCAAGTAACATATTGTTTCCTGTTTTTATCAACTTTGTCGCTGATATCTGACACTGAATGTTTGCTGATTGATTTTTATATTAAAGTTGGTGCTACTATTTCTAACAAAAGCAATTGGATTATTTTTAGAGACAGGAATTAGATCCAGTTGTACAGTTGGTACATTGTTTTCAGTTTAATCCAACTAACCATAAGGAAAAATAGAAAAAAATATATTGTATTCCAGAGGCCAAGTTGCAAAAAGACAGTTATTGAAAGTGAGGGGAGGAAGGGAAGTAAAATCAATATCAAGCCTGAACTGAAAGCTAGCCTGTTCTGCTAACAGGAAAGCTCATGATGGCACACATGTATCAGCCATCAAGGAGAGTTTTAAAGTGCTATGTCTGCTTTATACAGCACATAGCTCCAGGTGTGTAGGAGGGAGTAAGCCCTGGCAGAGGGAAACAAAGGGCAGAATTATCAAAGAGGACACTATAAGAGCAGATAAAGATTGAGGCTCGTTGAACTGACAGCATTTACCAATTTTTTTCAAAGACTATAAGGGTTGCAAAACAGTCACAGCTCTACTTGTTTGGCAAATGAATATGAACGGACATAGCCGTGGAGTTATCATGCCAGCTGTCTGGAAATAGCAATTCTCAGAAACCTAAGGCATGTTTTGTATGTTTGTTGTGTGATGGAAGAATTTTTTTTAAACTCAGGTTGCAGTTTTTCTCTGTCCATTTTACACTTCTTTTTCCCTTTTACCTAACTGTTGTGCTTTACCACAGAGAAATCAATACACAAATGATAAGGCATTATGAGGAAATGAGGAAAACAAACATCTCCATGCTGTATGTCATGGTGTATTCTGCATGGGTCCGAGGCAGTAATTCTTATTCTATCAAACAACCACCACTGAAAGGTAATTTGGCTTCTGTACGCTTACATTACTCAGCAATATAAAGAGGTGTCAGGTAGCTGTATACATAAAAATAGCCAAACGAAACAAGCTAAAAAAAAAAATCTCCAAACTGCTTTGACAAAAAACAAAACATATATATATATATATGTAATCTAAAGCAAAAAAAAAGGAAAATCAACTAATTTATTTATGTTTCGAACAAACTTTCTATTTACTTTCACCGACACCTTGCAATGCTGTGCGTGCATTCATATTAGAACTGCATCTAAAAGCTTAGGAAGGGCCCTGAGCAATGCAAGCAACATTTGCTTTAACAAATAAATAAAGCAGCAGAAATGTTGCCTGCTTTCCCTTTTTAGATGAATATTTCTGTCAGAAAAGCAACGCAGTAATTTCACACTAAATTATGTACACACACACTGCGTCATAATAAATTAAATTCCACTAAGCCGAAAGGTTTATTTGACACTTGACTTGTGCAAAGGAAAAAACAGATAATAGAAATTAAAGTACGCATGGTACTCACACAGTTGATTAATGAGGCCTCTATTAATGGCCTGTATTTAAATGCAAATGATAAATAAGTTGGTCAAATAATCCAAATCAGATGAAGCAGCAAATAAAGTTGACAGCTGTAATACATCAAGAGAGACAAATATAAATACACACATTGCGAGTCACCATGAATTTTAATTTAAAAAAAAAGAACACTTCCACATGAGCAAGGCAATAAGATCATACATTTTGCAAAGAGAGAAGAAAGTGCACAAAACCGACACAACTGCAGGCTTCTTTGTCCGCTATCAAACAATTGTTTGTTCTCATTATCATAACTCATTAATCCTGATCAGTCTCGAACTCTCCATCTTTCTCACTGTCTTTTTGTCTCTTCTCCTTTTTGCTTTCGCACACACATACACAAATACACGCACACACACACACACTGTTGCACACATGCATTTGTTTGTTCCTCTATTCATAATTCATAGGTTTTTGATCAGACAGAATGTTTGATAAGGTTTACAGTCTGGGCTCATCCTGGTAGGGAGGGAAACAACAAAAAATAAACAGTCATAAATATATACATGGAAATACCCACTGGATCATGTAGGAGGAAAAGTTAATGTAATTATACGACCGAGAAGCAGGAGACTGAATCGCAAGGAAGAGAGTCAGCCATTAGAACAAGCAGCTGGAAGCCTCCTGTTGCGTTTCTTTAGTGATGGGGGATTCCAAGAAAACAGAAATATATGTGACTGAATCATCGAGGACCCTAATGAATGATTAAAGTCTAGTGTCTCAGTTGAAAGAGTGAGTCAAGAACAACTGAAATTAATAAACTGCTTCTCAGTTTCAATCCAAACGGTTTATTTCAGTCATCGGAATTCCCCTCCTGTGAATAGCTAAGAGAAAAGAAAAAGAAAAGACCTGATTTTAAAAAAAGAAACAAAAAAAAAAAATCAAATGGCGCTCCAGTTTTTAAAATATTTTCAAGAAATGATTTAATTGTTTTTGTCATTTAACCAAACAATTTCTTGTTCTGTAAGGAGCTTTGTAGCGTGCTGTGACTCTATCGCTATAGTGTTCAGGTCATCGAGCCGTGGAACCTTGGGCAACCTCAGCATTGTGTGGCATTGGCTTTCCCAATGCTGCAACACAGAAAGGGAAGTAAGAAAAGAAAGTGGTGGAGCAAGGACATTTTGTAGTGATAGGATATTCTACTTAACTCATAACCTGTCAAACCTGAAGCAGTTTGTTTAAATCCACTCAGCCTCTCAACTTGAGAACACCCTAAAGAACACAGTGTCATCTAGTGGCTTTAGTGTGAACACCATCATTTCTTCTTGACTTCAGTCCTAATTTGTCACATAAAGTATAACACTCCCATTAAATGCCCAATACACAAAAAAATGTCATGTTGTTTCTCTTGTATTGCTCTCTAAGGCTAAGGAAAACTATAAGAAGTGCACTGTTTGAAAGTCCTGACAGCATGCAGTCATTTTAGACAACATCTGATACAACCCAGGCATCAGTGTTCCAAAATGCTCAGGTTCCTGCCTTGTAAAATATATTTTTAGGGATGAAAGTATAATGAAACAATGGGAGTGGACATTAATAGCCATAACAGAGAGGGTATTTATAGGTCTCACCTGTTCTTCATACATCTCATCGTGCACATACAGCATGCTTCAAATTATGAAAAGTAGTGAGACTGCAAAGTCCTTGAAGTCTCATTAAGCGAAAGTAGCAGATAAAGATAAATATGAAAAAGTACCATGCGCAGTAACGTTAAAATATTGTAAAAGTTTAAAAATAGAAAAAAGAAGAAAAGTTATTTAGCCTTGGAGCAGGGTTGCTGGAAAGCTTCTCAGCATGCAGCAGGGTAATGGCCTTATTATGGAAATAAATCTCATTTACATGTGTTGTCACTGGTGGCATTGCATTTCACATTGTGTTCTGCAATGTTGCCACTAGTTTCACAGTTCTCCCCTTGTTGTATTAGCAATGTGACTGATGTAGTGTCCTTTTGCTGCAAGGTCCCACATGTACCAGAAATTACATATTGCAGACACATTAAGAGTCATGAAGCTGGTAGTGGAAAAACAAGGTTTTTATTTGACTCAGTGACAAGCAAAATGGAAACATGACACATAAAATAAGGAAAAGTGAACATATTTCCAATTTCAAGGTAGCTATAGTTACCTTTGTTTTTTGGTAGATTATTTGTGTTCATACATTTTACGCCATAAACACTCAACTGTGAGACAGACCAAGGGACAAACACAGAGCCACAGATGACAAGTAGCATAACTGAGCTTGATAAGAAAAAGCAAATATATCCCAAAAACTGGACTAATACAAACTGAGTTGGATGGATAAGTTCTGAAATTGAGTAAACAAACTCACCCCTCCCTTCTTTTTGAGGTGCCAGGGAAAATATTGTCATACAAAATGGGATCCAAAACAAGTCCATTTGCTTCAGATGGGGATGATGTTGGATAAATATGAGTACGCACGAAGGAGCGAGAGAGCAAATAGCACAGAGAAAGCTTCCCAATATATAATGGCCCACCTCAGTTTGACATAAATGATAGCAACAACACACCAGTGAGCCATACAGAGCTGTGCTGTGAACTTGGAAAGGAAAGGTGTGAGCAAGTGCTAATGTCACACATGCACTTGTGGAATCTGACTTGTTAAAAACAGAGGTACAGTACCTAATAAAATCCGAAGAGTGGTATGGGAAAAAAAATTTCTGCCGGTGTTATTAACAAAGCATATTTTACTGGTGTGATATCTTCCACTTGTTTGACATAAACTTAACATTTATAAATACACAGCCTGAATAAATTAATATTTGCATGTATATCTCTATAAAAACACACAATTGCAAACTAACACAGGTGACTCTTTCTGTAGTTCACAATCCGCTTTTAAGATCAACAGTAGCAATATTAGATAAATTAAAGCATTTTTGAGTAGCACAATAAATAGAGATAGACAAAAACCAGGAAAAGCATTAGAGATTTTTATATGACATTTAAAAAAAAAAAATTCAATCGTTTCCCTTATTTTCATATTTTGTTCTCCATCTTTTATCATCTCTGCTTATTTGACACAGACAGTAACAGTCATCCTGTGTACAAACATTCCAACAGAAAAAAGGTTGTAATTCTTGCCATATGAAAATCCATGTCTTGAGAAAACCTGGAATTTCAACTGATGTAAAAACAGTTGGTTTATACCCAGAAGAGAAACAGATGCTGCTGATGTTTATTTGTCTGTTGGGTTGGGACTCTCCTTTTTGTGGATGTGCTGGTTTTACACGTTAAAATCTTATTTGTAACAGAAAGATGAGGAAGAAAATCTGTTGAATTTCCCCTCATTTACACTTTGTCCCTTCAAGGCAAGGCTGAAAGAGAAGGAGACATGTGGCAGTGGTAGAAAAGAACATATGGCATCTGCTCTTGTGGAAAGTCTTAATTTGGGGTAGAGTATTGGCACCCAATGCCTGACTGGCATTAAAATGCTGTCAGAGTTGCTCTGGCATAACACTAAGTGGAGCACACTGGCCCATCGCCGTTCCCAACAGAGTTTCAGCACATCCACTCATACTGGACCACGGTATCAATGCTAATTTTAGAAAAGTAAGACCATAAACTTACTGACAGAGCTCTGTTTGTCAAATGTGTGTGATGAGAACAAGAATCTCATCACACACACATTCACACACTTTCCAATTTAGCAGGTGGAAAGAAAAGGTAGAGAACAAGAAAGCTATGGTTTTAGAGACAACCATGAAATACAGCAACAGTGACGGAAGCTTGGCCATAAAATTTAAACTGGCATATTTCTCGTAAACATATGCCACAAATGTGTAAGGGTTGAGGAATTTTGTCACGGGCTTTTAGGTCCCTGTACACCTGGAGTCAGAGCTTTGTCCACATCGCTGGTAGTAAGTTGGACTCCTTTCCGGTGAGAGTTGGACTCTGCCAAGGTTTTCCTTTGTCTCCAATTCTATTCATAACTTTTATGGACATAATTTCTAGGCGCAGCCAAGGTGTTAGCCTTGGGATTGCATCTCTGCAGATGATGTGGTCTTATTGGCTTCATCAAGTCATGATCTACAGCTCTCGGTGGAGTGGTACGCAGCTTAGTGTGAAGGCGGACGCTGTACCGGTATGATGTGATGAGATTTATCCTTCATTCTACGTACAAACTTTGGGTAGTTACCGATACAACGAGATTGCAGATGCAAATGGTCGAAAAGGGTTTCCTCCGCAGGGTGGCTGGGCCCTCCCTTAGAGACAGGGCTATCTGGGAGGGGCTCAGAGTGGAACAGCTGCTCCTCCATGTTGAGAGGAGCCAGTTTAGGTGGCTTGGGCATCTGATTTGGATGCTCCCTGGTTGCCTCCCTAGTGAGACTCCTCCCCCCGGAGGATCTGGCAAAAGTGGCAGAGAGGAGAGGGAAGTCTGGGTTTCTCTGCTTTGGCTGTTACCCTGGCGACCCGACACCTGATAAGTGGTGGAAAACGGATGGGTGGATGGATGGATGGTTAATGTTGCTGTAGCCAGAGACAAACTCTTAAACAGGTCGGAAGTCCCTTCTAATACAAACATCTTAAATTTGTTAAAAGTTTCCCTGCTAGCCAAACAACATGTCTAAAAAAAAAGTTAGTTAAAAAAACAAGTTATGTTATGTTTCTAGAGATAAATCTATATTGGAGCAGGGTGATGACCAAGACTCACCAAAAAAGTGTCAGGAACTGTATTAACGCCATATACCTCCAAGGAGGGATGTCTGTAAAGGTCTTTGTCCCATCATCATCTGATCTTAGCTGTGTCAAACATAAAGCAGGACTCTTGAAGACAGAAGTGCAAGGTTTCTAATATCACAAAAAACTCCTCAGAAGATAATCAGAACATGCAGGGCCGAGGGCTGGAGTTATCAAAGTGAAAGACACATTAAATAATGAGATATTCTTTATAGCTTGTAATACTGATGTTATCATTTGTAAGAAGCACTTTTGTACAAAGTGTTATTCACCTCTTTCATCATCTGAAACTTCTCTAAGACCCTCCTCATGAAAACAGAAACAACAAGGAGAAGAGATAAATGGCTGTTTTTAACATGTCACAGTAGGATAAAAAAACATGTTTTCACTTTATTACAGTTAAACGGGTAGATTGGCTCCCTGGTCTTCCTTACTGTCATTAATGAGACTTGCATTTGATGTTGTCAAGAAAAAATGTTAATTGGGGCCTGCAAGCAGCATTCAATACATAGAAATTTAAACTACCTTTCATCAAGGCAGCTCATGTAAACCTTTATAGAACTGATATCATTATAAGAAAAAGCTTCTCAGAATAGCCAAGTATGGTCATGAACAATGGCAAATATTCAAGTTAGACTGTCAGAATGGCACAGCAGCATTTCCAGAAAGAATTGTTCTTATGCTGTGACATTTGGTCAAAAACTAAACAAAAAAGTCTAGTTTTTTATTAACTGTTCAGATGCCAACTACCAGTGGTGGAAGACATAATGTGGGCCTCTGTGAAACCAAAAACCTCATACTGTGTCATTTTCTTACATGTCTAAATGTGCTTTTTACAGTTATTTCATTTTCAGATTAGTTAACTGTGAGCTTCTTCCAAGCCATCTCTATTGCCTCACATGAATTTCATTATTCCTGGATAACCACAGTGATGTGTTTTTAACTTGAAAATATGTAAGTGCTATGGAATTTTGCATGCTGTAGCAAAATGAATACTAACAAAAGCAAGTTTTCTACTTGTGCAGCTGCCTGAGACAAATATGAATCAGTGCAATTTGAATCTAGAGGCAGAATGAAAGGTATTAGTTTATTCAACTGTAAAAGGCAAATGAAGGTTAGAGTGTTCCTCTTTGCTGCTCATTAAGCACTTTTTAGAAATATAGACAATTGCAACATTTTTTACTCAGAAAATAGGAGAGAAGAGCCTCACCTCTGCTGACATTTTGTCCATGTGGGAATTCAGTTAAAATTTGTGAAAAGGTGCTTAATTCAGGCACATATAGCACATAATTTTCTATCCCTGATAAAGGTGGCATCTTTAACAAAATGAAAAGATTCCAACCCTCTAGCGAAGCACGGATACCCAACATTGTCTCCTTTAGAGTTTGGCTCCCCACCCGAGGAATCATATTTGAAAGCAATATTTTTTTGTTTTTATCACATTAGTAAGTTGGCTGAAATCTAAAGTACAAAACACACTGTTTAGTTAATCCATTGCTTTTGCAGAACTGATAAGAAAAAATGGTTTAACTGAATACTTCAATCATCAATTTCCAATATCTGCTTTATCCTTTTTGTATTATTCACATGTAAGGGGGGTGAGAGGCAGGATACACCTTCGTAAGATCACCGATGCTTTACATAAAACGTTCAGGATTTGACGTCCATTCGAGAAAAGCAGGTTTGAATCAGTATGTGTCAACACATAGTTCAAACTGGATGAGTAAGAGAGTAGACAGCAAGTATTAAATCATTGTGATGATGTCAATGTTTTTGCTGGAAATAGAAAATATTGACGGTGTATTTTGCTGGTGTTGCTTTGCTGTGGACCTTTTAACCCCACGCAATGGATGAATATCGCTGCTCTCCAGGAGACAAATTGCATCTGCTTGTCATCATCACATTAACTCTGCATCGGCTG
Source organism: Menidia menidia (assembly GCA_907169785.1). Classification (NCBI taxonomy): domain Eukaryota; kingdom Metazoa; phylum Chordata; class Actinopteri; order Atheriniformes; family Atherinopsidae; genus Menidia; species Menidia menidia. The sequence goes on along the minus strand of CAJRST010037777.1, from coordinate 11,244,028 downwards.
TCAGCACACGTGAACACGTGCACACGCTTGTATTGTCTTTATTCTACTTGACTAATCTCTAAACAAAGCTTTGGATGTTTGGCTGAAACATCCTCTCCCTTTGAACGCTGTTGGACGAAAAAAAAAGCAATCACAGAAAATAGCTAAGAAGAAGGCAAAGAACAAAATAAAGAAAGATTCACTGACCAACTCCTGTTGAGACCACTTTGATAAATGGACTTAGTTTTATTTTCAGATCTCTCAACAATGACTGCAGGCATTTTGTGAGCCTTCTTAAAAGTAATTTGATATGTATGAGACAGAGTTTGCTGTGTGTATGTTTGCATACACATGCATACATTTACTTACACAACAGTGCTCTGTTTCTAGTTGCGTCCTCATTATCTTGATTTTTGGTGTTCCCATAGAAGAATTTGTCTTGTATCATTTTCAAAAGCACATTTCATCACTTCAGTGTTAAATCAAAGCTGACTTGAATCCCTCAATGAATAAGGTTAAGTTTACCTTTTTCACAGGTAGACCTAGTGGAAATTGTGCAGTTGGAGGCCTTTCTCTAAGTCTACACAGGTTTGAAGTCTATTTTAGGACCACTATTGAAAGGATCAAACACAGAGACTGGGATTTGAGATTAGGGTACTAAAGAGGAAAAACATTGAGTCATTCATTCAAAGGCATATAGTTTAAGAGGAAATGTTAAATTCATGGATAGGCATAAAGTGATAAGACACCAGAAGGCAAGATTGTAATTTGGGTCATTCTAAAATGACCTTTGGATGGGATGTCAGCTGAAATGGTTGTTAGTTTTGTTTGCCTTGTTTGTGATAGACTGGCAACCCTGGCAGCGTGTATGCGGCATTCAGGCAAAATATCTGCTGAGATAGGTTTGAGTTCACCCAGTGCCTTCAACTGAATTGAACATGTAAGGAATATGCATGGATAGAAAGTTTCTCCAGGATAAAGCTTTGCTTTGTATTGAACAGAATTTTGTCAACTCTTAATTTTCCTGAGCTTGGTCCAGTGCTTGACAGGATTTCTATAGATTCCCCAATAGCATCCCAGTTTGCACAGTTCTAGCAACAATTAAATATGTGCATCCTTATAACATTATAGCAGATTACATTAGCTTTGTGGAGATAACACTGTAAACACTATCAGTCAATTTATCACAAAGTGAACAAATTCTAATGTAAACCATTCCATATGTTTGCTGGCTGCATCAAACAAATCTACAAGCAGTTTCTAAAAAGTTAAACTTCTTCTACACCCAGACACAGCTTTGGACATCTGCTTGATATACACCTCCATTCCACTGCGCTACTGATCCCATATGGCAGTCTTAATTTTCACCTTACTGAATAATTCTAAGCATGATATCCTCCTCTTCCATGGTCATTTAAAGCAACATATCTGTTGGAAGTCTATCTGCATCCTACTAACACAGAGGTGAAGCTCAGTGCCAGCACTAATTTTACAGGTATAGCAAACACTTGAAGGAGCTCTGTGTAGAAAAATGGGTTTAGACAGTATGAAAATCATTCACCAATAAAAACTATAACATTACAAAAGTGTGCTTGTTAAAGTTAAAAAAGTACTCAATAGTTTTACATTCATGAAGTTTATATGGGTTGTATGGATGCCTGAACAGAACTGCCTGCTAAAGGATTCTTCTTCTGCTCCTCTTTATTCAAATGGTCTGTAGTCAGCCAACCAGCAAAGACCCAAATAATCTAATAAAGTAAAATGTCCTTTTTAAGTGGTAGTTTTATTGTCACAAGTTGTGTGCTGTGCTGAAAGGTCCAGTTAGTGAGTGAATAAATGGGTAACAAAAAAGGTGGTGGAGGTTTGTCTTTGTTTGGTTTTGGTTGAGCACAGTTGCATTTTATGCTAGGGGTGCCCATAATACTTTGATTCATGTGTGTATGTTTGGCAAGTTGTGAACAAAAAAGGTCACCACCATCTAGTCTTATTTACATCTGGTCTTTATTTGGTCCATTATTCACCACTCCACCCACATGGACTAAATGATCTTTCTCCCACGGTCCTCCCACATCCTCGTCTCCTCACTATTTCTTATAGCTCACTGTTCAGCACTTGGCTGGAAAACCCACCATGGTTGTTTTTGAGGCTGTGATGTACTGAAATAACAATCAAGTGTCACACTATTTCATCTTGGAGTTTTTGTCGGGTGTAATGTTTTGTTATAGTTAGGGGTAAAAGGTTCTACCACCATCTAAAGGTCCTCCTCTGGCACTGAGTGTATTAAAGTTGCATTGTGATGTTTTTATTCTTCATAAAAGACCTCCACAGCCTCATCACTAGCCACTCCAACTCTGCAGTTACATAAATTTGAACTCCATAGGACACAAACCTGATAACTGGTGGATGTAACAATTGTCACCTTGACAGATGAATGACACATCTCCTTGTTTTCCCATTGAACATCTTTGCTTTTATCATTTTTCTTCTTTTGTCTCATCTCTGCTCTCATCCTTCTTCATTTCTCCATTTCTCACTGGGTCTCACTTGTATTCTTATCTAGCTCTAATGAACCCTTTCTGATGTTTTACATTTTTTCCTCCCAATTCTCTTCAATTCTCTTATTCTCTGTCGCTTTCTTCTCGGTGCTTTTGTCTTCTCGTCCTCTGGGTTATTTGATGACGTGATACAGCATCATGTCTCAGGCCACTGGAGGACTTTTAGAAGTCAACAAGAGAGAGACCGTCCTGGTCTCCCGAGTTCCCCACATGCACACAGGCTCGCATGCACATAGATTCAGTAACACACACACACACACACACACACCAGTGTTAAGCTCTCAAAGAACTTAACTCCCAGAAGGCAAAATACCACAAAGAGAAAAACAAAGAGATAGAATATTTTCCCTCTATCCTCTACTTTCCATCTTTTTTCTCTCTTCCTCTCCTTTAGCTGTAGTCTGCAGCAGTCCTCTGCAGTGCAGTACAAACATACAGACTGATCAAAGAGTCTGGGGTTTTAGAGGCAAGGGACAAGTTGGACGTGTGTGGAAGGCAAGATGAGAACAGAAGACAGGGGAACAGAGCTGTCATCAAGCGCTCTATCAAACTCGGTGGGGATTGTATCTCAGTGGCACTCTCATGGAGTTTACCTGGAGGGACATCACTTCATTTTTCAATGTCTAAATTTAGGGGACATTCCAAGAAACAAAAGCAAAAGGGGAGGGAGCGGTTAAGGAATTCATTCTTTTAAACTGTGCTTCACAACCAAAGACAAAATTCTTTCTCAACTGATGCCAAAGTTGAGTGAGCATAAGTCACATTTTATATTTGATGATTTATCACATTCTCAATGAACAACTGTTACAATAATAATTTGTCTTTCAAAAAGCCTAAAGCCAACATGATACTAATCTAAAGGGAAATTAAAATTACATTAATCTAAGAAGACTGCGCCAGACAAAACTTAATTCCGTTTCTAACCAACATCATAACTAAAAGGACTTTTTTCCTTATTCGGATGCCGGTGTTTGATGTGCACAATGAAAACCTTGTGAATTTATGTGTAAGGAAATCAAATGAGTGTTTAAATGAGGGATTTCTGCAAACCATGAGGTAACAATGCCCTCTTCTGGATCCAAAGGGAACTGCATTGGAGGCTTGTGTCATAGTTGTGTGTGAGTGGCACTGCAGCTGCTGCTGGCAGCAACATGAGTGTGTGTGTGTGTGTCTGTGTGTAGAGCTGTTCCTTTTGCCAAGACTGTGCGTCCACATGGGGACCAATGTTCGGTCCTAATGAGGTCAAATGTCATTTTTGGTATGATGAGAGTAAAGGGTAGTATAGAACTGAGATCAAGAGAAACAATTCTAATGTGGTGAGTGTGAGCACATCATGAGTGCACACACACAAGGTTAGCAATATCGACCTTTGAGTGTGTTTCTTGCATTTGGAATCACGAGCCAATGCTTTATAAAACATATAACCATCTTATTTACTTTTAGTTAAGGTAATTACTTTATTACCTGTCCTATGATCAACATTTCAATAACATTTGAATAATTGCAATCAGCATAAATCTGACAATTTGATTTAAGTTGTTTTCTATTCTAGGCATACAACAAACAGCACCGTTTGTGTAATGTATAAATGTGCTTTTTTGTTTTTTTATTTAATTCTTTAAGATGAAAGAATTACAGCCCTGTTAAACATGATTGTTGCTCTTCTTTCTCAGCCTCTTCTCTCGGAGAAGACAGTCTGTCTGTAAGCGGCAATATCTTTGTTCATAAATTTGTCAGTTTTCAAACACGCCATCTGTTTGCCTCTTTAAGGTAAAATTAGACGGTAAAATATGCAAGACTACAAAAAGAAACTAACAATGTACAGTCCAGTGTAGACAAGCTCTCTCAGACTTTTTTTTACATGTGTTTGGAAATATACCAGAAAAACAATTTTCAGCTTGTGAGTTCTGACTACTGATGGATCTGTTAGTTCAATTAAAAATTACACGGATTGTTTTCTCTGGTAAGATGGTTTAAGATACTTTAGCTGTGGACTGTTCTTTTTATGTTTATATACTATATTATGTATTAGGGCTTACATCATACTATATACTAAATGTACAGTCCTGGGACAGTTTACCTTTTTAGATTACAAGTCCATGTGCATTACCTGTAAACATGCACAACCAGGGAGGAACCTCAAGTTGGCATATGTGGAAAAATATTCTACGACATATCTGGAAAATGAGTTCAGAATAACTAACATAACCCTTATATGTATGTAGTAAGAAAATACATTTCTATTGGATGACATAATGTGGGGCTCTGTGTGGGCAGACTGCAGAGATAAAAGACTCAAAATGTAAACAGATGCATATTTTTCTTATTTTTTCATACAGCAGAGCACTGATAGCAAACAAGGCGGTCTAATTCTTTGTTGTACTAAATACTGAATGTATTTTCCCATACGCATATGCATCAGGAGTGCTGGCCACAAATCAATGGATTGCAAAACAAAAAAGAAAACAAAGTAAAGGACAATATCACCATTCTCCCATTCCTAATTCTCCTGAAAAATGACTGTTCTAGTCACACATGGGAAGAATTGGACAAAACAACATCCGTGGGCTGCAATACTTGCTAAACAGCCAGTGCCTGACATATGTCTACGTCACTAGAAACACATAGATAAAATGTTAAAGAGGCAGCTACAGTAAAGCAATGTTTCCCTGGAGTGGCCAACAACCACACGTTACAAAAGTAATACTCCACTTTCAAGGAAGGGCTTAAAGAAGAAGCCCTCCTTGGTTCTTTTGTTGAAACTTCAATTGATATCTTGCACTAATATGCACAAGTGTGCAGGACAATGTAAGTCCCTTCCAATATAAGCTGAGCATCCATATGACTGTGAATGGGCAAAATCCTTGCTGCCTGGCAATAAAGGGACTCTATTCATAGCTGAAATTCTCCCCCTGCTTTATTGTGAAAGTTTTATTTTCGAAATCTATTATGATAAGGTGTAGATCTTCTGGCAAAAACATTAAATCAGTTCACATTTTACCACGACTAATAGCAGATTAAACAGGATTCTTTTCTGGTCAGCTTTGTTACATTTGCGTCAGCATTGAAGTTCACACTTTGGAGATTCAGAAAATAGATTCTGCAAAAAGTAGTTTCGCTGCACTTGGAAAAGAATATCATAAATAGACATAAATAGAGACGATTGCTTCAGTACTGAAGTCAGATGGAGGGTTTTATTGATCTGAATTGACCGAACTTGCTCTCATCACTTTTAGACACTCTTTTTAAGAGCCTTCAAAAATGCTACAACAGACTATATTTTTAAGCACCTTCAAAAATGCTACAACAGACTATAACATTCCAACATACAAAAGTATTAAAAGGAAAAAAATCGTTAAAGAACAGCAGTATTACAGGAAATTGAGCCTCCATGAAAGCTGAAAGAGCGGTTGACTCAAGTCAACTCAAGTTACTTTTAGAACTTTTAAGATGAGGAAGTTGTAAATAAGACATTGATTTGACTCTGGAGAAAAAGTCCATGTCTACTAAGTGGAAGATAAGGAGTTTAGTCTTCAAAACATCTGCATAACAAAGTGCCCATGGAAACAGGCCTGCACTCCACATTGCCTTGAGCATGCTCATCAGTATGTGATGATCAGTAAGTGAGAGAAACTGAATGAGAGGCACTATGTGAATGAAGGAATGAAAAATGCATTGCAAAGCACTTCGAAGAAAATAGTCAAGGCTAAAAATTTGCAATTTAAGCACAAAACATTTATCCTTTTAAGAATGGTAAACAGATTCACACTCTAACTAAGAATCATGCTAAAATGCTGTGATTTGCATGCCTTTTCCAGGGAAGGATTTTTGGAATGGTTATATTGAATTCAGGAGAGATATTAACAATATAAGAGTCAGTTAATGACACGCAATACATATTTTCAGGTCACATGGGCGGACAAAAAGAAATTCTAATATTATTATGTTAATGTTTAAAAGGGAAGTGAAATTGCTTTCTCTGTTTCTGAGGTCATTATTGTTGCATAAACACTGTCAATTTGATACCATTTTATGAACAAATTAACTTGCAAAAAGCTCATACACAAGGGAGGTAATAGTTTAATTAACTTACGCAGAGTGTACCAACATTTATTCACATTATTTGGGCATGTAAATTATACTCATTCATCCAATTTGACTTTTAAGACAACATTCACACTCAGCAGTCATTGCTGACAGATTTGGGGTGAGCACAAAACCAGAGTAAGTGTCCAAGTTTTAGAGAAATGGTCAAATGGACGTTTAAAAAAATCCAACCAGTGTAATGTTGGCATCATGTGTATAAGAGCCATTAATCAAACTCTGATATGAAAGCATGAAAACAAATGCTTTAATCTATATCCTATGCTTATAATTACATAGTTATTAGCCTCAACTCAACTCAAATATACAAGAAAGCAATGATATGACAGCCCAGTGAAGCAAGACAAGCATTGACTACAGTGTGCTTTGTTTTTGTCAAACATCTGATAGCAACACCAACATCCTGTAAACATGAATGAACTGGGTTTCTCTGTTTCTATACAGTATGTAAAATACACACAGATTAAAATAGATACAGGCCAATTTGTAAGCGTTTGTATATTTAGAAAAGGAAAATACCACTCATTAATTTCCCAAGCTCACTTTTTCTGAAGTAAATTATGCTAATGGTTTCCATGTTTTACTTAGTCGTTAGTAGGGTGGCCAGACTCTGTGGATACATGGTGTACTGGAGGCACACATCTACTGAAAAAGTGTTGTTGAAAAGCATAGAGTGGCTCAAACTCCTCCTAAAGTCTTCAAAACTCCTCATTCCAATGCACTTTTAATTGTTTTCCCCTCCTATCTTGGTATAACAATTCACCCCTCTCTCACCCCACATTTTCTATTTAGTTTCTCACATCAATCAATTTATGAGAGATGATTAAATTATTCTCTCAAAAGTAAATATATATTTCTATCTGCCCTCCATCCAAACCCCCTCAATAACCTTCCTCTCTCTTTATCTACTTTTTGCCAGGCATACTTTGTTTTTCAGCCTTCATCTTTGCCTTAAATGAAATGTTGGAATAAAAGAAATAAAAACTGAGTAATAAGGAGATGTTTTAGTGCTTGCCTCTTTTATATCTTTCTGTTCTTCTTCCCACCCAGGAAGGAAGGAATGGGTTTAAGAGGAAGGCTGCAAGAAGGCTGGGTTCTGTTTAATATTTTGTTTGTCTGCACGGCAACCTGTTTTTTGCCAATGAGGATCCGCTCACTCAAACAAGGAGGATACATTATCACACAGTGTTCCTTTTCCTTCAGGTAATCAGTCATACCTGCCATGTTAATGTGAAAGTAGGCTTATTTATTGTGTTGTCTAATTTTGTTTACAGAGTAGGCTAAGTATTGTGTAAAACATATATCTGTTAATAGATTTACACATTTATACAGTGTGTGCGTAAACGCAGCTATTGACTAAACAAACACACTAAAACAAACCATCTACAACACATATTGGTTTTTCTTACCTTCCTTTGGTGGGAACACCCTCCATCCTATCAGATGTCCTCTGTTTTGAATTCCTGCTATCGATCGGTAACGAACCGACAACCATAAAACCAACCGTCATAAGGCTATAGACACTGCCAGCCAAGTCCTGCCTCTTAAACAAAATTACACATTTTTTTGCATTACAGCTCAAAAATACGGGGCAGAATTTATGCTCTTTTTTTATACTATTGCACTCTGTTGTTTTATTTTTCCTCCCCCTAGAGACATATCGTTGTTTTCCATCTGATCGGGAGGAGGAGGGAAATGTCTTCGGCCGTGCGGGAGAGGAGGCCCGGCGTTCAGCAGCTGCTGCTGATGCTGCTGTCGCTCTCTGGTAAGACACAAAAACAAAACAAAACAGCCAACGCGCTCAATGTGATGAAATGCCGATTAAAGGGACAATGGGCTGATGTGTCCTTTTTCATTTGCATATCCAAGTCCGTGCGGCACCCCGAACTGTGCAGGGAGAGCAAATGGAGGAGGTGTGTTTAGAGGATGTAGAACAGGCGTGATGTCGATTTGATTGTTTAACCACATTTTTTAATCTGAAAGGCCTCTCATCAAAACTACACTTGTGTGGCTTTTGCTCCACCACAAAATTCCCATTACAGCGATCAATGATTGGTTTGGTTTATTCTACCCAATTATCTCTAGCGACCGCATCCTGTCTCTGTTAAGCCATTTTGCAGCAGCATTGGTGTCCTATGTTGCACATCGTCGAAATGGGATTATGACGCACAATATACCGAATTCTTGTGTCGTAATCTGCGTTTTATCATAATGACTTTTGTGAGAGAGCTCTCGCAAAGCCGAACGATGGATAGAAACAGATCTTTTAATAGGGTGCTAACAATCTGGTGCTGATACAAATAATCCTTGTGGCTGCCTCAGCAACAGACAGATGTCCACTGGTAAATAAACTTACATGAGCACGTGAATGTATGAAACGGAAAGTAACATGAAACACATCTGATTACACATGATTTCACATAGTGTTATGCATAGGTAATCACCCATCACAAAATATACTGGGAATAATCAAATAGCCCTCACAGATAAAAGCTAACTTCCCACCACAGCTCCAGTCCATTGTGTACTTCATCACTGAAAAAAATAAACAGAAACCAATACTTTCACTGATGTGATCACTCTTAACCTACAGGAAACAAGATTTAGAGAGGGCCATGTTATAATCTTCTACATTGTCCAACTCCAAACCTTTAAAAATCTAACTAAGTAAAGCAGGTCTATCTTTCATTCAGAATTCTATATAAAGATTTCTACATGCAGACCTTTGAGTATCCGCATCTGTAGAGGGCAGAGGAGGGTTTTTGTCACCAAGATGTGTTTTGAACTTTTTTTTTTTATCCCTTTAAATAAAGCTCAATAGAGACTGGACATTTTTATTAATGCACTCTTATTTAAATCAGTGCAAGGATAAAGGGTGGATTAAATGCCTGTATAGATAGGTACTGGTGAAAGGTGAAATGAACTGCAATGATTTAAAAATGTATTAAAGTTCTTTTATCACTGCAAGCCTACCGTTGCCGCAACTAAACTGCAAATGCTCCTGTATGTTTTTTGATGCAGCTCATTTCTAAAGAGCGTAAACAATACAAAAGTGACACAGTCCTTTTCCAATTCATTTTTTGACATCATAACAGTAAAAGTGCATCACATAAATACATCTGACATAGATCCCTCACTTTTTCATACCCTCCCAAATATAATGTGAAGCATAATCTTAATTTCTAATTAATTTCTATTTGCTGCATTTTATTCTAAAAAGGTATGGAGAGTAGTTTCATCTGATTTTTTTATCTGTAGTTATTTTACTGTGATTTCACACTCCCTCAAAATGAGTTTATCAGCAACTGTATTTACAGTTTTAACAGAGAACACTAGAGGGCAGCAGAGCAGTGTGATGAACAGGCCCTGGTGTGGAATTCTACAGGGTTCCTATGCAGTTTGAACAAATGCACAAAACAAAGAGTGACCACAAACCGGAAGTGGCTAAACCTGGAGTGAGAGGGTGGTTTAGTTGGTTAAAGGGCCTGTTTAGTAAACAGGAGATTATGGCTTTGAATTGCAGAAGTGGCTTCTCCTCACACATTTTTTGTGTGCTGAAATGAACACGTCACGTCATTCCTCAGGACTGAACATTCACCAAACCGGGGATGGGTAACTCCCGTCCTCAATGGGCTGCTTTCCTCCAGGTGTTTATGTCTTTTCCCGCTTCAAAACACCTGATTCAGATTGAACATATGTGTAAAATATTGTTCATTTTAGCACACCACTCTAGTCTGATATTGATTTGAATAAAAGAATCAGAGCTGAAGCAGAGAAATGTATAAAACCTACAGGACGATGGCCCTTGAGGCCCAGATATGTTCACCGTTGCTTTATCATCACTTATATAGAAATAGAAATATAGAAATCCAAATGCCTAAGACACTTCACACATTTCTATTCATCACACAGAATGATTGGCTAGGTTTTTAATTGATCTTGCATGCCTTTTGCTTGTAAAAAAAATTATGTGCTACAAGAATAAGGCACTCTGACCCATACAAAAAACAAAAGATGAGAAGATAAAAGAGACTTTGAGAGAGATGAACTGTGGGAAAACATCAGTTTGCCATCCAACTTGAATTGTGCTAAATAAGGAACATTGCTTATGTTATCCAAAGGGTACTAACAAGGATCTATGTCTATTGATAAGAATATTAAATAGTATTACTTAGCTAACACCAACTTCACTAAGACCTATCCATCTATTTTAGCATCTACAGCAGACTTGAAATGAACACTTTATGTGTAATTTCTAGGTATAATAACTACTTTACCACAGCCAGACTTTATGACTCTTTCAGAGATGTCCATGGTTGTCTATGTTATATTAAAACAGTGCAGTTTATGTCGACTATTTGTCATGGTTCTACCCTATCCCGGTATAGTCATGACATAACCAGAGTATGCTGCTCACCTTCCCAGAGGATTTCCGCAGCTCCTCTTGAATCTGCAGCAGTCGTGTTTTTTACAGCGGGCTGTGTTGGCCTCAGGCTGCTGCAGTGTGCAGGATGCAGAATGCAGTATGATTCAATCCAAAGCAGGGGGCAGTAGAGACAACTTCAGCTGGATTGAAAAAAATAATTCAAAAGCAGCATGCTTCAGAGTCCAAAAAGATGCTCGGCCTATGTCTAAAACCAGCTACCAAAGCATCCTTCTGCTGCCCTGACATTATTGTTCCCCTGCCTGCAGTCACACCCAGTGATTTGTAAATTGTTTTATTGTGTCACACAAAAAGGGTATGTGTCAAAGTCAAGTGTTCAGGTGCCAAGCTGAAGTTGACAATAAATTAATTATAATTGACGTCTTGTCGTGACCTAATCTAATGTGCCTCGAGTGAGCACGATGTTTGGCCCGTGGCACTGAGAGACAATCACATCTCCAGCAAATCCTGCTTGCAGAAACCCAAATAGGCCTAGACCTTGTGTCAATTATCGAGGGAATGCAAACTAAGTTAAGCGGTAACATATTAAGAGGGTTCTATTAATCTTAGGAAAGGATCGTCATGAAAATAAGCCAGAGGGCATACATGATTGAAACATCCTCTAAACACTCAGTCGTAAAGCTTTTGGGTCTCGAATGAGCTATAAAACACTTGTAAAGGAGACCCGAATATTTCATGTATTTGAGTTTCTTTGCAAACTTTTTCTTAAGGTGACGGGTTGAATTGATCTATCTGATGTGTAACATACAGCTGGAATCCAACAGAAACTGTGTTTCCACATAACTGTCAAATCTGAAGCAAAGTAGAATAAAACAAAAAGTTCTAGATGCTTTAAAAGAATTAGAAAGACGTACATTCAGATGACGCACATTGGCAACAAACACACTCCAAATGATGAAAAGTTACAGAAGGAAGATGCATACATAAAGAAAAATGCTTTGTTTTGATACTGTTTTCAGGATTTTGTTTATATAATCATTTAGAATGACGTCAGCCTGTTGGACATAGGTTTCCTCCTCTTGATGTGGAAACAACTCATGAGTAACTGCTGCAGATCATAAAGTACCAATCTGATGTTTCAATGAGATGTTTAATAGCCACCGGAAACAAGCTCCACTTCCAGGAAATTAAACAACTGCTGCATTTCCCCACTTTGCCCTGCAGAGAAAGACAGCTTACATTTTCGTATGATGTTACACTGCCCATGCCCATCTGTACATGTCATGATGATATTTATATTTGATATTTTTCAATGTCTACTTGTGTTACCTTTAAAAAAAACATGGTCAAGACCTCTCTCACTGTGATTTGATTAGAAATTGACTACATTTCCACTGTAATAAAACTGAGACAGATCTTATTGTACTCCTACAGTAAAAAGTTGAAGAGCTCCATATCCAGGTGTATATTAGCTAATTTTAAGAAGCAAACCCCAACCATGCGATAATATTGTCTTTCTATACCTTTGCATTACACAATCTTGTCAGTTTTGTGACACTTATACATAGATGTTAAGTTTACTTAAACTAGTAAATCACATGACAATGATACATCCAATCATACATGTAGATGATACTACTTAATTCATTCAGTTAGTTTCTTAAATTTGTGCAGCAAATTGGCTGGGTAAAGCCGGAAATTCCAAAGTAATTTTTAATGCAAATGGGAAAATTTAAGAGGAGTGGTTGTTCATCTTTTTCCTAGTCATGATGGGTCAGTGCAAAAGGAAGAATAATGGATGATATATGATGATATATTTTTAATCTAGTCACTGACCTTTTCTCTATATTGACCTTGTAATACAAGGCAACAGCTGAGGAAAACATAAGGTACTAAGCTAAATAAATGCACAGAGTACTGGAAAGGGAAGATATGGACTCTGTTAGATCGAGGTAGTATAGGGTTTTTAAAAAGAGATGAGGGACTAGAGAGGAGGCGTAAAAGGAGGCAAGGGAGGTGAACAAACACGGGAGAGGAGAATAAGGAGGGGCAGAGGGAGGGAGGAGTCACACGAGGGGTGCCTCACTGCAGTATTTCATCTGTTAGCGAGTCTCTGCATCTGCCTGTCTCCCTCGCCAGCCACAGAACTGCTGACTCAGCAGGAGCAGCAGTCTGTTTTCTGCACCACGTATCTGTGCACAAATGATGGCAAAAAAAAAGGCAGATATGTCTGCATCGCAGTGTGTGTGTGTGGGGTGCCGATCACTATGCAGAGCGGTCAGTCTTGCATGTGTGACATTGACATAGCGCAGTTAGCGTGGTTAGCACACTGCTGACGATGCACGCCTCGTGTTTGTGTGTCTGTGTGTGTGTGCGCTTGCGTCTGAGTGTGAGAGAGCGCTAGGCAGGTGCCACACAACATCCCATGTATACAACTTCACTGTGTGTGGGGACTATTGTATGAAAGTGTGTGTGTGTGTGACATATTTATAAATAGAGCGAGTGGGTAGAGATGTGGAAAGTGCAAGAGTGTGTGTGTCTTTTTGTGCATGTGTGTGAGGTGCAGAGAAAATCAGGCCTGTGGAGTGGTGCAGCAGCAGTGGGAAGGAAGCCAGAAACACTCGACTGCAGAGGAGAGATTGGTGCAGAGTCGCGTCGTGCACACACACAAACACACGCCTGCATGCTGAGAGCTGCGCACAGATTCTGTCTGGGGAGTGTAAGCCCATGCTGAGACCGAATGTTTCAGGGGGAGGGAAAACTTGTGCAACCTAAACAATAATGTCATTTTATACATTTCAAGACGCATTGTGCACAGTAACAATGTAATATTGTGCAAGTCTAAAGGACACAGTAGCATACTGAGTAGAAGTGATAGTGCAGTGAATTATAAGAATACATTCATTTAAAAGTAGTTCATTTTATTTTATTTATCGGGGGCGGGGAGAATAAATCTAGTGAAAAAAGTTGCACTTTCTTGCAAGTGGTACTCTTGAGAAGTTTCAGAGACATTGGGAAATCCTGTTTTCATCCTATGGTGGTTTAGATTCATATTTACATTTGTCTCCATGTAAGCTGGAAAACTTTTTTTTTCCTTTCAATTAAACATTTATTTAACCAGGATAAAAATATATTTGACATCAGAATTGTCTTTCAGGAGTTACAGGGGTGGGGGTGGGGAGGGTGTGGAGTGGCAAACCATTATCTTGCCCAGGATACCAAACTTTTGAGAGCTGACTGCCTAAAACAGTTCAGAGACCCAGTCTTCTTTTTCTTAGTGTGTTATATTTTCAGTAATTGTCTGGTTTGGACCCCTAAAATAATACCACAGATTATATCTGTTAGATGGCTCTAGATCAGAAGTGTCAGACATCCGTCCTTGAAAGTCGCTGCCCTGCAGGTTTGAGATGTTTTCCTGTTCCTACACACTTAATTCTGATTTGATAGATTTCCTCAGAGCATGTTTCAGCCAGAAACATGGAAAACCTGCAAGACAGCAGCCCTCCAGGACTAGATTATGACACCTGTACTTTAAATGAAGAACCACGCTTGTTGATAGAGGTAAAATGATTACTGTGATTTTCCACTTTGACAATCTAGCCACTTTAATTCATTGCAAAAGAGGCATTACATTCTGCAAAGCTCAAGATGGTGCTCAGAGGGCAGTCTTCTAAAACAGCTTCCCTTAACATGAACACAAGCTGCTTCAGCAGGATTTCACTTGCGGGAGTTGAAGCTGCAAGAATTCATTCATCTCTCAGAGCTGATTTAGATGGTACCCATGGCTGTACTGAATTTAACTCCAATTACTACCTTTCCTTACAACTTGGTTAAGCATTCATAAGGTTAACAACAACGTCATTTTGTATTGTGGTCGCACAATACCAATATTGTAACGTGAAATCAATTCATGTGATACAATGAAATAATCATTTTCCCAATCCAAGTGCCTTTATTTAAATGTTAAATTAAACAAGATTCCACTTCAACTACGCTGGTCTGAGATACCATACAATCCATAATTAGAAATCTAAGTCTGTGCAAAAAAAAAATTCTACCTTATTTTGTTCCTATTAATAACAGAAATAGAAATTGAGTCGAAAAAGTCTCATTGCTGGTGTACCGTTGCATTACCTGTGCTTATGTTTCATTTGCAGGTTGTTTAAGCATGGACGTCCTTGTTCCTAACTACATAAATGCACTAAATGGGACGACTGTGACAATCCCCTGCACATTCACGTCCTGCTATAAGATTGATCTTACCAAGTTTGCTATGAACTGGACCTACCAAGAGTCTACGAACGACACAGAGGAAATGGTAACTTAGCTGGACTCTGCTACACTCTCCCCGAAAATTCATTTTCAGGGTCTCAGTCACTTCTAAACAATTCCTCTCTCTTTCTGCAGTTTATGACTTATTACAGGAAAAGGGGAATGGTTCCTCTGCGTTCCGACCGCTTTGGAGAGAGGGTCATGTTTACTGGTAATTTGGACAAGAACGACCTGTCCATCACCCTGTCCGACGTGCAGCTGGACGATGAGGGGATTTACAACTGCTACGTCAGAAACCCCCCAGACCGCATCCAGGGTCACGGTGTCATTCAGCTCAATGTTGTGACAGAACGTAAGGTGTTAATTTTTTCATCAGTAAAAATAGAACCAATGACTGTAAAACATTTGCCTTGAATTGATGAAACACATGGCTCTTTTCTACTAGTACCTACTCATGACCATGGGACAAAAAACGACCTGCTGCACCTCGTTGTTTGTCCACTGCGTTGGTTAGACTGCATCCAGATACTCTGTTGACGTCCACAAATGAAATAGAAATCACACGTTTGTTGTTTTCGTATTTTTAAAATTGGACTGTTTGTGATGGAGTTGCTCATCATGGGATGGCCAATCAGTGGCCTGCAGTCTTTCCTCGATTGAGCTTGCTAGGAAACCCGGCTTAATAGGTGCTAAAATTTGAACTGGTAACAGATGCTAGCGCCTAATGGAAACATACTAAATTATATATATATATATAATTTGAGTCGAGCTGAGTCATGCTGAATAGGTAGCAGTGGAAAAGGGCCAGATTGTCTCACAGCTGCGTCCCCACAATCTAGGAACTGGAAAATTGTGCTCAGAAAAATGTTTAGCTTGAAACATTAATATTATGTTGCGAGAGTTTCACTCCTGCTGTGATTTCAGCAAATGGACTCAATTGTTTTGATGAAAAAATAAAAATATGTACTGTATTTAAAACATTTTAAACTTTTAATGTGTTTGTGTCTCCTGGTGCATGTGGACTGGTGATGAGTCAGCTTTTTATATATTAATGATGAGCAGGACGCTGAACATGGTCCCTAAGCGTCTCTCTGTTCACACACTTTCACACACACCACACAGGCTAACTCAGCAGCACTTTCCTTCTTTCCACTCTGTTTAATCAGCAGAGCTTTTAGCCAGAATTGCACTTGTCTCCATGCGTTGTCTACAAAATACTTAACCCTCTCCTCTCTCCTGTCCAGTTCCCCCTCCAAGAGATTCCACCATTGCAGTTGCTATTGGAGCATCAGTGGGTGGAGCATTAGCTCTGCTAATCCTCTCCATGGTGGTGGTGAAGTGTCTTCGCCGACAACGGAAACAAGAACCGAGTTCAGAGGAAAAGATGGAGGAGGAGGGGAAACTAGAAGCTGAAGCTGTAGCAGAAGAGGGTACCAAGTAAGAAATTTCCCCGTTTTAAAGCATTTGGTTAATAAAACACAAAATATTAAAAAGAAGACCTTGGACTGTGGAGCAGCTAGAATGTCTATCAGACAAAAACATTACTCTTCCTAAAGTTCAGAAGGTGTTCTCCGTAATTTCCAGATTCTTCTTCGTTTAAATTATCCATATCCGAAATAGTTAAATGTCTTAGTTCCAACATTTGATATGATCACTATATGTTATTGGGAATAATATATTGGTTTATGAGATTGTAAATCAATGCAGATTCATGATGATTTTAATAGCTTACTCAGCACCAACCGTTTTTGAAACGGGCGTCCTACAAAGATAATAGCAAAGGCAAAAACACAACAATTAAACCTGCCATTCTCTTGAAGGATAGTTGGTGCTGTTGGCAATATTTACTACCTCTCGTCTTTTTTTTTCCAATAGACAACCGTGACTGTAATGTTCAACTGAACCAGCCACTGGAACTCCGATTTTCAAAACCTCATTTGGTGAATACTCTTCCATGCCAACTGATCTTTAATTATTCACTTCATGATTCACTTCAAATAGTATCCATTTTCCTCAAACAAAAAAACCCTTTTAATTTTTTTTTATCACAGCAAATGTGCAGCTATTTCATTTCTATTAATTTGTTTCCTGGTTTTAAGGAAACAAAGAAGTCTGCAATGTCGTATTATAATGTGGTGGGACAAGTGATGTTTTTCGTGGCCTCCATCTGCTTCACAGCTATTGCAAACATGACATTAACAAACAAGCCTAAAAACAGGTTCTCATTCATGATATTAGTTGTTAGAATAACATGCTCTTTTTCTTTCCCTTAAACATTTCCAACCGCTCTGATAATTAAATGACAATCCGATCCTTAGAAACGGGTGAAACAACTCAAATGAACAGAATAGTCTTTTTCATAAACTTGTTACATAGAGAGTTATTTAGCATTAAAATGGAAGCAAAGAACAGAATCAGAGCTCAACAAAGGTAAGACTGCACATGTGGAAGATATGACAGTAAAATGACAAATCTGCCTTTCTCCTTTCTTTCAGAGATCCACACCATCTTCCTAAAAGTCTGGAGTAACTCCAGCTTGAATAATCATCCACAGATGTAACCATCCTCTCCTTTGCATGTGTGTCTGTCTGTTGCTCTCAAGTGAGATTTTTTGGTGTGTATGTGAACTGAATGTGTCTGTGTGTGGGTGGACATGTGAGTTTTTCTGTAAAACAAGACAGGAGTTTAGAGGCTGCATTCCTTTATTTAGTGCTCTAAATCACTGTCAATAACATTAGGTGTATTTGTAGTAATACTTAATGCCATTTACATTGCACACATCTCAACAGGATAGGGCTGGGTGGTATGAACTGAAAATCTCCATTGTATATTTTGAATATAGGAATTTTGAATACGGGCAGGGGAAAAGTAATATTTTTTATTTTGTTGTTTCGATATACGTGATTTTAAATTTAGTCAGAAGTTTTATGGAAAAGAAGTCTATTAATTACCTAAATCTTAGTTTAAATAAACGTAACAATATCTGTGGAGGCAGAGTTTATGGGGTACAATTTTAACAACCGTAGCAAAAATTTTTAAATAGGTTGGGTTTTCATACTATAAATCCAGCAATTCTTACATTGCCTCAAAGCCATGTCCTGTAACTGCCTGCATATCCTGACACACATGTGGTCAGTACAAGTTTTATGTGTCTCTCCACAGCTGGATTTCATTGTCACTAGAATATGGTCGGTCAGCGGCTCGGCCATATGTTGTTTACACTATTCAATAATGTTTAGCTGTGTCTCTTGTCATAGAAGATTCTTGTACATTCCATACAGTTGTGGAGTTTTTACGACACAGTTACCCTGTTTGTTACATACTGTGGTTCGTCACAGTGGGGAAAAGCACAAATGCAGCTAATAACAGTAACCAAGGTTCTATGGTCCAAGGTTTTTTTTATTTTTTTATTATGTCACGTCAGTGTTTTTGTTTTAATTTTATATGTCTATTTTGTAAAGTTGACTACGCCATAAATAATCCCGATTGGTGCACAAAAAGTGTACAGCAATTTCACAGGACTCCAGGTCTTACTTTAAAGTTGGACAGGTTATACTTGCATAACATTTATGATGACAGTGGTACCTCAAAAGAATGATTAATAGTTCCGTCTCATTACAGTCACAGTTTGATACTACTCATTAATTGAGCCGTTTGATCCCTTTTCCAGTTTACATACATAGATGGAAGTTAGTTATTTAATTATATCTTATGCGAATGACACTTTGTAGACAAAAGCTTCAAGGCACTTTGCTCTTTCCACTCGGTGGGTGATCATCTTACATGTTATTTGGCCAAATTCCCTAGGCAGATGATTTCTGTATGTTTTGAAAAAGGTTCAATTTAGTCAGATTACACTTTGGCCCTAAAATCAAGATTTGGTTAAAGTAGAGTGTTCCAAAATATTACATAAATGGGTGTAAATTGACTGTCTTGATTAGCCCTTTTTTTTTATCTGACAAAATAAACTGACACAAATTACATTACAAATATCAAATAAACATGCATAAAGATTCAACTTTACATAATTTGCTAAAGACCAAAACTCCTTTGAGTCAGTTAAGTGTGGAAATGCAGGAGTGATTTGATAATGGACTACAATGTCTTTTCATGCTAAATTTTTAGAAGCTTGAAATAATTCTCTTTATATTACATAGATATAATTGCTGATCTCGAGCATCTAAAACATTTCAGATTCTTATTACCATGATGTTTTGTTATCTAATTTTAAGTTTGTTTCAGAGTACTATATGAGATCCCCCCTCAACAACTAAGTCAAATTTCTATATTTATATAGCACAATAAACCATCCACCCTATTTGTTCTTCTTCCCCAGCTGATTTTGTTTAAAGAAATTGCATGTGACAGTGCCTCACGGAAAATATAAATTAGTATTTTGCAGCTCAGTTTCTATTGTTTTAGGTAAACATACTATTTTACCATTTAAACATGTAATGTTTAAACGGGAAAATAAGAAAAAAAATTTCAGCATTGAATGTTCCAAGTTGAATTAACAAAGCAAATGACACATTCAGAGATCAAGCTGCTTTTCTTTAACTATTTGAAGATATTTGTCTGTCAAAAAACATATCAGTCATTAGCCTATCAAAAAGGAAGTCTCATTGCATCTACAATCATATATTGCATGTAAATATCAACATATTTCAACTTTAATGGTAGACTAACGTCATAAGGCAGAAACATATCACACACTGATCTGACCTATACGATGATAAACTATACTTTACAAACTCAATATTTTATTAATTATAATAATAACTTAAAAGGCATTGTATGATGTAAAGAAAAATTGTACTATAAAAAACCCGAAAAAAAGGATACGTTTTTTCTGGAAACATCAGTGTGAGTCACAGCATGAGGTGATGCCATTAAACATAGTAAGACGTTATTTTGTGACACTTGTGTTTACATACACATTCTGTATAATTTCAGAAGGATTTTGTTGTCTTTGTTATGCCTCCTGCAAACCAGTAATTATTTTTAAAAAGTTAATTATTTTATAAGAGGAGAAAACCCATTTCCTTTAAACTCTGAGATGTGCTCAACTGGAATCATATATTAGAGATTAAAAACATGTATATACCGAAAATTACTGCGCCTTTATACATATACTTTTAAAAGTGTATGTAAAAAAAATAGAGTTGTATACAGTAGAATAAAAAAATCTAAACATTTCCAAAGTAATGCCTTTACCTCAACAGTTGTGTGTGAAACTGTAGATACTGACTTGCACATTGACACTCTAGCACTTGTTCTAGTACTATCGTAGTGGAGAGCATGAATCTAAAGAAAATAAGGAAAAATATATGACGTGAAAAAATATTAAGGTGTTTTGGAATGTGCGGTTGCTAGTAGTGTATCTAATCACTCATATGTTTGGAGCACTTTGAATGTTTAAACATGTCATGAAGTACTTTAAAATCTGTGTTGATTCAGCATTTTAGCTTTGTTGATGTCTGAATGTCTTTATGATGTTACCGTTTTATTGTGATAACACAACAACTCGTCAACAACGAGTTACATGAGTATTTGTAATACTAAAGGGTGGGTACTTGGCCTTGTTTATGTCTTTTTAAGAGAAGATGACAAAACTGTGTACTTGTTTCTGTTTAGGCCTACAAGGGTATAAGACCTTAGTTGGTTTTGTTTTGGGTTTTTTTGTATTGAAAATACTGTGTAATTGAAAAGAACATGTTTTTCATTGCAGTAGCACCTTCACATTAATGTCTCGCTTTGGTGATGAATAAAGCTCAAATCGTCATTGGAAACAATCAGCAAGTGAAGCACCACAAAAAAAACAACCAATTCTGCCACATTTCATGTGACACTATTCATGCAATCATGCATGTTTAAGTTTTGGGATTTGTAGACTCAATAGGTGGTGGCAGTTTAACATGTGGGGTAAAGTCAGTACAGTTGCTAGAGAAACATAAGGCGAAACATAACATCATATACTTCCCCTTACTTCTGAGGTAGAAATAAGTTAACAACAGAGGGGATAATAGCTAAACGTAAGGCTGATATGTCATTGTGTGCTTCCATTTATGTATTTGCTCTGCAAAGCTTCTTTTGCATCTCTATAAATATTAGCTGTCACAAAACTAATGCTTGCACTTTGCTGTTTATGAACTAGCAGCAGTCATTACATTATGTATTTTAAATAAAAGTCTACAAAAAAAAACAGCATTTTCTTTTCATTTACTGCATGAAACCATCGGCAATATGTGCATGTGCATAAGTTATCATGTAGAGTGGACCTGAAAACTGTCCATTACACAGTGGTCTGAGACATACCTACATACCACGAGCACATTACCAGGATAATAACCAATAAACTACTTTCAATTTATGATATTAAACAAAGTGAGGCAGATGAAGGACTAGATGAAGACTGCCCTTTATGTTCTTTGGGGATTTAGGAAACTCACTCCTTGTTCCTCTCCTTCACTGCATGCTATGTTAGCTTGGATGGCTCCAAAGACCAAATACATGCTCTTTTTCATCATTATGACATACGACAGATACAGTTTGTGTTTAACTTACAGTATATTGGCACTAACTAGTGCCAAAAAGATACAGCTATGTTCCCATCTCATTTGAAAGACCAACCTGCCACTGCTCCACTGAGAATAACTCAGAGGTGACTTTGTGAATGTAGAGTATGTATTTTCAGCTATTGCAGCTAAACAGGATTCCTTTGTGTATCCAAACTGAATCATAAAAAAATCAAAGAAAGAAAAAATCCTGCACTAAACAGCACTAAGTAGGAGGCCATCTTCTGGTGTGAAATTGTGAACAGAAATTGAATTTTCAAAACCTTATGTGAATGTGAAGGTTTCACACCAAAATAGTTCATGCTTTGCATCCTGTCTGGCTTCGATATGTCATTGTCTGTGAGGAAAGTGATACGTTTTCTCCCTTTTTGGGATTTCCTGTTCTGTTTTGCATCTGTTTTGTTACTTGCAAAAAAGTAGCCTTTGTGAAAATCTGCTAGAGCGCTGCCTACTGTGTGGAATTGTCTGTTAAAAAAACTGCGACATTCCAAAGTACTAAGTAGTAGTCCTAAGCCATCCTTTCTGTATAACAGCAAAACATTTACTTCTACTGCATGTCAAAAAGGCTGCAACATAGTATAGATACACTATTCATGATCAATCTCACAGCTGAGCATTTGCACCAGTGCAGCTCTAAGGGCAGGTGTGCCTTTCAAAGTCCAGTTTAGCAGAAAGGCAGTAAAATATCTTTTTTTTCCCCCTCAACACCAAATTGTAATACTTTTTGGGGTTCTGTTCCCCACAAAGAGGCCACAGCAAAGATATCAGCTGGACCCGGTGAGGTGGTGAAAACTTAATTTGGTTCAAATTACAATAAAAGATGTATATCACCACAACATTAAATAACAATATTAGTCATGAAATAAAAGTTTACATTTAATAACAGCTTACTTAGTCGTGTTGTGAGGTCAGTGAAACAAGATTTAACAACAGGTAAAGTACAAGAAGGGGACAACTAAATACAAAATTTACAATTCAATATTAGATTGCTGAGAGATGAACTTGGAGCAATACAGTAATGTCAGTAATATTTATGCTTTTTCCAACCAAAGCTACCCTCTTTTCGAACCATTCGAAACTAAAGCACTATATAATGTTGTGTCATTATAAACCCCCTCATAAACAGGCTATGGTTGCATTGATGACACATGGTATGTTACACCTCCGCACAGTTATCTGGTACTGAAAAATTAAACGTGTTTGTATGCGTATGATTTATGATGTACTGCAGACCTGCTCTTATCATAACTCTTAACGGCACTCACCTTTTGATGGTTGGCGTTTTCCACTGACAAGCAGATGGATGGACAGATGTAGACAGAAAAAGGTGCACAAAGTGATGCAACACAAAGACAACCACTACAAAAAGCAAATAAAAAGATTTAGAAAAAGTTAAGCATGCCGCTACATTTTAAAAAAACACTAAAACAAAGACAAACTGACCCGTTCTGACAAGGAAAAAAAAAACAAATGAAAAGGAAAGGTAGAGAGAGGCCCACCCTACTTTTGCTCCTCCACTCAGATGTGTTCTGAAATGTGCTCACTCACCGGCTGGTGCAAAGAGAAATAGGGAGAGAGGAAGGGGGAGGGGATAGAACAGGTCCATATGTGAGGTGAGATGAAGGTTAATCAGCGAGGTGAAGTGGTGGTAGGGAGAAGATGGAGGTGTGGAAAGAGAAAGAAGGGGTTCAGGCTCTCAGAGTGAGTCGTTCTATTCGGACCAGTTCAGCTGTGTGGCTTCACTGCAGCATTTTACTGCCTTGGCCGTCCCAGAAACAGATCCTCCACTCCCTCCCTCCCTCCCTCCCTCCTTCCCTCCCTCTGCCTCTCATCCCACCTCCCTCTTTTGCCTCCTGTCCTCTCTTCTCCTCTTGCTCCTGTTACCCCCCACAATCTATCATGCCCCCCTCCTCTTATACCCATCCTCTCTTTCCTTGCCATGAACCTGCATTTGCTCTCACCTGTGTCCTTCTGTCATCATCCCCAATGTTCTCCTCTTCTCTCATCAGTGCAACATCCTCCTCCTTTCTTCTATAAACACACTCCAAGGTCACCCTGTCCAGAGACAGGTGTGTGTGTGTGTGTGCTTATGTGTGTGTGTGTGGATGTGCATATGTAAAGAGGCACGTGTTCATATATCACTAGAAACATGTATCCCACTCTAACTCTTTGTATGTGGAGTGTATGCTCTAACGTTGCTGTTAACTAATAGCTTACAGCACAATTTTTGCCTACGTGTGGCTTTTGCCGAAGGTACAGTCTGTTTCCCACCATTCATCACTACAACCCCACACACACTTAAACTAGGATATGACATCAAATTCCAGGAGATGGATTACCTGACAACACGTGGATGGGAAGGTCAGGCATCCATTTTAGCTGTTTGGATTATTAGGAAAAAAATCCAGAAAATGTTAAGTGGTAAGAGAAAATTTGTCTGATCCAAAATATTAATAAACTTCTTATAATATATCGATTTTTTCATAAATATCTATAGCCACAGAATAAGAAATTACCCTTTTTAAAAGAAAAAATAGAAACTCTGAAAAGTTTGACTTAAGTGTAGAAGAGGCAGCTAAATGTTGAAGAAAATCTTCCATGGATTGTTGTATAAGCATCCTAAATATAGAACAGAATAATGAAGACATGTACATTTAGATTATGACTAAAACAACAATTTACTCACTCATTTTCCATTCTTTCGTCATCATATTCATTCCATGGAGCTCAATAATTGATGACTCTTCTGCAATGCCAAAAAACACTTTTTTTCTTCCCAAGAACCCTACTCTTCAGAAAGTGCCCATAGCTAGAAAAGCAAAACCAGAGGGTGGGATTATATTCTTGTTGAGTTTTCATTACACGGTGGTGACCTGATATATGACATTCATATGATGTAAACATTCAAAGGTTTTGCCGATATTTCTTTAAAATCTGAAATTGTCAAATAATGAGCTTCAGTGATATTTCATTGTATGTTGAGATTTTATTTACTAAATCTCTTTAAAAAATAGTTTTTGTACATAGCACATAGCTGTGAAATATAGGAAGATGTACTCAGTATACAGTACTGGATCTCAGGTGCTTGATGTTGGAGAGGACACTGCTAATGTGTTTGTCAATTGGCGAGCAAGACATGAATCTTGCGAATGAGGTCAGGTTACACATTTGGGTTGTGCACTTGTGATTCTTCACTGCCAACAGACGGTTTGAAGGCTGAGCCGAGATTGATGAAAGGTACACATTGACTGTATTATGTCCTTGTGGTTATGTGTTATGTAGCATGGTGCGATGGAGGAAATACTGCCTCTCTATGTGAGTTCATCAAAGTCGTAATAAAAGCTGAATCTTTGGTAGAATGCAAAGCCTTCAGCACACATCGTCTTAGTTTTAATTTTTCTACTGTCACAACTGGTAATGATAATTTCTGTGAGCTGTGGAGGTACGATTTTCCGCCTTTTACTTAAAAAATTCAGTCATTCAAAAGTTACGAGTTCTTCGTTATTTGTTGGATCTGATGTTACAGATCATTTACATCTACATTTATGCATTTATCTGACGCTTTTCTCCAAAGCGACTTACAAGAAGAGAATTTAACATTAAACTACAACACCAGTTACACACCTACCTTACTTTGAGTGCAATATGCTAGAAGAGGATTTAAAATTGAGGATTGAACATTCATCTATAACATAGATTACACAAGTAACCATACATTGAGCGCTATATGCTTTCAGGACATAAATGCATAATGAGCTTTCAGGACAAGAGATACTCTCAGAAGAGCTGGGTGTTCAAGGATTTCTTGAAGGAGGAAAGAGAATCTGATGCCCTGATAGTGCTTGTGAGGTCGTTCCACCAGCGTGGAACCACAGATGAGAAGCCTCTACATTGACTTGTACAAGGCGGTGGCCGTGTTAGCTGGCGCTCCTCGGAAGAACAGAGTGGGTGAGCGGTGACATAGGGCTTTAAGAGGGTGTTGAGCTAGATGGGCACAGATCCATCAAACACTCTGTTGGCCAGCATCAGTGATTTTAATTTGATGCGAGCAGCTAAGGAAAGCCAATGGAGTTCAGTGAACAGGAGTGTGACATGTGCTCTCTCTGGCTGGTTATCAACCAAACGGGCCGCAGCGTTCTAGATCATCAGTAGTGGTCTCACAGCACAGGCTGTTAGGATGGCAGGCATTGCAGTAGTCGAGGCGGGAGACGACTAAGGCCTGTGTTAGAAGCTGTGACGCATGGTTGGTTATATATGGCCTAACCTTCCTGATTTTGAACAGAGAGAAGCAGCAGCTTAAACCTATTGTGTAAGCAGCTTGGACCAATCCTTTTAATTTCCAAATAACATGACCTGGAGTGTATGGTTGTGGCTATCTTTTAGGAGGAAAACCCTTTTCACCTGAATCAAAGACTTTTTCTTTGAACTATAGCTAAGTATTTTTCACTTCTAAACTTAATCAAGTGATGCTTTTCCATCCATCCATGTTCTTTCACTTATCTGAGGTCCGCTCACGGAAGAGGTTCAGGAGGGAAACCCACACATGCCTCTCCCCAGCTCCTCTTGGAGGATCCCAAGGTGTTTGGGGGCCTGACAGGATATATAATCCTTTTTTCTAGTTCTGGGTCTACCCCAGGGTCTTATCCCAGGAAAACCTCTAGAGGGAGGGAACCAGGAGGCATCATAACCAGATGCCTAAACCATCTCAATATACTCATCTTGCTGCAGAGGAGGAGTGGTCCTAGTCTCCCAGTGAAACCTGCCATCATCTGTGAACAAAACAACCAAATGCCTAATTTCCTCCACTGGAGATAGGGCCTCAACCCCAACAAATGTTCCACCTGGGGCAGGGCCTCAACCCTCGCCAATGTTCCACCTTTTTGCATTTAAGAACCAAGTAAAGTTTCTGCCTAAGCCCAAATTCATAGTATTGTGTTCCATTTATGTATAACTGGAGCAAACACCAATTTTGCTTATGCGAAGATAATAGCTGTCGAATGTTGAACTTTCTTTATGAATGCATGAATGACTGACACAGTGATAACAAATCCATGGATAATTCAAAATTAATCCTTTATTATATTGCACTGAATTGTAAATCAAATGCATCCAAACTATAAAAAGGTTTAAAAAAAGCTATTTAAAAAAAAAGTTTTGTAAAGGAGGACAAATCAGAGGCTGCCAATCCATTAGTGTGCCAACATAGCAGTAGCAGTAGAGGTATGAAATATGAGAGGCTTGAAAGCAGAGGCATGACTAAAGGGTTCATCAAAGATAGAGACTGCGTGGTTTGCTTGAGAGCAGCCAGCCCGTACCCCACTCTGAGACCATCTTAAGTGAGGCTGGTTCAGTCGTACTCTGCTGAGTGCATGGATGTGTCTAAATGCTCATGTGGCAGCTAACGTCACCCCCCACACACTCCCCATCATTCTTTTTCCTCATTCTTTTTCCTCTCTGCTCACCTCTACCTCTGCAGTACCTCACTCTGGCTCATTCCTGGCTGTGCCGGCTGAAGGAACGAACACTTTCTGCGTTACTGTCAGACTATTGGCTCTGCTCCAGCATCCCTCTCGTGTTCTCCTCCCCTCCAACAGCCTATGTCCCCCCCCCTTACGGGGATTGTCTGCCAGCCTGTTTCCCCGGCTGCTGCTGTTGGAGCAGTGGAGCTGCTTGACACTGCGATTCAACGCCGCGCTGCCTCGCTTCTCCTCTCAGCCTTCTGCTTCACACTCTGCTCTACGGGGTAATCATCAGCGAGTCTGCTCAAGCAGCGACAGAGGACAAGAAAGGAGGGAGGCAGAGAGACACAGACTCATCACCCAAGTGCTGCATTGTCCTGTCGGTCTTTCCCTCTCCTTTTGTTGGCTACATAGCAGTGTTGGAGAACAAGAGGACAGAGGGGAGCTCTCCTCTAGGGTTTTCTACGGCTGTTCATTCCTGGGACAGAGTGCAGGGGAGGAGAGAGGAGGGAGGGACTGAGAACAGGACTTCATACTCTGCCTTCAGCGGCACAGCTCAGTGTCCCACCTTGCTACAGAGGCACATAAGTCAAACATTCAACCTGTCACTGGCAGAGAGGGAGACAGACTGAACGTTCTGTACATTCAGAGGGACAGACAGACAGCTGGGGTAGGTGTCATGGCGTCAGTGGACGGTACCGGTTCGAGTGTCTGTGGTCGGCTGAGATCAGGGGATCTACTTCATACTGGTCTGGCAGTTACACTCCTTCTCGGTGAGTTACACCCCCGTCTATACCATTAGGTGTCACATTGTTCCTCTTTTTCACAACCCATCCTCACACTAGGACATCGTGTTTCTGTGTCTCTATGAAATGGGCACAAGCCAACTTACTATTTTGTTGAGGTAATCCCTCTAATCATTTGTCAATTTAAACTAGTTCGTTTGACATCCAACCATTCATTTTTTATGTTTGTAATTAAAGGGGAATTTCCACTGCTGTTACACTTACACTGCAGCCTTTACCATTATTATTATTCTATAGTAACATCTGCAGTCCTGCAGCCTTTGTTTTTATTCTCATAAATAAGGAATCTTTCCACACCCATAAATTAAATGCAAGGTGCTGTCCTGGGTCATGTTTACTTGTTGCTGTTCTGAGGTCTTCAAGGTCAATAAGAGCCAACTTTTAGTTACTATGAATTTGGATATGCTGTATGTCTGGGTGCTGGGTTAGATAAACGATGCTCCCTACATAAACTTACAGCAGCAAGGGGGGCTTTTCAAGGGACGTATAAAAAACACACAGCAGGGAAATAATGAAAACTTTTCATTTTCAGAACACCAAAGAGTCTATTGACATATATGTAAATTAGAAATTGCCATTGTTGTGTAACTGGTTGTGATGCAGAGGTGATCTCTGTTTTTGCTCTTACCTTTCCTGATTTTGGTGTAGTGCCCAACAGTGCCCCCATATCCCGACAATTTCTCCTTTTTCTCAGTTGTTTTGACATATTAACACCATTACTGTCCTGAAATGTCTCTAAGAGTGAGGAAATGGTAATGCAAATCTGCAAATTATGCAGCATTGTTCACTTATCACAATCCCAGGGGGTGCTGTGGGTTTGGTTTGGAGACTATTGCTTTTATGTTGCAATATGCAAGAGTTGCGTTTTGTAGTTTTCATAATATGAAACCATTTAAAATTAATGTAACACTGGCTGTTATTAAGAACCATCCATCAAGAGTGATTAGAAGACAACAGTATATGAGAAATTGGGACTGATGGGCTGATTGTCAACCAAAATTGAAGTTGATCAGTTTTGAGATGACATGTAACTTACATTTATTTATGGCAACTGAGATGGTTATACTTCCAAAAACACAATCACATAACAGATCATAAAATATGTACATTCCTCCACAGACATATGTATAATGATTTCTCCATAAGGGCTTCAGCTTTATTTTCTACATCCTCTACAACAAAACAACCCCAGCTACCGTTGGGGCCTCTGATGAATTTGTAACACATTGAGTATGTGATGATGCGAATGGTACTCTTCGCTCACAGTCTTTGTTGATGTCTGCATCCCACAAGGGAGATAGTTTAAACCTTCTTCTTTATTTTCAATTTTTCTACATGCTAATAGTTTCTGTTTTGAAGTTAAAAGTAAATGGTTTTAGAGACAATTCGTGTATAGTTTGATGTAAATATATGGAGTTAAACACACTGGTCAAAGTTTCAATGAAACTCAGTGGAAGTCAGATGTGATATGAACTTATGTAAAACTCTGGCAAAGAATCAACTGGATGTGTGGACAAACATTAATATTTTATCATATTTTGGTGCTACTGGGCTCCAACTCATGCTATACCGTGAAATGAATGAAAAAACCTTCATTTGTCAAAGAATGTTATTTTCTATCATTCAGATTTTATTGAAATGCTTAGATAAACCCCCTTAAATTGGATAAGTGTGACGGGTTGTTCATTTCTGTGTGTACCTGTGATGGACTGGCGACTTATCCAGGGTGTACCAACGCCTATTGCCCTACACCCCCAAGCAACCCTACTAGGAATAAACAATAGAACAAATGGATGGATTTCCATGATTTTCATACCCAAATACTTCCAATGTAGTAAGGCTCTCCAGTTACTTAATAATTATCAATAGTTTTCTATTCTACTTATTATCAAGAGGAATCACTGAATATGTTATCAGAAAGAAACACATAAGAACTGTGCAACAAAAATAGAAAAAAAAAAGCCCAGCTGCACAGCAGTCAGGTTGTAACACAAAGGTTATCAGTATCACCTGTAGTTGTCTTTCAATGTGATGATGATGTTGTTTGGTTCATAATATTACAACACTTAACATGTCCATACATTGCCTAATTACAGCAGCATTAGGGATTAGGTTATCTCACGCCTGAATGCAATACTCAGACCCTCTGTCACTCAAATCCTTAACAGCATCTTACTTTGTATGTCCCTTTCATCAGTATTGTTTCTCTGACTGTGTGATCCCATATGTAACTTCCTGCATACTGTACTTCCCCCATTGCCTTAATTTCTGCTCACCCAGCTCTTCCAGTTTTCCATCACTCCACTCTCTCTCTCTCTCTCTCTCGCTCGTTTAGGGAGATACAGAGGTAATAGTGTCCTCTGTCTGTCTCTGTGGGTTCAATCTGAAATACATTAACCCCTTAGTCTCTGGCCTACTTAAAGAAAAATTGGAAAAAAAATCACCTTGGCAATCAACCAAGGACACACACACTCACACACACATTTCCTACCATCAGTGATTCAGATATTGATGCTTCCCAACTGGGACAAGGAGATACTAGATAGTGGAGCTAAAAATATCATACATTCCAGTCTATTACTCATGTACACACATTCACACAAATGTATGTATCTGCTGTTTGCACAGATATGACCGCATAGACATACGATGCCACATAATGTAGAACAGAACACATAATGACCACATGCAGGTGGTATGAGTATGTGAATCTGAGGGTGCTGCAAGGACAATGTTCTAACACAGGAGAAGAGCACAGAGAGGAGAAATGACATGAAGAGAAATGTGATAGTAGTGAGGTGTTTTACGAGTGAGGTGTGACTTCCAGGAACAAGAAGGGAGATTCAGAAATGTAAACATAAGGATATTCACTTGATGACAAACATGCAATTTGACCAGGTATTTTGGTTTGCATTCTCACTTGTTTTAACCCCTTCAGTAATATGTTCAAATGGATTAAAGGAATGGTTAAAAGTGCTGCCTGGTGGTGTGGTAGATAGCGTTACAGCAGGAGGGTTCTCAGTTTAACCGGAGGCCTTTCTGTGTGGAGTTTGCGGCAATGCCTGGGTTCTCTCCAAGTATTCAAAAACATGCATGTTATGTGAACTGAAGACTCCAAATTGCACGTAGGAGTGACTGTGAGTGTGTGTGTGGTTGTGTGTCTCTGTGTAAACTGGCGACCTGTCCAGGGTGTAGCCTGACTTTCGGCATATGTCAGCTAAGATGGTGCAGACTAAACAATTCAAAATCCAAACCAGCAGCTGACCCAGATTATAGTTACATAACTGTTACCCATGTTATCCCTGTTGAGCCAGGACTGATGCCCCTTTGTCCTGCATGGAGGCACCAATGATAGGATTCTGAGCCAGATTCTGTGAAAGTTGCTTTAACCAAGTAATAATGATGGACTGTAATTTGTGTTGTGAATCATACTCAGCCAAAAGCTTTTAATAGCCAACTTTAAAGGATAATCGTTGAATTTTTTAAATGGCCGATGCTAATGTGATCAGTTATAAAAACAAGTTCGTTGAAATCTTTTACAGACACGCATTCATGTACAATAATTATGTCCAAGTGCAATGTGATCCTGTGTGGGTCAGTGTCGATGACAGAGTTTATAAATAGAACTGAAGTGTCTGAGAGACATCAGAGCAACAATCTGAAAACCAGCTGTCATTGCTAAACCAGAATCTAGCAATCTAGTAAGACCCAAATGGTATTAATGACAGGCTCTCCATTTTAGAATGCTTTGCTCTATGCTGCAATATCAGACAACAACAGTTTTCTGTGCACTGGTTTGAGTTTTTCTGTCAATCAATGTCGATTAGTTCAATACATAGAATTTTGTTGTTCCAAACTGTATTTTGATCATTTACATTGACTGATTTTCTGTTATTTACTTTGTTTCTATCCTTTCTACTCTCATTATTCAGGAGTGTGGAGTGTTGGGGGTCTGGAGGTTTCAACAGGTAAAGTGTCTTCAATAGAAGCAATGAATGGCTCCACAGTTCTACTGCCCTGCACTTATGCTTCTTGTATTGGCATC
The DNA here is from genome assembly GCA_907169785.1 of Menidia menidia. Taxonomy (NCBI): domain Eukaryota; kingdom Metazoa; phylum Chordata; class Actinopteri; order Atheriniformes; family Atherinopsidae; genus Menidia; species Menidia menidia. Next base: position 11,211,849 of record CAJRST010037777.1, on the reverse strand, counting down.
AAAAACCTCTACTTCAACTGGAAATATAATGATAACGGAACCCACCTGAAGGTATGAACACACAGGCATGAGTTACAAAACACACAAAACTGAACATAATGACTACACAATAGGCTAACTGCAGAAGGATAAATGCCTTATAAAACGGATTTCCCCAGGTAATCTACTTCGATTCAACTATTTTACTGGGTTTCCACCGTGTGCTAGAACCTGGTCAGAGTTACTTTCTTAGCACTTACTTGCAAAGTAAGCACAGCTGTGTTGCGTTTTTGTCTGAAATCAAGGAACTCTTGGGGCATTTTGACCTCACACATATAGAGGTGGGACTCACTTTTAAGAGAAAAATTTTAAACAAAGTTGAGGCATCAGAGCATTAGAGAAAAGGGCCAAATGTGTTCCCTTGAGACAATGACTTTTGGCTCAACGATGGGGCATATTAGCTTAATGATAACAAAGCATAAAAAAGAAAAGGCTGAAATAACAGCACAAGTTTAAATGGAATGTATACTGTTGCAGTTCGACAAAAATGTTGAATTCAGGGCACAAAGAACATAACTTTCTCATCAAAACCCCCATTCTTCATTATTCTACAAAAAACTGCAACTATTTCAACAGTTTTGACCGTTATCTTTCCCAGAAATACAGCTGGAATGCTTTTTTTTCTTCTGTTTTTGGCACAAATGATAATTCCCTCTCTTGTCCTCCAACTCTTGCACATAAGTATGTCTCCCTTTCCGGGGTAGCCGAGTTGGGTACACTTAGTGAAACAACAGCCCCCTCTGTTGGAGAGACCAAAGCTCCAAAAAGAGAATTGAACATGGTCAAAACAAAGTTTGATTAACATGAAAGTTCAAATTCAAACAATAAGTTCAAATAACAATAGGACTACAGACGTTTTGATCACATCCCCATATAAGTATAATGGAGATAATATACATTTGTGGAAGTTAACTCTTAGACGTTGATAATAAAGACAAACAAAACCAACTAGTTCCCATGCCATTTATGGATGGATGGTCTCTTTTTGCAGAGGCGAACAACTGAAACTTTTTACAGAGCAAAACTACTTTACAACTCCCTCCTCGTTACCCATGGCAGCTCGGGTGTGAGGGGAACATGCATCGCTGGCATATGCAATATTTTTATACATGGTAATGAAAAAACTAAATACAGGTTCAGGTAAAATGAACATGAATGTAAAAATGAGAAAAATAAGAACTTTTGTTATCCTGACCAGTCGTGGTGCTGCTGCCACATTAATCCGTGTGCTCAGTGGCCTTGTCCATATTCGTTTCAGTACAGGCAGAATGCAACTTTTCTGTAAGAGAATAACAATGAGAGTGACTTCCCAAAGATAGCCCAATGACTGTGAGAAGTCTCATTAGTTAAGCCATCCCAGGATGGCTTTGCCAACCCACTAAATGTTGTAAACTTTCCCATCATATTACTAAGAACGAGACATGCCATAGTCTTGGCATTATCAGACTGCTACTTTTACAGAGTTGAATTCTTTCAGCTTACCTGGGAAAATGGGGAGAATAATCACGTTTCAAAAGCGATGAATCACAGACCGCCTTAACGAGGCTCAGAACAAAACTCAGAACACCAAACAGAACACCTCTTTAACAATGAATAAATATCTGGATTTGCAAGATCATGAGTTTGAATTGTTTTTAGTCTTGCAACAGAAATACTGTTGGAATACAGAAATGTACTCCCCTTATCTCAATAACAAATACTTGTATTTTTCTAACTTGTGACACAGTTATGTGAAGCAGAGATTCCTACAGAGGCTGTGGAGCCAAAGGTCCATGTTTTCCACGATCGAGTAGAATTTGTCGGATCGGCAAAGAAAAACAACATATCCATCTTGCTGTGGAACATAACTTTTGAGGATGAAGGAGAGTACATCTGTTTTGCCAGGAATCCAAAAGAGAAGAATCGTAACCACAGTGCTATCTTCACTCTCATAGTGGTCGACCAAAGTACGTGACAGATGTGTTGACTTGCCTACATCTGGGGCCAGATGCGTAAAGGAAATAAAAGAGTATAGAAAATGGATGGATGATTAATTAGAAACAATCAATTAGGGGTAGGACTCAACAAAAAAAATAATAATGAAAGTGTAAAGTGGGATTGTGCATATTTATACCAATTTTACAATGATAATGATATATGCAGTAATAGCATTATGAATTTACAAAAACTAATCTGTATTTCTAAACACGCAAAGAGAAAATTCATTCTGCAGATTTATGCAACTTGTCCTCATATTGTAAAAGTACCGCCATTAAGACTTTTTCTGAAGATATGTTCTGTATTAATGACTTGACTTCTCCCAACACAACAACTCTCTTTGTCTCTTTTTGCTAGTGAAGGAAGTTGACAACACACTGACAGTCATTATAGTCTCAGCGCTTGGTGGAGTCATTGCCTTAGTTATCATTGTCATGGTGATAAAGGCCTTAGTTGTACACTTCCTGGGAAAAGATGACGAGAAGAAGTAAGTATGTCACTGACTACAGAAGAAAGATTGCATTGATGGATTGGATTGGATTCCATTGCGCTGAATTCTTATCAGAAAATGAACAGTAAACAACTCTTTGCTTTAAACATCTTTCTCACAAATGAAGTACTACTTAAAACAGTAAAATCTTCATAATTGATCTTTTTTCATGCATTGCAAAATGTTGTGAGAGCCATGATCCATCATAGCTCAAAACTCTATTTTTTTTAGATTACATTTGATTATGCAAAGTGGCATTTCGCACTACTATTTTTGACCAGATTGTAAGCCAGAGGAAAAAAGTAGTCATCCCAGTGAAATTAAAACTATTGACACCTATGTTTAAAGAGCCTCTTCTACTACCAGGCACATAAATATTTCCACTTGCACAACTTCATTCACATGAGAATTGATATATTTGCTGTTTCTATACCAATTTAACCCTCAGTTTCCATTCCTTGCAGTAAAGAATGCCTTGTGAGCTCATCAGGGAATGACAACACAGAAAATGGACTTTCAGGAGCCAAAGCTGACAACAAAGGGACACCAAAGGCTTAAGCAAAATGCAAAGTATGTCTGTATGTTTGTATATATGTTAGAATAATGTACATGCTCAGAGAAAAGCTCTTATCAGTGGACTGTTTTAGCGGCTAAATAATGCAACTTTTAAATGTATTTTAAATCATGCTTGAAATATGGGAATTGTGAAATGTGCCTGGGCTGGATTACTCTCTCACTAATGGAAGTCCATTTGTTACACAATGTGCAGCCAGTTCCAGACATTCTTTCAAAATTTGATTGTGTAAAAAAAAAGTGCAATATCTATACTCCCCTTTAGAATTGTCTTATCCAGTTATCAACCTTCAAAGCAAACAGCATTGTACCCATACCATAGCATATTCTATTTCTAATTCAAAAAGGCTTAAACGATATCCCATTTCAATAACTAAATTACAGCAGTTTTGGTTTTTGGAATTGAAAAATCATTCTAATGTGTTTCTATACTAAACTGTCAGACTATACTATCAAAAATATTTTTTAAAATCATAATATACACAAAACAGATGATAGATTGATATCCAAATGAATTGTCACATTCTACAGCACAAAACGGATGGGTTTCTAGGAACAGCTTAATGTGTTTGCCAAAGAAAAAATAATTCAAGGGTTAATTGTATAGAAAGTTATCTGATCCCTAACCTACAGTAAAAAACAGACTAAACTCTGAGGTGAACGCTTGAATGTCAGTGTGTTCAGCTGAGCTCATGTTAGACACAATTGTGGAGAGTTTAGGTCTCTAACACCTTTTGTAAATTATGAAAAAGACTGTTGGCAACTGAAGTGTGACTAATGGGCTTACCATAGGTCATAGAGGGATCCAGATCTGCACAGTTTTTATCATTTTGCTTTAGATAAACACACGTGCCTGTTCTGCTTCTGCTCCCCCTGCTGGTGGGAGGATAAAACCACTGAAAACATATGAAAAAAATAGACATAAATCCAACAGAATACCCTCACGATCATCAAAGACAATCCCCAGACTACCGAGCTCCATTTAGAAATGAATGAACTTAATTATGCTGCTTCTAACTAATAACAAATGCATTTTTAGCATGTGCGCATTTTGTATAACTTCATATGAGTATATGTTGCACCACAGTACAACATTTCTGTCTCATTTAATCCTTTGCAGCAGCCTGAAAAGCTGAGAACTCTGCTAATGCCCCAACCAAGATTGCAACAACTCTGTAGCCACTGTAGTCACATGTTTAAAGGAACATTTTAGAGCATTGGATTTCAGGGATTAGTCAGAGTAAAGTTGAGAAGCATGCACAGAGTACATTAAAGACAGCAACAGGATATTCTGTAATTGATGAAAGCAATATAGTGAATTTGTCCAAACAAACTGATTCAGTTTTGTCAAATTTCAAAGCTAAACGTTGACTCCAGTTGGCAGATTTCAACTATAAACAAGACAATAGGATCGACACAACAATGCAGAAGTATAGTGATTCATATCTATGATTGTGCCACAGACGAATGTGTGATATAAGCAGTTTCAGAGGTGAGGATGTAAAAGAATGTAAAGACTGTCAGGGAATATGTGCAGGAAAAAAAAGTCCAATAAAGTACTTTATTTTATTAGAAATAGTATATCTTATAAAATAGTTTTCTAAAATGAATGTGTGACTGTCCTACAAATTCTGTTGGTCACATGCATTATTTTATGTAGTATTAAATTACTTGTCTCAAACAATCCCATAGCACAGAGTAAGAAATTGGCCTGGAGTGTCCAACCAAAAAGGCCTTTATAGGCTCTAAACATTATCAAGATTATATGTGCTCAGCATGTGTTGGGTATAAATAAAAAAGTTGGGCACATTAATGCAAGACTCCACTTTGGCGAATTGGCAAATCAAACATTTCACACTTCTTTCAAAACTGGAAAAGTTAACACAGTGTGTATTTCACTGTGACCTAAATAAGAGAGGTGTTGAAATGCTTCCAGAAAACTTCAGCCAACATTATTTAATATATCATATCAGTATCAGTGTGAGGTACACAGCTACATAGTTGGCTTGAACAGCTGAAAGCCACATGCTAGCGAACAGAAGACGGATATATTCAGTATATCTGCACAAGGAGTACTATATGAAACCCAACTTTGATATAAGTAAACTCTTCTAGCTAATATTGTCTCACTTTATCAGAGTTAAAAGATCTTTCGAAAGAATATCACAGGAGTGTCCTTATCGTCTTCATACTTTTTTAGCCATGTTATACAAGTTAAAACAAGCAGTCTTGTTTTTTATTGTACTGTCCACTTCAACTGGGTGTTTAACAAGAGAAATGTGTCAAAATGGTTTTTGAAAGATGATTATTTTTTTTCATAATTGTTCACTTCTGTTAGTTAGCTGCTCTCTAAAACAGGAGTTCTTTGCCCCACTTGCTTTCAATGGAAGCAAAAAGACAGACATCGGATTATGCAAAAAACAGTTTTAAGGCACTTTATTGATTTGTCTGGACCGGCTGGCAACTCTGTCCGTTCAAGACACTTCTTATCGTACCAATGTATGTATCTACATCACAGAAAAATGTACCTCAGTTGGACTAATGCATAGATATTAGAGTCCTTTCTACATGGGAAACATTTGCGTTATGTAAGTTGACTGTGTTCCATTTGGCACAAGATTACTTTAGTAGTTTGAGGATCAATCAGCCGCTTCAAGATCAAGCTGCTGTGAATCGTAAAACTCTCTCATACAGTGGTCAACCTTATAGTTTCATGAGTTTGTGTTTTCACTGAATCCTGACGTGATTTCACAGTGTTCCTTTTGGAATCAAAAAGCACTTTTTACTTCACTTTACTTGCTGACTTGCAGCCCTCTGTCCTGTGCTCCTCGTCATAATAGTTCATTATATTTCTTATATTTTGAATTTTCAAACAATACTTTCTACCACCACCGTCAACTATATATAGACAAGCTAACTGAAACTTGAGGTCTGTTATTCCGTGTTTTTAGAAATCCTCGTTTGCGACAAAATGAGATTTCATTCAGTGAAAGAACACAATGTTTGTACAGTTCTGTTGTGGGTATTTAAATAGCCAATAACACTGTAACACATCTACAGTGTTAGGGGTCATTCACTCTCATCGTCATGCTGTAAAAATGTGAACGGTATGGATGTAGGGATGCACAATTCAAACAGGTGATCACAAACTATTTTTGGACCCTTCTTTGGCAAATCTTTTGCTAGAGAAGGTGCATAATCACATCCAAAGTCTTCCTGTTGGTTAAAGCAATATACCTTGTCACAAAAACAGTAGAAAGTTGAATGCAGGGGTTGTAATGCAGCACTCTCACAAAACCTTTTTATCTGGCCCCAAAGTTCCCATTGTGGTTCGTTCTTTTAATTTTTTTGTTTCTTGTGAGCCCTTATTTGACTTTTATGATCAGTAAGGTTAAGTCCCTTAACCCTAAAGAGAAATTGTTAATAATTTGTGAGCTTACTTGCTTATTGCGTCTGGAAAAAAGGAAAAGTGTGGGTTAAAAATTATGCCCTGAGCTAAATTCTAAGGAGAGAAAAGCCTCCTTGTTCAGTGCATGTATGTGAATTACATGCGCTGTTGGTGTGGACTCATGATCTGATGTCAATATACCAAGACATGACACCAACAAAATCCACCTTGTCTTTAACCTTCACAAAACAAGAAGGTTCTTGTCACATAATCTCTTGAATTGTCGAATCCCTTAGTCCAGGAAAGCTCTTTTCTAAAGCTCTGACTCTTTGGTCAGTGCAGTGATGACTGCAGGACAGAGTGTGTTCTCTGTACAGCGTCAGACGCTCCTCTGCAGTGGTGTAATGCAGCACAACAGATGCACAATGATTGCCACGTAGCAGTAAATCACTTCCTTTCACAGTGGATAATCTTTCGAGCGGTGCAAGCCAGTGAGGCGAGAAAATAAATCCAGCATTTTTGGTTTATAAGGATGACACACTGAAAGAAAAAGCATTGTATAACTAAAAAGAAATATTTTCTCTTTAGTGGCTGGATGGTAAAGGAAAGCAGATTCTCACTTCAACAGTGTACAACTTGCATAAAATTACATTTCCTGTTATTGCTTTGTATTGTGACATAACTCTGGTAATAACAATGCATGATCCCTGTGCCAGATTCAGGGGATTAAATAAGTGTTGCATCAGGCATATGTTTACAGGAAACCAGTTATCTAAACACGTATGTATTGGTTTAAATAAGTGTTGGTCCTTTGTCAAATAGCTGCCTGCTGACAGCTAATGGGGAGCGTTAACATTTTGTAGACAGTCTTAGTATAACTGTAACATTGTTGGTTATTATAACAAGGTGGTAAAAGTTCTGATGAGACACAAGTTAAGAGTTAGTGTTGCTCTTACTGCCAGAGCAGCTGAAACTCACACTGCCAATCCAAGAGTCTCATGTCTGCTGTTGTTACATCGGTAATACAGTGACACACAACTCACAAGGTATGCTAACACTACAAAAACATGTATTACTGTCAAACGCTGTATAAATGCAATGTTAACAAAAAAAAAGAAGACATCTCTCTGTGCTACTTCTGTATTTGTAGCAGGTGAAACTCAAACTGCCAAGCCAAGAGTCTGACATCTGCTCTTCGCCTCCCACATTCCACATCAGAGCTGCAACGATTAGTCACACACAGTCGATCGGTCAGTCACAACAAAACTGATAAACTGCCAACTGTTTTAATACATTTTAATCCTGTTTAATAATTTCACTGATTTTTTTTTTAATGGAAAAATGTGTTTTCGAATTGTGAGCATATTTTTTTTCCTGTTTTTTCTTCTTAATAAACAAGATGTTTAGTGATGTAGCCTTATTTTGTGAGACATTGTAACAAGCCTTTTTGACTGCTTTTGAACATTTTATAGACTCTATGATAATCTGATGGTGAAAGTCACTTGCAAATTTGCTGATAATTCAAACAATTGCTAGTGACAGCTCGCCTTCACACATATCCAACCACCGATCTAATCTGAGTCCATTTAAAAGAAAAAAAAACTCATTACAGTCCTGATACATTGGGACGAATAATACAATTAAATAGTAAAGGTTTACCATTTTATAAATAACATTCGGGACCAGTTAATAATAATTAAAGTATTGGCAGAAATATCAAACTACAACATATTTTGTTTACAGTTGTGAGCCGTTATGGCATTACAGGCCTTGCAAACTGCCTTGAACAACTCTTTAAATAAGAGTTCATCAGATTCCAGCTCAAGGCAAGCTAGCTATAGGTTTGAAGAACACGCATAGGCTCACTCTGGCCTCTGTACTTTTTTCTCACAGCAGTCTTGCATTTTAATGTAATCAAGAACATATTTCAGAAATATTTATGGTTGCAAAAGAGAGGTCTGTCTTATTGAAGACAAACACTTATATCTACACATTATTGTCATCAGTCTGAAGCCACACAATTTAAAGGAGTTTTTATTTTTTATTTTATTTGCACCACCATGGCTAGTTAACTAAAGACACACACGATCAAAACAGATCCACAACCCCTGTTTTCCTGGGTCAACTTTCCTGTGAATGTCCAGCTGTTTGTCTGTGTCTGTGACCATGCTGCTCATGCTCCCTTCATGACTATGCACCCCAAACTTTTGAGTTGTTAATAAGTATATAATGGAAATAAAATTGGTGACTGGATTTACCTGACAAGTGTCGTGTATCATTGTGTTTATGTCCGGCTTTTGAGAAGCATTGCGGAGCAGAAAACCTGAGTGAGTATAGACTTAGACTTAGACAGTACTTTATTGATCCCTTGGGAAGACTCCCTCAGGAAATTATGTATGTCAATAAATGTAATCAATATAAAAACTTGCGGGTAAAAACATCAATTCTGAGGTAAGAAAATTGTCCATCTTTAGTTGAAAGTTGCACTAACCAGTTTGCTCAAAATGAGCAAATTTCCACAGTTCCATGTGTGTATTTATGTTCAAAGCTGCAGCGAGAGTCAAAGATTGCAATAACAGAGCCAGTTTCTTTACTTCCCACACAACTTTTTAAATATTGAGAAGAAAATCACGCTTCACCATTTTAGTACTGGTGCTATGTGTGACTCAAAGAAACATATTATTACATTTAGTTCAGGGGCTTAGTATTTAGGAAACTTGACTGGCAATTTGTTAGAAAATGTATAGCAAAAACCAGGCAGAGAACTAGTACCAAGAAAACAAAACCTAGACACAAAAAATAACCTACAAGGCAGGGAAAAACTTAATAGGAAGAACAGGTTGCAACCAAAAAGGGACTGGGGCTGAGATACACCAAAAGAACTCAGAAGGAAAATGAAGAGTGAGTGACTTCAGCTGAGACTAACTGACAGCAGGTGAGTGCGGAGCAACAACTGAAAGATTTCGCTTAAATGCAAAACCATACATTACTGACTACGTGCATAAAAAAAAAATCACGTTTTGGGTTAAAGGCATACTTACAACTATCAAGAAAATGTATTGTAAGAACTAATTTCTCATTTTTGTTCTGTATGTTAGATTAACAATAACTCTGCCCTTAAAGAAATTGTTAACACTTTATGGTAGAGCTTATAGCTGGAATTTGTCCACCCTGAGTTATGCTGCCATAGGCCTAGGCTGCCGGGGGATTTCCCATGATGCACCGAGCCCCCCTCGCCTTTCTCTCTCTCCCTCTCAGTGCAACTTCATTCCATTAATGCATGTTACTAACTGGACTTTTTTCCTTTCCTGTAGTCGTGTGCTTTTTCATCCCTCTCCTCTCTCCTCCTATCATTTCCTGCAGGTGTGTTGCTCTTGGTGGTAATTGTTGGGCTTCTCTAAATAACTTCAGAGTAGGGTCTGACCTTCTCTGTTTGGAAAGTGCTGTGAGATGGCTTTTGTTGTAATTTGGCATTATATAAATTACATTAAATTGAATTTAAATGAACACTGATGTTTCTCACCATTCTTAAGGCGTTTATTCCTGCAAGACATGAGACTGAATTACTAAGTAACAAAAAGTTATGCAGGCAATTTTATTAAACAAATTAACTAAAGATGAGCAGAAGTCACAAAAATTCAGTGTGAAATGGTTTGGGTACTGTATCACTGTAGTTCGGGTCCATACAGCCATCTAGTGGAGCTTTCCCGAAGTATGTCACCATATGTGACTGCATGTGCATGCGTCGTCCATTTACTACCGCAAATAACTATGCCCTTTATGTTTTTTAGCTAGTTAAAAAATAACATACCGTTCTATAACATAAAAAATAATAATAATACCTGAAAAAAATGCTGTTCCCGCCCGGTTTCGAACCGAGGACCTTTCGCGTGTTAGGCGAACGTGATAACCACTACACTACGGGAACTGGCTGGCACCGTCCCCCGCACTATCGGGATTTAACCACGCGTTTAGCTGTATTTTCAAAGGAAAATACAGGTGTGATCAGATCTGTTTAGGACTACATAGCGCATGTAGGCAGGCCTCACTCCTCTGATGCATTAAGCAGTCAGTTGCACTGCTTAAATTTTACATATGTAATGTTTTTAATGTGCAAGTTAGGCTTCCTCTTAAGTTTAAACCAGGAGGAAACTACCATGTGAAAAATGCTAAAGAAATACTCTTGACAAGCTAAGTAAACACTGCGTGTCTTCTCGTAATTAAGCTAGCACCATAACCTAAAAATATCAGTTTCTCTCAAGTAGCTCTATCCATTTATTACAAGAGGCCCATTTGAAAGTCGTAAAAGATGAATACTGTAAAAATATATTTCACAGACTGTGCGCGCATTATACGTTTTTTAAATACATGTTCAGGCCAAACTGTTGGCTATGTTCCAATTTGAAAAACATTCACAAAAGCAGAACACCCCTTACAAGGGACTCAGGCCCCAGAACACGCGCTTGACCATAGATTATAATAGTTTACGCATAACAAGTATGTGTTCAAGAGAAATCCGTCTGTAGAGTGGTCAAAACAAAAGCTACTGGATAACTTACCAAGGGCATCTGCTCAAATATGAAGGCTGCATTCCAATTCAGGTGAGTCTTGGGTTGAAATCATTTATGACATTACATGCTAAAGCAATAAGCGAATTACTTGTAGTTTAACACTATTTATGGTTAATATTACAAGTTTTTTTCTGTTTCCACATTTAGGAATTCAGTTGCTTCAGTTGAAGTTTGTAACAGTAATACACAAGTTTTCAAAATATCCAAATATTTGTTACATAACTTAAGTCGTCAGTTAAACTTGCTTGTAATAGGTTTATCAGATGCTGTGAAGGCTATAGAAAAAAAGGTTGAATCTTTTTTTTTTTAACTTTCATTTCTATTGCTCTGACACATCTTAACATTCTGAGACAATGTGCATTTTTCTGCTTACCCTCTACAAAAATGAACTGTCTGAACTTTACTCAAATGAATGAAAAGCTTGTGTTTCGGGCTTTGTTGATTCTTGTTCCCGGGTCAGCAGAACTTCTTTTTTGCGCAATGAAAAGCAGGTTTCTCATGATAAATTGCTAATGATTATTTATCTAAATAAGAGAATTCATTTAATGAGTACCTTTGGAGTCAGCAGTCAGCTACAGGGGCAGGTGGCTATTGAAAATGAACTAAATTCAGTCGTCCTTATTTCATTACTACCTCTGCATCCCTACAATCCCACAGCTGCCATGTCTATAATAGGCAATCAACATGACTGGTTTATTAGAATGCATCAGTTGCATTTACACCTTTCACCTTTGGCCGTGCTAGGATTAATGGGTTATGGAGGATCAGCAGGGAGGGTTGAAACCTATTCTAGCAACCTAAATCGAGCCTAGGTGAATCGAGTAGAGCATCTTATTGGAAAAGGTCCAGTAGAGACAAGGTGGACACGAAACAATGCAACCTGTCCAGTCAGATATGGAACCGACTGTTATTCAGCAATTAAATGTTGCATGACTCACTATCTAAAAATTCTTGCTAAAAATGAACCATAACTCTGCAGCAAGAGCCCTACCCACCACAGGCCAGAGGGCCGGGGGTGGCCATGGCCTCCAGGAGTTGTGGAGGCTGGTTCTTTTTATTATTTTCAGAAAGGTGGCACCCTTACTCACTACTACGGTTTGAATAAAAAACAACTAAAGCAACACACAGGGTTGGATGGTGGAAGGAAGCAGCAGTACCTGGGGAGAACATGCACACTGATGTATAGGAGCTGCCAAATGAAAATGTAGATATAGTGTCAGCATAACAAATATAAGAGGAAATGTGTATAACAAAGAAAACATTGTTGAACAGAGGAAAAAAGCTTCACTTTTCCAAAAATCCAAGGTTCTGATTTCAATTCTGATATAAATTATCCTTCCTTCTTTTCGGGGATGAACGTCATCCAGCATGTCTATCCAGAAATTGTTTATTATATGAAGAACAGACTCTATAGCTTTTTAATACTTGTTTTGCTCCACTGCTCCAGTCTTTACAAACAATATAACACAGCTACTGTCTGTCCATATGAAACAGTTTGTGACAGATTACGAATATTGGCTCATGTAAGATTCCTAACTCCAAAAAAAGGTTCCCATGATCTGTGCTCTTTGGGTTGTTGATTAGCTTCTCATGTATCCTAAGCATCCCATCCATCTATATGTTCTTTTAATTGCCTTGCAACCGGGAACTTGACAAGATGTTTGCTGTTACTGGAAATGGAGCTAAATAAACCTGATTGACTGTTCCATCGATTACTTCTCAAATCCCTTTGTTGACGTGACCAGTGCAGGGCGAACATCAGTTGGCAATTGATGAGATGAGTTTGTGTCCTATGGTTTGTGTTTATGTGTGTGTCTGTGTGTGCGTGTGCGCACAGTCTTAAGAACCTCCCATTAAGCAGTTCTCAGAGATAAAAAATGTTCAAAGCCAACACTAGCATTATCAATACTACTTCAACAAATTGTCTCTGGAGCGCATCCTAATATGTCTCCCCTGCTGGATAGTGAGTCCATAAGCAGTTGTTAAAATGCACTTTACTTCAGTACTTCAAGGCGGTCCATCCCATTAATCCGTCACTTAACCCAGTGCTCTCAGGTTGATTCAAATGTTCAGTACAAATGCTTTCTGTCTTGTCTTCTCACTGAAAATAGAACATATATATATATATATATATATATTTTATTTTTATTTATTTTTTTTATATATATATATTGTGTGTTTATGTATGTACTCATGACAGAGAATATGTGTGTGTTAAGACTAGTGTTGGGCAATGTCTCCAATATAACCAATAATGTCCACTAGAGTGCAGTATAGTTTAAAGAATTCTTACAAATGTGTTCAGTCAACTCGTATGAGTAGTAAAGCTGGCACAAAATTATTTTACATCTTATACATTTTTATATATTGCTCTTCAATGCAATAAAGCAAGATTATTCTTTTTTTTCTATTAGCCTATAGTGATATGTTGCATCATTTAAAATCTCAAACGACACAAAATGATGGTGTCCATATATTTGGAAAGAAAACAGACATATATATCTCTTCTTTATTTTTGAAGATGATGATCTAATTCTAATTGCCCACAATTTTTTGGGACAATTTTGAAATGATACCTTCCATGAAAGTGACTCAGTAAGTCATTAAATTACAGGATAAAGCTATGTATAAATGTTGTCAGTTTTCCAAACCTTTACATGTGTTTTGCTTAGAGGGGATTAAAATGTCTAAAATTCTTAATTAATTAGCGTGTTTATTTGTCATATTCTTGTCTTCCTTTGTGTTAGGATCCTTTCAGTGACACGAGCCAGATGTCAGAGTCAAAACATTAGAAAGTTCTATGCTTTAAGGATGCTTTATTAAACCGGATGAAATGCTTTCTCATAGGTTTATGTCCTAAAGTCGTATCTTGTTTTTTTTATTTCGTTGCTACCCAAAGACGCATCAGTGTTTTTCGGCAGAGTTATATTAAAATACACTAGCAGCTCATTGGAAGCTCTTTGCTTGATTGAGTGGATAATTCCCCACACAGTGACCGCGTGCACTGACCCAAATAGACTGTTTTCTCTTTTTTCTCCACTGATAGTATTCAAATAGCTATGCCAATATTATGAAGAGGTATTTCGAATTATATAATTAAAGCACAAACGATACATATTTGTGGTTGTTTGAATGTTTCTTTTATGGGAGACAGATACGCGGGCCTAAAGGTTGAAATTTGGTGCCTGTATAAAATTTTATTTGGTGAAGAAAATGTCGGTTTGTTTAGCTATTATTATTATTATTATTATTATTATTATTATTATTATTATTATTA
>CAJRST010037777.1:10828584-11197134 GCA_907169785.1 Menidia menidia | reverse complement strand
ATTAAAGCTGTCAGTCGGGTGCCCAACCGGGATGGGGGAGGGGGGTAGGGGGGGGGGGGGGGGTTTGGGGGGGGGTCATTCATTTTCTTCAATGGTCGGAAGAACACAATTAAAGATATATAAAACATTTAATTGATATGTACTCAGAACTGGCCAGTTAAAGAGAATGGTGATTAATGTGACTTCATTTTAAAATAAAGAGAGGATTTTGTCATAATTAACATAAAGTGTGCTACATACATGGCAAAAAATATTCATCTTAAAGATCTCAGTGGAAACGTCTTATTTTATATGTTGGATGCAAAACGTTGACATTTTTGTTGGATTTAAACAGATGGAATTTGTTTAAAAAAAACGTTCCCCCCTTTTCTCTCATGTGAAATCATTCAACTCCCATTCTCCCCCTTTTATTCTCGTAGCAATTGCTTTAGTTGAAAAGAAGTCAAACATGCCTTGGGAACTTCTAAATTACAAAGTTTCCCCAAAGCGTTAACCAGATACTTAGCAACCTGGGTCTTTCTATTTTCGGACAATTTCTGTCTTTTTATTTGATTATATTTCCACGTCTGCTTTCTCACATCCATGTGGAGATCTTAGGCGTAAAGAGATGTCCGAAATGCACCCATCCTGACCAGATCAGCTTAATATCGGAGTGATAAATCATCCCAAACTTTTTCTGGCACTTGCTGCCGGCAGATCTCTGGCTGTGCGCATGTGCGAAGGTGTCCAGACTGACAATGCTGGAGAGATAGAGCGTTTGGATTGAGAAACCCAGAGAAAAAAGGACAGAGGGCGAAAAAAAAAAAAAAAAAAAAACGGGGAAAAAAGATTCAACAAAAAATCCAAACAAACCCACGCCGAGAGACTGGCACCATGAGGTCCAAAGGCAGGGCGCGGAAACTGGCCACGAGTAGGTGCAACATCCCTTTCTTTTCTGCTTTTGAAACGTGCCATCTAATATACCTATAAGGCTGTCGCAGTTATCGCCGCGTCAATTAATAGTTTTGGGGGAAAAGTTTTCGGATCCAGCAAACGAGCACAAGTCTTACTTAACCTGTCGAGAGCGTGGAGATCGGGAAGAAAACGGCTTTAATCCGGTCGTGAGGAGAGAGGAAACTTTAAAGTTGAGGGAGCGATGGTGGAACTTTGGTGCCAGGCGTCCGTTCCGCTATTGGAATTGCCGGTTGCATGTAGTGGGCGCTGTAGTGTAGCGCAGAGCAATACGAGTTAAAAATCCCCCTGTTCGGAGCATCGCAGTTACTTTACTTTGCGCCTGCTGCTGCGCTCCACCGCTGCTGCCGAACACCTCAGCCTTCCCCAGAAACTTTTGGGGGGAAAAAGCAGGTCGACGGAGAGAAATAAGAAGGGAAAAACTAAGACGCAAATAGGCACGGTGACTTGTTTACGGGGGCATCTCGTTTTAAAAACCTCTTTGTTTATTTGTGGGGGTCGTGCATGTCGTGCATGTTACGCAGGGCTAGGTGTACTACGTGGAAAACAAATGCAGACTTTGATGCTTTTATTTTATTTATTTTTTTGTTTTGCAAAAATGCCATTTGAGAAGGTTTTTTGCAGGATTTAGTCGTCTTACACGGTGGTGTATACTTAGGATGCAATAAAAGATTGAACTGTTTAACTTGTTTGCTCCATATTGCACTCGGGTCATGCGGATCGATTTAATTTACTCGCACCCAATCACCTTCATACAAGGAGATGATTGATACGGTGACTCGTGCATTAAACTGCCACACTAAATTATCGAGTTACGTATTATTCGTATCAGACGATGTTTCAGCCAAGCTGTTTCGGTTTAATTCTCAGTAGTGCTTTCGCGTGTGTTTTAACTTCCATGTTTTATGTTAACTTTAATTTGCAGGGGCCAGGCACAGAAGGCACGCCGTAAATTGTGTGTGCGCGTGTGTCTTTCAATCACTGGGCAGACAGGTGAAGAAAATGATAAGTTATTTTGTATTTAGCACGTCTATATAAAGTTTCAGTGTAAGCCGTGAATGTGTAAAAAATACTCTACACGGAGCTGTACAGAAAGGTAAAAAAGGCAATATAAATATAAACAATAAATACATTTTTTAAAATGTTGTAGGGCAACGTCAGTCTGAAATGACCGGACAGTAACGCTCCAGAATTCATGAGACAGCATGTGACACACCTCGGCTCACTGCAGTCTTAATCCACACACGACATTTAATGAATAAATAACAGCACTAAAGCCCTGATAAATAATGAGAAGATTGTGGAACACGTACGCGCTGATAGGCAACAACAACACCAGAGAAAGAAAAACACTTCTTGTTCGTATAGGAGTCTGCAACATTTCCCGAGTTTTATTTGATTCATTCCCTTTATGCATGAAAAGCACATAAGGGAGAGCGAGCAACCGCACTTTTCCAAGCCCCCATATTTGCACAGGCGGAATGACCAATTCCCGAGTGCATTTAACGATTATTAGCCTATATTTTGAAAATGGAAGAGACGGATTTCTGCTTCTCAATTCAGACAAGCGGAATGTTTTGGGGCCCCAGAAGAAGCGGGCCCACCCTGGCCCCCAGCCAGGTCTGCACAGTGTCAACAGTGAATATTTAAATTCCCAGACCCCTCATAAGGGCTCTGCTGGTAAATGCGTTCAGTGTGTGCCTTCCTCCTTGTAGAATACTCATGTGATTTTGAAAAAAAAAAAAAGAAAAGAAAAAGGAAAGGGTGCGTGTAATAGAGGAGGTGATGGAGAGGTGGTAAACGTAATGGTGATTGATTGAAGCTGACTGATTAGTCCTCGCGTCCAGATGTAACGCAGTAGAAAACTTCCATCCCAGAATCCGGGAGCAGGCCGCACCCCAGACTAAAGAGGGGGGGGGGGTGGTCATCGGACACAGCTCTGTGTGGGCCTAATTTAAGATCTCAGGCATATTTTTTCTCTTGAAAAAAAAAACGTGGTGCTTTTATAATTTTATTTGGAATTGCGCAACGAGAATTCAAGCAACGATGCCTCTAAACTCTTGGAAATCACTTTGCGTCCCATGGTACCGAGCTAATAATTATTTTCTCATTTGCTTTTCTGCCCAGTCAGTCATCACTCATTTATGCGCGCGTCTCAAGAAAAAACGGGCAGTCGCGTCTCTTTTTTGCGATGTCTTATCTTACAAATTGGTACCTCCGATTGGCACGCGAGAAGCTGCGAGTGTGTTGGTGTGTGTCAGAGAGGGGGGGAGAGGGGAGGGAGAGGGGGGAGAGGGAGAGGGGAGGCCTCGGTGTCTCGTGTCCGTCAGCGCTGAGGAGCGCGTTGTCCTCACCACATTGTGCAATGGGCCATGCATCTCATGTTTGTCTGGCGGAGCTCATTAAAACGGTTAATAGATCGGTCCATTTGAGAGGTGAGAGGGAGCGGCTCGCGCGAGGAAAGTGAAATAGAGACCCCATTAAACGGCCCTTGTTGTCCCGGAGCGGCGCTCTCTGTCCGCGCCGCGTGCGCCTGGTGCCAAAGCGCACACGAGCACCTTTTAGACTCCTGTCTCCTCCAATAGTGGACCGGGGCAATATTCAATGGAGGCTCTCTGCAGACGTCACCCCTCTCTGTTTATGGCTTGATTAAATGTTGATTTGAATACAAGTGCTTTGGGCATTTTTAATGCTTTTCTTTTTTTTTTTTTTACCAGGAGTCAGTTTAAAAGGCAGAATGAATCAAAATGCTTTTGGCACATTTATCAGGAAAGAGCGGTTGCATTACAAGCAATCTAACAACGACTTATAATTAAAATATGATGAGATTCTGCCTATCACTCAATTTATTGAGAATAAAGTCACCTTGAATGGCTTGAATTGAAATTCTGTTTCAGGCTGTATGGTATCGCTGTCGACTTTGAAATGAAAATACACTGTGCACCAACACATTTTTTATGTGTTTTTAGGATATGATCTTATCTGTGTATGAACCAGTGTGGTATTCTGTGACCCAGGACTTCTCATCTATTGTGACCGCATCTCCTCTCTCTGCTTCTAATCCGTTGCACTGGGCAAATGCCCACCACAAGTCCAAAAACATCTTTTTGGGTAGACTGATGTTAATGAGTCGTCCGGAGCTCAGTCTCAGTCTGTAAACAGAGAGCTGACGAGGTCACCGCTTTGTTTAGACTGTTGTCACCCACTTGAAAGATGTCCCCTGCTCTAAGCAAAAACAGAAAGCGTCCAGGCCCTGCCATGGGTCCTGTCCTGGCCCCGGCCCCAGGGGGTTTTCTCCTGTCAGTACTTTTTTACTCTCTTAGGGACGTTCTTTCCAACAACACACACCACCCTGTGCCGTATGAGAGGAATTTCATCATTCAAAAAGTATCATGTTTGTACATTGATAGTGTGCATGTGTGTTGACTTTCTGGTGCGTCTTTGTGTGTGTCAGGAGGTGAGTACTGATGCAATGACCCAGACAGGGCAGTGTGGGAACACCGAGGGATGGATGGAGGGAGGGAGGGGGGGTGCGCAGCAACATGTCAAGCCTGGGAACCGCTGTGTGTTTACCACAGGGAAACTGTACCAATACAGAACAATGAGTGAGCCTTACCCCTTCTAAATAAGAAAAAAAGCATTTCTGCTTTCTTCTTCCCCCTAAAGGTCATGGAGTTAGAGATAGGGAGTCCACACAAAAGCCTCCAGTCTGTCGGCAGTCTGGTCTGGCCCAGTGCGGTGCCAAGGCTGAGGTCATTATCAACAGAGCAGTCCCAAGCTCAACATATTTTTATAGATTGTGTGTGTGTTTGTGTATGTGTTTGTTTGAAAGGGTGGTGAGCGTGTGGGCTTAGTCAGTTTGTCTGTGTGTGAGAGTGCGAGCATTGTTGTGTGTATGCCAAACAAAGGCACTATGTGGAGTTTTGCTGTCAAATGTGGGGCATGCTGCCATCTTCTCATCGCAAATTGGTCCGAAATAAATGACTTATTGCTGGCTTAAAAAGTTCGCATCAAGCTGATTTGTGTGTCGTGATGATGTGGAAGGAGATATGATGTCAGCAGAGTGCTGATAGTGCAGTTCACCCGGGGCTGTTGATGTGGTTTTGTGAAGTTAGCACGTCTTGGCATTCTTTTTGAGGGGATGTCTGCTTGCTAATTAAAGAAAGTCAATCATTTTATAGGCCTCAATCAACTACCTGGAGCAGGTGGTAGAAATGGGGCCCGACACTGTGGCCTTATGTCTCACATCTGCTAACTACCCAAAGTCACTTTACTACATTGTTGAGTCCTTTTATGAGGAGGAAAACAAAATAGGATTTGATATGATGTTCTGCTGATTGCCAATATCAGGCCTGCAGACATGGCGAAAATGTAAAGCCTTCAGGCAGATTGTTTTATCTTTTCTGATGAAGTTTAGGGTGTAGCATCCTTTTTTTAATCTCATCCAATTATCACAAATAGGATTTTTTAGGAGTTTTTATAGTTGCTCGTGTTTCGACCCTTTAGTTAATTTTGATTCTCATCACAATTCTTTAAAAGTTCTGGGGGGAAAAAAAACCTCTCTGTGCTTGTAGATGTGCTGAAATGGTACGGGCTGCTTGTGAACACGGCTGTTTGATGGCCGTCCCAGAGGCTTGATGGAGGGAACAGTGCTTACACACTGAAGGGAGCACATAGCTATAAACAGGAATTACCCAACAATCGTTTTGTGAATGTGGTGATAACAGCGTGTTCCAGCACTGCTCGGGGATCTCCCCGGGTGGAGCAGGCAGGACCAGTGGAAGGAGTCGGTGAGAGAGGTTTCGAGAGAGCAGAGTCATTTCAGACTCCAAAGGAGCCAAAAACGGCACAGACTGATGTAAGCGGGCAGGGCAGATGTAATCAAGTGCGTGCATATATGTGTTTGTGGGTTGTGTACATGCGATTCCTGTACACCTTTTATCTCGGCCATAACAAGCCTTCCCCCCCTCCACTCTCCTGCCTGAGGCTCATTAAGGGGTGACCTCTCACCCCCACAGGACGGGAGTGATGAGGGGAGGAGATGTGATCAAAGCCGGGGTCTTCCTGATGAAGTTTGGACCGCAGCACATTCACCTGAATGGAGCTCAGTGCTGCTAGTGCTGCAGGGCTGAAACGGAGACGGTTATTGTGAAAGCTGTGATGGGCTTCATTTACAGCACCATGGTGGACAGGATAACGAACCATGAAATATGTGTGAATACCCCCTAACCTTTTCCACTTTGATTACATTAGAGTGTCGCATCATTTCAGGGGAAACTGCTTTTAAAAACCTGGCACAGAAAAACAAAAATCATATTTCCTATCTTTTATTATCTCTGTCTGAGATATTGCAAATTAATCCGGTGGATACTTGGCCCAGTTAACAGGAGTTGAGTGAATCTGTTATCATCAACAAAAGCATAGATTGGCAGGGCGCACCTTGCCTTCCTCTCTTCCAAATCCTTTTGTCAAACACGGAAGCTCTGCATCTCTGTCCTTACGGATCCGTCTTGATGACTTCCCACACACATATGTGAGAGTCAGTAGAAATTGGGCGCAGTGTGTGTGCTGGTTAGCCCGGGTCGCAGCAGAGGAAAGAATGTGGCTGTGGAAAAGAATGCAGGGCTGATTAGCGCTGCTTACCTGTAAGTGAACTGGACGTGCCGGTATGTGATGAGTCCGAGGAAACATGGGAACAATAGGACAGTAGAGATTCCTTTCCCCGCCACATTCCAGCGATCCTGCAGCCAGGGCCCCCCGCTTGGAGCTTTGATGAACCCTCCTCACAGCTTCCTGGGATTGTCGCTCCACCACAAACACAAAAACATAAAGCAGCCGGTGAGCGGGGCCAGGGAAGAGAGAGCGCGGCCCTCCTCAGGATGTCCTGTTTTGATTAGTGTTAGCATCCTAAAAGTACTGTAGGAATATTATTCTAACACGGAGAAGAGCTTAATGGTGACACATACACTTCTTTCCACTCTCTGACCCCTGGGGTCAGATTCACTACAATGAGCCAGGAATCAAAGAGGTGCTCCTCACCCAGTGATTTGACTGAGGAAATCATGAGAGGAAAAGGAGCCGATAAAACGATAGGGAGAGGTTACAAGGCCTGTCAACAGGTGTAAGGAATTTGTCAGGCCGGTGCTTTCAGAATTTTCCAAGAAATACTTGACAGTATCTGCAAATGCTATCAGCCTCTGGGAATTAACAAAGGCAAGCACATTTCTACTTAGAAGGTGCCGATCAAACGTGGAGGTTTATTTAGGTTTATCAGGCAGTTTGTAAGAAATTACACTTTCTACAGTAACCTCAGATGTTGCTCAGCGAGGAGATGTTGAACAGGTTCCGGAACAGGTTTCAACATTTATTTATCATCTACAGAAAATAACTCAGATTAAAGTAAGATTAAATTCCTAATTGACTTTGAAAATTGATTGCCTTGAGTATGAGCACTTCTGTACTCGGAGCAGCAGTTCTTACATGCTCTTTGCAGTCTGCGCTACACTTCCGAGTCTCCTGTGGAATCAGGGAGCAGTGAAGCATTACAGCACGGTCTGTTGTTTTGCTGTTGCTTCAGGGCTTTCGTTTGACAGGAGGGCACCACTTTGTTCACCTCAGTGTCCATAGGCGACCTCGAGGGAGCTCCATGCCTGGACATCTCTGTCAGGGCTGTGGCACGACTCGGGCAACGGGGGGCCCCTCCGTTCACTGGGTCAGTGGACAAGCTAATCGATTTTATCTCTGTTTCACACACCACGCCAAACCCCTGCTGGCCCGATATTCACATGTTCGCTGCTCAGAGGATTATTCCCCTTCCCGTGTACTTTTTCCCCTTTTCGCTTCTTACTGTTTCTTTTGCTGTTGCTTGTATTATCTTCCAAATTTGCCTTTCTTCGGCTATGTTGTGTTTGAAAAGCTTTCTGCATCTAACACTCTTTTGATTCTTTTTCTCCTTCCCTTCTTTTTTTTCTCTTTTTGAAGGGAGATTTTAAAGTTTGATTCAGACAAATTCCACACCCACTATCATTGGCCGTTTTGGGATTTGGATTCGTAACTGATAATATATGAAAATGTTATTTTCCCAGCATTCTAAACTTCTTAAACCTTAAAGACAACATGGAGAAATTTTTTTAAAAAAGTTGTTATGATAAGACTACTGTGGTATTTCACATCTAAAGTAGCCTCGAGTATATTGTCCCACAGTTTGTTCCTCCTTTTGGAACTAAGATGAAATATACAGAGCTCTCAGTTGATGTTCATGTTAAAATCTTAGAGGCAAGCACTAAGTCTTCTGAATACCAGGCTCATCGCTTGTTAAGATGACCCTCAAGTTAAAAAATAGTGATGGAAGTATCACACAGTGGGGGTGTTTTTAGGTTTAAGGCTTAGGAACATTGGTCAGAACTCATGGGAGTAGGAATTAGGAATGACTCAGAATTCCTGCTTCAGTGTATATGTGCCACATTACCAAAGACAAGGAAGGCAGTTTACCTGTCAGCCCAAAGTCTAAAATGGGCTTGCTATGCAAGACAAAATTGTTTAACTGTCATAATGAGTAAATGGAAAGGACTGATGGGCAATTAAAAAAAAAAGATCCACAACACAAAAAGATTAAGCTTTCATACTTTCTGAACTCCCTCAATTTTCCTGCCATGCCTGCTTCCATTTTAGTACCCCAATCGAGAGTGGCTGGTAGACAGGGGAAGAAGCCCCGGTTCTCGTGGCTAGATCTCTGGATAAGCGTTGGAACAAGGGAATGAAAGCCTTGGGAATGGTTTGGAAAGTTCCCATTCATCAGCGTAAGAAGATATTGCGTTGACAGTCAGCGGACGGCTAGCCAAGTACAACACGGGACAGCAACGTTTGCCTACAGCACACAGCTCAACAGACAAATGGACTGAGACCCGGCAAAACAATGCACTCATCCCTGTACACCGAAACAACATATTTTGGCACTTCAGGTATCTCTTATAGTTCTATAAAAAGTTAGTTATTGCAGACGCAGTCATAACTACGCTCCTAATAAAGAGGAGTAACGCCAACACATGAAAGCTCTGCAAACATATGATGACTTCATGCTGTTTAAGTACAGGATCAAAATGTGGTTGAATAAAGTCTTGTTCAAAGCTTTAAAAAACTGTTACAAAATTGATACATTATACATTATTGAATTCTTCTCTCTCATACCACTTCAGTTTCTCTTCTGAGCTCTCAAACAAATATCTATTTATAGGTAGGACACTAAAGACAAACCCATCAGGCTGATGCCTAAGAAACAAAGCGTCTGTGATTTTGGAATTAAAGTTATTCTGTCTCATCTGGATATGTATTTGTGGATGCTTACATCGGTGCACACAGGTAGACTAGCCTGAGAGGAGTGGTCAGGGACAGGGTGGGACATTGCAGGTGTGAGTCGGTGTCTCTCTGCCCGGCCATTAATCGCTGCCATGTGACAGTTCAATCTATGAGCGGGGCGAGAGGAGCAGCCGGCTGGTTACCAGTGCAGATCATTACTGAGCATGGAGGCAGCCAATTGCATCAGCGATCAATGACAAAGGCTGAGCAAAAAGTGAAGGAGAAGTGGAGGGAGGTACAGTTGAGAAAGATATAGGGGGAAAGAGGCAATGGAAATGTAAGGATGAAGGGAGGAGAAGAGAGGTATGGCAGGATAATAGTAGTTATGCTGCTGAAGGTCAGTTCTTCGTTGTGGAGTGGATGACAAACAGGCTGTCAGCTGCCAAGAAATGGAGATATTCATCCAATGCTGCACAAGAGAAAATATGGCCCCTTTGCACGTGCATGCACATAAATGTGTGCAGACACAGTCATTGCCATAGAGGCTTGATTGAGAATGCAGCAAGGGAATTTAGTGTGAGCCATTGTTTTATGAATTCCATATACAAGGTGTTGGCAGTCTCCGCTGCCCTTTTAGTGGTCAGTTTGTGCTGTGCTGTGGTAAAAGTAATGACGGGCTGAATAAAAATTTTGAAAAAGTTCATGAAATCGCCACAACTCCCTGCGGGCCCTGCCTCTGCTGCCCAAGAAGTTACCATGGGAACAGCTGCCAAGGCAAGATTCGTCCAGCGGTGTTTACCCAGCCCCTCAAAAGTCAAACCCCGTCTATGTCTGACCGAAGGATTTCCGTTCGCTTTATGACATTTATCATGTTTCATACGGTGAAAGCCATTCTCACCTTCTCACCCGTATTTATCTTATGGCTTGAAGAGCGGATTAATTGACGTTGTGGGTGACAGTATTTGGCCAGGGCTCTGGTAAAACAACAGCGAGATCTCTCTTTACTCTCCAGGGGCTTGGAGCAGCAGAACCGGCTGTTTATACTGCACTATCTCTCAGCAGATCCACTGGCGCTCTCTCCCAGACAATGATTCTCACGGACACACGACTACACGCACACAGGCCATCACAGCATGGACACCACTGAGTGATGATGACTCATTACGGAAAGTCTGCCCTTCGACCTCCTTCAGTCTTTATGGATCACTCTCTGGTAGAAACATATTCCCTAATGCCAAGTTTGTGTCCATCTGCCTGCCTGTCTGTCAGACAGTCAGGCCCCTTAGTCTCTCTCTTTCTTTCTCTCCCCTGACTTTCACACACAAATACATAGCAGACATCCCTGCCTCTGTTTATTTAAATAACAAACCGGAGTAATATCTCCTTTTTCCCATTATAGATATACATGATAGATTTCATGTATTCCACTGTGAGAATAATGAATGAAAGTGTTGATTTATTCTAAGATCACACAAACTTGAGACGTGCCTCAAAAGCTGTTAGTGACCCAAGGGTGTGGTACTTCAGATGATTAATTATATAATTCGACCCAGTGTACCATGTTGAGATTGGCATGCGACATCTCTTAAGTTGAATTCACAGTAATCCAATACAGCGCCTCGCATGCTATTGTGGTAATTCCTCTGTAGCAAAGGGAAAGCCGTGGAAAGAAGTCGGTTTGGATTTCTCAACATATTTTTTTTCTTGTTCAGTCTTACTTTGTTAATCCAATACTATGGCCCTGCCAAGTGTATTCTGTGTAGATCGGGCGGCTAATATGTTTGTTGTGGGTGCTAGCATTTGATCCTTCTCTTGACAAATTCAATTTGTTTGGCCTGATTTGATCAGTTGCAGCATATTTTATTGCAGACGGGTGCATGTAAACCTTCGATACAAAAGGGGTTTAAATGTTTTTGTGCCTGTGAGAGGCGAAACTCTATTACAGGTGTCCTGGGCCACAGGGCCCCTGCTGGCCTTGATGAAATGCTCTTTGGGTGTTAATGTAATTCTGATTTCTGCTTAGCCTGGAGACAAGCTACCTCTGGGGTTTTGAAAGATGCTCTTACTGGCAGAAAACAAAGTGTGACTATAAACCGTGCAATTACAATTGTGGAAAGTTTGAAGGACACTTCCCCATGTAACATCATAATCTCTCTTGGGATTTTGGAGAAGGATGCTATATAATTTTGGAGATGTTTTTGTAGAATAAGCAGTAGTTGCATTTGTGTACTGTACCCCATCTAAATTGGTGGTAAGCATATCCCATGGCATGCTTTGCAAGTCTCTGACATGATGCACACTGCACTGTAGATCACCGTAGTATGCAGTTACAACTACAGATGACATTACAACTAATGAAAACAGGACAATATGACTGAAGCTGAGGCATTTTGATTTGTTTTGTACGGGCCACACAGTACTTGTCAGGTACTTGAATCTTTAGTAAGAATTACAGCCGTAAATCCACCACTAACATAACAGTCATCCCACTGTCTTTGCTGGATTTGAAAGTAGCTTAACACGAGAACAATGGCAAGCAGAGACTTAGTACTTCAGCCTGGTCTTAGGATAAATGTGGGGCTGCACGCCACTTCAACACGTTTTCTTCTTTTTCTTTTTTTGCACGGAGTTTCATACCATGTTCTGTAAAGTGATGCTTGGAATCATGGAAAAGCTTGTTAAAACAGTTGTCACTCCCAAAGGTTTGGTGTTTAGCCTTCACTTTTACACTAGCTCTGATCATTTGAATCCATTAAAATGACACACAAAATGTGTGAGATGCTGTAAATGTTGGGAGATTTATACGGACGGCTATTAGATGATGTGTGACACTTGCAAAGCAGCAGAATGCCTCTTAAAATTAATTCCTAAATATGGAGAGTTGCAGTTGACGCTGATTTCATGAGATTCTGTAATGTGCTGTTGACATCAGAATGCTCACAAGCAGAACGAGGAAAGCCAATTGTTGTCGTCTCTTAAAACTAAACATGGGAAGTTGTGGCCCTCAATGGGATTAATAGCAAATTAAAACGATAAAAATCAAATGCCAGCTGGGAGTTTTGATGAACAAGTTGATAAAAAGCCATGTCATCGTGGCTTTCATTGTCGTTGCAATCCGTGTATGTTAGAGGGATGACACTTTGCCCCAACATTTTAAAGAACAGGAACACGTCAACTTAATACATTGTATCCCTAAAACTTGGCCTGATTGGCCTCCTCCCAACAGTATTCGATCAGACTTCCTGACCCGTCTTATTGGCGCTTTACGGTTCAAACTCACATTAAAGGGAGAAACTACCACGCTGAAAACCCAACTGCCCTGCAAAACAAGTGACCTATTTCACCCCCACATTGGGTTTGTGCAGGCTGTCACATCGTCAGCTGGCCCGAGGGCCCACAGATCAAATACAGGTATGATTTATGTCCGCTGTCTCAGCCTTCAGCATGCATGTTCGTCTGCGGTGGAATTGTTGGCCAAATCCAACAGCAGCAGTAATTTGTCTCCGTGTGTGTGGGAGTTCCAGGGGCAGAGGTCAGTGAAATGAAAATGACCAGACCTTACTTAATTGTTGTATCTATTTGTGGTTTGAGACAGGATGTCTGTCTGAGTGTCTGTCTATATGTTGCTCTGTCCATGTGTCTCGCTTCTGTGTCGGTGCGGTGTATTGTGTTAGTGGGTCAGGCCCCACTGGCTGCAGTCAGCGATTATGGGTGCTGATCTGATCCAGCAGGAGGTCAGGGTCCACTGAAGACATCTATTTGGGCCAGATAACATCACTATCACAACATCCCTCCCAATAAAACCTATTTTTTTCTGGTTGTTTGATTATTTTCTTTTCCTATTGAAGAAGTTCTATAAAAGTATCAGGTCACTAATTTCTTCTTAATAGGGAATTTTTTTTATTAAAACCTGTATGAGTTTTTCTGTTTTGTTTTGTTTTGTTTTGTTTGAGCATATGCACAATTCAACCTTAAAACTAATTTACTTCTATGTTGGAGCATCTGACAAGGTTAAGCCATTAAATTGTTGGGAGAAATGCTTCCTGAGTGTGATTACTTTTATCATGTATAATTGCAAAGCTTTTGCTCTGTCTACACATCATGACCCTTGACCCTGAGTGTGACAGTTGCAGGCAGATTTGCCAGACACCAAAATGTGCTCTCCAGGTTTTTCTCCCTCACAAAGCCTGGTATCCATTGCAGGATTGAATCTATTTAAACATTTTGACTCAGGAAGTTTATTTGTTACCCCCCCCCCCCCCCACACACACACACACACCACACACACACTCACACACATACAAGTGAGAGCTGTTGTCATGAGGCACACAACTTGAAATGATTGAGCAACACTACAGTAGTTGTTATGCAGATTTAAATGTAATTTCTTCTGTCAATATTTGATTACTTGGCATAAGGATTATAAAGTTGTAGAATCTGCAGAAAAAGAAACAAGTGGATATAACTTCATTTTATTCTTCAAAAGGCTTTTAAGTGGACTGCTGTTATTTTTTATAGAACTCCTTACGCACCTTCACCTCATCATGCAAGAGTAGACTATATTTTTTTAATATAGTTGTTTAAATTTTGATTTTACTCAATTCTGGAGGGAGTTTAAATTCTCTCTATATTATGGAAATTAACAACAGGATAGTCAACACCAGCACTGTTGTATTTGCTTGAATAACGTAAAAACAAATTTCACTGAAGATGCTTTCATTCCTGTCCAATTTTATGCAAATGTTCTGATTTGATTGTCTCATATCAGTTCTAAATTAACAACGGTTTGCTTTATTTATGGTACAATAGCACTTTTTTGTGTTTCCAAACCAGGACATTAACAATCTTGGATTATACATATCTCAAAGGTGATGTAAGCAGACAAAAGGGATTTTGTGTAGAGTTTTTTTATTTGCTTGCATAAAGCACAACGTGAAA
Source organism: Menidia menidia (assembly GCA_907169785.1). NCBI lineage: Eukaryota > Metazoa > Chordata > Actinopteri > Atheriniformes > Atherinopsidae > Menidia > Menidia menidia. The sequence goes on along the minus strand of CAJRST010037777.1, from coordinate 11,182,950 downwards.
CCAGTTTTATTTGGATCAAATATTTTCCTCTGATATGGACCAGACTTTCAACTGGTAAAAGATTAAAAAAAGATTCATAGAAAGCTAGGTTAACACATTATTTTTCTTAATTTCCTATTTATATCCACTGTGCTGCACCCCCTGCAAATCCTTTCAACTAAATTATAAACTTACTCTGTCAGTTTCAGCATCTTACTTTCCTCTCATCCTATCCAAGGTTCCTATATGTCTTCTTACTTTTCCTCTGCTCTTGTACCCTTTTGTGTTATAATTCCCACCTATTATTTCTGTCCAAAGCCCTCATTAGTCATGTCGCTGTCAGCCACCAGCTGCAAGCGCGCACACACATGCAGCCACATGTATCCTTGCACATGCACAGGTATGGAAGTCATCAAGGCGGGGTCAAAGGTCTGCCTCATTACCCTACTCCAGTGAAAACTTTTGGTGTGTTTTATGCCGGCATCAGAAAGCATGAAGGGGGAGAAAAAGGGGTGAACAAGGGGTATGGAAAGCAAGATAATGAAGAGGACTAATGTGATATTTGGAGGAAATTTGAGAATGAGTGATAGGGCGTTGGAAGAGAAGTGGGACAGGACAGAAAGACCTCCTCTTCATCTCTTTCAGTGTTCACCCACTCCGCTCCATACCTGTTAACCAGATCAATATGGTTGTGTCAGAAGATAAAAATCCGTGGCGAGGCTGATGTATGAGGATGAGAGTAGACTAGTGTCATACTGCCCCCCCCACCACAGATATTGCTGGCAGCATGTGTGACTGGTGTTTCCTGACATTAAACACAACATCTCTAAATAAAGTCATTAGGAGCAGTCCAACAGAAGCCCATTCATTCATTCATCATCCTCCTACACACACACACCCTCACCCAACACACTCACCCTATATCTTTTCCTCTTTCAAACACACACGTACAGTACTGAGGCTTTGAGCCTACATGGGACAGGACACGCTGACATGTGACAGAAAGCAAAGCAGGATTGTGTGTACATCAATTTTAGCCCAGGAGGTCATAGAGGTGAGTGGAAGTGTGTGTGTGTGTGTGAGTAGTGTGTGTGTGTGAGGGGCATCAGCTGCGAGCAGTCAGTGGGACACTGGTGATGTAGACTGACTGGGGACATAAACACTCAGCAGCATGCTGAATCGGCCCATTGTCCGATTTGCCGCCACGTCAGACCCGCTATGTAATGGAAGGATCTTTCTCTGTATGTTTGTCTAATTGCCCAATCTGTCTCTGTCTGTCGGTCTTCTGATATGTCTATCTTACCCCTTGACTGTGTCTTTCTTTACCTCTTTCACAACCTGGCTGTATTTAGACTTGCATTCTGGGTTTGAAAAAGACCTGTCATTAATCAGCTTAACGTGTGTCCCTGGTGTATGTGCGTGCTGGAAACGTTTTTATTAAACTTTCTATTTATTTGTTTATTTTAAACAAATTTTCAAGTTGTCCTAATCTACAGGATTTAACCCAAGTGTATCGGTACAACTTTTTATTGACAAATGTATAACTGAAGAGTATGAACACAAATTAAGACTAGTGTGTTTTTTTATATTTATCAAAAAATATAAACCACCACCAGTGGGTGGTGGGATTTGTAAGTCCTGTGGTAGAGAGCATGCAAAGGAGTTATTAGTTGCGGGATTTCAGAGGTGTGGCTGAGCCCGGAGAGGAGGTAAAGGTGTGTGGAGGATATGAGATTTCTGGGGTTGAGGTGCTGGGACTGTGATGAGGTGTGTGAGAATAATGGGAGAAAAGTTGTAAGAGAAGAGAGGAAAGTGAGGATGAGGTGCTGAAGACATGCAGAGTGGCAGCTGGGGATTTTTTGTCTGTGTGTGCGGAGGTTTCTCTCAAACGTGCATGTATAATTGCCCTGGCTTGCTTCCAGTTAGAAGTCCATCATATTCGAAACCTTAGTGATGTTCTTGCCTGAATCTAAAACTTGAAATCCTTAACCCAACGGCCTTAACTCAACACTAACTCAAAATCCTGATGCGTAATCTGAAAAATGTGTGGCTGTCAAATCCAAAACTGGGCTGTTTTATTCATTTCTACCACAGACACGTGTATTAAATGGAAACAAAGAGAGAGAAACAGTATTAAGATGTCAGAATTTAGGGTTTTATAGGCCAGTATAGCAGTGCATAGAGAGAACAAAGTTTGAATTTCTCTCTGAGCTGTTTTATGTGCATGTTACCACTCCTCAGCTATACACACAATGGGAGTTGTCTGCCCTTTCTTTTGTCAGTAACAGTAGTTTTACCAATTCTTAAAACACTGAATGAATCATCCATAAACAGTCGTCTATCAAGTATAAATTTAGCACATCACACTTATATCAAGTTTTTTTTTTAAACAGAGAATCTTTACATGATTTAGCGCAGTTTATGTTTTATATTCTTTAAGCTTGTAAAGTATTTTTTCAGCTGCACATTTTTTAAGGCCAAGTTTCTCTTTGCACACAGCTTGCAGCTAAAGTTACTTCTACATTCAGAAATAGAGGTGTACACAGAGCTAAACTGTAGTAATAATCCAATTAGAGTAATAAGTAGCCCAGTGATTGACAGTGAAAGGGTTTTACAATATGTCTCTTGAAGGATGTGTTTCCGTATGTTGGCGTCCTGTTCACACACGCACACACAAGAACAAACACAAGCACACACACCCACATGCACACACAAACACACACACATGCACACAAGCACTAATGTCTATTGGCTACAGCTTTACTTCTCTGGCTGTTTGAGTAGAACTAAGTGTCTGTTTATTGTAGATGAAGTGTAGATGTTTACACTTCACAAAGAGCATAACAAACTGGTCTAAAGTGTGAGTTAATTTTAAGATAATCTACTTAACCCTTTGTCATATCAACATTGTGTCTTCCTTTATGTGTTCATTTTGGTCCTGGAAAAATACTTACACGTTCACGTCCTCTGACAAATTTTGGTCGGATAAACATCCAAAATATCAGTAAACCTGGTTGAAAAATAATATTAACCTAGCTGATATATCTAACTATTTCATTCTATATAATGAAGAACTACTTCTTCATTGTGATGTTTCCTTAAAGACGTATGGAGGGGAAAACGGTATGAAAAATAAATTTTTTTTAAGCATAAAGCATGTCCACACGCATTTTTTTTTCATATTTAAATGATAAAGTAATGTATAAGAAAACGGGAACAAAAATAAACTATCCCAAATAGATCAAACGAGCCCTTTAAATGTTGTTGCTTTTCATGTTTAAACTAGAATCTGTTGAGCTCAGTATCATAAAAAAGTTAGCACAGAGTAGATGTTGCATTGTGTTATTGGGGCCCATTAGTGTCCAAATGGTCATTTATCTGTCATTAAATCTAAACAATTTTTTTTTCACACTCTTACTGTATTTTCCTTGGTTGTGCATTACTGTGCCCATACATACATCATAGGGGCCCACACAATGGCTGAGGAGGGATGGATGTCAGGGGTCAGAGAAGATAAGAATGACAAAGCTCTACACTAAGCCACGTCACCAGCAGGCTTCTCACCTGCCTGTCTGTCACACAGACGCACTCAACCATCACAACTTATTGTTTATACTCATGCATATGTGTGTGCGTGCGTGTGCGTGTGTGTGTGATTGATGCACTTTGCCTTCCGTCAACTTCACACCCCCTCCCTCTCACCCCCCCCCCCCCCCCGGGTCCCACCTCAGTCTGGACTGTCAAAGAAACATGAGGCCTTCAGAGATAGCGGAGCGCTCTCGCAGCCGGCCTTCGGCCCGCTCTGTCTCCTTTTCTCTTCCTTGTGCCAGTCACCTACTGCTGTGGGAAAAGCAGAGGAGATGAGGCCTTAAAAAACAGATCATTGTCCGCCTCCTAGATTAAAGCTAGAGAATGTGAGCATTGTCAAGTGAATGGCTAAACCTTCCTGCTGTCACTCAAATGCAGCTCTGAGCGCTACTTCATGTCTAAGAGGCTTATCTGCACTGAAAGGCCCCTGGCTGCTCTGGGGAGAGAGGACGTAATGAAGCGTGTTTTTTTTTTTTTTTTCGTCAATCTGTAGGGAGGAACCTGCTGCCGGGGATGGTGGTGGTGGGTGGCTAGGGGATTCAGGGGGTGGACGTGGCCAGTGGGACAGCTGCAGTACAGACCCCTTACCCCAACCACTCCCTCTCGAAAGAATTGTAATTTATCTAGTCTCACATGGGAGAACCCTATACATGGCATACAGTTCTTAGCCCAACACAGAATGGACGGGTGACATGAGGACATTATGGGGAGATGTGTCGTGGGACGTGACTGCCGTTCATGCCTAGCTGTCTGTGGGGATGAACAGCAGGCCGCTGATGTGGTTCGCTCTTTGTGCTCTGCTGTTTGAAAAGGGGAAAGTTTAAGTGCTGCTGGTATTCAGAGCTGAGGGCTGACGGTCAGGCTGCAAGGGTTAGCTAAGCCTGTGGCCCCCAGTACGTGTGTGTGTGTGTCTGTGTATGTGCTTATGCGTAAAACGAACCTCCTGCCCACACTCCACAATTATGAAATAATTACACATTTTCACATTTTGTATCATACTATTAAATTGAAAGAGCAGAATAACGGAAAGATAATATTTTAGTTTTGCTTACTGATGACTGTTCGCCTATTATTTGCATGTAAAGTTATTTGTTTAAAGTGTGTCTAGCCTAAGGCTTTTTCTACATGTTTGTTTTTTCACACACACACACCTGCATGGTCCAACAAATCAGCTTTGACCACTTTCCTGTCAGGAGTGGTGCCATACTTGACACAGATTCCGTAATGCAATCGTTTTCAGATTACTAAATTATCCTTATCCTCCTTTTTATTTGTTTTGTATTTTTACCTGCGTTTGTTGATGATGCTGAAGGGATGCTGAACAACTCAGGCTGTGTTTGTGTTTGCTCTTTACTCCCCCTATCAGACCATGAGCTTTGCATGCATTGTCTGTCTCTGACCTCTGACCTGGGCATCTTGTGGGGTTAGTGCAGCCTGTGCCTATTTTGTGTAATGTCGAGAGTTCGAGTGGGCTAAAGAGTCTTGCAGTAGACCTGAGCTGTCAGCTGGAGGGGGATGGCAGGGCGATGTTAAGTGGTGTGGCCAAGCTGTGATGGGTGACCCAGTGGTCCATTTAGAGCACCAACATCATGCCGAGAGATGGTACATCCCAATAAGCTGTGGGGACTCTAAGGTACGGGTTTTCGCTTGAATCTATAAGCGTCAAATTGTCTAGATATTACTTGTGGAGCTTGTTAAAAGTGTAAGCTCCTCATATCCTGTAGAGCTCTATCATATGCTCATAGCATCAAGAGCATCAGGGTAGCATCTATCCAGAGACAGAAGCACTTAAAAATGTAGGTTTGGGTTTAAAGCATGGCCTCATCTCAAGAGCGCGTTCCCTGTCTGTTGGCTAACAAAGTAACAGTATTCAAATAATGCCCTTTATCTCACAAAATGTTTTTGTTCACTTCAAGAGGATGAAAATAAGATTCCTGAGATGCTGAATGTTAAATAGAAAATGATTCATGGGAATGATCGCTACATATAAATGATTCACATAACACAATGTGTCCATGCACCCAAGAGTGATAGGTGCCACATTGTGAAGGAGATGGAGAGTGGATTTGAAGGTTCTTTTTCAGTAAACATTTAAAAGAGTGGAGAAGTGAACAAAAGCGTTAAGAAGGAGCTGTTTTGTTGCCCCTTTTTTAACCTAAATAGGCGGTCTGTCCGACCGAGGCCTTGGCTTCAAAGTATTATCCCACACATGCAATTACCATTTCTATCAACTGGGAGAAAGATTATGCTTTTTGGGTGTTCTTCTGCGTTTCTTCCAGTGGATTCACTTGGTGAATGTGACACGTTTTGTGTCTCCCACCCCCTATTGAATTTAAAAGTTCCCTATTCTCTGAGTGAGCTGAGGAGAGTCCTACACGGGGGCTGAATAGACACTAAATCTTTCAAGGTTAGGACTTAACCTTCTCTCACTCTAATTCATCTTCAAACTTTAGTCTGAAACCAATCAATATCAGATGATTGGTAAACAATGTGCAGTGTCTGATAGGCAGGTACCAAGGGCTCTCAATGGGATTGCAAATGCTTTGTGCGTTCCGAGTCGCTTTTGCTCTAAAGCACTGTCACAAAAAGTGAAATTACCATTCGCTTGGAATGATGCCATTCATCTTTGTCAGAGCGCCAAGCTCTGCACACAAGCCGCTCTGCTCAAATTAATTCCTTGTTTTGCATCAGCTGAATTTACCCAAATCCAGGAGGATGGCTCAGGCTACACCTTCGTTGTTGTTTTCTTTTTTTCTTCTTATGTGCCAATTCCAAATTATTTGACTAAGCCGAAGGCTTTGTGGCTTTATTTAGTGCCAAATCCGCAAAGAGAAGAAATAGATATGAAAATAAGTTGGAAAATTGGATAAATTTCTGCGGAATTTAAGATGCTGTGCTTGTTCCAGCCACAAGACTAAGAGTATTAAACATATACCCTCCTGAGAGTTCAGTGCAAGGCGGGTGTGGATTTGTCATTTCATGCTGTAAAAGGTCCTACACAAAGGCAATATCTTCCCAAAGGTTCTTACCAAAGTAATGGGAGAGCATCGAAGGATAAAGAAATTCCTGTGTTAGCCAGTGCAATGGGTTTTACCGTATGCAAGGATGGTTAAGGTATAATTTTGAGAGAAAAACATGTAACAGTGATACATTATACTCTTATGGCATGCCTTTCACTGAACTGTGAATAAGCAGATGGAGGGATCTTTTCTAAATTACATTTACCAATATATTTACTAATCTGAGATAATTCTGTTCACCCAAGAAAAAATCTTTTAACTTTTCACGAGAAAGAGAATCAACTTAAACCTCTCCACTACGGGGCTTTTCTAAAAGGTCTTTAGTTTCTCTTGCTCTCCAACTCAAATCAACACATCATGGCCAGTAACCCAGCCCTGGATCTGTACGCCAGCTGGCATTTAAGTGGTCACATCTTTTCTTTTTCTCTCTCTCTCCGGCTCATGTAGATGTTATCCCGGTGTTGTTTCATGGTGCTGATCCCACAGTGACGGCAGTGATGAGAATTTAAATAGTGGGTTGTATCGCTGTCCTCTCCCTGTCGAATTTAAAAGCTAAAAATGGTTCAGAGGCTAATTTATGGTTGTGGGGACTGTGGCCACTGATTTGTGATTCCCCATGTTTGTGTTTATGGAACATGGGCTTGTTTTCTTCATCTTATCTGCCGGCAGATGAACAACATGGTTTGACAGGGTTTATTTAGATGTTTGCTTTTTCCAGCGCAAAGTATGATGGGGTGCAATTGCCAGGAATGTGAAGTGAAACCCTGGGGTCAAAGGCCTTTTCCTGTTGCACTGTTTAACATGAGTGGACTAGTTCTTAGTTCCATGTACGTACGAGGATAAGGCATTTCTAAGTGAGGAAAAGTGTAATGTGTGGACATGCTTTATGCATAAGTATGAAGCCGAAGGGAAGAGGAGAGGAGAGGTAAGTGGGTCAAGCCTGAGAGACAGGTCTTCACCTCAGACAGCTGCACCTCTCCACAGGTCCCTCATCAAGGACTCGCATTGTCCCAGAGTTACACCATTGTTCACTGGAGGACCCTCCAGATTTGTCCTGAATACCTACATGCAAACTCTTGAGTGGCTTCAGCTCGGCTCTCCTCGAGAAACAGATAAAACAGAGGATTCCGAAGTGCCGGCCTCTCGGCATTCCCCTGTCATTTAGAGATAAAAAGGGAAACTTCGGCCTGATTCACCCGTCCACTCTTCATCCCTCTCCAAAGTCCCCTGAAAACAGGAGATGAGGAGGAGGACTAGCGAGCGGTTGTGGAGGGGTGGTCTCAGGGTCACAGAGTGATTAGTGTGGAGCAGGGTGGCGCTCCTTTTGCCCCTTTGGTCGTCCCCCCTCTGTGGTCACTGAGAAATGACTTCCACTGCGCTAACTGTGGAGTGTGGGTGGAGAGGGAAGTGGAGGAATTATTCCCTTCTGTCTGTCTGGACTATATTTAACCTGTCTGACAAGATGGATGTTTTTTCAAGGGATTTCTCCCCTCTGCACAAATGAAGGCATTATACTCTCTTCTCTGGTTCCTCTCTCTTGCTTCTCATTAGAAGCCGAGGGTTTATGATGAAACTTCAGGAGAACATTCAAAATCCGCTTGAAACACAATCCGAGCCCAAAGGCAGACATGCTGGGCCACTGCGGGCTCTGTTATGAATGTGTACATCGATACTGTGAATTGTGCTGCGCATTTTATGCGAGACAGGTGTAGATTTGCACTCTCACCCACGGAAGGTTTGGGCCACATTCATAGCACAGCAAACACTCTTTCAAAAGCACATACGCCATAATTTATACATAAACACGGACACAGACCCCCACTGTAGCTCTGGTGTGTGTAGCTGGTGCAGGCCATACGCCGGGCTGGTGTGGAGGAGTTGCAAGTGATTAGGGAGAAATATGCCCGTCTCCCTGTAATGTCAGTAATAGGCAGCAGCACATCAAAGTCCAGGCCTGTCAGAATGATCCGGATCAAACCGGCCCCCATCTGGAAGCCATAACGGACTTTTCACTCATTTAAACACTCTTAAAACACACTGAACAGACATGGAGCTCCCGTCTCTGCTCACCACTCACTACCACTCATATCAGCGCCTTGTTCCCTCAGCATCTGTATGTGTTATTACTCTCTTACTACCTTAATATTGTCTAGCCTTATGTGTATTTTCACACAGAATGGTAAGCCCACATGTTTCGCATTTGTGTTCAAGGCTACTAATTCTCAATGATTAATGTTTTCAGTCATACTCTCAGCCTTATTTTCATAGGGCTTAGAGCAGATAACACCTACACTGTGCCTATGATCCTGTTTTGACAGCTCAAGTGATATCTTTACACTGCCCAATGAGCGGGGAGATATATTTAATGCAACATAAACATCCGCGGATGATGAAATCAAAGATAATATTGTTCTTTCTTCAAGGGATAACAAATGTTATCAGATGTATGACTGTTTTTCTACTAAGGTTTTGACTCACAGATAAGTATCTTGTCTGTGTTATGATGGCACATTGCATTCTGAGACTGTGACAGAGTGTGCCACTCTTGCCTGCTTGCACTCACCGTGTGGACTGGACTCCTGGACACATATTATCTCTCCAAACACAAGTCGGACACTGCTCTAAGTGTATTTTAATTGGCTCCGAGCCGCCTTCCTAAAGCAAACAGCTGGCGGTGTAGCTGGTGGTGCGGTGTGCTCGGTGACTGACGGGTGGCCCACAGTATGGTTTGGGTGGAGTGCCATTGCCTGTCTGTCCACTCCACTGACAATCCGTTCAGCACAGGAACCTATTGTGTGTGTGTGTGTGTGTTTGCGCGCGTGTGTGTATTTGTTTAATCTGATTTCATATGTGCGAACACGCTCACACCTCTCTGCCTATGTGCGTGAGACTTCCAATGCACGTGTGTCACTCTTGGGTCTCATTTAAGCATTGCACACTGGCTACTGTAAAAGATCTTAACACTTGGCAGATTGTATCTTGAGCTAAAGACCAAGTGATTTAATACCAACAATTAAAGTAGACATGTCAGCAGGCAGCCCAGATCCCTGCTGAGGCCGGACAGGGAGTGGGCCCTCTTGCCTATCTCCACCAGACAGGGAGACAAGGGGCCTCTGGCTCCACAAATCGCTGATGCTAACACTGCTTTTCATAGTCTTGCTTTTAGAAAAAATCTCTTTTCCTTTTCCTCTTTTTACATAGTAGAATGCATCTTCTATGGATCACAAATGCCAGCTCTTTCTCACAAAAGATGCCATATTTCCTCGTTCCTCTTAAACATAGATTTTATTTGCGCTCGCTGGCCAGAGTTGTTAAAAAGCCAGATATCAGCTCCAGTGTTTATAACAAGTCCTGGTTTCAATTCACGAGCTAAGGGATACCTGACAGTGTAGCAAAGGGCTTTTGAGAAAAAGGAGAGGGATAGCAAACTGTAGAAAAGGTTTGAGTCTGAGCTCAGCATATGGAGAAAAGCCCTAAAAACCATTCATTTTACAAGAATCAAGGATCCCGCTCTAAACATGGCCAACTCCTCTCTCATAAAATCTATATACCATCTATTATAAAACACCAAGACCCCTATGAATTGCTTTGCCCAGACCCAGCATTGGGGCCTTCTGCCTCCAAAATCCCTCTGGAAGTGTTTGAGAAACAAAGTGAGGCTTCACTTCAACCTCATTAACTAGTTAAAATAAACAAAACAATGTGTTTTTAATGGATGGTGAGTCTCGTCTCCCCTCCTCTACCCCTCCCAGATCTGGTCCAAAGCAACTGGCTAGTGGTGGGTTTCCCATGGCTGCAGCTTGCGGTGTCACGATGATGGATGGGCAAGGTTGGCGGGTGCTGCCTTTTGCCCTTCTCCTTTGGGATGTCCTGCAGACTGACAGGCACATTGTGGCGCTCAACCCATGCTTATGCACCACTACACCCGCTGGCACAGCCACAGAGTGCCTGAGAATGCCCACTTTTCCACTTTCAAAGTCAGCATGCTCACCCCATCCAAGATACAGAGACGGAGCAGAGCAGTATTAGAAAATGGGAGCACGTTCACGACCAGATACAAAGTCAGCATGGCCTTTATTTGTTCTGAGTGTTGTTTTTATTCCTCATCTAAATTAGGTGATAATGCATTTTGAAATGTTTTTTAACTGTTAAGCACTGCAGATGTCATTGGTGTAGTAGTAGGTTAGCGTGCGGAAGAACCACCTGAATGCGAGGACCCCTGCCAGACCTCAGCAGGGAAGACATCAGCTTCCCGATGAATAAACATCAACAGAAGCGCAGCCGCTACAAGGCTCATTCCTAAATCCTTAAGGGGGCCACACTTGTGCATATGCCCCTTCTATCTTTCCCTCTGTGTGTCTGACTCATTCAAACACACTTCAGCACCTCTGGAACCAAATTCTCTTTGCGAGTGTAAAACAATCCAGTAACAGCCAGCACCTCTCAGAATAAAACAATAGCTCAGCTCATGGCGATGTTGTAAAACAGCTCAGCCTATTACGTGAACGCATGTGTAACTAAATTGTAAATCTGCCCTTTGGGTAATGGCACATTTTTCCTCCATTTGGTGATTTTGGGATTATAATAATAGTAATGTTTTTGTGTAAGTGAATACATTCTTTTCAGGCTCGTTCTTAGGTCGTGTTTTGTACTTCCATTTCGAGGATGGTGGAGGAGAGTGGTGGAGGGTGCACTACAATCTTTTCAAATATTAGTATTTTTCCTACGGGTAGGCACTTTGGAAGCCTTGTAAGGTCAAAGATCATTTGAATATAAGGCGACGTGGAAAGACAGAGTGTGAAGATGTGAGTGACCATGACCCTTTGTGAGACCGTTGAACGTGATTGTAAACAGGATGTCATTAATACTGGGAACTGGCTAGGTTCACAATGACTTTTGTCTCCCCTGGTGTGTGTATGTGTCCACAGAGAGGGTGTGTTGAGAGTGGGATCCAAAGGGAGAAAACGAATAGGAAGGAGTAGGGAGTGAGGTTGATAAACATTTCAAATAAAACACTTTTCATACTTCCACTGATAAGTCATCACTCCTGAACTGCGCTGATACTTTTTTGACCGGACAACATCCAGGTTGACTTTGTCCCGTCAGATAAGCGCCGGCCGATGTGATGAAATGTATGGCTTGGTGTGGCTACTGTACCGGTGCTGCAGTGGATTGTGTGAAGCCGTACTAAGTGCACTCAACTGTCAGCTCTTATTGTGGTGTCAGTCCTTCCTTCTAATTAGTGTCCTCAGCGGGCAGGAAGTGGGCCTGGGCTGGACTAATCTGTCAGTGAGGTCAGACCATCCTCGCCCCAGCGACTGTTTCCTTAGATAAACTCACAGCCCTTTATCTAAAAGTGTTGCAACACTCAGGGGGTCTGGGAAGCCCCTAGTGATTTTGTTATTACTCCTTAGATGTACATTTTAAATTGTCTAATCTTAAACTGGACGGAATGTGGGCCCTTATTTTTTTTTTCTTCTTGGAAGAAGTTAGGTTATCTCTTTCAGACGTGCGGAGACCTCTTGAGGCAGTCCTTCGCATCGCAGCGCTGATCTGCTTGGTGACAGGTGTTGATTGAGCATGAGAGGGAGGAAGCTCAGTGAAGGACACTTCCTGGCAGACAGTTTTATCAGCGAGAGAGCAAAGAGGTCGGAAAAAGGGTAGATGAGGTTATCGTTCTTGTATACTCATGTACTATTATATATGTGACTGGTGCTCCAGGAGCCTTTAGAGGCCTGGAAGCAGCCCAGAGTTGCTGACCAAGGTAACTGTCTCCTTCAAATAAACATTGTGTGAGTTATCGCCGCATGTTGGGACTATGAGGAGAAGTTGGTCTTTATTTTTTGGCCGCGGTACGCTACTTTGGTTCAAAAGGTCACGAAATAGGTGGAACTTGTGTCCAAGAGACCTGAGGTTGTTTGTGTATTGTCTCAGGGCACTGACACATCCTGGACAGATAGCACATGCTCGTACAGATTGCCAGGCTGTCTTTCAGTGACTAATGTGCGAAACAAACGGATGATGTGAAAAGCAAAAATTATACTTTAAAGGCTTTTTTTTTTTTGCTATTCTTCTAGCTAGTCACAAAAATGATTCAAACATGCTCAAGCAGGAACAGAGAAATTGAGATAAACTTAAAGGGAGACCGATTGAGGGCCTTCCTTTCTCTGCTTCCTCCTTTACACTCTTTTTCTATCCATCCCTCTCTCCTTCCTTTCTAACTTCTCTCACCACCAGCAGGGTTCAATTCCTCCACTTGAGCGCTCAGGGCCAGCAGTAGACTGATTAGACCCACACCCCCAGCCGTGCTCCTCTGAGGACTGTGCAGCAGGACGACTTCAAATGCACCTCGCTCCTGCCACCCCAAATAAAACCTGACTGGTCCTAATGGACATGTTTTAATCTCCCTAGGTTATTTGAAGATTTCACCAGCCCGCTGCTGGCCACAGCAGAAACAAATTCCTCTTGCTTTGTTGATTAAACTGCCGCCTTTCCACCGTTGCTTATCGTCCAACAACGAGCCGCTCTTTTTAATTAAAACCGAGACTCCACAAGTGCGCAATTAACAGCTGGTAATTATAGAGCTCTTCAGAAGTGCAACACTCCACCTTCATTTCAATTATATAATGGACAAGTGGCTTTTTGATCTCCAAATTAGTGAACTCTTGTAATATTTGTTTTGTGGCAGATTTGGAGGGTTAATCGTGGCCCATTGTGGCCTGCCTCTTCCATGATTGATGTAAGAGCAGAAAAAAGGATATTAAAACCGAAACAGTCCATCAGGAAATGCAAATTGCACCTTCATGTTAATGAGCAGGCAATGGACCGGGCTGGCCAGCCATGGCGTTTCATGTGGGAAAAGCGGGCGCCCACTCTGCCGCAAACTGATTAGTACATTTGAATTTGAAAGTTTAATTAAGTGCTTCTAATAGAGATTGTTTTGGAGAGTGACACATAACATATAACTGTTTGATACTTAATTTGGCGGCCTTTTGATTGCAAAGCAAGCAGACGTAAATATGCTGTGCAAGTGTGAGCGCTATCCCAAAGGAGGCAGAAGGCATGAACTTCATTTAAAACCCTTAACTGATAACTGATGAAAATGCACTTAATGACCAATGCACTCTTTGAGAGCATGAAGCGGAACACTTGTTCAGTTTTAATTACAATTGATCTCCATCTTTGTACATGGTTGTGGCATTGTTAGTTTAGAGTTTGCATTCTTTCACTCAGTCCATCAATAAAGGAAAAAGTACACCCTGATTGATTTTTTTAGCTGCACAAGTCTATGCAGCAGAGTCAAATGAGGTGATTATTAATTTTCAGCAGCACTTAATGTCGTTGGGGGATACTTTCAATTCTCATCTTTTTTAGGGGATTGTCAAGTAAAGAAAATATGTTTACTCTATTTTGTTGCGATTTGTAATGACATACCAAGTCAATGCAGAAAGGTTTCTTTGTTTGCGTGCACATAGACTCTTAAATAAAGCCTGTTTAAAATGTTTGTTACGATTAATTAGCCATATTTAAAAGATAACAGGCTTTGATTGATTAAATTTGTTCATTTGGAGGACCCGCCAAACATGAAACACGTCACTTTAGAGTTCTAACACCTGTATGTAGGTGGAATTACGGTAAACTATTCCAGTGATTTTCACTTGCTTGTTCGAATTATGCCAAATCAAATGCATTAGTGTTACACATCACTATTTTAGTTCAGGCATAACATGCACATTTTCAGGCAATCTGTCATTAATTCCACAGTCATGCCACTCCAAATATGCTCAAAACAGGAAAACCAAAGAGGGAAATGCACCATGAAGTCCACAGCCTCAAGTCACATGAGCACTTTGGAATTTTGCATTGGTGAATATTGGCAGCTCATTCTGAAATAAACACCAAGTATTTAAATTCAAACCAGGTCATTATGGATGATTCTTAAACAAAATGTCAGTCATTAAGAAAGGCCATGTGGCTCTGCTTAGAATCACTGTTTGTTTGAATTAGGAAGAAAAAACAGGGGATTTCTGTGATCCTTCTCATCTGTCTGAATGACACGCCGAGCACTCGTTACCGGCCCGCTTTTCCCATCTCCCACCAACCCCTCAGGCCCCTCCCTCAGCAAAGAGATGTATTGTGGGCAATGTGCTCTGGATCCTGGATATGTCATGTTCCTCTACTCCCCTCATTTTCCTCTTACATTCCTACCTTAATCTCATTGTCATCTGGCAGCTGTCGCTCTACATTTGTGTTCAGTCCTCGTGTTGCTCAGACTCACTAAACACGCACTCTTTCCCTGACCAGCATAACAATTGTCCTTTTTGTAAATATGAATGTGAACAAATGTGTTTTTATCAGAATGCAACTTGGATATTTTCTTGTTTTTTTTATTGTGTGGCAATTTTAACATGTACATTTAACTGTCAACATTAGAAAAATGACTTCTTAACTCTGATACTTAAGATTTAAATATCTTGGTACAGTTTTTAAGAGTTTTTTAGAGTAGTCAAACTGATTGCCCAGCAGTCTTCACAATGCCTCATGCTGTTTATATCCAAATTCCCATGTGGAGCCGTGTAGTGTGTTACACAGGAAGACAACAATCCCCATACAAGACCACAATCCTACTGTATTGTCCAGTTAAATCGCCTCTTAAATCGAGGGAAATTGACATCCATAACAAATAACATAAACAGTTTCAGTGCTCCAAGGGGGATTGTGTTGCTCAGGGTGCCGGGCTGAATGTTAACCCTCCAACAATCATTAAACAAACATCCTCTCCAGGACCTTTCCATGCTCGGGTCTATTCCACATGTCACACCGTGGTTTGGAAAGCCTCTGTGGCCACCAACATTATTGTATGTAACAGGTTGTGTAACAAAGTTAAGGTGGAATTGGCCTGCTGCTGTGGCAGTGCTTGAGGCAAGCAGAACCAGAAAAGGAGAAAAACACCCCACAGACAAAGTCTATTCATTTCCTAAAATATAAAATGGAAGATGTCAGGTTGGTAGTAGGTGGTCAGCTTGTCACTTAAAAAAAGCCCTGCTTTCGAATAGTTTTTCCTTCTATACCAAGCGCAGACCTACATTTGATTGAATTTAGCTTTTTAAATAAGTAACAGACCTGTTTGACTGAATCTGATGCAGATTCAGTCAAACAGGTCACACCACACACTCATTTATGTTTATATAAATACATATATATATATATTCTGAGTCTGTATTTCAGAGTCGGTATTTTCGGGCATTTGCGTGCCTGCAAATTCATCCAGAAGTGGTTCTCTGCATTTAAGTGGCCTATTGTGCATGTTAAACAATGCCCACATTGATAACATATGACCTGCCACTGTGGTGCTGCAGTAACAAAATTTAGGGTACTTTTCTAACTGTTTCTAGAAACTGCCAATTGAGAGAAAGTTGAATGATTAATATTTGCTTTTCACATTTTAGTGTCAAGAAAGGAGCTTGTTTAAAACTTGGCATTTCAATTTTCATATCCATGCTGGTCTGCTCTGTGTTTTCAGGGTGTCCGTGTTTGTGCTTTTCTTCCTTTGTGTGTCCCTGTGTCCAAATGATGAGCCTAAGTTTGTCAGATGCCTCAGCCCTGGGTTGAGGGCCATTTGTCATTCTTGAGATTCATTACAGATGTCCGTAACCTCCCCCGAGCAGATCCCAGTGATCACCACTGACCCCCTGTGACAGGCACAGCACCTTCATTATGTCACCACAGCCACCCTGTCAGTACAGCAACTCTCTAACTGTCTGGTGACACCCCTGAGTAGGACTTCAATCTCTCATCCGGAGACCTGCCTGTCCCTGAGCTTCTCTCTGTGGGTGTGTGCGAATGCATGTATGATTGTGTGGGTCTCTGCTTCAATGGTTTTCTCTATCTACTGTTTGTTTTCCATCTTATATTAAATTTTTTAGTATTAAGTTGAAGTGTGAGAGCATATTGATGATGACGGCTGGTCTAGTTTTGTTTTCTTTCACAAATAAATCGTCCGAAACGCTCATTTATTCACACTTAAAAGGTAAAATAAACACATTTTCTATTCCAGGTTATGCATAATGTATTTCCCTCTTTTAAAAGATTCCAGGCTACGAGCATAATGATATTTTTGTTTCCAGGCACGCCAGATAGATATTTTTGAAAGCCATTCCTAAACTCATTTCGTCCGCCCCAGTTGGATCATTCCAGATAACGCACCGGACACTATCATACTAATACCTCTCCGCCTAATTTCTAATCAGCAATTATTCAATTATGTCCCATCAGTTGGAGGGTGTTGCCAATGTCGCCGCCCTGGGCGTTTAGCCCCTGCTCTCTGTTAGGGGGAGGCCCCTGGGACCCCGCACAATGCCTGTGATTAGTGTTGCGTCTGCGGAGAGGTGACAGAATCCCTCTTCAAATATTTTGTCTTCATTTTACGGCTCTGAGATGCAATTATGGAGCAGCAGTTCATTACGGCAGCGCGCCATGCTTCATGTTTTATGCATGCTGCTTCATTTAGGGCCCTTATTAACGAGCCAGGTCGGACCGAGCTGCTTGACACCGCACTGCGGGCTGCGCAATGGCCATTGCCGCCTTGTTTGTTTGTTTGTGTGTGTGTACGTGCATGTGTGCTGGCACTGTTGGTAAGCGGGAGGGAGGAAATGGGCAGAGTGAGGCAGAATAAAGGCTCGATGGAAAATAGTAGAACAGTTATTGAGAGAAAACTGATTGAAACAGTATGTGTGTGGTCAGTGCAGTGGTCACTTCATCGCTATGCCCTCTTTATCCCAACAGCCAAACTTCTTCTCGAGGCTCTAAATTGTTGGTACAGATTGGCTTGGCATTAAGGCGGTATATTGAAGGGGTGGGGGCAGCAGGGGTGACTAACTACACCTCCCTCAGCAGAAGAAACTCCATCTGCATCTAACATTGAGACAGATGAGGCCAATTTGGCTCCTTAGATTTCTGGGCTGTGATGGATGTGGGGTAGCTGAGAACACTGAGAGGTTTGTAGAAAGGTGTGAAGCAAGGGGGGTAGAGAAAGAGGAGAGAGACAGGTGAGAAACGGGAGAAAGAGGGAGAGATTCAGAGTGAACGAGAAGGAGAGAATGGCAAAGGAAATAAAGGTGAAGGAGACTCACCTCTTAGCAGGAGTGATTTTATTGCTTGAACTGATTTATTTATTGGCATCTCTATATAACCCTTTGAAGCATGTGCAAAAAGTTGCGAAGGACAAAAACAGTGTCAAACGGTTGAAAAGTTCAGTTGAAAACAGTAATATTGCTGTGGATGTTGTGTCTTGCGAGAGCCAACAGGTTATGCTACACAGCTGGCAAAAAAACTGTGGCATTGCCTTCTGCAGGTTGTGATTTGTACAATCAGAAAAGATGAAAAATGTTCCAACAGGCCTGGATGACCATGAACCCAACAGAATTTGTTGGGGACAGGGTTATTGAGTCCCTGATTTACACAAAGATTGTATCCAATGTATCTTGATAAAATGGACCTGAATAAAAAACTCACCCTAAAATGTGGAATAACCACATCCGGACACTGCTGAGCTGAACAGTTCTAAAATTGTAGTACTCGCCACAAACTCCCTTCCTCTGTCTCACTGTAAATTTTGCATAATTTTTAACTGGTGACCATATTAAGGGTACGGTTACGAAACAAATATTGTAGGATAATTAAAGGAAAAACATGCTAAAGATGCAGCGAAGGAGGAAAGAAGGTGAAGTGGAGACACAGGAGTTTAAATTCCACTGAACAGTTTCAGAACCACTAATTTTTTAACTGTGCAATCTAACCCTAACCCTAATCCTGACCTAACCCTAACCCTAATCCTAACCCTAACCCAAAAACAGCAAATTCATGGTCTGATTTGACATCAATACATATATAGTTAGGGTTAAGAATAAATAACACAAGGCATGAGTGGCTACAGGGTTCTGTTATATTGTTTTGATTCAGCAAGGGAGGACAAAAGAAAATGCTACCATGCCAGTTAATTTAGACAGTGTTTTGGAAGTAGCTGTGCTGCCACTTTTCTTCTGAGACTGAGTTGGCCTCAACACTTGATAACAATTAATCCTACAATAGCTTGCTGTAAGGCTTATAAAATAACACATTTACATGACATATGCAAACGTAAGGCACTTGTGAATTGTATTTACACACAAATTTGCTCAGCCCTAACTGGCTGATGGCCCTCTTACTGCAGACCACAGCTCCCATCTGCACTGCAGATCAGCTCACTTTGATAAGAACTACCATCCTCAGGCCTACATAAATATTTTATCAAGTATAATGGAAATTGTCAAATCAATCTAATTGCGTAATGCATTACGAAGACATCAAACTCAAACAAAGCACATATGCTATCATTTCTTTTAACGACTGAGCCAGGCGGTGCTGGGTTGAGCTGGCGGTTTGGTACCCAGGGGGCCCTCCGTGGGGCTGGAGTGGCTGGCAACAGCCACTCTGGATATACATCTCTCTCTGCTCTGCCCAGACCTGCCTCACTCACATTTCATCAAAGGAATCAATTTCTCAAATGTGCACAACTGTGAGCCATAATTATATTAGGGCCCAATGGCAGTTAGCCATGACATGAGAGGGTGAAGGAAACGGGATGGAGCGGGACTGCTCAATGCATGTTTGCACTGGCATTTATATTTTTATACAGATTTTATGACATACATTATCCTTAAGATCTTTTCTTTTTTTATGCATTTCAAATATATTTTCCAGATTGCTTTGTCACATTCATGTGGGGCTATAACGTTTTTCCTTTTTGTCTAAAATATGAGATTTTGGGTGTCGCTGTCTGAAATGAAACGCAGAGAAGGATAGAGGAATGGAAAGAAAGATGAATGCACTGGCACAGGTAACCAGAGCAAGCGACTAAGTTTTGACTCATAAATCAGAGAAAAAGATAGAAGACAATGAGATTAATGCAGTGTATCAACATTTATCATTAAAAGGCTTTTATTTGTTTCCATGTCACATTATTGTCCGCAAGCACAAGCTTGCATAAGACAATTAAACTTTGTCTTCTTGAAGCACAGTTATGCAAAATGTGCAGAAGAACAGCATTGTGACATGAGAGAATTACTCCTTTTTCAATTTCATCAACAAGTGGCAGTTACCCTAAGTCCCTAAGTTTTTTTCACTGTCCCTCCTCATTTTCTCCCTCGCTTTCCTCATCTTTACCATGTTTGGGTCAGTTTGTGATCCACACGGCCGTCCTTCTGCACCCAGGCTGATGAATGGCCTGTGGAAACAATGTGAGTGCTGGGTTGTTATTCTATTTGCTTTTCCTGTGACAGGCCTGAGTTAAGGTCCGACTGGGATCCTATCTCATTAGGCCAAATGCCGGGCTAAAACAATCATAAAAAATCATTTGGCAACTGGCGTCCCCCTTAAGAACACCTGTCAACATTTAGGCGGAAGAGTCAAATTAGAGTCAGAACCGAGATGGAACAAGGAAGCAGGGTTTGGAAGAGCAATGCCAATACGCTCTATGTTGTTCGAGACTTAATGTTATGAAGTGGTTTAGTGTACGCTGAGACTTCCTTGTTGATGATATTGACTGTGTTTTTTTTTTTATTGTGTGTGTGTGTGCGTCTCACATCCATCTCTGTGCAAGGCTTCATTCATTAGCATTTCATCAAGCATAAATGTGTTTGTTAATCCTACATATTGATTTTCTCACTTCAGTGATTTATCATTTGATACAAATGCATCAAGAAAAGGAGATTGAATTTACAGCTGTTTGCTGCTGTGTTTCCGTGTGCATGTGTGCATCACTCACCAGCCCACAACGTAGCATTGAGCACATGAGCCTCGACTCTCTCAAACGCTTTATTTTTCTCCTTTTATGCAAACAAATATTCACTCTCTTTTTTTCCATTACTCCTCTTTGCCTCTTTTGTGCGTCCCCTCCTCACCCGGTCTAAACATACATCTTTATCAAGCGGTTGTTGTCAGACAACATTAGATAATTAATAGGCCATTTGTCAGGCCTGTGAGAAACATGTTAAAATCCCCGAGCAGCTCCCCTGATAAATCCTGACTCGCACACTGGCTCCTTTGTTGTGTCAGCCTGCCATCGGAGCTGCAGATTTACCATTAAAGAACGCTCATTATTAATCACAACTAATGCTAATTAATTAGGTGTCTGAGTGTGAGTGTGCACAGAGAGACCAGCTCGAAGTTTAAGTTTGTTGCATGATGTTAATTGGTTACACTGTGCAGGGACCTTAATGGAGTGTTTTCCATTTAGAAAGGGGAGCAGTTGACTAACAGGAGGGTGAAAAAAAACAGACAATGCTCTCATTAATTAAAACTGTGTTAAGAGCTTTGCTCTTTAACACGTCCGTGTGTTCCTTTGTGTGTTGCTTTGCCCAATATGGTTTCTGATTTTATGAGGATATCTATATGAATGTACACATAGAACATCTGTTTTATTACCTGCTCTTATCCGACCAAGTGTGAGATTATCTGGGGTTTTACAACAAATAAAAACAGAATTTGGCTTGATTTTATATTTACATACATGTTTTGGTGCTTTTTGAAGGTTTATTGAAAGTATTTTGACTGTTTCTATCTGCAAAAAAAAAAGAACTTGAAAATTCACTTGTTCGGTCTTTCTCTATTGACAAAACAACTCATTTCACGAACTGTGGTGAATTGCCTAAATTGTTTGTTCATAGCCGCATGTAGATTTGAATGTTTGCAGTTTGTATCATTCACTTCCACAGTCATCCCAACAGACCCTTGCATTAAAAGACTTCCCAAAAGCAGTGTTAAGGCCCCCATTAAGCACAAAGACAGAGTTAATTAGGAAGCTTATTCCCTCTCTTGAGGCCTTGAGGCTCCTATACACCCTGCTGGGGGAATTTAGGCGAACAGTGATGGACTGTAATTAACAGCACTTACCAAATCAACAGCAGTCGTTTTCTAATAGGCAGTGGCTGAGAGAGCATTTCACATTAACCAAATGAAATGTAATCATTTTGTTTGGTATTCAGTCTCTCAGGGTGTTTTATGTTTTAGGGATAAGCCTGAGGACATGATAACAGCAACAATGGTGTGCTCACACATGTCCCCAGCTCTTGTAATGTCACTGGATATCTCCTGCCCAGTCTGCTCCAAGAGTGGAAAAGCAGCAGCACCTCTGCATGATCTTTCCAGCTTATGAAAAGTAAAGGGAAACAGAAAAATTTGGTTCAGAATTGGATAATGACAATTGGTGGGATTTAAGTGTGATTATCTTTGACCTGCTGCACAAGGGTGAGCCCTCTGTCATATTTGTCTGTTATCATAGGCAACAAATGATGTCCCCAGATAATAAGGACTTGTCCTCATAAGGTGAGGAGCCCATTTCCACGTTTCATGATCTGACCCCATAAGCCAAGTATTAAACGGCTCTATCTGGTTAAATGAGGTGTTAGAAAGGTTCCCATTTCACACCCTGGTATGTTTAGCACTATCAGTGGAAAATTGAGGAAAAGACTGGGTTTGTAGCCGGGTTTACTGAATCAGTTGTATAAAAAATGGTATACAATGGTATTTCAATTATTCCATAATATTTTTAAGTGTCTCTCCTTCAGTGCACCACTTACACATAAAAACATTTTTCTTTAATTTGCAAGACACTTTCTGCAACACTTAATACTTCATCAAACCTTGAAGAGTATTCATTTAGTCAAATTAAAGGCAAGTCATAAATAAGACATATGATTAAATGAATCAATAGTGCAGGAGACAAACATTATTGGAAAGCCAGTAATGAGCAAAAAAAGACAGCAGAACAGAAAAAAAAAATGATGGAGTCAAGGCTGAGTGTGTCCACAGGTAGGTTATTCTCTCTGTAAACATATGTATCCATTTGTCCCATGGGTGCGTCCCCTTGGCGTCCCGTCAGCAGTGGCTGGGTCACACCTCCATTAGGGGCTTTGTCACAGTGATTAATAGCTCTTTCTATCATCTTTAATTCACTCCCTGATGATGGCGGCCCAGCTCGCTGCTCGGGGTAATCATGTGATGTATGAGTCCGCCCAACACCTTGTGGCAGAGGTGAAAATCATTCCACCCATGCAGATAGCAGGCCCGAGAACAAATGTTTTCCCTCTTAATAAAAATTAATGAATTTGGCGTCAAGCACAAGCATTTAGATACATGATGTATAAGCAAGTGAATGTATATCTGTGTTTATGTCAGTGTCACGATTCATCGTCATGTGGTAATAGCTGATTTTGATGGAGAGATCCAATGTTTTTGCTTTGTTTTCCTCTCAACCTTTTTTCTGTCTTATGGTTAGATTTTTTTAAAACTTTTTTTCCCGTTTTTTTTGTTCTTTTCTGCACTTGCTTTCAAATGCTGTCATGAGATACCATCTCTGCTTTTAGCGCCGCTGACATTGTGATGCTGCTCCCAGCTGGAGTTCCCCTTCTGTGCGCAAAATTCCTTCTTTGATGAGGGGCGTCAGCTTACACTGATGAAGTAATGTCCACCACTGAACAAATAAACAGCACTTCTGCCTCTCTGCCTTTGCTTCACAAAGGTTGAGGCACAGAAATGCACGCACACAGATGCACACAGAGCAGTCTAATCAAATACTCTGTCCCTGATGTCCAAGCAAAATCAGGGTCTTCGACTTATCAATCATCTATATACATGAAACCACAATCTTAAAACTTTGAGCTCTGTATATTTGTTTTTGGTTAATGTTTACCTTTCAGAAATATATATGTTTATGAGCTGAAATGCTCTCATTGAATCCAGTGGACCGAGAAAAATATCTGGCCTAACTCAAATATAAACTTGGAGACCAGCATGAGAGGGGAAATGTCAGAGGAGAAACGGCAACGGAGGGATACAGTTACCTTTAAAAGCCCTTGTCCCTCTACCATATGGCAAACTTCACATCTAGGTCTGTAACCACGTTACAGAGTCTGTGTGCTGAAAATCATTAGACCGACTCCCAGGGCTACATTGAGTTTCATGCCCGGCGCAGCTCAGTTGAGTCTTTTAAAGACTCTCCCCTTAAACATGCTGCGCCCACACATAGCGTATGTCAAACACAATAGTTGCAGATACACTGTGATCAGGTATCCGTGTGGGCAATGACTTAAAGAAATTCTTACGCTGAGGATATACCGAAGTTTCCACAAATGCACACTTTCCACGTTCCACAGAAAACACTGGGTTCCATATGTAACTCACATCCGATTCAGCTCAACGTGCATAGATTGAATTCCCAACGGAGAACACATTTTGACAGAATGCATGAATCTTAAAAGACAGCTTCTATACTATTGATACATTGCATTTTTTCTCACTGTGCGGTTTGAAATTAACCTGAAGTAGTCGGCTACTCCAAACCGAAGGCCGGTTGTTGTGCATGTGTGCACAGTGCTGCTATCGTTTGTTTTTCGGCTGATTCGACATGTAGAATTTGCATTTGTTCTGTAGAAGCTGTTTCAAATTGTTCTGAATCCCGACTTTGATGGTCAAATGATTACTGTGGATCACATGTTTGATTCAAGAGAGACCAACTTTGTACGACATTGCCAAAAATGAGAAAACACACAGTGGTGTTTTCTCAACCTTTGTTCCTTTTTAAAAAATATCTAAACAAGCCTTCTGGTTTTTGTACATACGGTAAAGCCCCCTGTGTGGTGGTGAGCTCTTTTCTCTGGTGAATGCTGAGCTCGTATGTTCTTACCAGCAGGTGGGAAATACCTTTTAGGTGTGTGTTCGTGTGCTGTTCTGCTTGATAAGATACCGGTAATACAGGGACACAGGGACACAGCAGACTGTGTCAGACTGTGTCGAGCATCTCTCCTCACCAACTGAATGCTTCTCACTGAGCAAGTGGACGTGTGTTTATCTGTTTAGATGAAGAGTTCCACGGCTGACAGCACAGAGGTACAGTGTCACACAGGAAGCCCCTCAGGAATGTTCATCAGTGGCGAGATGGGTTGTTGAGCCTCATTAGCGGAGCCCCTTCTCCCCGAGGCCTGTCAACCCATGTTAGACACAACCCACCCGAAAGCAGCAGCTTTCTGTTGAACAATTTCCAGTTTTAGTGTCTGTCCATCTCACTCTGTGCCACCTGGTTTGCAGTCCCTCTTGCTCACTCTATTCTTCCTGACTTTGCTTTGTTGATTCATCAGAAAAAAAATCAGTCAATCTTTACAGATTGATTCAAGATCACGCTGCCCTTACATACAAGTGAATTCACTCTTTATTTTTTACTTACTTTTAACAAGAAACAACCAGTTTTTACTAAGACCTCTCTGCAGTGCAGCTCTGCTCCAAAGCAGACTGTGTCAACACTGTGATTAATTCAATCACTCCTCCACCATTGAGCTCCAGCAGGCACGTGCAGTACTATAAAGAAGCCCAGTGTGGGTTCAAGGGTCGTACCTCTTTGTCCTGTTTTACTCTATTCACAATTAACCCTCATGTGCTTCCCTCTGTTTTCAGTGTACAGCAGAGAAAGAGCTCAGGAAAAGGAAATATAAAACAGTCAGTGCTGTACAATGCTGAGCGGTCTTGTTTTCCCGCTGTGGGATCAACCACATGACAAACATACTCTGCTTTGACTGTGCTGTCCAAAAGCTTTTTAATGCCCAAATATATATCTGGATTGTACACACATTTACGTATGACAATATATTTCATGCGTGCAAGTTGTCGTTTACGACTTATTACGTGTTCATAGTTAAAGATAAAAACTGAAGGCTTTGTTAAGAGAACCTGCAGCTGGCATAATCAACCAGTACAAAATATCCAAGAGCATTATCTTAAAAAACAAACTGTTTTCCTTTCACAGGTGATGGCAATGATGACTTCATGCTTTTTCCAGCCGACATCGTAGAAGACGTGTACGGCTCTGATGGCGATCCTACACAATCGTTGGCATTGGCAGAGGACCCAGCGTCCCCTCCACTCTCTGATGAATCCTCACCCCGGCACCTGCCATACCAGCTTCCGAGCATCTTTTTGCCCCAAGAAGAACTGACCATTCCACCAGACTTTGAATTGCGAGAGTCAGCAATTCTGGGTGGAAGTCTGGGCATCTGGAGCCGCAGGAGGGTGAAGGTGGGGGAATGCTTCGGACCATATGAAGGAGAACACAGGCCTTGTCTCAAAGACCACAGTCAAGGCTGGGAGGTAAGACGAGGGTGACGGTGGGCTTTTTTTCCAACCATTTTTAACCCTAATTTGATTGTTCTATTTGGAATTAAATTGAAGTGTGGGACTAGGGGGTTATGAAAAATAACATTTTAAGGCAGTCAAACTTTACCTCATAGTGCATATGCATGAGTAAACAGATTTTTTGGCAGGATCATGAATATTTCTTCATGCGAGCTGTTAAATACAAAGAGTCAACGGAGACTTTAAAAATGTGGAATAAAAGGAGAGAAACCTTTATTTTGCATCTTAAATTTCAATGCATATAAACATAAATATAGCTGCTACAAGATATGTGTGTAGTGGTAGTAACACATTTCTGACAAGGGGGAATTCACTTTGCCCAATGTATACTGCCACATTCACATAAGTTCTCTATTTTTATTTCCTCCCATGTCGTCATGTTCAAATGTAGCGCAGTGACCGCAAGATGGTTTTTCTCATTTTTTTGCCTAGTGATGTAATGTTAGCTCAGTGAAACAAAGTGAGTCGAGGCTGTGCTCTTTGCTCAATTAAAATGAAAAGCCATAAATCCCTTCTTCATTCCAGTTAGGGACCCATTGCGGCCATTGGCAAATCACATATTGGTCAGCAGGCACAAAAAATCGAAGGTAGGGTCACAGAACAAGGCCAAAGGTTAGATGTGGTCTCTGTCAGTGTCAAGCTAGCTTGGTTTTATGGAGCAGAATGAAGGGGCTGGCCCACTATTAGCCTCATTTAGTCTTCTTGAAAAGATCCTCTCTAATTTGAGCATGAGGGTTCAGGTTTTCATATTCAAGGATTTGTCCCTTTGTGGGGCAGAGCCAAGCTCATTAAGAAAGCTGACCATGCAGTCCATAAATACTCAACTCACAGGTTTAAAATAAGACAATTCAATACAGTGCTCCCTTTCTTGCAGATCCAGCATCCACACTGATTTTTCTGTCTCTTTGCTTCAGTTCAGAGATAGGACAGAACATGTTGGTGCAGTAGCAACACTCAACACTTATAAAGAGTTTACATCTGGAGTGGCTGCACATTAGGTGACATCAGTTCACATAGTAGTTTTGACTAAAAGGAAATCAAAATAAGAGTTGTCCTTCTTTCGTTCTTGGGGCTATATTGTTCACTTCTACATCTTTATCAAGTGCAAAGTGAAGTGAAAAATGTTAAACTAATTGAGAAATGCTATATCTTTGCTCATTTTCTTAGCACTGTATCTATTAAGAAAGAAGTCCCTACTCCTAACAAGAATTAATCTTGGTTGAACAAGCTCTCTGGGTCATTCTTCTGTTTTTTTTCTCTGGGAAGAAAACAAAGGAAAAAGAGGTTTCATGAATTTTAATCTTGTTGTAATTTATAGGGAGTATAATAGTATAGGGAAAATAATAATATGTATTTAAAAGACTGAAGTACACTGCGTTCGTGTGTGTGTGTGTGAATGAGGGCAGGTGGATGGCGGGGGTTGAGGGGAAAGATGGGATCTTGGTGAGGCAGCACTGTATCACAATGTTTAATTACCACCCTGACAGCGAGTCATAACTCTTTCCATTAAGTAAATAAGTTGTAAAGAATTTATGATGAAATGCCACATTATTCAGAATGGATATTCAGTGATGACATCCCTCTGCATTAAATATGGTAAACGCCATTAAGCCCCGCTGAACCTCCACCCCCTCTCCCTCTCGCCCATGCCCACCCTTTCATAATCCCTCAGCCTCCTCCTCCTCCTGTCTGCAAAGCGTCAATATGCCAATAACGATGCGGAGGGTCTGTAAAAAATAAAATTGATTTGGTAAATGTAAGTTAAGACAGATATGTTTGCTTTCATCATCAATTCTGCGTGGCGCAGCAAGGTGATGTCACCAGCCGGGGAGCGATAAAGTGGCGCTCCCATCTGGAGCTTTTGATGTAGGGCCCTGAGTGGCCAAAGCCAGTGGTGACAGACCTGAGGGGTGGGGGGGTTGTCACCGGGGAGGCCACAACTCCTCAGCACCATCACCATAAATTTGGAAGCTTTATTCATAAAGGGGACGAGTGAGTTATGGCATCCATGATGCTTTATGAATACAGGAATGGTGACTTATGGGAAAGATAGCTTCAGTAAATAAGAGGTGGAGAGACAGCTGTAAGGGGTCCGTCAGGCTCACCAACACTGTTATGTATAGAAATAAAGTGCTGAGTGTGCCAGTGTCGGGGTTAGCATGCATATGTGTGTTCTTGAGCTCAGTTTAGTGTTTTTGTTCCACCCTCGAGTAAGCTTCTTATTGAAACATAATTATGTTTAGCTTAAGATTCATTGTGCTCATGAATTAAATCACGTTTGTTAGATATTTCAAGTTTTAGGGAACATCTTTACTAAAATAAAGTTAGCTTAACTTGATTCTTCACAAAAAGATAACCACTGATGTGAGACACCTGCAACAACAGTAGCTTTAAGTTTTAAAGAATTATCTCTGGCATCCCCCAGAACAAAGCCAATGGCTTATTTCTTAACTTGGTTTTGGCTTTAAGCTTGTTTTTTAAAAACATATTCATTTTCAAAATAAAAAGACGACAAAAAGTCACAAAATAATGCATCCTGTGTTTTCTGTGTCTGGATCAGGATGAGGTGGTCCTCATTTGTCATAGAATCTGCCTCTTTTTCCTCTATGGCTCGCTTTAAAGTAATCTTAATGCCTGGATGCCCACTAGTCCATATTCTGCCGTCTCTCCCTCTTTCTGTGAGTCGTTAAGCACATTGAAATTCAAACTCCATTTGTGTCTATCCTCTTCTCAGCAGCACTAACAATGAGACACAGGGTCTGAGTCCAGGAGAGAGTTATCCGCCTCTCAATGAGCCATTGGCCTAACCCAAACTTGCAGCCCCACGGGATTATGGATCCTGGCCTTAGAAAACCGGGTGCCTCCTGCTGTAGGAGCGATGGGCGGAGCAGGTTAGGGCTGTGAGAAGGGGTGGGATGGTAAGTGGGACGGGACAGGGGTGCTTAGGGTCTTTGTGCACCTCTTGAGTGAGAAGCGGAGGTGAAGGTGGAGGCGATAGTGTTGGTGGTAGCGTTGCTGGGGAGGTGGTGAAAGAGATTAGCAGGGATGGTGAATGGAAGTAGAGGATTAGATGGCCGGGTAGGGCCTTCCCTTGCTCTGGCTGTCTCCTCGACCTCCTAGCCATGAGAGGATGGAAGAAGGGAGAGAGGCAGATGCCTGACCATAAGGAGCCCCATCCTAAAAAAATATATATATATATATATATATATAGTCAGCTAAAGTGTTTAATTATTAACTGGATCACATTTTTAACCTGAGTCTTAGATCAAAGATACTCAATGTTAAATATACCAACACACTGTTCCAATCCAGATGACATTTTGATGATATTTACAGAGCACCTTCACATTTTTCTGCTTGTCTACAGGAAGTCACTGTTTCGCTATTTACACCGTTAGTCTGTGCATTTGAAACGGTCCCTTCGTGGAATCAAGGTTTTGTGGGATGCGTGTGTGTGAATGTATCCTCTTGTGTGTGTGTGTGTGTGTTTGTGTGTGTACCACAGAGTGTGAGACTGCTGATGGAGGGCGTTTCAAGTGGGCGTGTTTTTTGTGCACGGATAAGCTGCTGTCCTGAATGAATGCAGATGTCTCTGGCTGGTTGTCCGCCTGTCCCCCTGTGCACTGACGGCCTGTCACCTCTCTCTGTCACACAGAGAAAGAGCCACTCTCAGTCTGGGCTAAAAGCTCCTTAATCCGCCGGGCCCTGCTACCTTCCTTCCACTGTCAGCATAGATGGCCCTGCCCACAGCAGCTCTTAGAAAGACAGGCACAAGGGATGAACCTCTCTGTCACTCACGCAATCCCTCAATGGACACACATCTTCAGATTTTCACACGCTCACATACACTTCTCAGAAATTCAGAGTGGAAAAGTCTTGCTTCTACAAAGACGATGTGAATGGCAGTTGTGGACGCATTGTCCTGCACAAACATAACGGCTGCCATGACATCAATGTGGGAACTTAGAAGAAGAGCACTAACTGGCTGTTGAGACACTGTGGATGATAATGAGGGAGCAGTTCATTAATAAACACTTCAGTTTCACTGGCACAAAATGAATTGTAATGTATACAAAAAAGAAGACTAAACGTGTTGTGTGTGACCCGATAGTATGAGATTTTGTTTAAGACTTGTGTGACACATGAAACATGATTTTAATTATTTGACATGAAGGAGATGGGTGTTTAACTTATCTTATTTGTCTAAGATATGTTTAAAAGCCTCACCCTCTCTGATTTAATTAATGTCATCCATTTATTTGTATATTTATATAGTTTTAGTTATATTATACATTTATATTCCAGGCAGTGTATTCATTTTTGATGGATTTAACTCCATTTTATATCAGTGTTTATGGTCAAAGTGGGAAGTAATGTTTGAAGCATAAAGCACAGGAAGAATTGTGTGTGAACATTATTTTTCATATAATAAACAAGTTTACTCTCTCAAACTTGTGTATATATTCACTCGCTAAATATTGTTGCCCGCTAACACTGAAACCTGTCATAACTTACAACTTGAAACCATATAAATTGGGTAATTCTAAATGGTGAATAAAGTAAAGCCAAATAATAACAGGGTATTTTGATTTCCTCTCACATCAGACACTATGAACCAAACGCATTTGATGTTTTTCTCATCTAAATAGTTTAGTGGTTATTCTTCATCGATACAGCTGTAATTTTGACATTCACAAAACTTGAGAGGCATTCTGCCGTGCAGATTCCTGCATTCGATTCTTCCTCCAAACAACATGCAAGGGTTTAGGTGTGAAATGTGTAAGAGCCATATGGCGTGTGACATTTTTGTTGTCATATGTTGCTCTGCATTACTTATTCCCTCTGGCATTACAGAGCCTGGATCAGGCTTGTTGATAATTATTTTATAATGATTCTGGTCTTTGAGTCAGAGTTCTAGTGTTTCCCACAGAAAGAAAGGTGGGTAGTTTCTTTGCACTTTCCTGGTGGCTTTTAGTAATTTCTTTTTATTGAAATACATTTTTTATCTCACAAAGGCTGTAACAGATGTAGTTATCCAGCAGTAATAATTTATACTTAAGACAAACGTGATGTGAATTAACTTGTGCGAATAAAACACACCTGGTGTGTCCATTTATGCAGCCTCCCCTCTGTCAAAACTGCCCCGGAAATGTCTTCTGCAATGGGCCTTTGCCTTTGTCTTTTATGTTGTCTGTGAGGGAGATGAGCTTGGATAGGAGTGATGTCTTTTCAAAAACCCAAAGACAAAACAAGCTGGGGGTCCATCTCGCAGCCTCTCAGTTGACTGATAATCCTTTTCTTTGAGTTAATCTGTTGTTTGCTGGTTCTGTTTAAGGGTGATGCGTGTCTGTTTGTGTGTGTGTTTGGGGGGGCTGTTGTGAGTTCTGACATTCTAATCTCATGTGAGGGATCTGCAGGGGAGACAAGACACACTCAAACAGGCGATGGGGAGAAAGAAAAGTGAGAGGGTTCTCCTAAATGAGTGCAGCGCAGAGTGAGCCAAAACCCAATTTGTCCAGAGGCAACTTTTGTCTTGTTAAAAAAGAGGGGGGAAAGAAAAGAATGCAGATTTCTTATTTCGCCCTCAATCCTTTGCGCTTACCACCCCCTGGCCCCACCCTCTCCTCCTCACTCCCCCTTCTTTCTTCTTTCTCTGTCTGAGTTCCCAGCAGGGAGGGGAAGCTAGGTTAACTAACTGAACAAAGTCAGAGTAAATTGCAGAAGGACAAAGCCGGGCGTGAGTGGGGGCTCTGCCAGTCAGAAGGTGTAGCCAGCAGCACAATGCCAGGTGAAGGATGCTCTCTTCAGGGGTTCATCCAGGCAGGGCAAAGGTTACAAGGCCCTATTAGATCTCAAGTGAATGGATGGACTTTTCACTGAAAAAGGAGGGCAAGAAAGAAGGGATGATTAAGAAAGAGTCCACGTGTTCAAAAGTTTCAAAAGCTCAGGAAGGGGGCCAGTTGCTCCCCTTATTATATCTGTTGTATCTGGATATAGACAAAAATGTGTGTTTCTGATAGCTCATGGTGGGAGTCAGAAAATACAGGGGGAACTCTTAGCAGATCTGATTGGGAACGCATGCAGGACATTCTCAATAACACAATGACACATGTCTAGACAGCCACAGATATAATCGATTTATATGCAGGTGCATTGACTCATTGGCAGGATATAAATGCTACTGCCTTGTAACACACATTTACATCATCTTTCCTCAGCTGTTATAGCACTCTAAATGCTCAGAAGAAAGAAGCCTCAAAGTCGCTGTCAAATCCATTATTTTAAAAACATTTCTCTGTTATTAGGGGGATTTACAGTGGAAAGTCAAAGGAGGAATGAGAGCAAAGAGGCTAACATATTGCAGAGTTTACTATCTTCAACTGGATTCACAGGCTGTAGATTGTTTGTGTTCCATAGCAGGGCATTAAAGATGTTTAAGGCTTTTTACTGTTTTGCGTAAAAAAGTAAAACATTCTTTAATCACCCCTCGGCCCCTTTTTCTACGTACCTACACGTCAATCTTGAGATTCAAATTATGTATTCCATTTGGGGATCCAACTCTAACTGTGCACACAGTAAACACTTATGTTGTACCAGTTCCAGATCCAAAAATTATGCAGCTCGCCTGTGAAGCACCGCAGTACTCTAAGAACAGATAAAAGTCCAATACAAATGGTCCTGTTATGTTGGCAAGTTTCAAATTAATTTACTTCAGTAAAATAGTCCCTACCAAGTCTGGCACTTATAGAGACTTTGAAAATGTCCATCAAGTGTGTATATTCACAGATTGTAGATTCCTACCTCAGTTTGCATGCATGTATGTCTGTTTTTAGGCTGTTTCTGGTGGAAATTGCAACAATTTCATGGGGAAATGTCCCGTTCTTTTGGCTGTAAATGTGGCAGAAGGTTTTACAGGTATTTGGGGACACTTTGACTGCTGTTTGCTCAGCTTTCCAAGCTAGAAAAAGCTGAGAACTTCAATCGTTCACTTAAAGAGATCAACACTGCATGTTTGGAAATTGTGTCCGAACTTCTTGTTCCTGAAAGCACACACAGGTGTGAGAAAAGACATTGGGAATCAGATATGAGGGGACCCCTAAACAGAATACAGGAAACACAGGTGATGAATTCCGTGTGCAGGGCCAGGGAGCCAGGCTCATAGATACCATATCTAGAGGGAATTGATAGGGGAAGGGCCTTCCCTTAAAACACTCTCCTGATTGTTTCCAAATGTCTTTCCAATGGAGCAGGTCACTGAGAGGGAGAGGCAGCGACTCAGGGGCAAAGCTGCAAGATTTTTATTGGTGTAGTTCGAGGAAAGAGAGAGGGAACAGCAACTTTGTCCTGGCTTTCCTGCCCCGTGTTGCTGCTAGTGCTTAACTACCAGTCAGATCGTATTACCCAGGCAGTAAATCTAAGTGCCAGTTAACGCAAATAATCAAGAGCTAATACTGCTCTACGAAACCACTTTCTCTGTGTCTGTGGTCAGAGTTGTCCAAACAGGCACAAGCCAAGGCTCTCTGTCCTCATGGCCTCTGCCAGACTCCCATTCACTCTCTCATGGCTATATTAACCGACTAACAGTCACAATCTCCATATGTATGCATGTGTTCCTTATGAAGTACGTACTCCATAAGGGATCATTCGCATGGGATCATTGGCATGTTATATCCGTCTTGTGTCTCTTTCCTGCAGTTCAAAGGGTAATTGGATAGTGTGGTCCAGTTTGAGAGCTCATTATTAGGTTAAACCTAAAAAACAATGGCCTAGTAATATTCATCTCAGTAACACTGTACCTCTTTGCTCTATTGCCGCTCCAATTAGAATAGACCAGGTCCAAAACCAGAACTATGGGCTGCCAGGTCTGGGGAGAGAGAGCGAAGGCAGGGGCCCAGAGTGGCAGTAATGAGGTCTTAACCCCAACTTTGCTCTGCTATGTCATAATGCTTTAATTTGAGCCATATGATAGGCTGCTGTGCACTCATGTTATTGGAAAGTCAATATTTGTGAGCTGGCCCTGCCTGCTCCCTGGGATTTGGTGTAAAAAGACAAAAACTGCTGAAGAGCAAATGATTGACAGAGTAATTGTTGAGATAAATGTCTCACATGCTCTGACTGATAAACTACTTGAAAGAAAAGTTCAAGAAAAAAAGTCTGCCGACTTCTACGCAACACCACCATGGATTGTGTCATTACTCCAGCTCTGATCAGTTCAATGCAAACAACTGATCCTTTATTTTTGACATACACATAGGATTTAAATTTTGGACTCTACTTGGAAATGTGCCCACTTTGGCAGAAAAGCTAGTGATGATGGATACAACTTTAATATACTTTTCAAGTTGTATCTCTATACTATATTTTGATTCTCTTGTGTCCTCACATTACCACTTAATACATGTTTTACCCTTAAAGACATATGGATTCTTAGGCTCTAGGCTCTAGGCCATACATGTGTCCAACACACTCAGAGGAGTCAGCATGTTATGTTGGCAGCTATGGATGGATTCTATTTAAACATAGTCTAAAGCTTCTTATCCCCTAGTTTACCCTAAAACACATTCACCAGAAACCAGTAACATATTACTTGAATGCCATGCAGTCAAAGATTCAATTTTTGGTCGGCTGTAACACAAAGTGCCGATTTAAGAACAGGGTATTTGGTGATATGTTCTGCAGTTACTGAAGGTCACATTTTGAATTAAGGTGGCTCTCATATTTAATGGGGTTAATTATGTTGCTAATAACCTCGGATCACATCCAGATCAATAATTGTTTTGTAATTGCTTTCAGGTTGCATACTAATAATAATAATGTAGTCCATCACTTCTGTCATTGCGTAATTACAGAGGGGAGTGTTTAATTATATTCTAAATATGCGCTCCTGTTGAGAATATTAGATCATATCCTTTTCGTCGTAACAGAAAGAATTCCATGTGCCTGCTTAAAATGATGCTACTGATGTCTCAAGTTGAATTTATGGACAAGACAATCAGATTACTGTGCATAACATCAGAATACAATATTCTCTGCTCTTTTGCATGTTTTATCTTTTTCAATTACTTGAAATACTTGTTTTATTTTTCTTAGAACAAAAATGTCTAAGTATTCATTTTATGAAGCATTAGGGACAGCCTCCTGACCTAAAGATGGTAAAAGAAAGGTGTTTCCCATGTTTGTTAGGGTAGCAGCCACTGGTGTGAATAGTGGACCTAAACATACTTATATGCATAGCAACTGAGATGGCAGTCCGAGAAGATAGGATAGGCCAAACTAGACAACAAGAAAGGGTGAAAACAAGAGTGATAGATGAGGCAGAAGAGAAACAAAGACAAAGAGAAGAGAAGAATAGAACAGAGAGAGAAAATCAGTCAAAGTAAATAAAAGAGAGACAGAATGAGTTGCGGAGGTGCAGAGGGAACGCAATGTCCTGTCTCTGAGACGTGCTGAGGGACACAGATTTCCCGATGGAGTGTTCCCAAGTGTCCCTTCTCAGTCTGTAATAGGATTTTCTAGAGTACAGCAGGTAGTCTGGGTGCAAACTTTGTTCACGGGGGCTCACAGATAAGGGTTAATGTAGTCCAAAGGTTCTTCCACTGCACAGGGCTCACTGGGAGTCTATCGCTCCCTCCTCATCTGCTTGCATTGTCAGCACCAATCCGTCACAAAGGATTTCTTCCTACAAAACTCAGTGGCATTTCTGACAACTCCAACATACTAATTGTTGTCTCCAGCCCTGTGAAGTCCTAACGAGTTAGTGTCTTCTGAACAGATGAGGAAAAAGTCTTGCAAAATCAATTTTTCAGCGGAATCACATTGGGTCAACAGTCCAAAACAAGAGAGGAAAGCAGAGGAGGAAATGATAGGGTTATGCCATCCATGTTCTCCCCTCCAGTTGTTCTCTTTCACCAGCCTTTTTATTGCTGCTTCCCATCTCTCCAAACCGCTTTATGACTGGCATCGCAATGTCTTTAGAGTTCTGGGCAGCTTCTGACTGGGCCTTGCTGTGGTTCTGTCCGGCCAGAGTGACAGTGGGACCAGATCCAACTGCCACCATGGACTCAGGGCCATAAATCATGCTGCTGGCGCAGAGCTCTACTTCCTGAACTGCTACCAGTTTCTGGAGGGGACAAACAGGCCTTTGTGGGCTACAAGGAGGATTTTTTCCCCTTTCTTAAATACTCTGAGGCTTATATGCAATGATAAGACCAATCATAAGGAACAAAGACTCTCCTTAAATAATACAATCTCAATTAAGGGAGTTTAATAAGCCTGTGACTAAGTTACAACAGACTGAATGTAAACATATGGTGAATGGCAGACTAAATCAGATCAGCAGCTGTTTGTTTTTATGTGTTACCATGGCAATCCTCCACTGACATCACTTCACCAAGATAAAGTCATCAACTCTGAGTATCTGCAGGAGCCTAAACTGGCCGTTTCAGCAGAAAGAGTCCGACTGCCAGAGCTGTGGCAGCCCTCACCAAAGGTGGCCTCCTTCCCTCCCTCCTTCCTTTACATTCCTCCTTTCCACCAGTCTCCATCCTCCCTGCGTGTTTGGATGGCTCCACCTCACTGTCAGGCTGTGAAGGACGGCTGTTTTCCTTGCAGGCCAGATCAAGACAGGA
Organism: Menidia menidia; assembly: GCA_907169785.1. Classification (NCBI taxonomy): domain Eukaryota; kingdom Metazoa; phylum Chordata; class Actinopteri; order Atheriniformes; family Atherinopsidae; genus Menidia; species Menidia menidia. Next base: position 11,146,514 of record CAJRST010037777.1, on the reverse strand, counting down.
GATTGTCCCAAGGGGGCCTGAGGATGTGAAGCTTCTGACACGTCCCGTAAATCTAGGGTGTCCCATCTCTACTGCTCGATCTGTGCACAGCAATGAGAACACCAATGAGGCGTGAGGATGAACATTCCTCTGACTGTTCTCACACAAGCCTCTGGGTTTTGCTTTGAGTGTAAAACTTTGTTGCCTGTCTTTTTTTACTTGTGAGCTGTCCACATCAGCAAAATGTCTGTCTTCCCACCATTAAACAAGTCTCCAAACCCAAATTTTTTAGCTATAAAAACTTTAATGGAATATCTCTTAGTGTGCAGTTTTGTGCTTGTGTTGAAAGTCATATAAAAAAAGTGTGTTGTTCTGGAATCCATGAGAAGCACTTACTGGCTGACTACCGTATGTTGATATTCTTGATTCCCATAATCCTCCACCGTGTTTTGACTATCAAACAGCATGAAACTGAAGGAGCATCACAAACAGAAGCGCTCCAATTCACACACTTAAATCCACTAATCTTGACACATCCTCACAGACTGCTTAGGAGAATATTGCTTCTGTGTGGCCGACCACCACACACTCAGCGCACACGCCGGGGCCCTTCCCAACCCACGCGGCCCCTTTCCTCTCTGCCCAGCCGGCCATGTTACCAACACTAGCCAGATTTTTCACCCAAATGGAACTGTAGCCTGTCACTTCCACGCAGCCTCCAACCGCTCTGTCTGTCCAATCCGTCACAGCACGCCAGCAGCCGCGCAAATAGGCCTGCCACTCTCACTGTCATCTGAGTAACGGATGTCCCATCGTTACCTCAGGGTGGGACCAGGCGGCACTCAGGTTCATTACTCCTCAGTTTTTTGTCTCCATCCTCTCCCCCTCTTGTTTCTCACACAGCTTAATGTCAGAGATGAGCGTTTTGGAGTTCTTGGAGTTCAGCGTGCATGTGTGAATGTGTGTGTGTGTGTGTGTGTGTGTGTGTGTGTGTGTGTGTGGACGTGTTTGTTGGCAGTTTCTGAGAACACAGGCATGTCTATTTTTTTTCACTGTGCAATGAATGCTCCCCCTGATCTCTCACCCCACACTCAAATCTCCTATCGAGGCTCAAAAGCTGTGGTATAATAGAAGCCGCAGTGGGATGAAATAAATTGTGTCCTGGACTGGTAACCTAACAGCCATCATAAATAATGTAGACCTATTTGAAGGGGAAGATGGGGCATTAGAAGCTATTTACACTGCAGGAGCCATGCTATCGATCAGCATGGGACGTCCCATAGATAAGAATGGGATGATGTCATGGTTATTTATAGCGATTCCTGATGGTAAGGCTACAAAGGGGATTTCGGAGCGACAGCCTCATCAGTTTTTGGGACGTGGGGACCTAGATGCATTCGGCCATCAATGGAACAATCAGGGTGGCTAAGGGGAGGTGCTGCTGGTGCATGACTCTGATATGTTCATATTCCCACACACAGACATACCAGCATATGATAATGTACAACATGCATGCAAATACAAGCATGAGGCTAAGATTAATGCCAATGGTGTGATAACAGTCTATAAAGACCAGAATATCAAGTGCATCTCTGTCTCTCTTCTCTTCACATGGAAACATACGTGTATATTGAAAGAAATCATATTAAATCACTGGTTTTCCAATTATGTGCTTTGAGGTGAACCAAAGGCTGTATTCAATAGGACTCTCTGACAGAATTACTATTCAGGGATCACTGGTCAGGTCAGATGAGTATATGAGGCAGGATTGTCGTAAGATGAAAATTTAAGAACTGTTAGACATGTAGACTGCCTATGGTGTGCCTTGGGATGCCATATATTTGTAGCAGGGGAATAAGTATAAGAAAGACACTTTGGGGAAAAAGTGTCCTGTATAATTACTACTGGTCTTGCAGTCAGACCAGTGGCATTTGAAGAGTTAAGAGAAAGTAATGGGGCTCTAATGAACCCAGATCAAATTGTTTTGTAAACCACTAATTTATGAAAATTCCTCTGATGGTTCTTACACAGAAGCCTCATGGTTTTACTTTGAGTGTATAACTTTCCTGCCTGTCTTTTCTGACTCGTGAGCTGTCCATACTCACACAAACACAAACACATACACAACGACACACATATACTGTATATATATATATATATAAAATATTCATAAGTAGAAAATGCATGCAAAACTTATTTAGGAACAGCATATGGATTTCGACAAGATACTTTTTTAATCTTGTTTGTGTTGGCAACAATATTCTCTTATTCATTTAATGAAGCACAGTTTCTTAATAAAAAGCTTCAGCTTCTTTGTAAAAATGGCCCTTTCAGACAGTAATCACTGTCATTAATGCTATTTACTGAAAATGCAAATGGTCTGAAAAATTTAAGGCACAACTTTCCTGACTTTGAGTGAGGCACACGGCCCGCAAACTGGGTAAATTGAGAGATTAGAATGAGTAACACTACAGAAAGAAAGGGTGTTGAGGGAGGTGTGGTGGGGCATGGAAAGAGGGAGGGGAGCCAAAGCTGGCACAACTCCACAGTGTTTTCTGTCACTCGCTCCTTGGAGCACCAACATTATTGTGAATATTAGTGCAGAACTTCTGGCACTCATCCAGACTCTGGCCCGCGCCTGAGTTGGAGGGGGGTGGAACAGCAGGGTTCAAGCCCCATCTCACACACACACACCACCATTGCCATTAACCACCACCCCCCCCCCCATCTCCTCAGCGTCTCAAGACTAGAAAGGCTCCAAAACAACAAGATGTGTGGAGCCTAAAGTCCTGCCCAGCCCTGATAACAAGTCCCAGCTTTTTAAAAATAAGTAAACACATGTGGGCGTTTGATGTCTTCTTATCTCTGTTAAATTTAAATTCTCTGAGTTTTTCTCAAGTGAGATCAAATTCAGTCATTAATCTGCTTGTTTTTTTATTTTTTGTTGTTGTTTTTTTAAGAAATATTATTGTGACCAAACTTTGTAAAAACTCAAAAGCATGCATCTATGTTAATACACCAGTGGAGTTTAGGCAGGCGTCTTTCATGCTGCTGCTAAGAAAATGATAGAAAAGCATGAGAACGCGTGCTTAACTGTGAGCACTTTTAGTGTAGTATGTGGATTATAAGATGATTTGTGTTTCCGGAGGGAACATATTTGATGCTCCACTTAGGGAAAATGTATAAAATCGTCTTAAAACTGTAACAGTATTGGTAAACATTTCAGTGAGATTCTCACTCATTCGTGCACAAAATAACAATGCAAAGTATGCACATTGCTCCTTAAAAACACATTTCTTTTGCTCTGATTCTGACTACAGTCATATACCCCAGTAATTTTTGTGTTGCTACTCTAAAATAAATATGTAGTTAAGTGTAAGCGAACTAAGTATTCCTGTACATTAACAACTTAAACGAGGTTGCTGAAACGACATATCAAATAGATTAGCTTCATAATTTGGAAAGTAAATAAATGCCCAAGTAAGGTTGGTTATGCTTTTTTTTTGTACTGTTTTTTTTTTCTATTACCAATGACACAGGAACACACAGATAACAGCCTGACTCTAAAGTGAATAACAGCAGATCTGAGAAACTGTAATAAAGGCTTGGAATAGTGGTGGAGGAGGTGAGTGTGGGGTGTTTTCAAGACGAATAAAGATAGACAATGCCTCAGGGTCAAAGCTGGGTCAGTAAAGTCCATGAACTGCAGCGTGCAAGTGTTAGCAGGCAGCAGTGTATCAGCAGAAGACGGACAGGTGAGCTGTTTGCATTTGGAAGGCAGTGCAGGCAGGTGCCCAATCAAAGGTACCAGAATACAGACAGAAATATCCAGTAATGAGCGCACCCTCCTGTTATGTGTATATTTCAGCTTGTCTGCATGTGTCAGTCACCCGGAGTGAAGACGTTTGAAGGTTTTGTTAAAGGCTTTTTGGCAAAGCCATCACAAAGGTCAGTCATCTAAGCATTGCTTTGACCTTTCACCCTTGACCCCACAGTCAGCCCAGACACCAGAGGAGATGTGTCACCGTGGCAACAAAGCCAGTGGGTCAGTGAGCGGACGGTTGGGATGTGCATGTATACTATTTAGCTTAACAAAATTGTTATAAATTAGTTCTTAAGCTGACTTAACGGGGCACATCATCTCCACTTGACTTTTCTTTTCTAAATCACCAGCATTACACTCACTATTAAACAAATATGGATAAGTAGATGAGTTGATGAGAAAGTCTCAGCCTGCCTTCGGGGTAGGAAAGGAGAGGGATGTCGGGGTTTTGTCTCTCACCATTCTTTTGTTAGAGCACCCCCTGTAATAAATCTGAATCTGGTAAATAGGCCATGAATGAAGGGAGATTTTATCCTCAGTGGCAAAGGGAAGATTTAGTAGGCAGACGCAGCATCGCCTCTCTTATGAACAAGTACAAAGTGGTCACTCAGTGAGCCTTAAGAGGTATAAAAAGCCTGCGGTAGTTCATTAAATCTCCAGCATGAGGATGGAACCGCTGAAGGTGTGATTTACAGCGATCAGATGCAAATATTGGCAGTGGCCCTCAGCCCCACCTCTCATCCTCTGTCTGTCCCGACGAGGAAATAACTAAGCATGCCACCGTATTTATTGGCAGCATAGTGGTGAAACGAATAAGAAGAAAGGTTTGGAATATAGAGAACAAAAAATAGTTTTGTTTCTGGTTTTGCAGACACATATTATACATACTGCCAATCAGAGATTTAGACACATCCACTCTTTCAGGAAAATGTTGAATTAGTCCATATAACAGAACACAATTAATAAATGAGCTATGCCATTTTCACAAACCATTTATTATTTTTAGTAATTGTTTTTTGAAAACTATTCCTCTTGAACTCATCCCTATTAAAAATGTAATGCACAAATTCAAGCAAAGCTTCGCCTTCATCTTTACCTTTTTTGGAATCACTGTGTGTATTTTTCTTAAATTAATTAATTAAAACTCTGTCACCTTAACGGATTAATTACTTATCCACTTACAACAAATAAATATTTGTTTTTAGATTTTATAGTGTTATGTTTTTCCTGCTCAAACATCCATGTAACATGTACCAAGACTTGGACCTCTGTGTTCCGTGTCTGTCATTTTAGTCTATTCTGATAGAGCTGTCATGGAAATGTGCAGTGTTTTCATTTTTGTTGAGTCCATGTCATAGATGACAAAACAATTACAGGTCAGCATATTTTTAGCTGCATATGGCTTACATGTAATTCTTCACATGTGCAGACACTGGACTTTTGCTTTTGCTCAGAAAAAGTTTGCATTGTTCTGCTTGGATACGAACAGCATTTTCGGTCTGACTTTGGTCTCAGACTTGGGTGATCACAGGAAAATGCCACCTTATCATCTGAATGAAAAACCTCCATCATGGCTCCCTCTGCATAGTTTTACTGACAGCATGTTTATTTCTTTATAAATTGGTTTAAAAATTACCAGGCAAAGTCATTCATGCTTGTTTCAGAAGGTCATGTTCTCTTGAACAATCTGCAAAGCAAATCTGTTAATCTCTCCACTGAAGGACAGCATAAGGGCAGATAAATGCCATTTACCATGGGAGTAGTACTGCAATATGACTCCCCAAATGGGATGATTTAGACTTGTATTAATCAAATTCAGAAATGTCAAGTTTCCCTTCACATTACAGAGAAACCCTCCTTTTCCCCATTCCTCTTTTCTTCCATTGCTGTCATTCCTCTTCTCTTTACCCTTCATCCACCTCTCCCTCCCTCTGATGTCAGTATAGAGATGTAGGGCCTGATCAGTGGAAGCTGATGTCCTAATAGACAAGTAATGAGAATAGATCTGCTGGCTGCCGTGTCGCCGGCACGTTGCCGCGTGCCCACCGTGTTCAGCCACTTATGAAAGACACGAGAGGGTAGGTGTGATGTGCTCTGGCCCTTAGCACAAAGATAATATTCACTGTTTTAACCACCTTTGCCTGACAAATGGCTGTCATTAATCAGGAAGTTCGCCCAGTATGCACGTGTGCATGTGGGTGCATGAATGAAAAGAAAAATGGACCTTTCTGGGTGTTTGTACAAGAAATAAATGCAAATATGGACACACGGAGACACACTCACCTTGCAGATTTTTGCTATTGACAAAGGTCATGCAGCTGGTATGAAGAGATGTGTGTAACTGAATGGGATTTAGAGAATGCAAAAAGATGTTTAGTGCTGGTATTTAAGGAGGAAAAAAATCAAGGATTTAACGGTGAAATGACTCATTAATCAAAACGATACATTAACAGCATATGTGACACTTGGAAATATAAATTTGCAAATACTATTCATGTACAAGAAGGTGCAGCCATCATCCCATTCGGAATGTTTGTGTTTGTGTGCTGTTCATGTTTGTATAGCCCCGCATTTCCCGAGTGACATACTTCACACTTACTGTGGACACAGCTGCAGCGGCCACGCCGCCTCTGGTAGGACCTTAAGAGTAGGTGAATACAAAAAAGCTGCTGATAAAAGCCTTTTATCTCACTTTTCAGAAATGTTAAATATTTCTCACAACTTCATGCAGAAAAAACATCTCAGCCACACACGTTGGCAGGCATGTGTGTCCAAATGTCCAGCAAATTATCATTTCAAAATGAAAAGCACAGCTATCAAATTTTTAGTTGACTTTAAAACATGGACAATTAACAGTTGAAATCACTGCCACTAAATTCATCTAAAAATTAAAACATTAAATCCAAGCTGCTGTTCATTAGGAAATGGCATGTGCTATGGATAAAATAACTGTGAGTTTTAATCGTAACGAGTCACCTGAAACTCCCTTACATAAATGATATCTCTGAAGGGAGATCCGTGCAGGTTGCTCTGTTAAGAGTTGCCATCCAAGAGCAGAGGGCTGCCAGCCCTTCAGAGCCGGTATTCTACACAGAGGCTCCTCTCTCTGAGTTGGCTTCTGGCCTCGGTCCTTCCCCATGGCCTCAGTTTGGCCTCGGTCAGGGCCTGCTTGTCCCCAGCCCTGCCAAAACCTCCACCACATCCCATAGGACCATCGCTGCATCTCTGATCTGCGCCACTCCGCTGCATTTTGCCAAGTACACACTCCAGCTGCCCAACCTAATCCAGGCATGACCTGACAGGCACACTGCCCTGACTGTGAGCAGACGCTAACCCCAAACACAACCTACCTCCTCCTGTGACCTTCTTTTCCTTTCTTGTGTTTCAAAGCCAGATCCTCATATTTCAATGTGTCTGTATCTGTTGCTATTTCATATAATAAATCAGTCCAAACTCATTTGACAATGGCAGCCCTTTCATACGTAGTTATGCCAAGATTAGAATAAATGACTTTATGTTGTGCTGCGAGTTGTCATAGTGAACTCTCTAACAGTTCTCATTTACAACTCTCTGGCTTTTTTTCTTAATGTCCCAGCGAGTGAAGGGAGCCCTTTCATTTAGTTGTATCCCAGCCGAGGCAAAGGTCCCACCTTTCCCATATTTAATTTTCATTTTCCTCCCCTCTCTAAAGAAACAAAATTACATCAGAATGGAATCTGTAAAATATGTTTTTGTCTCCCAGTGCTTGTTTTAGATGCCCCCCCACCTCCTTTTCCTCTCATAAAATGAGATCACAGAAGCAACCGTAAGCCCACAGTGACGAAGCCCCAACAGGGATGTGCCCACCAGGGAGCAGCCTGTTGCTGAAGTACCGCTATAACAGCCAAGCTCTTTAGCTTCAGAAACCGCTAAGTTCCAGTGGTGACTCACAGGAGGGTCTCTAGTCCCAGCTCAGTGTCAAGCAGTATATGGAGGAAAGCATTCAAAGTGAGAAAGTAGGAAATAGCAAGTAAAAAGAGGTCAAGAAAGGTGAAAAGGCATATTTGTATACATACCTCTATACAAGGGAAGCTGAGTGTGCAGCTGTTCTGCTGCAGGTTTGGTGTTTTCCACTGACCTGTTGCTGTTTGTGAATGCATTTCTGACACTTTCCCCCTGCTTCTCTGGGCTTCCACTTACCTCACCGATTGCAGTTCTCTTCGTGTGTCCGGCACCTCTGTTTGTGCTGCCCATCAGTCAGACAGTGTCCTGCGAATAATGTGAGGCTTTCACATATGAGAGCATTTAACAAGGCTGTAGCCGTCGTTTTTAATAGTTCTGGTGATGATAATTGTGGGCTGCGTGATGACTTGCTTGTTAAAGCCACTGCAGTAAGACTGGATTTCAGGGCTGTAATTGCAGCTTGTTAGGATAATGCCAATCAGGAGCTTTGGCATGTGCACTCACTATGGCCTGGAGTCCCTGATGGGCCTCACCGAGAGCCTCTCTAATACGGCAGAAGCATTTTCTGTTAAGCAAAACCATCAACACATTTCATTAGACATAATATTCAGTCATGTTAAGTGATAGTTTTTAGCTGCTGTTTTGATTTTGTATTCAATAGGGAATTAGAGAATTATGCTTTTATTGGCCGACTTAGAAAATACCAACATTTTTATTAAATCTTAAATAGTCAGTGGGAAGATTTTTGTATTTGTTTGATTTGAATATTAACACAATATTAAGCCATAGAGTAAAATAATTACTCTATGACTGCTACAAAAAACATCCATTTTTTCACACAAAGACGATAGACCATGCGATAAAAGGCCACATTCTTTATTGGATTTAAACATCTTAAGCTCTAGAAATTGATGAAAATTGAAAACTCATTCATTTTCCAATAAAATGTGTATTTGGGCTGGCACCACTCTACCCATTTTGTCATGCTTTAGAGCTTGATTGAGAGCCAGGATTGACTTGGGCTGGAAGTGGAAGCTCTTATGTGGCGTCTGTCCCTGTGTGGGGGTATATAAAGCTGCACATGGCTAGAGTATAATTTAAGATTTCTGGTGAGCTAAATTGCACTCTAGCTCAATAGCCATCAATATGGTCGCTTGTAAAGTGTGTCTGAGACCAGTTGGAGGCTGACTGGCTTGTTAGGCACTGGGAATGTTTAAGGCAGGTGGTGGAGGGCCAAGGTCCATATGGATCTGATCACTGAACAGTAGTGGCAGCTTATGGGGTTTTGTTGCTTTATTCCAGCACATGGTATCTTTATAGATCCTTAAGCCAGTGACTGTTTAAATTTTTCTGCAAAGTACTAATGTGGTTTTTAGTCTCCCTTTTGTTTCTTCTCTTGTTTGGGTGCATATGCATGTTTCTTCCTGTTTTTCTTATTTTCTTATCTCACAATTCTAGTTTTTGTACTTCCTTTTTCTCCTGTATTTATCAGACTGTCATATAATTTTTCCTGATGTTGCACTACCTTTATAAGATTCCAGCAGACTTGTGGAAAACATCTGCAGCCTCGTGGAGCCTCATATCTAAAGTAAAGAATGAAAGTGTCCTTCTTGCCAGACCGCCTGACTTTTAATCACAATGTCATGTTTTCAAATGAGCTAAATGAATCCCTTCTCCCCTCTTTGTTTCTAACCTCAAATATTTACTGTTGGCGTTGTCTGTGGGCGGCAGGCGAGGGAGCGGGCGGTTGGAGGCTTGGAGCAGCTCAGAACTCTGCAGTGTGCCTCGGCCAGATAGGCCGAATGTGGGCCCTGCTCAACCCAGCCCCGAGGGCTCCAGTGTGTATCCAAGCTGCTTAATTGAGATCTCAACGTGACACTGAGTGCTTGTAAATTACAATGTGCTGGCCAGACAAGCAAGGGGAGCCTTGAACTTAGCAGCAGCCATACAAATGTGTGTGTTTGTAATCTTGTGCATGTTTGTGTGGCATCTCCCACAATGTTGACTCATCTCCCTGAATGTTGCCTGTAGTTTTTGTGCATCATTACCATTCAAGCGCCAGTTTCAGACAGGGCCCCGATAGGTAACTAGATAAATGCCCTAGTTTTAATTAAGACAGTCACATAAGCTTTTAATTCAGTTAATAACTGCCATTTCGAAAACTATTATTTTTGTTCCTCCCCTTTCCAGACCAGACTTAACACCCACTCTATGTTGTAGACAACATGCATTCATTTATCTGCATATCAGAGATTTATGTATGAGGTTGTGATTATTTTCTTATTAAATTTTTGTATCTTCTACAATGTAGCTTGAACATACCAGTAACAATAAAGTTATCATATGCAGGTAATGGGTTATTAATGACCGCCCTATAGAACACTCCTATAGAGGCTTTCATTTTGTAACCACATTATAGGAGAACTGCAAAAACACACAGGCTCACATGCGTGTATACAGACTTGTCAGTCAAGCAGGGTGACTGTTTATATTTAGAAGTTGTAATGAGTGTGATGTCATTCCGCAACGCTCTTGAGAACAATCTGGCAATCTGGATACTGTCAATCACTTTGTGCCTGCAGGCATTACCAGACCAAGGTGGGTGCCTGTGAGCATGTGTGACCATACAGAGGGAGGGGGGGTGAGCTCAGGGAGAGTGTGTTCTCTTGTGAATGTGTTTGTTTAGGAGTTTCAATGAGCAACTCTTTAGCAAAGACCCAACATGTGAACTGCACATGGTGACTTTTTGAGGAATGGGCTTCATCATTCTCACCTCATCACTGTTGCAACTACACACTCTTACTCCAATATGCCCACTTGCACCCCCACACACCCCCACACCCACACACACGTCCGCGCTTTCCCCTCCATTCATGTGTTGGTGTGCCCTCTTCATTCATGCCGAATAGCCACAGTTCCCAGCTGTGGTCCTTGGAAAAGATTGACATTTCTTTCCAAATTCGTCCCATGCTGCATTAAATGAGGTGTGTGAAATGAGAGACGTTAAGAACACAACACAGCTATGCCTGTGGAAACAGTGAGACAAAGTGACTTTGTGACGTAACGAAATCGCAAACACAAAAAACAAACACCCACATGTGCAACTGTTGTTTGAAAAACCCTCAAAGTGTGATGTCTCATTTAGGGCGTACCTCAATCTGTACTCATTAGCATAATGTAACAGTAATTACTAGTGACTTTAGAAGTTCCTTTATAGAGCTTTGGATAGGACACGCAGAGGACAAAACTCTTGACGGGCCAGGCGAAGCAGGTAAGAAAAGTGTGAGACTACAAAGTGGTCAACCAAGCGACCGCCACTGTGTCTGCGTCCTTTCTCTTTTTTTGCCAAGTGCATGTTAATGTATTAATGAAATGCAATAGAGAAGGGGGAGGCATCCATATAGACGGCTAATTAAGATAATGAGGAACGAAAAAGCACGTAGTGCAGTGTCACTACTGATTAATTTATTCATAAAGAATGGGCAGGCACAGAGGCCATGGGCTTCTGACGGACCCTCCACTTCACAGTTTTCCCAGAAACCCTGAAAAACGCTGCCAAACGCAGTGTATTGTGCAGTAATTAACTGTAAACACAACACACCTAACAAGTGAGATTAGTGAGACATCAACTATGCATTGTGGACTTATATCAGGTCACAGATGTAATGGACAAACGTGTCCAGATGATATCAGTCTGGGTTAGCATCAGGAATCTGCAGTGGTGGATAGCCGCAGCAATCAGTCAATCAGTTTGAGTGTCATGCTTGAGATAAGTGAAAAAAACCTACAAAGAAGGCAGTACAGGTTTGGATTGCACCTTAAAATTAGGTTGAATTGAAAATATCATTCATATATATGCTGATTGCAGTCCATTTATCAGGTTTTCCTAATCTTTAAATTCTGAGCAGATTGTGCTTTGAACATCACAAGTCACACTTTCATACATTTTCCAGCCATGTTTTCCCCCTCTTCCCTGATCTGTGATCTGTAGTTTACTTTGCAAACAGAAATTAAGTTCTGTTTTTTTTTTTTATGTGTGTGTTACGTTATTGTTTGGTCAATAAGATAATCCCAGAAAGTTGAATTTTCCTTTTTACACAGCATCATGTGAGATGTATTACGACATGTCCATAAAGTTTGCAAAGGAGAAAGAAACATGTTTTTGTCAGACATAATCAAACACTCATAATCACTCATATGGACTCTGGCACATGCGTTTTTTCAGATTTCCTGTGAAAGTCTGATATGTTTCATATTTCCATTTCCTCCTTATTTCTTTACATTTTTTCTCTCTTCTTTTTTTTGGTGCCTCGGTGTGTGTGCAGTCAGCAGCCGGGCAGCTTGAGTGCAGACAGACGTTCTCTGCTCCCTGCAGAATCAGTGCCCATCAATCATGTTAACATGTTAATTAGTGGGATTTATTTTATTCAGCAGAAATAACAGTGAGGATCCCATTACAGAAACTGGCCTGAGGGCTGGATGTGTGTGCATGTGTCTGTATATGTGAGTGTGGTGTGTGTAAATGTATGAGATGGGGGGTAGGTCCTCTGGGGAAGACCCCCTTCTATTCCCGTGCAACATCCAATCTCTCTCAGTGGCACACGGTGAGAAATAACGATAAAGCTGTAATCAATCACAAAATTTAAGCCAATCAATTTTTTTTAAAGAATCAGACAGCATGTATTGTGATTTGTGTGGTCATTACACAACCTATACGGCACTTTTCCAATACGTCAGGCTCAATTCACTTAGAAACGCAAACGGAAATGCAAATTGCAGGCTCCGTTTTATTGAGTGAAATTTGGGTGTTAGGAGCAACATTCTCATGTGTGAACTGAAGACCTGTTCAGATATAGCCAAAGTTTTACACTTCAATGCTCACTTTCAGACTGTTGATAATATTGGCAAACAATATGTGGTGTTCAAGTTACTCCACCTGACCTGTCTATGATAGGTTTCATCTTACATGTGTAGCAGAGGCTTGTACAACAATCTGGAATGGATGTAATAACTGGCTCTGCCTTTCTATGAGCCTATTCAGAGGAGTGTTATAGATGAATGACCAAGCACCCATAGTTATGCAATATATTTCTTCCATGGCTATTTTTAATGTCCATGTTTTTGATTTGCTCATCTATGTGCCTCTAATCGTCTAATGTTCCAGTTAGGAGACAAAGTGCTGTAAGTTCTCTTTAAATGTAGAAAAGTGAAGCTATATCTTTTTCTCACTTCTTCTCAGACTTTATCATTACACTTTTTATCAGCTGTGGTGGTGTTTTATCAAGTTTAGATTTGGTCAATATATTTAAAAGAAACAGGATTCGGAGCAACAGATGTTGAAGACACCTGGACGTGCGCTTTTCTAATCAGAGCTCCATCGCCGAGGCAAGGCGTGTGCCGCTGACACATAAAGAGAAGGGTGAAAGGCAGAGGAGGGAAACAGGAGCTGGGAATCTGATCCATCTTGTCTTTATCTGGCCTAGTAAAATAACACCACGCTCCATAGCAATTCATCTGGCTGCAAACCTCCACCTACGTATGAGTGTGCGCTTGTGTGTTTTTCCAAATGTAATATTACATAAATACCTGAGTGCCTTTATGAGCATGTAGGTGTTGCTGTGTAAACAGTTTGCGCAGTTGCCCTTTTTGTTTTCACACCCACTTTTAAATTTGTATCTGTTGTGTGTGTGTGTGTGTGCATGTATGTGTCTGTCTGGGTTTGCGTGTCAGAGTGGCTGATACAAGTGTGAGGCTGTTTGATTGTTTTACCACCTGTGCCCGCCATGTCCACAGATTAGTGCCTCCCACCCTGACACTCAAATCAAACACGGCTCGAGTTTCTCAGCTGTCTTTTGTGTCGAGCATGTCAAGCGATTTTTAAAGTGGCGTTATCCGGTTTCGCTCTTGTGCTGAAGGGGAAAGACTCGCTCCCTAACTCTATCTCTAACTTTGTAGTGTATTTTTCACTCATTCAATTGTGGCGCCTTCTATGTTTCCTTTCGGCGTAAGAAACTGAATATCGACAAAGGAATCAACACAGAATATTTTAATTTGAATGTTGCTTTGACTAGAGCTTTAATTCCACCACAGAGATGCACTTGCCTTATTTGTTCCCTCCTTTCCCCAGATGAGTAAAAAGCTCTCAACTCACTCCTGATTCAGTGGTCCACCGACATCCTATTTGCATAGCTGAGAAAAGAGGCAAGGGACAAGGGTGGCTAACGAAGTGGCCTGGAGAGTGCATGGATGGATACTTGCCAAGCAACACCCCACCCGTTTGCCTACAGCCCTTACCCCTCTCCCCCTCCGTGCATTGATGAGTGTACCCACTCTAAAAGCTCACAAATTCTGCTCCTTGTGACAATGCTTAGGTCAGCCTAGATAAAGCATGTCCATTAGAGGCAATCGAGCCGGGGGACAGAGTGACAGAGACGGACAGAAGGGCAGAGAAGAAGGGGAAGGAGTGAAAGGGGGGGGGTTCTGAGAAATACCAGCGGTGGCCATAACTCTGCTTGTCTTCATGGGAAATTTTCAAAGACTGATGAGTGTCTCTGAGCCACATGGGTTTTAATTAGCAGGTCCTAAGTGGTGACAGTCATTAGGAAGCGCATTAGCATTTGGCTGAGTGTTTGGCTGTTTGGATTGAGATGCAAGTACCGTCCTGTCAGACTTACTCTGTCTTTTTTCCATGGGAGCACTGTCATGTGTCTCGAAGAATCAAAAGCAACTTTGAAGCTCTTTTTCCTCCCGCTCCTATTTTTTATCCCCCTTTTTTTTCTCTCTCTTCTCATCTTCCTACTTCATCTTCCTTGTTTTTGTTCTCTCCCTCGATTTCAGTGGTTAACTTGTGGTTTTGTGGTAATGGAAGTTGATAGCTGGCGGTCAGTGGCTGTTCTGTACGGGCTTTAGATGAATCCATCTGTGACCATGTGGTTGCGGTTGAGTCAGACGGTGCAGGCCGCTGCGGTGACGTTACAGAATGGCGCTCGTCATTAAAGCACAGGACGTGGCCATCGTAAGCCATCGTGGCAGCAAAGGCTGCATATATGCTGTGTACAGGAGAATATGCATGGGAATTAGTCAAGACAGCTGGCTGCTTTGAGGAGGTTTTATGACTGGAAGTCCCTGTTAATTAAATCTTTAACCCCATCAGGTACAGCTGAGATCAAATCTAAAAAGTTACGTGAGCCTTGTATCACAGAAATGTCAATGAGGATGATACACCTGTTTTAAACGGACATATTACAGTATTATTATAAGTGAAATATCTGAGGGATCTGATCTCATTTCGATTATGACTTAACAGTACACATTTCTGTATGCCTAATGATACATTTGATTAGCTTCATGATAACTTGTGTATGGCAGATGTATGGGCAGTTGTACCTGCAATTACATTTTTCGTCAACCTTGCACACATACAAACACACAAACAGTAAGTAAAGTTATTCCAAATTAATACATTTTTTTAAATTAAAGTGCATTTCTGAATTCTGTCAGAAATCAATAGTAATCAATAGTAACTGAGTAATGTCAGAGGTAGCCAAGAAAGGAGGGCTCAAGGAAGTTGCCATATCATATCACCCTCACCTTATTTTCACCTTATTTTTTCCTCCTTAAATCAGCTGCAATGGTAGGCCCAGTCAACAATGCTGCCTTATATTCTTCATTATGCCCTTCCTCTTTTCTCTCTTTTTTGCTCGCTTTCTTCCCTCTCCTTCCCTTTTTCTATACCTCCCTCCATACTGACATCATTCCCTCCCTGTGTGGTAATGTGTAATGTTCTAAAGTTGGCTCGGTCCAAGGCAGACTGCTGCCGATACAGACTGATTAACTATAAATCTTACTTCAGTGACCAGTTACCTCATGGGGTCAGACAGACCGAAAGACAGGCGTAAGAGGAGGCTGAGTGAGCCGAGTGTGTTTGTGTTAGGCCGTGTGTGGATATGGCAGACCTGCCTGACTTACCGGGCCTTATTAATAAAGCGATGACTGATTACACTCGCATTAAATCCATCTAGCACCTACTTTAAATATTAAGCTATAATCAAAAGCCAGGGCTATGACCTGTGCTTTTTCAGGGATCTGCTCTCAAGCCTGTTTGAATGGGCAACGCTTGATGAAGCACTCATAGTCTTTTAACTAATCCCACAGGAATGTGTGTGCATGTGTGTGTCTGTGCTTCCTCTCTTTGCTCCTTTGTCACCTGCTCAAACATAATCACATTATTGTAACACCGACATAGAAAATGTATAAATGTTGCAACAACTTTTAATCTACGATTAAACTTTTTCAGTCGCTTAAAATTCTTGAATTAATGGATGTAATGTGATTTGTACATTTTCAAAGACCAATTCTCTCCCTCTAAAATAGAAGCCTTTCCCAGGAGGGTAATGTATTTGTTTGAGGTTGGAATTTGTCATGAAAAAGTCGACTGAGCCGGAATTGCTTTTGATGATAATTTATATGATTAAGTAAAGTGTTTTCAATAAACAATGGCTTTCCTATGTAAATTAGAGGCCATTTGTTTTTGGAATGTTGATTAAAAAATAGATTTTTCCAACCACAACAGTAACCTACAGCTTGCTGTGGTTTGGTGTATAAAATATATTACATTGATTTCGAGGGAAGTTATTTATTCATCATTGAAAGCAGATTAGTGCATATTATTGTCCTCTGATTCATTCTCAAGTTCATCTGAATGCAAAGATGAGAAGTTAATTTCCTTTACATACCTGTAGTGTGTTAAGTATGGAGAAGAAAACCTCTTTGAAAATGGGAATTTTGTCCAAATTTTACACAGAGATTACACATTAAGATGATGGGTAATTGTGGACTGACGTGTCTGGAAGAATTCCACAAAGAAGCTCATCAGATTCACAGTGGAAGTCTGAGCGGAACACCCAGCATGTTTTAGATACTGTAGTTGGCGTGTGCCCCTCAATTTCAAAATGTCAGAGATTAGATTCTTTTTTATCCACAAAGGGAGGTAGAGATGGGAAGTATCAGCAGACAGTCTGACCCAGCGTTTGTTCTGTGGCCGTGCTCCGGTGAGTCCAGAGAATAGCCCTTATGTACTCCCTAGTCTTCATCATATGTCAAATACACTCTCCAGGAATGAATGCAACAACTAATCACCATCCTTATCTGATCTTTAATATCATCCACACCCCAGTGTTGAAAACAAGTTGTTTGTTTTAACAGCATTTTCATTGATTCGTCATGGGCACTTCACTTTTCTTACAATTATTAGGACTGTGATTTATTTTTGTATTAAAATATCTATGCGAAATTTCAGAAGCTGGCTCAGGACTCAAAAAGGTGATGAGGAAGGTTTGCAGCACTGAAACAGAAAAAAATACTATAAACTAAGTTCTTTAGATTCTTTACAAAATGCAATCTTATCACATTGTCACATATATGTACAATAACAAAATCTAAGCTATTGATTTGTCATCAAGTCTTGTTTAGAACTGACAAAAGTTCAAATGCTGTCATCACAGACTTCTTTAGCTTGCCCTCCAGTTCTCTACATTATCAATTCTAATCATTTAATAGGTTTGGCTGCAGGAGTGGTGGGACAGAATGTTTATTCATTTAGTGAAGGGTTATCTGCTGTGTCCTGCACTGAAGTTGATTGTAAAAGAAGAAATTGTTTGATATGACTTCCACAATCTGCCCATTAGTGGATATAATTTTTTAATCCTTCATGATGTAGCAAGACATCTTTGTTTTTTTAGTTCGCTTCAGTTCTTAATGAAATGGAATGATACTGATATATCTGTTTGATATCCCAAATGATTTTTTAATTCAAACATTATTGATTATTTAACACATTAGATGGAATAAGTAATTAGCCCACCTAACACCAGTAGATTTAGTACTTCAGCTACATTCCAGCTTAGTGTTTATGTGGTGGGGCTATTGTTACAGCTCATTTGTATTTTCCTAACTCTTCACAAAATCCTCCAACATTATATGCTTAACCTCATGACATTTTCCAAAAAGATCCTGGAAAATGTTTAGAAAAGAAGTTGTAAATCAGTAATCTGTTAGCAAGTGTGTACTTTCAAACTGCCCATGTCTGAGAGTGTTTATTATAAGACTAATTATACTTTTAACTTTGTAAACCTTCAAATAACACAGACAGTGTGTTTCTATTTTGAAGCTGGATTAAATAGAGTTGTAAACTTTCGAATTCATTGAAAACAGTTAGACTACGACCCCAGTGGCTTCTAAAACGCACCAGCTTGCATTACACTGTAATCAGATGCAAATCTAATGCCAGACTCATGCTATGTGTATTGATAACAGATTGGACTTTGTGGAGAAGTGACAATGTATGAAGAGGGCCCGTCTCAGGAGGTGCAGTGTAGCACGAGAGCTGTGAGTTGGGAGCACGTCTGGACTGTGAGCATGTTGTTCCACTCAGCACAGACAAGCCCCTCTTCACCCAGTGCGTCTCCATGTCTGTTTCTTTTTCAAATTGCATTAATATTAACACATGATAATGAAGGTCCAAACACAGACAGAGAGGCCTTTTCTCTCCTTCACTCACACTCACTCTCTCCGTATGTATGTCTCTGTGTCTCTCTTCCTGTGACAATCTAAACCAGATGCTGCGGGTCAAAGAGTTAAGGTATAGGGCGATGGTGGTAGCAGTGTGTGTATGAGTGTGTGTCAATGTGTCAATGTCCAGATTTGTGTGTCTGCGCATGCATGATTTGGGAGGGATCAAAGTTAGGATGTGAGGAGAGAGAGAGGGAAGGGAAGCGAGCTGAGTAGGCGAAAGGGGAGCAACATGCCAGGCTCGGAGTCAATTGTCAGAGATTGGGGCTGTAGGGGGGGAGCACGGGTCATTAATTTGCTGTCCTTTGTTTTGTCAGTTTGTTTTCATGAGGCCCTGAACGGGACGAAAGTAAAAGCAGTCAGCCTGAAAATTGTCTGCCTGCTCGGCAGCATGTTCTCCCCTCAGGGCTGACCAAACCACCCCTGGGATGACTGGGGTGCTGAGAAAGGAGAGAACTGGAGTCAGGAGGGGTGGATGGGGGGCACAGAGGTCGAGATGACTTCCCCGCTCGTACCAGCCACTTCGGCCAAGATTGATCACAGATTACAGATAGCAATTCTGCCCACTCCAGTGACTCCTCCGTCCCACATTCTGCTTGTGTCCTCTCACTTTGCCTCCAGACAGGCAATCAGATAAGACCATAACCCCCCAATTAATATCAGGAAATGAGTACAAGTGGTCGGGCTCTAATCAATGCACACTCATGAACACACGGTTACTCGTTTGCTTGTTTGACCAAGGAAGCAGAACTCTTTTTTTTTTTTTTTTTTTAAATGGCTGGCTCACACATCTTTTTTTCAGTGGGGTCAAAAATACCTGAAATTATAACAAACTGAACACTGGGCGGCATTTGGGTGACTTTTGATATTTCACAGAACATCAAGCTTGCAAGTTCAGCTGCAGCTACTGCTGACAATCCAACGGCTTTTGTTGAAAATGTTGTTATAGGTTATAGAGAATTGAGTGGCTTCATTTATGATTGTTGAGATTGCCAAACAGGCAGTTTGCATCCAAAAGCTGTCGCACACTAGACTTTTGTCTTCTGAGTGAGGGTCCTTTGTAAAGGACACACCTCAGGAGAACATTCATGAATTTTCCTATCACATAGCTGTTAATTTACTTTCAGCTTGAAATGTTATACTAATGCTACATAATGCTTTAGGAAATGAACTAATTGATAATGCGTACTGACAAAATGTTTTCTTTCCTTTATTTTTTTTGTTTTTGTTTTTCTTTTTTAATTTTTACATATATCTGTGGGAGTTTTGATTACTTTCGCAAGTCTAAAAGAAAACATTTAGGAAGCATTTTCCATCAAGAAGACCAAATTGAACAAACCAATCCACAGGTTAGATTAGCTCTGTCGTACTGTGGCTTGCTGGCCACAATACCTACAGACACACAGCAAACAGTAAAGTCCCAGTATTTGCAAAAATATGTGAACATTGAGCTATCACATTAAACTAAGTAAGGGACAGAAAGAAAAGGCATGTCAGTTTTGCTAAGGTGTTCTCGTAAATGCAGCAGTATGGAAAGGCCGCTCAAAACCAAGAGTGTGCATGTGTTTGCATGTGTGTGTCTTAGACCATTCCACTGCACACTGAACCAATAAAATTCCAAATCTGTGGACTAAAACACTTTTTTATTCTCTGGTTACACCCCCTGTGGTTTTTGACTGCGCACTGGAATTCCCACCCCTGCACCCCGAGGTCCACCTGGATTTCCCACAATGCAACTCAAGAAATGCCCTGACACTCTGTCAGGGCAAAATGGAGGGAAGGAGAAAAGCAGTCAGAAGTGAAGCAGGAAGTAAAGGAGGTCAGAGAGAAGGAGAGAGGGGACAAAAGAGAGGGAGTTTTTCAAAGTGTTGGCACTGCTCGCATTCTGGCAGAGCAGATTGCAGGTCACAGGGCAAGTACATTTAACTGTGTGGGTAATGAAGAGGAGGGAGGAATAAATCTGACTCCCAGATGCCACCTTACTATCCACAAAGTTAATAAAAATCAGAAAAAGCCGCACAAACATAAAAGGTATTGCAACCTTTATTCCTCCGCGTGTAAAAGCACGGCGTGTGTACTTGCTTATTCGGTATGTGTGTGGCAAGTGTGTGTTTGTGTTGGCTTCGGGTTGTAGGTTTATTTTTTAATGCCGCCTCATGGTTGCAGAAGCTGGGTGTCTTTGGTTGGAGGGGGGAGTTTTGCAGTAACTGTGGATGGAGAATATTAAGAGAAAAGAGGGAGGGTGTAGAGGGGCATATTTCACAGAGGCCCCCCTGCTGGGTGCTGTGTACCCACATTGTTATGAGCGCACAGATCTTTGGGCCTGTAAAAATACCAGGACTCCGCTCAGAGGCAGGGTACAAAGGAGAACCCTTGCGCTTTGTTACTCTCTCAAAAAACGCCAAATGACATCAACCTCCCTTCCTTCTCCCCCCACCATCACTCTCTTTTTAATACCCCCTTCCCCACACTCCTCCTTCTTCCGTCTTTGCCCCGTCTTTCTCTCTGTTTCTTTTTAAAGTGTTTGTAATGGTGTTGTAATTTTTCTCTCTGTCTATGCTCCTGGAGGCCCGATGCAGCCAGAAGACTGTGCTGACTAAAGTTTCACAACATGTAATTAGGGCCTAAGTAGCGGGGTCAGTGCTGCCTGGCCTCTCGGCCAGACCTCTCACCCCTCCTGCCTGGCCCAGATATAGCTATGTCTCTTCCTCAATCCTTTCTTCCCATTCACTTTTTTAATGATCTCCTTGTTTCCTTCCTTACTCTCATCTAATTTTCTTCCCTTACCCATTTCTGTCATCTCTTTTCCTTCCCTTTTCTCCTCTCGTTTTCTACCCCTTAAATTGGGCACCCTATTCCAGCTGTTTCACATATCCACACCATCTCATTTAGATAAAGCCCGCCATCTTCCAAAAAAGAATGGGAATGATGTGACGGCTCCTTTATAGAAACTTTTAATTTAATTGTAGTTTCTTCTCTTATAAATGGTTAATTGAAATGCCGGAGGGTAGTCGGCCTCGAAAGTCAATAAAAAGTCCCCAGAATAGAAGTTTATAGGGGTTGTCTATGTACATAATTAAACCCTTCAGGCGCTTTAGAGGAAAAAAATCTGTAAAATAAATGGTTATGCAAGAACGGCCTGCTGAGAGCGGGAATCTAGAGGTGGCGGAGAGAGACAGATAAAGAGAAAAAGAGAGACAGAGGCTGTTAGGACAGAGGAGCGCACAAATCATTGGACCTTACCTACACCTCGGGGATGCCTTCATGGTGGCTGACAAGAGCAATACTCCACAGTGCTCTGCTTCCCCGAAGAAAAACAGTAAGGAAGGCAGGATAAACGTTTTTTAAACAAAGAGTGAAAAGGACGATCAGCAGAGATGCTGATTATCTAGATTGATGGATAATTCAGCTTTTATCACCATACGTAGCAAAATGTTGGAAAATACATGAGATACTAAAGAGGACCTCAGCATGCTGTCATGTGCAGTAATTTGTTCTAAAAATATGCACATTTCTGGATCTTCAAGGTTAATGGGTTGAAACAGTGTGCACTAAATAGGCAGTGGGGTGCACGGGCTGGTTTAGTGTTACACAAAACGCACACATATGCAAAAGCACAACTTGTATTCTAATGGTTACAGCATACTTCAGAGAACAAGAGAGCCCATTAAGACGCTGCTGCTCCTTTGGGCAAACGCAGGGAGGTCCTGACCGTCACAACTTTGTTTGCGTGTGCTCATAAGCCTATATTTCATTCCGCATAGGTTTTATGAGGTTTTTGTGTGTCACTTTTAATGACATGCACATATCCGCCACATGTATTTTTATAGCTGCACATCTTTTTTTTCCCTTTTTTTAAATGCTACCCTCAGTGAAGTGTGTTTAAATGTGCACCGTATGCAAGGACATACATCAAATTGTTGGATGTCTGCGGGCTAATGTTTGCATTTCGCGTGCACATCGACGTCTGTGCTCTTGTGGCACATCTGCTTGCACGCGTGTGTGTTTCCCTCACGCCGGCCAGAGCGGTGGCCCGGCTTCTCCTGCCTGATGATAAATGACAGCGCCAGCAGCAGATAACCCTCCAGGAGTTTTCACTCTGGAGAACAGCGGTGGAGAACATTCTGAAACTCCCTGCTGACCTGACACACACTGCAGCCTCTGTCCTGTTTGTTTTCTCTGCCTGGCTCCCTCTCACCCTTTCCTTCCCTCTCTCTAACATCTCCACCATTGCCCCCTGTTCCCCAAACCCCATCTCTCCCTGCTCTGGTCAGCGATAGAGAAAGGGCCCTGAGCGACCTGCGCACTGTGGGCAGTACACCATTCATGGCGCCAGCCAGTCGCAGGAGCCAACAGACACCCCCCCCCTCACTTGAGATTTGGGAGGGGGTGCTTCTGCTGCTTCTCTGTCGCCAGTGTCTTTTTCAGAGGGGAGAGGAAAAACCTAAAAAGAGAGGTTGATCTGTTATCAGGTAGCTGTGACGTGGGTGATCCCCGAGGGCTCCTGACGTCCAGCTGGACATAAGAGTCTTTGTTCACACATGTGACATTTGGATATGTACGTTCTTACAGTAGATATGTTTTTTTTGTTCTGTTTTTTTTTGCAAAAAGATGCAGCTGTATGAGCTGATTCACGAACCATAGCTTAAAACAAGGAGCAAAAACAAGCCAATCACCTCTTTAAACAGATGTTCAAATATTGGGAAATGAGAAGCAGCATGGAGGGTTATAAAGAGGCCGTCATGAATGGAAGAGGAGGTGGAAAAGAAGGGGAGATGGTGGGTTGCTTTTACAGGCAGGCAGCAGCAGCAGGCTCTGTTTAATATGAAGTAAAGAACAGATCCAACTGCGTCATTAACTCTCAATTACAGCCATGAGGCTAGCAGGCCAAGTTGAGCTGAGCGGGGAAGGTGTGTGTGTGCAAGTTAAAAGCACATAAATGCACAATTATAGAGAACATACTGTCTTGTTTGGTGTAAAAAATCTCCTTTACAGGGTTTATGCACAGTAAATAAGTGCCATGTTTGAAGATCACTTCATTCAAAATTAATCTAAACCTGTGAATCAAGAGAAAAAAACTTGAAATATATTAACTACTTTTAGATTTTGGAATCTTCCTTGTAAACTGTACTTTTAGACACATTCTATTTACTGTTCAGCAGAGTTTAATTTTTAAAAACGATTTTTTTCTTCCATCATCTTTCAGAAACAAAAGTAAACCAGTTTAACCAGGGTTGCAATATAGTTTTAAAATTGCAGCTTTCCTCCACTACTGACAGCCAGACTGCTTGCAGAAGGCAGAAGTCACAGGAAGTGCTGAGTCAATGAAGAGACAATTGCAAAATCTATAAATCTGAGAGAACTCGAATAAAGTGGAAATGGATTTCCCACATGTAATAAAGGCAAATGTGAGAGGGGAAAAACACAGCTGTAACCTGTTAAGATCATTTTTCTTAATTGAATGTTTCTATTAAAACAGAAAATAGATAATGTTTCCTTGGAGTGCTGTCTTTTTAAAAGCTTAAGCAGAGAAAGCCCTCTCATACAGCTCATCTCTATCCATTTCTCCATGTGTCTAAATTGCTTCTCAGTCTTCGCTTCCTTGGAGGTGAGCAGATATTGTAAAAATAGCTGATCTGAATTATCATTACTCATGGGGATCGTTGCTTTTATATAAAACATTACCAGATTTGCAGACAAATCAGCCACCAGTTTAACATAGATTGACTTTTATGGATTAGTTTATTTTGTTTTGTTTGTTTTGAGCTGTTTTGTCTTTGTTTAACAGCTTTGTACTAATATGCATTTGGATAAACTGAGACAGTCAGATGTTAAAGCAGGAAAATAAGTGGACAAAATGGCAGGAAACATTTAACATATATCAAACTAGATAAATATACACAGCAGCCAGGCTTGTTTAGCTTTCAAACTAGATTTTCATAAGAGTATTTTTGGATTATCTTTATATCTTCAGTAACCCCACAAATTCAGTGATGGATCGGTGTATACATCATAAAGTGGATTTTTAAAGGCCCTCCTGAACTGCTCTCGGAGTGTGTCACAATGACTGTCTTGTTTTGTTGGTTTTCTTTGCGGACATTCACATTCGGACTGGCTCCCCTGTCAGTGTTTGGGGTTACATGGAGTTCTTCTTGGCACCCAAAAGAGAGGTTGGACCTGACTCACAGTGCGCTCTCCTCTTGCGTGCCAGGAAGGGTTACAACGGCAGGCAGTTTTGGGCTTGGCAGAGGGCAGCTTGGCTTGGCACTGATCAGATTGGCGTTTCCATCAGTACAGAATTTTAATGAATGGCAGCTACATTCACAGTGCTCATCAGTGGCTTCCATGATGATGGTCTTTGAGCAGATAGAAAAAAAGAAACGGCCAAGAAAACTGCTTGCTGATGTAGTCCGATACTGATTGGATGATGGAAAAAAAACAATATAAGTACAGCAGCTGCCAAAACTATTATCCATTAGTGACAACGGACGCGCACTCAGTACAATGTCTGAAGTATTCAGTGTCCCATGTTCTCTCATTTTCACACTGTCTTCCCTTTATTGTAGCTCTCCCCTGTCCTATCCGCTCATCCTCCCACTGTGTTTGTCTGAAGAAGCTTGTACCCCTGCTGAGACAGGGTGCAGAGATTCCAGGGGGAAAGACTCCAGGGAAGAATGCTTTTTGAACCTCTCTTGTCCTCCTGGTTTGATGCAGTGCATCTCTCTGTTGTTGCATTTTTTGTCATGCACTCCAGGAGGTCCATTACTTCAGACCCTTCCATGTTTGAGTCTCCCACCCTCCCTAAAATCTCCTCATCTCCCTACTTCTACTATCCTATCCTGTTCCCGGGGATGGTAAGATGGGTACTGACTGTCTCCAGCTATGTCCTGTTTGTGTCATTCTCATTCTCAGCTCAACTTGTTAAAGATCCATTCACACCAGAAAAAGGGTGTTCCAGAAATGATCAGTAATGGGGAAAATGTAATGATTTATCAACAGGTTACATGCACCATATAAAGAAGTCTGTGAAGGGTGGGTATAAGTCATATTATTCCATTGCACCAAACTTTTTCTCTGGTTCTAAGGTGACAGGTGCAAAACCACATGCTCAGAAAAGTTTGTCTTTTCAGGGAGCTGTTATGCAGTTTTTATGTATTTAGTTCAATGCAGGGGATGCAACTAAAGCAGTATTTGACAAAGCTGGTAGGAGAATAGGTTAGTTTGTCACAAGAGACAACTGGCCTCCACCCTTGTATCCAAACATATCACAGCAAGCTGAGTGATTGACCACACTGATCATTCAAATGTGGGCAATCCGGTCATTAACCAAGAACCATTAACCTGGTCTGAAAGGTGATAAACCACAAATGTGTTCTGTGTCAGATTTATTCTCCCAATAATGGATCTCATATTTCCTTCATTTCCATCACTTACGCTCTCCAAAGGATCGATGTATCATGGTCAGAGAGGCCAGATATAACAAATGAGCTGAGATTCAAAGCAGCAGAACAGGCATGAGCTGTGCAGGGCTTCTCCCTGAGTGTTTACCGGGGAATCTGAATGTTTGGACTGGTGATTTAGGATGTTAACAAGGTCAGAGGGCACAATTATCCGGAGGGGTCCGGGTCAGCAAAGGATTGGTCTTCTGAAAACTCTTCTCAGATTACCCATGATGCCAGGAACTGTCCACATCAGAGACACATAACTATCCTGCTAATCCGATATCCTTAAAACACAGGAAACGCAGCTCATTTGGAAAGTGTCTGTAATAGAACTTATTTTTTGGGCAGGAATAATATTCAAGGAAAAAGTAATAATACAAAGTCAGTTCTTGGATCACACAACTGACACTGGGCATCGTGTTGGAAACGCTTAGCCCTTTCAACAGTTCACAGAATCAGCCATCTCATCTCAATGTCCCAATCAACAGATGCTTTTAAAGTGGTGCTACATAAATATCATGTGTGCTGTGCTTTAAGATTTGCATGCAGTATTTCTCTTCATGCATCATTTCCTCAGCTGGCATGTGATGGATTTACACCATTTACATTTTATTTTTAAGAAGATGCTGGAGAACACTATTGCCTTCTGTATGAAAAGGGCCTGAGAAAACATGGCAGATTTTATGTATTTGAAGGCAGAGTCTGGAGCTAAATGCTTTTTTTTTTTAGATATGTTTTTGGCCAGTTTGATTGTTGTTATGGGCTCTGCAACATAGCTGTAATTTCTTCCACGGGCAATATATCCTTACTCTTGTGCAGCATGATTTAAAATAATTTTATGGAAACATGAAGTTCTGTTTAACTTTACTTCTCTTTCTTCCCATTCACAGTTTGTGTAAAAATATCAGTTGTCACAGCAGAGAGGATAAAAAAAAAAATCATACAACTCCCCAGCCTTAGTATATTTCAGTCATGTACCATGACTGTTTTTTTTTCTAGTCATTCCTCAGGAGTTGTGGGTCTTCCCCTGTGTGACCGCTGACAGGCCTTTACGGTAAAGCGCTGGAGGAGCTGAAAGGCTGCATGTGTACAGGAACACCCGGACTCCACTGATCTCCACATGTGAATACATTAATTCATTTACCACTTCGAGGTCGCCAAACCCAAATATTTGCCTCTGCACATATTTAATATTTATGATGACGAAAGCAAATATTGCCCGCTGGATTGAGTGACACAGAGAGGTCAAGCTCTGGGCTTGGCCAGAGGGGGCAGAAGGGGGAATGTTGTTGGTGTGCGGGTGCGAATGTGTGCGTGCTCTCTCCTGAGAGAGCAAGTCCACATCACAGGAGCAGCACACACTACTCTGTTTGCCTTGAAACACACATGCAAATGTGACATGGTTCAGCAAACAGCTTACATGAATTTGTGTATTATGAATTCATGAGCTTAGATTTCAACTCTTCTTCTAAGGAGGACAGCTGCATTGATGAAAGCGCATTAAAGTACACACGGGGGTTTACACAACTTTGTGCGACCAGGTGTGCTTGCACGCAGTTATTCTGTAGGTCTGTGTGAGTTTGTTCATGAGCAGTGTGAGTGCCCATGTTTGAATAAGGTGATCCATTAGGGGGGACAGTTTTATGAGCTGGTCTCAGATCTGGATCTCCTCAAATAAGATCCTGTTTCCTTTGGACTGATCTCCCTCACCACCGATTCCGGCTCAAGAACTGCATGACTAAATGGTGCATACCTAATCTCTTTTGAACTGCAACCCCATAGAAGCAGCCTTTAATTGTTATATCGAGTTTACTGACGAGCTCTACTTTCAGATCAAGTTTCCTGTAGCTTTTGTAAATTTATCGGCTTTAGCTGTGGAGGACATGTGAGTGGTACATGATGCTGCGGTGTAAAAACATCAGGTGGCTCTAAGACAATATCCATGCAAAACGACTCCTTATTCTCTGTAACTTCATGCATGCTTACATACAAGCGTTATATCCACATCAGCACATGCCCGTTTTTTTTACATCTCTTTCCCACCCACCATTTTAGAAACCTCACGATGACCTCAGGAACTAAGGAATCAAACTTTAGAGATCACCCTTCCACCTCCCTACCCGTATCTCCCTTCATTTATGGCTTTTATCCTTTCTTTCATACGAGCTATCTCTCTTTTGCCCTTCCTCTTTTCACCTGCGATAAGTTATTGTGCAAGGCTGTGGAATGTACACAGTCCAAGCATCTCAATGAGGTTTCCTTGTCCTTTTTCTTTTAAGGATGTATTCTCATTCTTCTTCTTCTTTGGATATGACCAACAGGGAATAAAGGCCTTCATGCCACAGTGATAAGAGTCTTTCAGCGAAAAAGACACAAAAAGATGAGGAAAGAAAGGAAGAAAATCCTTAGACAATATTTGACAGTGATTCACCTGCAGTTCACACCACCGAGCAGAGATATGGACTTAGTGACCTAGTCAAGGGGAAAGCAGGTGTGGGCGTTCATCCAAATAATGTGAGTGTTTATATCTGCGTGCAAAAGGGATGGAGACTTAGTGATTACATCGACACACTAGCTTCATTTGTGTGCAGTTTCACAACAAATGTCAAGACCTATTAGACGGAACAGAACAGAAACAACAGTGAACGTTCCACACACATTCACAAGGAAAAGATCATCCCAGCTAAACTATTAATGCATGTCTGCTACCACTCTGACAACCCGGGGGACCAAAGGGCTAGAGAAAGAGGCATGGAAATTATGTCTGCCGTGGCCTTAAGGACTCATGCTGAAGAATTCTACAACCAGTAGTTGTATGGTTCAAAAGACTTCAGTTTTTACCTCCTGCAAAAATAATAAAATCTATCTTTAAAATACCATGCCATGCCACACCATTTTAACTTTTAACTTTGAATTTTTACAGTTACATGTAATTAAATGCTGACATTGCAGTATTCTTGAGGGCCGAGGCTGAAAGCATAATGAGAATTCAATGAAAAATCCAATCTACAATGAGAGCAAACACTTTCCATTTCTAGACTTCCCTGTTTTATTTGAAAGGATCATATTATAGAATAAATTATTTCAAAGCATTTGGTTAAAGTTTAAATAAGCAGCATGCATAGCTTTGTCTAAGCCGAGGCATCAGAGTGATAGATTAAGAGTGAACAGGCGATATATGTCATATTCTGTAAGACACCAGCCTCCATGCACTTCAAAGGACAAGTGTTGATGAAAGGCCAGGCTTTGGACATGTTTAGTGGTTAATTAAAAAAAAGACAGGAGGAGTTACTTTGTGTAAATTAGTAGAATAACATTATTGTTTGGAAGGAAAGGGGTCACTGCCATGTTCATGGTCATGGGATAAACCTCCTTATGACTTTGCTGAAGCAGCTGGCAGTGTTCCCGCTCTTCTTTTGTCCACTTCAAGCATTTGATGTCATTGACACAGAGCACGACACTGAGGGAGCAAAGACGAATGCGAATGTGAAGGTGCAGAGCAGCGTGATGCAATGTGAGACAGCAGCGGACCGAGCTCTCTCTTTGTGTGTGTGTGTGCGTGTGTGTGGAAATGACAAAGTTCATTCTAACAGCACCAACTGCTCTGTTATAATTCTCTCTATTATTAACACACTCTCATCCTTCACCCTCGCCCTCCTCCTCATCGGCAATCCATGGTTAAATCAGATTCTTTCAGAAAGAGATGGTTTCAGTGGCTGGGGCAGTCGTGCTCAGAAGATAGGTGTGTGTGTTGGGGGGGGAGGGGGGTGCTGTAGGTGATATTTTAAGGGCTTTGCCAGTTCCACACCTGTGGGTGTAAGGACAGTCTGTAACCTTATCTCTCGCGTATTGTATATCTCCCCTTTCTTTGGTGGTGGATATGAACAAATTGTGTATTGTATTTAGGCACAGGCCAGAAGGATTTTGAAGGAAGGAAGCCAGCGGGTCCAGGCTCTTCACAGCAGTAGCCTGAGACGGGAGATCAGGAGTGATTCCATGTGTAAGATTCCTTCCTTCTCACGGATAGTGCTAATGAGGTGTGTGCACCCTTTGTTCGACAGGCACCTCAGATGAGGCAAAGCTCTCTTACAGATATCCTGGACACTTTAGTCTTAGAACTTGTAGCTGGGAAATATTTACTGCATTTAAACTGCAAATAAAATATGTATATATATGTTCCAGATTTAACAAAGAAACAGGGAAAACACATAAAAGGATGAACTATTGACAGTTTGATATCTCAGTTGATTTGCTGGTGTTTTTTTAAAACCACAAATAGAATTAAAGTCTCTAGAAAGCCAGTTTTAACTTCTTTTTATCACTAGTTTTTCTTGCCATTTTTTTCATTTTAACATAAATATGAAGGCATGTAAACAAAAACAACTGTGTTAGCTCTGGAGAGAGACGTGACTGCAAAGAGCTTTCAGAGAGTCCATATCAGCTGTCATGCTCTCCTGTTCTGTTGAATGCAGATGAGGGAGGAAATTAGCCAGTCTGGGAATATCAGAAGAGACAGATCCCCGTGTCACCATGTAGCTGAATTGAAAGGCTCCTGTTTCCAATTATAGCTGGCTGTAATGATAATACAATGTGAGCAGCAAGACAATTGTACAACTGCCCATCCTTTAAGTCCCAGTTTTGCGCTGCCTCAAGAGGGGGGCGAGGGAGAGAAAGGAAGGAGAAAAAGGGGAGGAGGTGTTGAGCTGAAGAGGGAAGCAGGAGGCAGAATGACGGGAGAAGGATGAACTTGAGAGGTAAAGCAATAACAGAAGACGGTAACCAGGAGGGAATAAGTATTTCTAAGTTTATCTTTGTCAAGGATGCTCACACATTGGCATGTGGAAATAAGTAGAGGTGCAAACCAAGACAAAATAAACACATGGGTCCGAATGACTCCAGATGCGTGTTCTTGTTTTCTCATTCCAATGCACCCCTTCTTTTACTATTGCCAAAGTCTTCTTTGCAATTCTCCTTGGAGCTGCAGAAGAAGCTTCCAGCACCACAGCACTCCCTAAACTTCTTCTACTCCCACTCCGTACTCTATCTGTCTTGCTCACCCCTGTGTGACCCCAACATGCAGCCAGTGAATTAACTGTGTTTTCTATGGACATACAGAGAAGGTATGGAGGCTCCAAACCAAACCTCAGCCATGCCAGGCCTATGAGGGAAGGAGGGGCCCCTTTTTGAGGAAGTCATCACAGAGTCCAAATAACAGGGCCATCCCCGCCTGGGGCCCGCTGTCAGGCCAATGATAGATGGTCTCAGTCTCCGATCCCTGCCTCAACTGGCCAGTGGTAAACAAAGAGGGGCAAATATAGAGACAGAGATGGGGTCATCCCTGCCACGGAGGGAGTGATAGTCAGCCAGAATGGAGGACCGAGGGAGGAAAAGAGCGAAGGCGAGAGGGAGGTAACGTAAACTCCAGCATGTTGATTGCTAGTCTCGTCTTTGATTCGAAAAACAGACGTGTCGTGCTGTTTTATTTCATTTGTAACATGTCCAGAAATCGCCGACTTTGAGACAGCGCTACATTTTAGTGATTGCAGCTCCCACAGCTGTGGCCACAGGAATGCCGCCTGCCCTCTGTGCCTCCTTCCTTTCCTCGCCGTCTTCCCATCTATCTCTCACTCAAGTCTTCTCTCGTTTCCTCACCTCTGTGCCTACCCCTCGCGTTCTTTCCCTGTCCTGAGGCGATGACTGTGGCTCTTGTGGGAAATCTCTGATTAACACTGAGGCCTCCTTTTACCAACGGGGCCTTCTTTTCCCTCCCTTTCCTGATGTCTCATCTTTTTAGTTCTCAACATGCCCTTGTGGTTTAGGGACCCCTGGAGGGGGGCTCACTCTATGTAGCAAAATGTGGAATGATGGCACTCCTTATTCATCTTATGCAGTCCTTTCTAATTGATTGCATATTTTCAAATGACTGTTTGGGCTTTGAAATTCTGATTAATCATTTACACTAAGAAATAATATAAAAGTTGTGTTTTCAAAAGGACAGTAAATAAACCAAAGGTTTTGATTTCCAAGATTCTTCAGTTCAACCAATTCTTTTTTAGTTCACTCGAGCTTTATTACAAAAAGTAATTTCTCATAACTTCATCTTTAATTTCATGGTTTGACTATTAATCCTCTATGTATATATCATATCTAATTGCATTTTGAATTTTTATTTTATATTTTCCTTTGTGGGAGGGAGAGAGGAAACCATCCCTGATGTCAAGTAAGGCTAATTAGGAAGCAACACTACATACAGTGGGAACTAGGCAATCTTATTGTTTGTTTAAGTCCTTTGACTATCTATAGAAAACTAAAGATCATTGAATTAACTGTATTTTGGGAAAAGTCTCCATTAAAAGTAAGCCAAAGCTTTTCCATGCGAGAGAGAGAGACAGGCTATGGCGAGAGCAGAAGAGCTGTGCTGTCGCAATGGGCCCTACACACAAGCCCATATTGTTGCCCCACTTAACATGTAAGTCAAACTAAGCTGACTGAATGTACTTGACCCTTCACCCACTCCCTCTTTTCTCTTCCACTCCTCCACTCCTCTTTTTCACCTTAATCCTTGTCTATGTGTGGTCGCTCTTTCACCACTCGGCAGTTAGGTTTTTCCTTATTCAGCTAACATATAACAGAATCTGGTTACCCAAAGTTTCTGAATACCGATGTCTAGTGACAAATATCACCCTTTCCCCCAACAATTGGAAAGATGAAACTATGAGAAACAAATTCAGAACCATATTGATTAAGCTTAGACAAAGTGTATATTTAATTTTATGTGAAATCTTTCAATTTCCTCACATCCAGCTTTTTCTTTCTTTAGAAACACCTGTTTAAGGTGTGTGCATAGTTTTTGATTATATGCATTTTTTATGCATGTAGTCCAGGACATGTTCCTTTACCCTTTTTCCAATCGTCTCAGTGTTTATGTTTTTAAGGGAGCTGATTTATGAAGTGTAAATTCTCAACAAAAACAATTTCTGTTTATTTTTTAACAAAAAAAATTTCTTCTAAGTTTAAAAATTAGCAAGTTCAAGTTGATCCATTGAAAAGAAAAACAAAGGAAACCAAACCTATCTTTACAAATTCCGAGATGCTAAGCCCTATCTTAAGTTTTCCCTGGGCAACATGTCAAAGATGAGAAGAAAAGCTAAATTTCCATGTTCCTATTCCATATGGATAGTAAGTGAAAAGGACAGAAACTAAAAAACAGAAAGGAAAGAGGCACAAACACAAAGTCACACTCCACTGTATCTTAAATAAATAAGTCATGGTTTAAACATTAATTAAGAGCAGATAGAGCATAGTTGGAGTGCTGAGTTCACCATTGGTTAGAATAGGAGGATCCCCAGGAACACACAGCTAAATCCTGGTTTAGTGCTCCTTGAGTAGTATCATGGAACAGCAGAAAGTAAATGATGGATGCACCGATCCTTCTATTTTTTTAATTTTTTTTATTTTGGACGATTGAGCCTGACTCAGGGTTATAGAGTTACATTGCCTTAATTCAGATGGATTGCATAGCTTTTGAGAAAAACTTGAACAAAAACTTCTGGCTGGAATTCCTTGTTTCTTAGTTTCTTACAGCACCTTACAATTGTGTTTTATATACTCTATTTAGTTATCGGATTTTTTTTTCTGTGTAGTGTTTCCTTCTGGTCTCACCTGTCATGGTGTCTGAGTATGCATTACAAATATTGTGATTTAGTGAGACCTCTTCTTTCACTCAAAGGGCCAGAAAGAGACTATTAGCAGACAGGAAATGAGTCAAACCCTTGCCAGGGTGCGGATGATGTTCAAAAGGAAATGACCATAGATGACCAACAGAGTGGGGCAGCTGAGTGAATCCCGGAATAGGCCTGTGTACGTGTTTGTGATCCACCACACTGATTATTCACCATGTTTGGCTACATGGAAGCCTATTCCCCACATGTATGCAGCATGATTTGATTTGGGAGGATTCAAAGAAGCTCGCAATGAGTCAGTATGAACTTTGGTCTGAAGTGACTCATAGAAATATGTGCCAAACATAACAATGAAGAGTATTGCAAATAGAAAATGGATTTGAGATTAAGTGGATAGATGATAATGATATGAGATATATAGTCATTTGAATTTAAGACAAGTAGCACTTGATATTTTGGCTGTCATTGTGTTTATGTTGAATATTTCCATTTCATGTAGGTAACACTTTATTTAGTAATAAAATATTTTGTGTAATCAAAACAATTAAATTCCATTAAATTATTTTAATTTCAAGTATATACATCTATTGTAGTATCACATCCACCGGCATGACCTAAAGCTGAAAAGAGGAATGCCGATCAGATGAGATTTGGTGCTTGAGTCTGTGCATTCATCAGATTGCGAGTATGTGTGTTTGTGTTATTCCTAACATGAAGCAGATCATTTGGTCTGCTGCTTTAAAACAAAAGGGCTCGGGTCCAGTTTACTCCCATGGGGAGGCGGCGAGAGAGAATGACACCATGTAGTTTGTTGGGCTCTCCAGCGCTCACTCCTCCACACTACTTTATGGGAGGGTCAAGGTAGTTAACTAGTGGCAGGCGTTCAGACGGGTTCTGCTCCGACTTCAAACAGGGAACATTATGGTTGTGCGCGCTCACAGGATATTGCACTGTAAGGCCACTGAGCACAGCTGGGTTAAAGAGAGGAGGCTTTGTATTGAGCCCATTAGAGGTCTAAACCGATACTAATGAAGCTGTTTCCTGTACAAACGGATAGGCTCAGGGGAACCTGGCTTTACCTTTTAATAAGGCCCTCTCCAATCCCAGTTAAGATTGTGGGACTTTTTTTTATCTGAGTACTGAGTGGGTTACTACTGGTTCCAAGCAGAACCTCCTTTCTGAAAAGTTAATTACGCATGATTAATGGAGCGTTTTCCTTCCAATGATATCTGTGACAGCACAAAGCTGTCGTAAGGCTTGTCAGGCCCAATTCGAGCTGAATAAGTATTTATGTGATCGCATGTGATGGGCCTCCTCTCACCAGCACCAGCCCTCATCAATCAAGTCCTGCTGCTCGCAGTAGTGGGAAATTGGTCTATCAGTGCAGCTACCCCTCCACCCCCCACACCCACTGCCACCATCTCCGCCACCTCCCTCCCTCCCCATTCAATCAGGCCTGGGGCTACAATGCTTCTTTAGCTCTTACTTCTGACCAACGTAGGGGTCATGGGGGGGAAAGTGGGAGCCAGAGCTGAGCCCATCCATTACAGCTCTTGTTTCTCTCGGTGGCAGCCGGACGACGGGATTCTATTAAGAGCTCCGTCTATTCAGCACTGAGATTACACCAGGGCCCTCTCATCAAGCACACCTCACCACCAACCCCCGAGCCCTCACCAAAACCCTGCACCTACCCCAGGGGCCTTCCAGCCCCCACCACTGCCGCTGCAAGCCCAGAGTAGCTCATTCCACCTGCTTTTAGTCTTCCCTCTTGTATTTTTTCCCCCCCCAAACAACCAGAATGACAATAATCACTGAGAGAGAGATAAAAAAAAGGGAACAAGACAGAAAGACAGAATGAAAAGCTTGGAGCAGAATGAGAGCAGACACTTTAGCATTAACCTGCTCCTTGTTGGGATGTGGACAAACACAGTGCCTGGCAGAACAGCATCTGGCCCACAAACGCTGCCACACAAACAGGGCCACCTTGCAGGGATCGAATACAAAAACAAATGCCAAAACCATAATCTTACTCTCCGTCTTAAACACACATGAAACTTCAGCGCCCGGCCCGAGGACCGGGACGGTATAAACACACTTAGATGACAAACCTGACCGTCCTGTAGTAATGCCGTAAACACAGTCCAACACCCATTCAAACTGACACTTCTGCCGTGTTGAAAAAGCTCGCCTGTCTCCCGTAGGCTTGAAGAGACTCCTTTGTCACTTTGTTTGTTAGCACTTGAAAGAGAAAGAGCAGGTAGTGCTGCCGGGGTCATGCCCCTGATTGGATGGATGGAAGTCTTCCTGTCAAGCCCAAGAGGAGAGGCAGTACTCCTGTCAAACAAGCATATATTTAATATGTTTCTTTCTGTCGGGATGTTCACACTGTGTACATATTCTCTTGGGCTTGATTATATATAAACCCCGGTGTCCCCCACTTTAAACTTGTAGAGTACAGACATTCATCTGAGAGTGAGAACTAAGGGTGTGAAGGTAGAATGTTTTTTCTTCTTCCACAGGATCCGGCTGTAGTAATGCTTATAGAAAGGATCATAAAAGAAGAAGAGCAGAGGCAAAAAAAAGGGTGGGTCAACAGGTCGAGAAGACTCTAAGTATTATTAGTGGAGAAACAAGAGGAGTGAAGTCACTCTGAAGGGGAGAAAAAGCTGTTTAAAAATGAAGGGAGAGCTTTTTTTTTTTGCATGGGCATAGAGGGCACACAGGGTGGGGCCGTGTGTGGTTCACTTTCCCTCAGCACAGTGCTGCGTGGTTTGGCAGCCGGCGTACGAGTTAACAGGATCGGAATGCTTCTTCAGTGGCAGCGCAATCAGCACCAACTTCCTCCGATTCAGAAAGCGTAGGCCTTGCTCTCCGCCTCCTTTGTTTCAGCGGGCCCCGCTGACAGCACAGAGGAAGCCGGTATCTGACAGTCAGGGGGAGATGTTGAATGTGTATAAACACTGTGTCCAGGGAAGGAGAGGAGAGGGAGCGAAACTGACAAACCTCAGAGGGACTAATGCGTCTCCGCGTTGATGGGTGCTCATGCCATCTGCGCACATAGATGCACGGCCTTGTTTGTGTGTCTTGGCCACCATTCTCAGCCTCTCCCAGGGGAAAACAGGCACGATGGGAGGGAAAGAGTCTTTTAAGGGCTACTCGGCACACTAGCTGTCGGGCCAGTAATCACCAGCTGCTTGCTTGAGACTTTTGTCTTTGTTAAATGTTGTGTGACAATGAGATTTTCCAAAGTGCCACCCAGATAAAGAAGTGGATTGAGAGTGGGTTGGGGTGGACTCCAATATGAGCCGAGATGGTCTGGTCATAGTCCAGCAGCTCTTCATCACTGCTGCTGCCTCAGATATATCTCCTCTCTGTCTCTGAAGCACTCACACACCGTAGACACCTTCATCACTTTGTCCCCCTCTCTCTCTCTTCATAAGCTAATACACATACCTGACAACTGCACCCAGGCCCAGTACACACACATCAGACACACACACACACACTAATACACCTCTATTCCATCACCAGAGCTCTAGATCCACAATCGATCCTCACTGCACCCCAGCCGCTGGCAGACACCTGCAGGTGATTGATCCCCAAATCAGTCCCTCACAAACCCAGTGCTATAAAAACCATAACAACCCATCATAAAAGCTGATTTATCTTCACCTAGTGCTGGGCCTTATGGTTAGAATATTAACCCAAAAGTGTGTGACACTAGACTGATTGGTTTGGGATTGAATAAACGTGATGAGTATCGACGAACTTACCTGCTGCTTCAAATCAAACTCTGACTCCTGAGATGTGCCACCTGAGATGACATTATCTCAGAATACAGCCCCCAGGAGACATGAGTACAATCACCGACAACTTTATATATCTCTTCATGTTTACAAGTTCCTATACTTTAGAGGCGTGATGGTAATGATAAGTCATCACTGGCATCAACATTCTGCAGACTGGATCACAAAATGTATTTTCAGTCTGTTAGTTTAAGTAGAAAAAGTTGAATAAAGGCTCATATTTGCATTTTACTTTTTGAAATGCTCCAAAGACGAACATGTTCATGTGCAGGGATTTTAACATTAGTTTGATTGAAAATCACGTGCAAAGTTATCCGAGTTGCTACTTCCTATGGCGCTTTAGCGTGGTCATTCATCACTGTATGGTGCATTTAAAAAAGCTGGAAATAAACATGACCAAGGTTCAAATATAACACAGCTTTCATGAAATAGCTGCCCAGTCTCACCAGAAATTGTCGGCTTACAGCGTTTTGGTCGGCAGATGTTTTGTGTAGGAGTGTGCGCCGTTACATGATGGGAGCCGTGACCAATGACTATTAAACTGCTCAATCTTTGACAAAGCACGGTTTTCTAACCCCACATATGTACTTTTAACATCTACACCGAAACATTAACATTAAATCCAACCATAACTATGTATTTTAACCATTTTAGCAGGTAGGAACCAAATACAAAAGAAAGCAGTTTCTGAAGTAGGTAAGTGAACGGGCTCTGAGAAAAGCATGGATAAAATTTGTGTGTTAGGGTTTTAACACCACAGAACGATCCATCCCCCAAATAACATTTTTCTGAGTTGATGGTGGAAATTATCAACACAGGTCCATTCTGAGTCAACCTCATCACATTGTGACAAGAAGTCATTTAAATTGTATGGCATTAGATAACTGACAACAGAAGAAAAATAAAATAAAGAGATCATGATAGGGAGCAAGAGATGATACGAGTGTTTTTATATGTTCAACTATTATTATGTGTGTGTGTTTGTGTGTCTTTGTTACTTTTGGAAAATTGTGCCCAAGCCACATTTTAATGAGAGCTTTGGATGAGAGCGATGCCAGGAGCAGGGTGTACTGGCAGCATTAGCATGTGCCCACGACTCGGCGGAGCAACAATCTCCCCGGTTAAATATAATCCCAGTCTAACTCGGGGGCCTCTTTGATGCCACTGAAAGCCAGTGAAGCCTTTAATGGGAGCCACTCCGTGCCTCTGTGTTATGTGTGAGCTGCTCAGCTTTCCTTCATCTTACGGTTGTTGCTGCTGATTTGTTGTTTCCTGAGCTCCATCTGACTTTAATTATAACCACATGCAATCACGGTTCAAAGTTTGTGAACCCTGCAGAGGTGGATGGAGGACCAGATAAAGGATTCGAATTAAACAAAACGTTGCAGTAAACTTTGTCCACTGTTACGTATAAGTAAGTAGCAGCATGTGCAGCTCTGGGATTAGCAGTTAACATGGAGGTGAAATTAGAGTCAGGTGTTTCCAGACACCAGGGTGTCAATCAGGTGTTAGCGGCTGCTCAGTTTTAGTCACAGAGCTGGGATGTGTCAAAATCTAATCTTTACAGCATGTGTTTCCAGATGAATACCATGGCAAGAATACACGTTATGTGTGAGGACCTCAAAAAGATATGTTTATGCTCATCATAGTGGTAAAAGGTCCATGATACTTTTGTAATTTATATCTGCCTCTTGCAAATATATACTACCACATCTTAGAAAATAGAAGAGAGAAAATATAAGAGTTTTCTCTCTTATTCTCTCTTCAACTTAACAAGCCTCTTTTCTGCTGTTTGAAAGAAACATGCTAGATAATTCTAAGTAATCACTCCTTTTTTTAGCCTTTAAAGGGATCTTTGAAACATCTCAGGTGTCTCTCATGTAGACGTGTGTCACGTGTTGATGTAAAACTGTTACATTTTACTGAACTTTGACCTGTTTTTTTTATCCCACATTAATAAGATACCAGCAGTCTCCTGTGGTTGCTGTATCAACATACTGGACTGACATGGCAGAACTGTCTTCTGTCACAGTGACCCAGAGTATTATGTTTGTCTGCTACCCACTAACATTAAAATATTAGCCTTCCCATTGGGCACGGCATATGAAAAGCACGTAGTCACAGCATTACAGCGGAGTCTGGACTTTAAACGTGAGAAGAGGGCTCAATAAATTCAACCAAACGTGTGACACTTGAACATCTGAAGTGCCGTGTTCAGCTCCATACCACTTTACCTCTGGTACATAAAAAGGTCTTTTAAAGATGATATCTATCAGCGTTTTAGAGCCAATTTGTTCTCCCCGCGGCAAAAGGCAACATGCTCTAATTACCACCGCCTTTCTTCACTGCCGAGCTGGAGGAGGGCGGAGAGTTGTTTAAGTTTCCAGTCTGTCCTGTGCACATAGGAGCTGTGTGCCTGCTGAATTTATGCTTAAAAAACTTGACCTTTGACTCGTGTGCTGCTTTATCGCACCCAATAGCCCGCATACAGTGTGGCCCTGTGTGCGGAGGCTCTGCGGAGGAAGTGTCTGTGATAACCACAACCTGTGTTGCTCTCTGCACATCTCTGCCACTGCCTCTCTCCATTTTGCCACTTCTCATCTAAACAGCACTAGTCAAGCATCTGTTATTTTATCTATTTTGTTAAGTTCAATGAAAAAGTTGAGCCCTTATAATCCCATCAGAGTGTCCAGCTGCAGGCGCTGGTCACAGTGTGCCGCTCCCCGATGTCAGAAGCTTTTCTTCTCACTGACGACCCATGCGATTTCACTTTTGTTCGGATGAGGAGCAGCAGTTATCAGATTATTCATCGTCCCCACACATGAAAGCTATATTTCCGCACATCTTCTTTGTGAATTTCTTCAAGAGGAAAAAGACTGACGATTTTTTTTTTCCTCTTGCTGTTGTTCTGCAGCGTAGCTCAAGAAATTGTTTTTAACAAAGAAGAAACAGCACAGGTCTTTTTTCTAAATTCACTTTGCCCCAGGCCTGGTCTAATTCTTGTCATAAT
Source organism: Menidia menidia (assembly GCA_907169785.1). Classification (NCBI taxonomy): domain Eukaryota; kingdom Metazoa; phylum Chordata; class Actinopteri; order Atheriniformes; family Atherinopsidae; genus Menidia; species Menidia menidia. The sequence goes on along the minus strand of CAJRST010037777.1, from coordinate 11,106,261 downwards.
ATTGTCCGTTTAAAACACATGATAAAGACTTGCCCTCATGGGCGTAAATCATTTTCTTTCTACGGGGGTACGGATCCTCTACACTAATAACATATCGTTTATGAATAAATCATACCATTTGTAGTGTTTGCAGAGCTCTGTGAGAGACTGTCAGAGGCAGGAACGGGCAGTGCCAAAACAAAACGAGCGTGTGCTAATTCAGCAAACACGCCAGGCCTGTTCCTGACAGGCCACAGAATTTGTCAAGAAACCATCCCTCTCTCTGCCTCCCTGCCGGAATGCCTGACTGACCCCCGGCAAATGAAAATAATCCAAAGTAATTAGAAGTGAGCTGGTCTGGTCCTGAGAGCCCCCGGGCGGTCGGGTAAACATGGCGGAGGGTCCGGGAGGGGCCAGCTGAAAAAGGGGGGAGCGTGAAGGAAAGGGGGTGCTGACCTTGTCCACATAAAGCAGTGATTTATGAAGTGCAGGGCACAGCAGCAGGGCTTCTGTCTTCTCCCGCAGAACCAAATTACTGAGGTGGAGATTAACACGCCGCTCACAACGGGCCTACTTCCAGACCCAAGGAAATTTTGTATTTACATTTTCTTCTTTCATTTCCTCTGCCGTGTTTTAATGGTAATTGGGATATATGGACACTGAGTCTGGCCTTTAATATAGGGGCTTAAAGTTGCACACTTCATGTATTGTGCGCTAATAGTGGTTGATGGGTGTGCTAATTAGAGAAAAAAAGTTGCAGAGTGTTGTGCAAACGGAGGCCTAACCGTTCGTTTGAGCCTCAAATGAGTTCCCAGCCCTTGATTGAGTCGCCCCACATTTAAGCAAAAATCAAAAATGCTCGGGGTGGGGGCGTGTGAATACAGACCCACGATGGAGACTCAATGCAGCTTTTCGTCGGTGTCAATAGGAGGTCTCGCCATGAATGGTGGGACTATTTCATGTGGATTTGGCTGCGATATTTTCTTTCTCTGCTCTCCTTTTTTCCCCCCTCTTCCCTCTCTCCTGAAGGGTGTGCTGGAATGCGCCACACAGGCCTTCCCAGTGTTTCCATGTGGCCCCTCGGCTGCTCTGCAGCTCGCTGCCCGGAGTCGGTTTGCAACCCGCACGGGAATCCCCCCTGCTTCTTCTTCTTCTTCTTCTCCGGCGTGTCCCGTCTGACTTCACACGGGCCGGGAACGAGCAGCAAAAATCCAAATCAATTTGCAGACCGGTTAAGTGTTGCTAAGAGTTACTCAAATGACGGAGAGGGAGGGGAGGAGGGAGAGGAGGAGGGACGGAGGGTGTGTGTGTGTGTATGTGTGTGTGTGTGGGGGGGGGGGTCAGCCCGTTGCCCGTGAAAGTGAACTTAAGAGCAAGTAAAATACCAAACTATTTGATCACAAAAAATCTCTGCATCCGTATATGAATCGGCGTTTGCGTGACCGTGCGCTATAAAATAAACCAAAAAAAAAAAGCCGCAAGCAAAATAAGCACAGGCCCATTTAAGCAATTCAACCCCATTTAGAGAATTTCACAGCACTTTAAAGTCTCGCTACCAACATTGTGTTGTTAGTTGTCCTAAACAAGTATGAAATGCTGTGTAGCGTGATATAGTCGGAACTAACATACCCTGAAGCCTGCCTGTGTTTGGTTAGTAATTCGTTGATAAACAGCTTTTCCACACCGCTTTTTAGCACGTCACAATCAGTATGACAAAGGCATGGCATAATTCAGATAAAACAGATCTATTTCATCTGAGCACATCAGAATGGCGTTTATTGCTCAAACAAATAGGAATTAGAGCTGCGCCTCGCAGATCACTCTGGTGGTTTATTAAACGAACAAGTGTTTTGAATTCACCCCATCGGTCTTCAAGAGCTTTGGAGTGGCTCGTTCGGGTGATTAAATATTCAGGCACATTCAGTCGGATCTTTCATGTCCCATCTAACAATTTTGACGCCTTAATGTAGATGTTTTGCCATTCGCACAGAAAGCAAGAAAGAAATCAACCCCTTCTTTTAATAAGAGATGGCTTCAAACTGAGTTGTGTCTGTTCTCTCATCATGAATCACAAATAACTAAAACCTGATCCACAAACAAACACAAAAGTCGTTTTATTAAATGTATCTTTTGTGTTTGGGCTGTAGGGCCAGTTTACCCTAAAGTTAATCTGCATCTGTGGAGATAAAGTAGTGCACACTGCTCACAATTTGAAGCAATAATTTCTCCGAAAAAAGCAAAAATATTTAATCACACATTCTCATAAACAGATTGCCATCTGAATTGCTCAAACGCAACTCGGAAATGTTTGGAAAAGTTCACATCAGTTGAGCACGCCATCTCCTGACCGGCCGAAGGAGCGCACTTTCTTTTTACGCAGCCAGGAGGACGAAGGGGGTCCGGAGACTGTTACCCCTCTCTGCCCCGAGATGATACCTCAAACCCTCTGTGTTTGCCGAATCTTTAGACATTTCCTCCTTTTCTGAAAAAAAACCCCTCAAACTGCTCTACCTATCAGGATCCTCGATCAGACCCGGAGAGGCCGTGGAGCAATCACTTTCCCAGATTACTTGTATTTAATACACAATGCATCATAAAACAAATCCCTCATCCTGACAGGAAGAAAATAGAACAGCTCATTCGACTTGAGCTTTCCCAATTTATGGCTAAATTAAAAAGGCTTCCAACAATGGACAAGTCGAGGAGAGGCAGGAAATCAATGACAGGGTGGACCGGGGTCTCTGCGCGGTTCTCAAGGAGCGCGAGGCGATGGGAATCGGTGGTGGGGTCCTGCCTTATTTACACATGATTTTTCCTGTCCTTCCTGCACATTTGCTCCACGATTTCGCAAAACAATGGGCATTATCTGGGATGGAAGGTCAGTGTCACAGAGTGAGGAGTTATCCATCATCATCTGCTCTCATCAGCCAAAGCCCCGTCTTCTCTGGCTTTATAATCTCCCTAATAAACTCCTGCTCTCTTTTTACGATCCCATTCCGTCGTCCGTGTCTCCACGGTATCAATTTCAGGTTAAACCTTAACATTTAAGTAAAGCACTCACGAAATAAAATACCAAGCTGTTTTTTGTTTTTTTTTATCCTCGCCTTTTGGGTGAGTGGTGCAGCAGGTGCACAGTGGACAATAAACACGACAAAATTGTGTGTAATTTCAAGATTGATTCAGACTTTTCTAACGGGTTCTTTTCCTTTCCTAAATGGAAATTGATCTTTTAAGACGTCTGCCTTGACTTTACTCGATAAGTAAAAGTGGGGGGTGAAGGGGGAATCGCCTACCTAGAATATTTCCCTTCTTCCTTTTTTCCCCCCAAGTCTGAGAAAAGCAGGTGATTAGGTCAATGTCTGAAAAGGTGGCACTTCTAATGGTCTGTATGGAGTTTCTTTGGAGATCCTCGAGAGGAACATTTAATTCTGTAGCTATACTTCCCTCCCCAAAACAGAAAGTGTTAAGTTTTATTATAGTTCTGCCTTTTTTATTATTAGGTGCCCTTACTGGAAAAACACTAGCCTGAAAAGGAGGTCAAAACAAACCCATCTTCTCTGTGAGGTTGGGATCCTCAAGGTAATAATGTCATGAAACGGTTCGTGCAAAAAAAAAGTTTGGAAGCACGTGGGCAGTTGTGCGCGGCTTTGTTGTTGGCGTTGCTTCATTAAAGCGCGCTGCCTGTGTGTGGAGTTCATCCTTTAAAAAAAAAAACCCACGGCGACCTCTCCCTGACCCCGCTCACCCTCTCCAACCCCGGGCCCCTGTCACTTTACAATTTATTACGGGGAGAACTCTCCTCCGACGGGGGACAGAGGGGCAAAGACAGCCCGGTGTTCTTTAGGGGGGGGGGGGATTATTTGGGGATGGACGCACAGGATCTGTCTTTATGAGACAATGCTTGCGGGAGAAATATCGCTGGAAACTGGAGGCGATGCCCAAAACTGACCTCTCTCCCCTGAATCCCTCCGCTGTCACACAGACGACGCGTCCCGGTTTTGGCTGGGGAGGGAGTAGCCGGGGAGGAAGAAACAAATAGTAAAAGTTGAATGGCTCGCAGAGGACACCTGGTAGGAGGACAGGAGGGGTGACAGGAGAGGAGAGGACGCGCCGAGTGACGCGCGCCACTGAGAAAAAAAAAAGTTGGGAGCGAGTTGATGCGCCAGAGGGGGATTCAGTTCCGTCCCGCGATGTCTGTAGGACAGTGAGGGAGAATTACCCAGTCGGCTCTGTCAGAGAGACAATACACGGGGAGGGAGGATTTACTTCTTTTTTTTTTTTTTTTTGCAAAGCGCGTGGTGTCTGAGAGACACTGAGGCGAGAGCGCACCGACCGAACGTGGAATCGTCCTGCGGCTCTGAGACCAGCAGAGACCCCCAAACAGCAGCGGCGCTCCGCTGATTCCTACCATGCCCAAAAACCCGGAGAACGCGTAGCAACGCGTTGCAAAAATCAGTCTTTTTATTTGTTTTGTTTTTTTACATAGCCGATTTTTTTTCTTTACTTTACTCAAATATCGTATTTGTCGGACTTTTTCATCACTTTTTTCCAGCATCTCCAGAGGTTATAACACGAGTTTCAACGGTAAGATGATTCTAAACGTTTTGGCTTATTAAAGCATTACAGAGCAAAAAAAGGTGCAAACAATATCCATCGTGCATCGATCGTTTCAAGTTCAATCTGACGCTTAAAATTTTAGGAAAAACTTTCGAGATGCGCAAGAGACGCAGCTTCACCATTAGTCCGGACAATGGGCTTTTTATAAGCTAAATATTTATTCTGAGACAGGTTAATGGGGAGGCGGAAAGGCAGATTTGTGGCTGTGAAAGGGATTCTGTTTTTCATCGTAACAATATACTAGTCGTTATTATTCTTATCGCTCGCCATTTCCTGCTATTCATGTGTTTCCATGTAAAGTTTACAGCTGCTGTGTAGTAAATGTAAGCAGGGGAAAATAACGACGTATCGTTGGTAATTTCGCTGAGGAGAAATGCTGCAACAATGTCCTGTGTGAAGTCTATTGATCGGATGATTTGCATAATAATTCAGAGCCTCTGGTATTAAAGCCTTTTTCGCTCTGAAGGTGTTTGCTTTAGAAGTCTGCTGATACTGAAAATGAAAACATAACAGCGCATTAATTCATTCATATTTTATTTTTGTTATTATCAACATCAAGCTAATGTTGTTTTTGGTTTAATTTTTGTCAATACATTCGTTAAAGATTCATTTTTAGCAACGAATGCAAATGCCAGCCGATTTTAATCGAACAATATTTTCTGAGCAGATTTTAAAATGTCTTTTTTTCCTTTTGACTTGTTATTTTGTTTTAATACTTCCTGTATTTTTGTTTGTTTGTTTTTTTAGATGGCAATCTACATTAAATAATTTAGAAACTAAAAATTTTAAAAAGAATTTAATTATCAGCCTTTATTTTTTTTCAATGCAATTATTCACCCTTTTTATTTATTTAGGAGGATTTTATGGGCCTGTAGGTGGGACAGATACTTTTACATTTTCATTTCGGAAATTGAAATTATACAATTATTATTTTTTAAAACTGGAAGATGACTACAGATATAGTCAACTTTTTTTTTATTTTTAACATGCTATATTTTTTTCCTAAAAAGGGTCATTAAAGACTGATAATATCATTAGTAAGTGCATGTCTGTGTGTGTTATTTTTCGAATCGCTTGCGTGCACAGAAGTGTGTTGCACCACAGACCTGCTCTTAACATTTGAGTGGCATTTCTCAGTGGGAGGTATGTGGTTAGGCAGTGTTTGGACACAGTAACCTGGTCTGATACTGATCAAAGTCTGATCTCTCTCTCTCTCTCTCACCCCCTCTTCTGCAGATCTTGGATGGGTCAGGCCATGTAAAATTCTGCGTGGATGCCAGCAAACCAGATATAGGGAGCTGGCTGAAGCACATCCAGTTTTCCCCTGCGGCCACGCAGCATAACCTGAGCGCCTGCCAGATAGATGATCAGGTATGTGGAGACACGACTTCTCAACACGGCAAAAGATGAATGCGGTTGCAAAAAAAAAAAAAAAAAAGGAAAGAAACAAGAGAAGGAGCGAAAAACATGTGGATGACTTGATTTTGAATTCCCAACTGGTGATGTGTCTTTTCAACCTTCCAGCTTGGCAGAATGAATCAAACTTTTAAACTCCCCTTAGCCATTCTTATAAAAAAAAACATCTGTAAAGGCAGAAGACTTCCCTGTTTTTTTTTCTCCAGTAGCTGCCCTTATCTGTGTGCTTTTGTGTTTAAAGGTGTTATTGTGATTTAAGTCAGATAGCCCGTGAGTGGTTGGGCCACCTTGCCTTCACCTTCAACACACACATGCGATCCCACAGCTCTTCACCCACGCTGCACACAGACTCCTCCTTATCTGTTTTTGTTTTGCTCCTGTAATTGTGCGCCGGCTTCTGCCGTGCCGGGACCACAGGGCGCGATCACAGGCCGCCGGCCCAGATAATAGTTCCACACACTTCTCCGTCACGCTCGCGCTATAAACTCGTAGATATTCGAGGAATGTCACAGTCCTTTTGCTGCTCACCTGGCTGTAGAGAGGTGCGTGCTCAATACATGGGGGCCCTGTTCAACTGAGTAATCCCACAGCCGGGAGCTCCTCCCTCACAGATAAACGCAGGGGGAGGAAGACCGGAGTCTAAACTTTTTGACGCGTGTGTGGAGCATACCATCTCTTGACCCGGATAAAACAACATCATCTAGCTTGTGTGGCTGTCGTCACTCCTCATTGGTGGTCCATCTAGATCGCTCGTTGAACACCAACCCACCAAATGTAGGTTGTAAGGGGGAAAGGGGGTGGGGGCATTTCGGTTTTATACTCAGCTGCAGATTTCCAGTGCAGCAGCTTGCCCAGGTAGTTGTAGAGTTAGAGAGGGACTTTTGGATTTTTGATCCAGTCATCTGTGCCACTTTCACACCGCTCGCCTGTTGATTTGATTAAGGATGAAGCAGACGGAGTGAGCTCCACACAAAGGCAACGATGAAGTAGAGCCGTATAGCCCTCCAAACCTACTTGTTATAGACACAGGGACAAGCATGCTGACAGAGCTTTCCCGAGTTGCCCTCTTAGCGAGGTGTGACTCGCTGTCAACACTGTGGTTCTGCTTGGGTGGCTGTGTAAGGCTCCGACAGGTCACGGACATGGCTATGATGAGGTGATTGTTAAGTATCACACACTGTCACAACACGGCACAATGCGCTGTCTTTAAGCCTTCCGGCCAACTTTGGTGTTTTTTGAAAACACAGTGTAGCGTCTCACAATGCCTGTCTGTATCTTTAAAATGAATAGCCTAAATGGGGTGGTCTTGTAAAGCCACTGTCTGTTTTGTAGCCCGTGGGTGAGGGCTTTTTGTGTCTCTGTGTGCACAGATGCTAATGTGTGCTGATTTGCTATAAGAGCATCAAGTGTTTTGTCTAGTCTCTGAAATGTGCTCACGGCTCTGTAGGTGCTAGTGTGTCCACATGTGCACGCCGACGAGTGCGAGTTTGTGTAATTGTGCACGCGCTGCAGGCGTTCAGATGATTCCCCACGCTCCTCATCCTGAGCTGGAAAGGTTAAAGCGCACAGTACCTGAGTCCAACAGGTCTCTGATGGCACAGAGAAGTGCAGAGTCTAATCCCAGCCCCAAACCACATATTCCAAATCCACCACTTATGACATCCTACCATCACCAGCCTGACCAAGCTTCCCAGGGCTCAACATGCTTCTTGTTGAACCAAATATCCACTCTCAAACAAATTTAAGGACATTTTCTCACACCATTGGACAGAAATTATTTGTCGCTTGATTTGTTTTTTGAGACGTTCTACAGCGACGGCAGTTTCCCGGTTTCGTGGGCTGGACTTTTCCCATTCTGGCAGTTTAGTTCTGCCAGCATAAAAAAGAGACAAACTAGCCTCGATCCTCTTATTTCTGACCCAGATCTGTTTTATCATAAATGTTTTTGGCCAATCTTAAGAGAACTGTGGAGTGAAAGAGGAGTGATCAACTGAAACAGAGTCTATTGCTATCTTGAACATTTTCATGACACTTTCTTCTTACCTGTTTGTTTTTTCTTGCCAGCTTTGCTTCATATTCATACAAAAAAGTGCTTTAACAGAACCTATCCAAAAACAGAAAGATATGTCTGCAAATATCCAGCAAAAAATGTTTGTGAAAAAAACAACATTTAACACACAATTCTTTCATCATTTAGTGCTAAAAAAAACATGATGTCACTGCATATGCAGCTGTGTTGAATCAAAGCTACTAAAATGATCCATTTTGTTTGTTTTTCTTTCGTCTGAACATTTGCTGCACGTTCTGCTCTGAACTAAAATTTGACGAGGACAGGCTTTATTTTCATGACCTTTTTTAGTTTTATTGCTCTAAATAAGTGACATCGCTGAGTGGAAAGCAACAGGATGGGCTATAGAGGAAAGAGATGGCAGGTGTCACAGTTTGTGAGTCAAACTGCAAGCGGTAATTACTTCAACATGCTACAACTCACATTACTGTACAAATAAGAACAGTCTGTAAAGATAACCATATTTTAATATAATTTTCTGTTGAATTATATTTGAATCAAATTAGTATTTACTTTCATATTCTTAATGGTTGAACTGACATTAGCAACCTACTGTTAGTTTTTGATCATCTCTTCCTCAATACTCCAACTTTCGCATTCCAAGAAACAATGCTCCTGTGTGGATCCTTTCACAATCCACCTGTTTGGTTGTTAAGATAATTAGGGCAATTAGTGCTGAAAACCCTCCACTGCACTCCTCACGCTACTGATGCAATTGAATGGAAAATTGATTAAAAGTGTAATTAACATCATCCAATGAGGCCCTGTAGTGCCTTTCATAAGACAGTTCAGAAGGATATGAGTGTTAATCCCATTCGCTCTATTGATTCTCACTCAATATTGAGTAGGGTGAAGTGGCTCGGGGGCATGTGAGCCAAACGCTGATGGCTATTCACCATGTAACCAAGCTGAAGGTTTGTAACTCACAGAGATAACATTTAGTAAGGCTCGAATATCAAACAAGAATATAAAAAAAAGAAAAAAGAAAAAAAATATCCTTCATTTTCAAATCTGCTCAGTTCTTACATTTTCAGATCATAAAAAGACTTCACGGACAAATTTATGGATGAATGTCTCTGCTTTCTTAATTTTTTTTAGGCTTCCACAGCTGGCTCAATCTTACATGAAGAGAGTCATGCTGGCTTCCTTACACATTCAGCTAATTACCTGGAACTAGTTGCACATTGTTTGCTCTCACTTTTTATTGCTATCTAAGTCACGTAATAGTTTTGTTTGGAAGCCAAGTAATGGTGCCTGCCAAAAATATTGTGCATGTAACATGACTTTGATAGCTCCAGGGAGTTTGGAACACACATAGACTCACAATGCAACAGTTGAGCAAGCACAAGGGCACAATATAATGGGCATTTGTCATTAGGTTAATTATTTTAAAAGTAAGAGGTCAGGCCCTGTGAGGAGCTTTTGAAAAATGTTTCTGAATCTGCTTTACATCCTTTAATCTTGTCGCTGTTTTCCCTGATTGTCCGCCTGGGGCATATTTGCCCTCCATTCAGTTTAGATGAGCAGTAGCTTGTGATTTAAAAGTTCTGCCTAAAGGCAAACAACCAGTCCGAGTAAAAGTAGAAGTGAATGACATACCTGGAGAACGAGCCAACGAATCGGCCAACGGGGCGTGCCTCAGGAAAATGTGACTGTGTTTACTTTGCTAATGACTAATGGTGCCAAGGTAACAAGTTGTCCGATTATTGCCCCTGATCCTGTTATGGTCGTAACCTTTGACAATGCGCGTGTAAAAACAAGCATAAGTAGTTACTTTAGAAACTCACACGTGGGCAAATTCCATACAAATTTGAAGTAAATAAGTAAATTCTCTGCTATAAAACTTCTGACCTGCACACATCATCCCCTGTTGCACTGGATGATCTGCAGCCTTTTTCTTTTGTGCTGTCAGGGGAAAATAGTCCCTCATGCTGAGGCAGCAGGTCTCCAGCCTGTGACCTCAGACACTCTGGCTACCTTAGCTGCAGAAGTGTTGCTGTGGCAGTGAATGCGTGGGGGATTTTGTGTTTGTCAGGATGTCCATAACATGCTAAAGATGACCTGATGAACCACGGGCTGTGATCTGGACCGAGCTGTACGCTGCATGTTTGTTTTTACGCATATATGTTCTCCCTGTTTATGTGTGGCAACCCTCAGGGATAGGGTGGAGCTGTAAGGGGGGTTTCCCTTTTCACCCTTTTATTAGTAATCACCTTATTTTGCTTACTTGTATGCACCGAAACTGCCACAAAATGCTTTTTTCTTCTTTTGGTAAAGGGATTCATTCATAAAGGAAGAGCAGAGACTGAAAACATCTTTTTTAGCTGGTGGCTGCTGTGATGAAAGGATGGCAAAGGTTTCCACTCACTATGCCTCTTACCTAAGTAATTACTCCTATTGAACCATTTTAACATAAAAAATTAGATTTTCCTCTATGAACAAAGTGGTTTTGAAGCCCATTCATTTTCATGTTTTCAGGCCTTACTTCACACCCTTGTAGCTTTCCAAACAGCTTCCCTCCTCAATCTCTGTATCAATCTCTTCGAGCGGATTCTCTGCAGACTTACACGTCTGTTTGAGCTGCTGTCTGATTGTTTCTGAATCACAATATTTTTGTGACCTCCCGAGAGCGATGACCTGTGAAGGCCTCAGTGTGTTTGCCCGTATGAGCTCGTGTGCTCTCTGATGAACACATCGCCTCCACACGGTGGAATGTTTATGGTGTAGAGCTTAAAGTTGTTTTTTTTAAAGTCAAGGACTGTGAAAATTCAGTTCCCTTCATTCTTCTGTTGAAACAATGGGGTTCAGCTCTGTTGCGCCCCAGGACTGTATATTTCTCCTTTGACAAATCGGTAAAGGAGATTGACAACTTTTCTGTGTGGACCCCCTACAGAACCAGATGAAAGGAGTGCTCAAGTGCTCCCAAAATTGTTTTGGAATAAGTAATGAAACAGGGAAAAAAAAGAAAAAAAATTTGATTAAATTCGGTGGTTAATATGAAACTACACTGCTGTTGGCTTTAATAGCACAGCGACTGGCAATGCTCATTACTCTCCCTCTGATTTTCTTGACAGCCAACATTTTTCAACTGCCTGAATTTAAATAGTTCTTTTATGTCACCCAAAACACCCCTTACCTTGTCCCATTCACACTCTCAGTTAATGACATGTAAGCGCTCTGCCTCGGTGAGACTGCCTTGAGCCGCCTTTACTCCAATAACACAATGTAATCTTATCAAGTCAGAGGCCAAAAGTAAGAACAATGAAAAGTGCAGTTATAGAATAGTCCACAGAATACCTCATGATCTTTATTTGGCCAAGATACTTATCATAACCGTCTGTGGAGCCACTGTGGGTCTGTTATAGAATCTTTAATCTGGAATTCAAGTGTGGTCTACCTGTGACCCATGACTTCCCAGAGTCCACCCCCCACCCTCCCCTTGCATTTCTAATAAATTCCTCTGTCGTTATTGTCATGTTGACACAGCAAAGGAAGTTGATATGTAAAATGTCCAAAGCCTTCCAAAATAACCCATGTGTGATTGTTTCACAAAGAAAGGCTATTGTGTATCCATGGGAAGCTTCTCACTCACAGGGTCTCTCAGCTGACTCTTTATTGTGGCCGTACCTCTCCAAGTACACACTCACCTGCTAAGCATGCTCTGTGGTGCATGTTTCGTTGAAATGGATGCATAGAGAATGGCTTTTGGGGAAGTTTTTATATAAAAGTGAACATGTAGAGGTGTTTTTTTCCATGACCAAAAGGATTTTTTTCCTAGCTTGTTTTCCTTGCTGTTGAATTTGTGAGCTTGCTCTCCACAGATTCGTCTGCCACTTCCTGCCCGCTATAATCTTTACTGTGTATATTTATGAGAGCGTATATTTATTCTGCAGGATGCTTGTTTGTGCTTTCCTGCATGTTCGTGAAGATGGATTTCTTATATGATGATTAATTACAAGTTAATGAGTGTGTGTATTTTTATGTATATGTCTACCCTTTGCAGTGGTTGCAGCGGTATAACAATCATGTACACAAATGAGGTGATTTCAGTGTTTATAAGTATATATGTGAAGTACTCTCAGGAAGCTTTGTTGATAGAGAAAATTGGTATCCTTGTTGTGTGAGAAAAAGAGGAGGAAAAATGCTGTCAAAACTATAACAGCTGCATCTTGATTTGAGCCAGTTTAGCTCCAAAATAAAATCTTGCTGTGCTCAGATTTGTGCAACTTTCCAAGAAAAGCAAACACTTTAAATCATGAAAAACATTGTTTGTTGCAGATCTTCTACAAAGTCACCAAAGAGATATTTCCTGGTGAAGAGCTGCTACTTTTCATGAAGGCTGAAGATTATTCATGTGACACCATGGCTCCTGATATTCACGGTCTGCACTAAACCCATTTTTTGCATTTTTGTCTACATAGCAACACATACACCTCACCTAAGTACACAATATGCTCATTTATTCTCTATCCATTAAGCAGAGGAGAGGCAGTACCGCTGTGAGGATTGTGACCAGCACTTTGAGTCTCGCAATCAGCTGCTGGACCACCAGAAGCAGCCATGTGGGATGCCCCCTTCTTCCTTCCTTAATCCAGGTTTGACTTATATTTCTATGCCTGTTTTGTGCAACCGTAAATAGTAAATTGTGATGAGTGACTAGAAGCATGAGTGGTTTGGGAAGGTGATTGATTAATAAACAGTAAGCCGCTGAAACTGAGGGTGCTGAGTAATGAACTGTAGAAGGATGTGTCTACAAATTGGCCTGAAAAGCGGAGAGTGAGGGATGAAAAATGAGAATTGAAATCCAATTTTGTTCTGGATTGTCGTTTTTGCATGAGTCTTGTAAGCCAGCTTGGGCACAGCTGTGCAAGAGTAGGCCTGGAAGAACATATTTAATCCTTATGCTCACTATATTACAAGCAGTAACAAGATATGCAATGTAGTGTGGGGGCTCAGTGCCTGCAGCACTGCGAACACGGCGTATGAAATGGAAGGGGCGGCTGTCAAAGGCTGCAAACATGACTCAATATGTGGATATTTTGACGTGTCGTTGACAGCATATAAAACCTAAACCAGTAATATGGTGGCCGTGTGATGTAGAAGACCTGTATTTTACCCAAGGAATTTTTCATGTTTGTAGGAGGGGACGGTGACTTGACGGCCCAAGATCCTCAAGACTTGCGGCCCCTCCACATGTCTCACGGCCTACACGAGTGTAAGGAGTGTGACCAGGTCTTCCCTGATGTTCAGAGGTGAGTGAAGAGAAGTTTATTAATTTTTCTGGTGAACATCTACAGGTGCAGGAGAGCTGCATTAAAATGTCAAACTAATTCCAATTTATGAACTTTTCGTTGTTTTCCTCTTTTGTTGTTTCCCTTCAGCCTGGAGGCCCATGCTTTGTCCCACTCCGAGGAGAGGGAGTATAAGTGCGATCAGTGTCCCAAGGCTTTCAACTGGAAATCAAACTTGATCCGACATCAGATGTCACATGACAGTGGCAAGCACTACGAATGTGAAAACTGCTCAAAGGTAACGTGATGACTTTTGAAGAAGTCATTTAGCAAATGATTTGCTTGTATGGTGTTGTTTTTATTTTATTGGATCAGTAGAGGCAGATAGTAACACTGTCATATGTGTTTGTGTGGTTCCTTTTCCTAGCAGGTGTTCACAGACCCCAGTAACCTACAGAGGCACATTCGCTCCCAGCACGTCGGGGCGCGTGCCCATGCCTGCTCTGACTGTGGCAAGACGTTTGCAACGTCTTCAGGCCTCAAGCAGCATAAGCACATCCACAGCAGTGTCAAGCCCTTCATGTGTAAGTCACTAAGACCCTACCTATGTAAGTCTCCTCAGTACATTATAATAATAACAATAACGACATGCTTTCAATTGCCTGTGTAAAAAAACCTGACGATTTGTATTCAGCTCCTGTATTTGATGTCCGACGGGATTTAGACTGAAATTCTTTTTGTGTTCAGCAAGGTCACGAGTTTTAATGCCGTAGCATCCTCACATACTGCTGGTATGGGAGTGCCAACACATTGCCTAAGAGAGCGAGCCAGTGTAGACAGCTATCATCCTTTTCTTTCTCAGTAGCTTTTTCAGTTAAGCATTTGCTTTGTGTGTGTAGACACCAACTCCAGCAAGACCCAAACACATTGTGACCTTTCACACTTTCACCGTCTCACTCAAGAGATCTGATCTCTCCATCCCCTGAAGCGTTATGAACTTTACCCTTTGACCCTTCTCCCTTTCCCCCATTTTCTAAGACACATGCAGGCTAACACAAACCTGTCCACATGCTAAATACGCTCACACACTTATATATATGCACAGGCAGGAATAACTACATCTTCGAAGACCTCATATTCCCCACTCTCACTGCCTCCACCACTTCACCATTCCTCACAAATAGCAACCACATGTACGCCTCTGTGAATAGTCCATTTGCTGTAATCAGCAGAAAAAATGCAGGTTTAAAAACAACTAATGGCTGTGTTAAAAGAAAAAAAAAGAAAGACAAAGCAACCTCAAACATGACGGCTGCTTGGGCAAGATCATGTGTTTTTGTCTGAAGTGTTCGTTTGAGTGACTGCTCTTGAAGGACATGAAGAAAATCTGAACAGTATGAACATGGGGTGCTGTTTGTATCTTTGTGCACGCAGTGTGTCAAGGACGCGTTTGTCTTAACACTTCTCTGTGAGAAGGATTTATTGAGATCACCATCACTTGTCCACCATTCTTCTGTCTGGGATGTGTTTATAAGATTTTGTTTAACTTTATTAGAAGCTGATGGATGCATGCGTGTTGCGGATCAGATCTCCAGCTTAGCGTAGAACGCATGTGTGTCATTAATCTTGCACTGCCATTATGATATGATTTATTGTGGAACGTTTTTTTCTAACTTTCCCTGTAGCCATACATGTAAAAATACACACAAGGAGTGATCTATCGAAGCAGTCCGGATCTCTTTATTACATGACTTCGCTGTCCATGTCTGCTGCACAAGTGAAGTTAGACTCATTGTAACCTCTTAAAATGTACATTATTTATAATGACTTTATTATAAATGTATAAACTTGGGTTTTAAAACAAATGTGTAGCTTTAAAAAGGAAAAGGACACATCTTCTGAAGAGTTGTAATTAATTGAACGCATCCTACTACTTTCCAGATGTGTTTGTTTACTCATTAAGACTGACTCTTGGATCAGGCTTCTTTTATGTAGGGTCGTGCATTCAAATCTATTTCCCAAATGCGTTTTCCCTCTCTTTCTGTTCATTTCTTTGAATTGCCTGTTATGCACCTTGTGCCTGGAAGGCATCCAAACTATGCAGAAGTGTAATCACACTGTGAGTCCAACCACTTCCTGATCCTTTTTTTTTTTTTTTTTTACATCTAACAACAATGAGCATCCAGACATTTGTCAAAGTGCTGTGTAAAGCTGAAGTAATCAACATTTCATTGAGTCAGTGGCAAAAGCAAATCTACACAAGCCCCTATAATAACAGGTAATTGAAAAATATAAACTAATCTGTCACTAGTCCAACAGGTTATAAAATAGATTGACAATTAATAAAGACAATAAATATAATTGGGGGGGTAGCCTTTTGACTCCACATGTACTAGGGTCAGACAAAATGGCAGGCCCACTAACAGGGCCTGGCTGTGGGAAGGTCACTTAGCACAGGACGACATGGCCCCAGTTCTTGGGACAAGGTGAGAGGGCTGCAGGGTCGGCCTGAGAGGCCCAGAGGGGAAGAGGGAAGAGAGGCAGCAGAGGACGTGAGACCTGTCCCTGGGAACCGGACTGCAGGATAGGATTCATTCAACTCCACTTCCTTCACAAACTTAAAATAGAGCCATTGTGCTGCATGTGGCTGAGAACGTGTTTGTGTGTGTGTGTGTCTTTAGGTCTGCGTAGCTATGCGTGTGTGTGTATGCATGTGTGTGCAATTCAAATTCTTTGTGTGGTGTGAATCTTTTTGCGAATGTGCCTGCATGTCCATATGTGTGTCTGTGTGGGATTGTTTACGGACTCCTTGGGAGGACAATGGTGCTGGAGATGCCTGGGAATCTGGTTTGATGTGCAGGTGATGAGTGGCAGCAAATGACTCACAACATCAACCAAAGAGATTCCTGTACAATGCCAGGATCTGGACACACCTCTCCATTTTTTACTTTGCTGGAAATCTATTGTGAGAGTTTTGATGGGAACATAAGCATTATCATTCATATTGTATTTCCTCCTCCCTTAACATCATTTTGTGCACTGTCATTTTTCAGCGTAATGTTTCTCAGCAACTATGTGTGGGTGAGTGAGTGTGTCTTGGATACTGACATATTCTACAACTGTCTCCGTGTCCCTGCAGGTGAGGTATGCCACAAGTCATACACCCAATTCTCCAACCTATGCCGCCACAAACGCATGCATGCTGACTGCCGCACACAGATCAAGTGCAAGGACTGTGGGCAAATGTTCAGCACCACCTCCTCCCTCAATAAGCATAGGCGCTTCTGTGAGGGGAAGAATCACTTCACAGCAGGGGGACTATTTGCCCAGGGTATGCCACTCCCTGGCACCCCTGGCTTGGACAAAACAGCTCTTGCAATGGGTCACAGCAGCGCTGGACTGGCTGATTATTTTGGGGCGAGTCGCCACCATAGTGGTCTTACCTTCCCTGCAGCCCCTGCATTTCCTTTCAGCTTCCCCGGTCTGTTTCCCTCTGGACTCTATCACCGACCACCACTCATACCTGCCACCACTTCTCCTGTCAGACAGCTAGCTCACACACCTGTTGCGGCCCCTGGTGCAGAGCTGAGTAAGAGTCCACTGCTACCCCCGAGCCCTGGTGCTCTGGAGTCTCGAGAACTACTTAAAGCCCTCTGCAAAGATGACAATTCACTTGGAAATGAGGTTGCAGACTCAGAGCTACACAACCAGGGTTCCTCATCCTCTACCAAGCAGCAGAACAAGCAGAGCGATCAGTCTGAAAGCAGCGACCTGGACGATGTCAGTACACCCAGCGGCAGTGATCTGGAGAGCACATCGGGTTCTGAGTTTGACAGCGACATGGACAGTGAGAGGGAGAGGGGGGCTGCTCGAGAGAATGGCAAAGGTCCCAAGAGGAAGCCCAGTGAAGTGGGCTCCCAGAGCCCAAATTTGATGGGCAGCGGGGCTGCGAAAGACTTTCCTGGTCCTTCCCTTATCCCATCCCCACTGGATGAGCACACAGCCGTAACAGGGGCTGTAAATGACTCTATTAAGGCCATTGCGTCCATTGCTGAGAAGTATTTTGGCTCAACTGGGCTAGTTGGCTTGCAGGACAAGAAGGTTGGGTCTCTGCCCTATCCTTCTATGTTCCCATTGCCTTTCTTCCCAGCTTTCTCTCCACCAGTTTACTCCTTTCCGGACAGAGACCTCAGATCTGCAGGCCTAAAGAATGAGCCAAAGTCACCAGCAGATGACTACAAAAAGGCCCAAGGAAAGTCTTCGTCCGAGTCCCCATTTGACCTCACTACCAAGCGAAAGGAGGAGAAGCTAGCCGCATTTGCCCCCTCCAAACCAGAAACATCACGTCCTATGGGTCAGGATCAGCCACTTGATCTTAGTTTGGGGCCCAGGGGCCGTGGACGCAATCCAAAAGAGGAGCCGACCAAGAAGAATCTGGTTTATGAAGAGGAGAAGGGAGTGATGGAGATTCCAAAAGCAGATACTTCCTTACAGCATGCCAGGCCCACCCCTTTCTTCATGGACCCCATCTACAGGTATTGTTATTCCCAGTGTCTCACTTAGCCTTGACTCAATTTACCACTTCCATTTGGCACAACGTGAAAATTGTATTGCCTACTAAATAATACTATATTGTTAAAAATTACATTCCTTTTTAGATTAAAAAGATTCAAATGCATGCTCTGCTTAGAAAATGTAATTTTATGTAAATGATTTCCTGGTTCTTATTTCTTTTATAAAACTGAATAAAGTGAGATATGCTGCTGAGCATGTGTTAAGAGCTGATAGAAATTTACTATTAGCAGGGTTGAGAAAAGGAGAATGAGCGATCCGTTTGAGATGCTGAAAGAAAAGTGCATGCGGCCAACTCCAGGCTTCCTCTTCCATCCACAGGTAGGTTCTGACCCAATCACTTGGGCTGTATTGATGAATACTTGATCTTTGATCTTTTTTATATCTTTAGTCACCTTATTTAAGTAGGAACGGGTAGGTAATGGTTTAGTTTTTTTAAGGGGATTTTGATTATTTATGACCCTCCAATGATGACACTATCATATGCTACAAGTCCCCTGTAAGCATACACATGTGACAGCAGAATGGCACTTAACTGTTTAGTGAGGCTTATGCTTCTTTCTGTAAGGAGTTATTTTTCACAATGGGTGTCCCCGTCTGGCCAAACCGGATTAATGAGGATTAGTATGAGGCCCCGGCCTTATACAAGCTACTGCCTGTTAAGTCCATTGTTGGCTATCTGAAACAGATGTGGCCAAAAGAAAGGGCACATTGTGACACATCTTCCCGTAATGTGTCTTTGATTACAGTATAAAAAATGATATGCTCTTAAAGCAATGATTTCTGCCCCTGGGTGTTCTGTGGCTGCATTTGCAGCTTGAGGTTCCAGACTACACTTGTGTGTCTGTATGCACGCTGATCTTGTGAATTTCTGTGTATGTGTGTGTGTGTGTGTGTGTGTCAGTGGCACGTTGTGTTGACATTCATTTGTTCAATCTTCCCCCGCGGGTGAGAATGGTCTGTCGGAAAGTGAAAACTCCACTTTCTCAGGCATATGATTTTTTTTTTTTCCTCTTCTTTTCAGGCCGTTTCAGGTCTGGTTTTTACAGGCTGTTTCATTTGTCTGATTTATGTCCCTGGTCCAGACTGTTGCATGGGCCCAGCCTGCAGCGGCCACATGGCCGTCCCATACGCCTTAATGAGGTGTCCTATCAGTAGAAACACTAACAGAGTGCTTAGGCCATCTTTATGACTTTATGATGTCTGGACACACAAATCATTCCCACAAATACCAGACCTTCATAGGTCCAAGCCAGACCAGGCAAGAGGCCCTTCTGTATACTTTTGAGAGGGTTTGTTTTCAGTCACCTGACTCACTCTTGAGAAATAGCTAAAAAGAAAGAAAAAAAAGGTTTTCAAAGCTGAGGCGACTGGAACTTCATTTCAAAACCTTTGGTGATTCAGCTTTATTTCCTGGCAGGAAATTTTACTGCTCGGCAGTACTGGTTTAGATTTCATTCAGGAATTCTGTTTGTAGCCTCCTATATAATGAGTTTATTGAGCACCGGGAAATGTTGGAAACTATTAGAATCTTCTATGATTCCAGTGACATAATTCGACAGATAGGCAGCCCATTGCTCATTTAGAGCCATCGTTCCCCTCTGTACCCACATGTGTTGATTCATGCACCACTTTCTTGGTTCTGACTGCCTCTTTTTCCCTCTCTTCCGCCCCTCAGTTTCGTTTGCCAGATCAGAGAACTTGGGTAAGTTCCTCTTCAACAGTTCTACAGTTCTGTACCTTTACCAAAAGACGGCGTCCCATAATTAATGCATGGGCTGCGTAACAGTTTCCAGCTTAATTTGCTCAGTGTTCGCATGGCTTTAGCCTGTCGCCATCATGCTCCGACAGCTGGTGTCAGATCCCTTTCTTTACACGTCAATATTAGGAAACTTGATTTTTATAAACATTTTGTGCTGTACATTATGTTGTATTACATAGGATGGCTGGAATTCATCAGTTTACATATGCTCCGACGAACATAAAAGCGCTGTATTGGGAATTTCCAGCTGAGCTACACCCTCTCAAAGCAATTGCTCTGAATACGTTTGCTTATTTTGAAATGAAGGAGAGCCTTTTCAAGTGGACACTGGGGGGGAAGAGTGTAGAAGGTGGGGTGGTGGGTGATGTTTAAAGGGGCTGCTTTACATCAGCAAAAGGGTAACAGTCTCTTTGGGACTCTGGCGGGGGAAGCGGGAGGTTAGGCCCTCCCTCCAAACATCTGGTTCCAGATAAAGATCAACAATTGAGAATGCATCTCACTAATTAAGGCCCTAACAGCATCACTGACATCTGAAGATAGCCAATCAACTTCTGGTCCCAGAGCGACGCTACAGCAACAAGCAAGTTTACAGATGCATACACACTGCCCACAGGGGTAGGATAGGGGGTTTCAGGAGATCTGCATACATTGTAGAATGTTTTTGTGTATGTGTGTTTGTTTGTTTGTTTGGGTGTGAACCAGGGGTGGTGAGTGTCCTACACAGAGGATACTGTGGTTTGTGAAACAATTTAAAAAGGCCTAATCTAGTTTTGGGTCAGAATGTTTGGGCCTTCATTTTCTTGTCTTTTCAAAAAAGTAAAAAACCTTGGCCAAATTAACCCGACTCGACATCCATAAAACAGTCAAAGGGCTAAGTGTAATCTTTATCAGACTTATGTTTACTGGTGTAATCCAGATAATTTGCAAATGATTAACTTTGTGATTCCCAACATGGCACGTTAGGCAGCTGCTCGCCATCAGTTGCACTTTGAATATTTTGGCAAACCAAAAACAACATGCTAATTCAGCTACTCTTTATTTTAACATTTGCTTAAGCACATGTGAAAATGATGGTTTTATATCATGGTCAAAATAAATATGCTCCAGGAAGAACAGAGTTAATTTTATATTGGCAAAGTCCCAGCAACAGGGACTTAAATTGCCAAGACGTTTTTTTTCTCAACAGGTAATTTTGAAGCAAAGTGTATGCCTTTTACTGAACTATATAAACTTAAAGCAGCATGAGTAGACTGAGTTTGGATCAGAATTGTCCAGTAGATGGAGCCAGGATGGAGTCATGCTCAGTTATCAAATAGACTCAATACTGCTGACAGCTTTAGGGGCCCTAATGTTCCTAAGAGTTATAGATTGTCAATGAGTACGGCAGACAAACTGAGCATTTGCTCCAGTGTCTTAAGAATGCAATGAAATGCACACCACAAAAGAAGTATGAATGCATTTCTCCTCCCTCTTAATCACCGCCCCGTTGTCTATCTTTCAGTTTACTCCCCTCCTTCTTTTTCTGGCTCCCTAGCCCTTTTCTTGCTGTCTCTGTGTCACGCTTTGATTCACGACATGTAACGATGGCATATTCATAATCAAGCAGACCTGACACTCCACATCCTCCCTCAGTGGGGACGTCGATGGCTGCGGCAGGAACTTTACACTTGGCCGTCACTCCTAATCAGCAGCACCCAACACCGGACTCCACCGCCATCCATCAGCCTTCAGTCCCACTCTCTCTTTCTGTCTTGTTTGCTTTCTCTTTCCTCTGTATCTTTCTTTCTTTCGTTCTTTCTTTTTTTGTTCCTCTCCCTCCTCTCTTATTCTTAGCCCCCATCTAGTCCTTCAGCATACTCTTTATTGTACTCTCCAATTCTCCTCATCTGCTTCTTTTCTCCTGGTTTTCCTCTATCTTGGCGTGAAGCCTGAGAGTGACAGGGGGTGAAAGCTGGAGATGAAATGTCAGAGTCGGAGCAGGGCTCCGGTGGAGGAGCCGAATCACAATTGATTTGTTGCCTTATTGAAATGAGAAAAAAAAAAAAGCAGGCTGAAAATTCAATACACGCAAAATAATGCAAATTTGTGTGGTGCTTTTAGAGGAGAGGGAAAGAACTTGTGTGTGTCTGTGGCTATATGTGGCTGTGTGTGTGTGTGTGTGTGTGTGTGCGATGGGCTGACAGGCCCTGCGGCCTACTGAGACCCCCGCCCCTCCTTCCCTCTCCTCCTCCCTTCACTCCCCTTCCAGCCCCTCTCCTCCCCCATCCCGCCCCTCTCAGCACAACGATATCATTATTACCCGTGTCTGGCCCTTGATCAGTAATGTCAACATCTTTCATATTGACGAATGTGCTGTCTGCCCGCATTGTGCACAGAATGGTTTACAGCCCAGCAGTGGACATGAATCACTCCGCTGCCACACACACGCACACACTCATCCGACAACACACAGATGCACGCAGAGCTCGTACGATCGCACACATACAAAGCGCACGTGCTTGAGAGCACACACCTTGTGGACGCACATGCTCTCCCACACATAAAAATGCATTGCAAATACATTCTTCTCTCTCACACACACACATATATTTTCCCTTTTACACACACTGACGGCAGTTAATCAACTATGACCACCGGGCTGCTCATAGTTTCTTGTTCATGTGCATACACACACAATCACACATATCTCCTTGGAGAGTATCTGATGAAAGTAAATGTTCGGTTTCATTAGTAGATTGGCTGCAGTTAGGGTGCGTGTGTGTGTGTGTGTATGCATGTGTCCGAGTATGTGTGTGTGTGTATACATATGTGTTTGTTGCATTCACATTGTACGATTAATTGTCAGAGAACAAGACTTGGCTGATTTAACTATGAATAGAAAGTCAACTTTGACTACGCGTGTGTGTTATGACAAAGTTTTAAATCCGTGTCACGTGTACTCATAAAACGATCAGAGAGTTTACCTTATGATGCACAAAGAAGTCTTAGTCAATAGTTTTAAAATACTTTTAAAGTTTGATGCTATCTATAGTGATCAGAGGAGATGTAAACCTCCCTCTGTAGAAATTATGAATAGAGCCAGCTTAACCAGTAGGCCTGTATGACTTCTGTTTATACAGGAATGTCATATTATTATAATATTTTCTTTTTAAAAAGGCTATTTGCTTTTGCCTATTGCATTTGCACCCAAAAAAGTATTGTTGTTTTCAAGAGTGAAAAATCTATCTTCTCAACCCTCCTTGCTGTCCTCTGTCTCTACAGATGACGGCTATCGAGAACATGGCAGAGAAGCTGGAGACATTCGGCTCCTTGAAGCCTGAGTCCAGTGAACTTTTGCGCTCTGTTCCTTCCATGTTTGACTTCAGAGCCCCACCATCTGCACTTCCAGAGACGCTGCTGCGAAAAGGCAAGGAGCGCTACACATGCAGGTAACTATGGCAATCGCTTTGGCATGTATTGCATGGTGTGTAACTTTAATATGGATCATAAATGAGCATTCCTGTTTGGCAAATAGTTTTAAGATTGAGTCATTTTACTTCTTATATGCCTTTGTCTTTTTTTTTGTGAGAACATGTTGGAAAAAATGCTCTTGCTGTTTTGTTTTGTTTCTTTTTTTTTTTACGTGAAATGCACATGCTTTTTTTAATACATTTTCATAGATACTGTGGAAAAATATTCCCTCGTTCCGCCAACCTGACTCGCCACCTCAGGACTCACACAGGAGAGCAACCATACAGGTAACTCTACCTCTTTAAGTTCTTCTCTCAATTGCGTGTGTTTCCATCTGTATTTGTGTCTGTATTCTTATGCTGGACGTTATGGAGGTTTTCGGTTTGTTTTGCTGAGTTGTAATAAAGGATAAACATTCCAAACATAAGATGTTGGCTATGTTTCACCCTCTTTCTTCTCCATCCGTTCCTCCTCACTCTTTCAACACTTCACAAAATCATATCAGTACACTTTTGTAAAGTCAAGAATTAGATTTTCACAACAGCACATCAGCCTGCTCGGGAGGAATTGCTTGTCTCTCCACAGAAAACCAAGCAAAAGAAACAAATAAACTTTCATGCAGGGAGTAAAGACAGACGCAGCTCATTTGTTAACAGCATGTGGAAGTTTTCCCAGAGATTTCTGGTCTACAGTTAGAACAGAATTTATATGTGTTGTCCTATGCCATAAGCCTGGAATAATGATCCCACTGCTAGATAATTTGCTTGATGAAAAATGGTGTCGTTGGCTTGGTGATAGGAGGGGTTTTGGGAGGCTGAGCAGTGAGGAAGGGAGGAAGTATAGTGAAAATTGGGGTGATGAGGAGAATGGGCAGATGTCCAGACGTGGCAGCTGTGGTCATTTCTCTTACACTTATGAGGCCGGCCTCAAAGTAATCTGCAAGCCTCTGGCAATAAGCGAGGCTCTCTTGCTGTCAAAAAAAGGTTATCTTAAGATTTCTTTTTCCCCAGGACCCTTGGTAATAACGCTAATCTTTGTGATTTTACTTTGTTTTTGGGAAACGTCCAGCTTCTACCACGCATGAGCATAGCTGATTTCCAGATTTCTTTTATTAGGCAGAGGTCAGAGTAACGATACAGCACCAGTTCAGTGAGCACACAGAAGTGAATTTAGCACGTTTGCTACATTTAGATAATGAATACACTCCTCTGCTTTGTAGTTACTAAGGTAGAGGAATGTTGGCCTAAAGTTCGGAGGAGGTCTGTTGACCACAGGGGAGAGCAGAAGACAGATGCAGGCTTCGACTTCCCCAGTCTGATAGTCTGCACTCTACACGCTGGCATGCCATTAAAGATCACTGCTGTTTATTGTAATTTTTTTGCGGAGATAACCGGGGGGTTCCTGAGGGACAGCCAATCGAGCTCGCTAATTCCTCCAGAAGAAAAGATGTAATCTTCTTGTATAATTTTGCATGAAGAAACTTGGCAAGAGCCCCTAATTTTGCAGGGCCTGAACCAAATCTGTTGCGTGCTTATTTTGTGAGAGAAGAATGCACTTTTATTGCACTGGCTGGAGATAAGAGGCAGAGCTGTTTCACCTTAAACAAGCTCCTCCATCATGTCAGGACTGTGGGACTGCTGAGACTGTCCATATGATTGTGTAAGTGTGTGTCCTGCAAGTGTGTTACATTACGTTTCCCACAGAACAAGGCTCAGGTTCTGATTCATTATACAGTACACTTGTGTTTGTTATTAGCAGTTTATACAATTTAGAAACGTAACAGTTTGAAATTTCTGCTTCTTCTGCAGGTGTAAATACTGCGACCGCTCCTTCAGCATCTCCTCCAACCTGCAGCGTCACATTCGCAACATTCACAACAAGGAAAAGCCCTTCAAGTGCCACCTGTGCGACCGCTGCTTCGGTCAACAGACCAACCTGGACCGTCACCTCAAAAAGCACGAGAATGGCAACTTGTCAGGTGAGGAGAAAATCGTGTATCATCCACTGGCTCATTTTTTCTTCATCGATGGAAGCACTTTTCCCCTTTTCCATATTTCATTAGAGAAAATGAGAACTGCTTTGCTGACTGTTGAGACCCATAAATCCTTTCTGCAGTGTTGTAAAAAGCATAACTTACTCATGATTGGAGACAATTTTCAAGGCTAAGAAATTAATATAAATCTGCCACTGACCCCTGCAGCGGCACTTTTGTTTTGTTTTTTTTGGGTATGAATGATCTGCTTTCATCAGCAGCACAACTCAAGGGGTTGATAGGTTGCATCACTCCGAATGAATCAGCAGAACAAGTGGTGACACCTGGCCTGAAGCCGACAGCAGCAGGTCTCAGAGGAGGCTGCCATTTAATCAGGCACAATGTGCAATCTATCAAATGTAAAATCAATTATTAGCAAAGCTTTCACTTTTCAGCGTCAAACTATTTATTTCCCAACCCACGAATAGAGTGAAAAAAAATTGGGACAAATATTACTTATCCGTAATAAAAAAAAATCAGATTTTTTTTCTATGCTTTGGTAAGAGTCACAAGCTCAGATGGTTTTTAAAGTCTGCCATAGCATTGTGTTACTTTGTGGTTTAACTCTCCAAACGTACTAGATGTGTTTCTAAAGGTGAGCCATCATACACTATTTGAGTATTTTATTGTATTTTTTGCACCATGCCAGCTAACAGACCTCACACCTTCATTAAGTGTTAAATGTATGAATTTACTGTAAAGAGATGCACAAAGTATGTAATTCGAATACTATGGATATCCAAAAAACTCTAACAATATGGAAATAAAAATGCTAGTAAAATTTTAAAATGCAATTAAATAAAAATGATGCTATATTTTTGTTGCAGGAACTGCTATGTCCTCCCCACAGTCCGAACTGGACAGTAGCAGCGCCATATTGGACGACAAAGAGGACTCTTACTTCAACGAAATACGAAACTTCATCAGCAACAGTGGCCAGGACCAGAGATCCCCGGACCCCTCTGAGGAAGGGTAAGCGCAGCCTCATTTGTGACTAGCTTATATTTTCTGATCAGATCCGTGTATTCATATGTACATTGCTTCTCATCGATGGGGGCCGGGCCCTGCTCAGAAACTAAAGAAACATATTGTTGCTTGAGTTTCTTTACTCTGGGGCTTAATTCGCCTAATGGTCAGCTAACTGTTATCAGCCCATTGCAGACTTGTGTTTCATACCACCCAGCTGGCCCTTTTCTAACAATCACCTCATGATCAGGGCTCTGAAATAGAGAGCAATCATCTCTGATGACCATAATGGCAGCTTTTGGAAACGTTAAGGAGCCTTTTATATCAGTTGCCTTTTGGCCACATAGGGGAAATCTGGATAAATGTGCTCATGCAACGTCGTCTGAGCATTATGCAAATAAATTCTTGTAGCTGCGATCAGATCAGATAGCGGGAGGGAGAGCTACTCAGGTCTCTAAGTTTGTTTTCACATGCCTCATGTTGGTGTGATCATAGAGCAGATTGTAAGGCCAAATGCAGATCTCACAGATTTAAAGAAAAGGCCTGTGAGAGCAGGACCAGGCGGTGGAGCGTCAGAGCGACAAGAGAGGAGCGGGAGGCGGGAGGGAGGGTGCAGCCGTTGGGCCACCACATCTGGAACCAACATGTCTGCCTACAGGAAGAGGGGAGAGGGGGTGGGGTCAAAGGGTCGGTCTGTGTTTCCTTTCAAAGTGCAGCGCTCCTGACTACCTCTGATAGATACTTTATCCTCAGCAAATTACCACGTTTGAAAGCATAATTAGCGAATCTGTTTTCATAATCACAGAGTTCTTGCTCTTTCTTTTGGAGCTAGTTCCTTCTTGTAGCTGTGAGAGCTTGACATGGCACGAATACATCCTTCTCAGGACCCCATTCCAGTGTGAGTCTTGTTGAAAGAGCAACATGATCAGCTGTCGATAAACCAGCTAATTCTTTTATACGCTAGAATTTAGACTCTTTTGTGGGGGGTCTCTCCATGCTCAGATGTGTAAGAAATTTAGTCCGGGTGTGCTATTTATTCTAATAATCTTACGCGATGTTGTCCTCCACATGTTTTGTTTTTCCTCTCCCTGTTCAATTTTCAGCCCTCATCTCCGAGTCTTTGTGCGAGAAATGGCATTTTTGTGAGCTGACGAAAGATGTCCCAGAGTGTAATTAGTGAATCAGTCTTAATGTGGTTCCAGATGATTTACCAAATGGTGGTTTCCTGTGGCGCTGAGACAGAAGGACAGATTAAGACTCAGGCAGTTTGGATAGCTGGCCCTCTCTCCGTCCACAGGGATAGAGGAATGGGTTAGTTGGCAGAGCTCTCATAACTCTCCCACCAAATGGGGCTGTCAGCTAAATATTTTGCCTATTAGATGAATACGAGATAGTAGAGAAAATAAACAAAGAGAGAGGCACAGCACTCCATTTAAGTGCTCCAATGATCAGCCCAGTTATGCTGTGCCCACGGGGCCCCAAAGCCTTGATGACAAACGGGATTCCGGCTCAGCTCAATTGCAGCTGCCACGTTCTGCTTCATATCCACATCTTCTTGTTTTGTTTATCTTGTGCAGCTTTTGTGTAAAGCTTGTACGGCTTTATGCATGAAAGTAAAATTTGCTTACTGTATAGGTAGGTGTATTTAGAAATTGTGTGGCTGCAAGTAATTCGCTGGATGGAATTTCCATTCATGGTCCTGTGATTGTCAGCTGTATGGGCTGGTTGCATTAATCTAAAGAGTGTTCCCTAATTTGCAGGTTAAATGGAGGTCCATTTGAAGAAGGGAAGCCACTGCTGGCCAGCCATGACCTGGAGGATGAGGAAGTGGAAGACCTAGTTGCTGATGAGGAAGAAGCAGAAGAGCTGAGCGGCAGCCCAGAGAAAAGAGAAGCCAAGGATCTTCCTGGTAGCCCAGGCGACGATAATATTCAAGGCGAAATGGACTTAAGTGAACAAAACGACTTGAAAACAATTAGCAAAACTTCTCCAATGAGGTAAATGTCACCTAAGGGCCATTCAGACATTAAGTTACATGGTCCAAACATGTTGAAAGTGTTTTTTTTTTTCATTGAATGTTTTGTTTGTAATATTTCAGCTATAAAGATGAGGAGGAACAGAGCAGCTACTCGGCCTTGGATCAGATCCATCATTTTTCTGACATGCGCAAGCTAGAGGAGAGCGAGCTGAGTGATGGAGATGGAGAGGAGGACAATGGGTCATTTGGCTCCCCCTCTCTGACTGAGGCAGTCAAACAACCACTCTTTAGAAAATCCAAGTCTCAGGTAAAAGATGTGGTGACAGTTCCCTCACATCTGTAACACTTATCTTTACTTTTCATCCCTGTGAGTTAAGTGTAATATGTTTCCCTGCTCCTTCAGGCCTATGCCATGATGCTGTCTCTGGCTGAAAAGGACTCTCTCCACTCAGCCACCCATAACCCAGCCGCCATGTGGCACAGTCTGGCTCGGGCCGCTGCTGAATCCAGTGCCATCCAGTCACTCAGCCATGTATGATGACACCCCACTGCGTCCACTCCCTCACCTCTCGAGCCCTGACTGACCTATGACACTGGGGATCCATCAGGGAGGCTCCCAGCAGGGTCCCATGATCGTCCACAGAGTGACTGCTGAGCAGAACCACAGCCCATCCGACTGCCTTTCACACAAAGCGGGGTCAGCGTCCACACAGAGGCCAGCCCAACCCCTGTTCTGATATCGAAACCTCTGGAAAAAAACGAAAATTGAAATTGATTTCTCACATCAGCCGAGATGAGGTGAAATGAATAATGCTAACCTAATAAGAGCTGTATTTATTCTTTTGATTTTTCTCTGTTTTGCACCGCAAAGGCAGCTGATAGATAAGTAAGATGGATGTGCTAATGTGTCATTGTTAGTGAACTCACTGCCCAGCACAGGCAGGGCAAGGAGACTTTTTAGGTTCAGTTGGTTGTGTCTGTAAGACAGCTGGTTTCGGCAAGCGTGTTTCACCGTGTGTAAAGCATAAAAAGCCAGAGCAAGAATTCCCTTTTTACCCCCGGAGACACACAGATGTTCCTCATAAATATGTGTACTTGACGATAAAACTGAAAGGTGGTGTGGGTAACCTGCTACAAGTAAGGACAGCACTAGCAGCGCTTTAATGTCTTTGAAGTCATTTAAGAACAAATGAAAATTGTTAAAGTGAAATCAGGCCAGTTTCCCATGTGTGTTTTCAAAGCTGCGTGTGTCTGCACAATCATAGCACTGTACACAAGTGTCAAAGAACTGTTCTCCGCTGCACTCTGTCCTCCCCGCCTTCGCTATCTGTGAAAGGATATAAATAGATTGTCTTTTTAGTGGAAGAGAAGAAAACACAGTGTTTTTTTTTTTTATATAATTTACTGAGATAAGTAGCCAGTGCTAAAGTTAATTGTCGTTCTGTAAAGGGCAAATGTCTTTTTTCAAAAACCTTTGAATTCATCATAGTCAACCAACAATACCACTAAATAGCCTGAATGCTAGTCGTTAGCTACTCCATCCTCGTGTGTCTTTCATTTTTAGACAATCATTCTTTTCTTTTTTTTTTGTTTAATTGTTTTTTTTTTCTTTTTGGTGTTGTTGTTGTTATTTGCTGTTGTATTTTGAGAATTGTATTTATTTCCTTGGCAAACTGTAGTTTGTTTACTGAATAGCACTGCTCTTAGCCCAGGTGAAGGTGAGATTCTTAACCGGGCCTATCCCAGAGTTCAACGGGGTTTGTAGATTACATTTGAGTGCCGGATAGTATTAAACGTACAATTATTCTACTAATGAGACCGGTCGATGAATAGATATTCTTTAGGGTTTTTTTCTATGACAATTTAATGATTCAATTGTACAAAATGAAAAAAAAAAAAACGTAACAAAGAATGAATAATTAAAAAAAAGCCAGGTAAAATTTCATCATAAGCGCATGATTGGTCTGTTAAGATCCGTATCTGACATTTTCTACAGTTGTCTGCAAGCTTGTGTGATGTTCGGTTCATGTTAATCCCTTGTGCCAAACTTATGATAAATAACAGATTACTTTCATTTATTCTCCCGTTTTGAGGGACCAGATTTCCTGTTTGTTTTTGTCGTTGTTTTGTTTATAATCAATTTTAAAAAGTAATCAGCAAGTTGAGGTACTTTGTTTTAATGCTTTCTACAATGTAACTGTTATGCATTTCAATTCAATACTGTGGGAGGAACAACTAAGAAAATAAAGGACTACAACGTGGATGGACATGTTCTCTCTTTATTTTCTCCTTGGTTTATTTACTTGCTACTTGTCTTCCACCCTCACTCCTCCCCACTCAGTATGGTCCTTCTGGCTGCCCGTCTTATGGGCATAAATTTATACCGGGAGACGTGAGTCAGAACACCACCTGGCGCAGTCTTCTGGCGCTCCCATGGCCTCCAAAAGCGAGGGACAGCCTGAACTCTGGTCCTCTTTTCTCTCCCCGAGGCCTTGGCTCACATAGAGAGAGGGAAGCAGAGAAAAGGCTGGAGAGGGGCTTGAATGTGGTAGTGGGAGCAGAGGCAGGAATGTGTCCTTTTTATTTGTGTCCGTTTGTGGGGCATGATGGATGAGGTGGGTAGATGTGATGACCTGGCTCATCGCTCAAACACTCAATAAGAGTCCCATCCTGCAGCAGGCCTCCCCATCCGGCACCCCCCTCTGTCACTGCTGCCAGCCAACGTGGGCGGACATTGTGGCTGGGAGGGTTGGAACTTCAGCAGTCCCATTGTCCAGCGAGCAGCTCCAGCGGGGGGTGGGAAGAATTTGGGCATGACAGTGAAGATGGCTGGCGCTGACACCGATACGTTTACAGTGCTCCTGGCACCCTAATGGATGGGTTGTTTTCTTACGGCCCGTTGTCAGCCCTTCAGGGGTCCACGGACCGTCCAGCTTTGACGAGGGTCACAGAGGGTCGCGCGCTGTTGATGAGGTCGCACGGGTCGTCCAGCTTCGATGAGGTCAGCTGAACTGATGGTAGCAGTGGCGCAAGCTGTGGTCATAATGAAGTGGTGAGGCTTTTGTTGCTAATCATGAGTTTTGTCACCTGAGCAACTGTGGGCCGATTCATGTTCATTTTGATATGACACTTTGTCTGCAACCACACAAATGCATCTCTTTTATCTCTGTGTGCACAATATTAGGATATCCTGACCCTTTAAAATGACATTGTGAGCCCAGTATTGGCATATATATTTTAAAAAGAAAAATGTAAAATTTAGATATAGAAAAATAAAGGAACATGTTTAAATAAGGTATTAGGGTCACCTTAAAATACATTTGTAATGTCATGAGTTTTTATGATTTTGATTACTTCTTTTATTTTGATTTGACTACAACCACTTCTTTAAAAAGTGCATCTAAAAGGAAATGAAGATTAATGCAAAGGCTTTACTCTAAGTGAGCCCATTAAAAGGTTAATGAGGTCATTAACTTTGTTTTTGATCTCGAAGTACACATCTTTTTTTTCTTTCTTTCTTTCTTTCTTTTTTTTTGGTGGTGACCAGGTAGAGTAGAGTTATTCAGACCTCTCTAACACACATCTGCTGCCCACTGCTGCCAAAATCAACCCCACGAGATGAGACTGAAGCAAAAGAGTAAAGCTGTAGGCAGCAGAACTAAAACAATGACCTGAAAGACACCATAAAACTCTACAAAGCTAAGAGGAACAGTTGGGTATAAATTCTCTGTGGTTTTGGAGCTACCACACACTTTCTGTTGCACGTGGTCACTTGATCCTTTGTCATCAATGCACTACTGATGAAAACAGATTGTTTACATCCCTCTCTCACTGTTCAGAAATTGTTTATGCTTCCAGAGTATGACATTTTAAAGAAGAAAAAACATGGGAAGGGCTGTGTTTGGTTTAGATGATCTACTTTTCCTATAAGGTCTTCAACAAGTAAAGAAAATACATGTCATAAAACAAATGATAATCCAAACGGAGACAGCACATCTCTCTGCAGGTGCAATAAACCCATCAGTTTGTCAAAGTCTGAAGTGGAATTATAACATAACTGCATCTGGGAACTAACTTGGAAGACTCATTTTGCCAACAGCCTCACAGTTGTCTTGCCCCCACTGCAAGTCAAATTATCCATGTAATCACCTCACCTGCTTAAAAAGCTCTCTCTAGACAATAGTCCAAAGGGGCCGCCGCTTGAAACAACACCAAAATGCCACGAATAGACTCAGGAACGAAGAATGTGGCTGTGGAGGCAGTGAAGTGGTGTAAGGGTGATTCTGGTAGCCTTGAAATCATTCTCATGCCTGTTTGCCATGTTTGGTCAGTGTTGATTGGAACATGCCAATGTCACCCGTGTATCCTCTCACACTTAATCAACACTTTGGAATGAGTTATGCCATCATTAACCCTCGGCTTTCCATAAAGGGTTCAGTGTGTTGCAAAGTGTGGCTGGCAGGGACCTGGATGAGTGTGTATTTAAGTGTGTGTTTAAAAGGGTAAGGAAGTCAGACAGAGGAGTGTGCACTGGCTGATCCCTTGTGCTTGACTCAAAAGGGAAAAGTGTGTGTTTCTGTATATTTCAGAGGGGTAGGATCTCCAAGCTGCTGTGTCCCTACAGTGTGTGTGTGTGTGTGTATGTATGTATGTGGTCGGGTGGGCACTCTGTGGGCAGCATTTAGTGGGGTTTGGAGCCACTCAGCTAATGGGGCAGCTGGCATAGCGTCAGAATCCATCAGGCCTCATTACAGCTCCCGTTCAGCTGCCTTCCTCTTTTTTCCTCCCCCTCTTTCTTTCTTTCTTTCTTTCTCTCCTCACCCCAACCCTTCCTTCCTTTCCTCTGCCACCCATCCTCAGGGCCAGCCCCTGTGTGGCATGTAGCTGCCCCGCTCTGCTTGCTGGAACATACATCACACCACTGGAGGGGAAGGCCATCGCAGCTGGCAGCTCTCATGTTGATTGACTTGGCAACCGTGCTGACTCAGATACCAGGGGAAACGTTTGGGAGGAGGAGGAGGAGGCACGGATGGGTGAGAGAGTGGAACACTTAAGGAGGGACGGAGGGCAGAGGTTGGTAGAGAAGTACTTACTAACAGCTGGCACAAGTGGGAGGTTTATATGCGAGACTGGGTGGGGAAACTCCACAAATCACCACATCAAGTTTTTGTTGTGTTTACAATAATAGCAGCACCTCCTGGCTTGTTCCTCTGTGCAGTATGAGCATGTGGAGGACAAACAACTGCAGGCCAGTCAGATGAAAGTCTCGCTCATTTTTCTCCTTCTCTGCTTATCTTGCTGTCTTTTCTGCCCCCCCCCATGTCTGTCCCCTCTTTGAGAGCATTAGGATTTAAGGTTGTGGTTTCATTACACAGTTTGTTTTTTCTTCCTGGATGTTATGGGTCATTAATGTTATTGATGGACAGTGGGTACGGTTCCACAGAACAGACCAAAACGGAGAAAAGCAGGGCCCGCACGTGGTTTTAATATGACATGTCTAATCAGGACCGGCGTGGCGGTAGAACCATTTCTTTGCTCATTGATTGGATCAGAAAATAAGTCATCGGGCCATCAGCAGTGTGTTTGAAGCATGCGGTTCACAGATTGGGGTTTTAATACTCCAACAGGAACTTTTAATTAAAATACATGCAGCAACTATTTTATCCCTGATATTCAGGCCACATAACCAACTGATTCATGTGCTCACAGGCAATCTTCTGCACATGGCTCCACCTAGTGGTCAATATCTGAAATGCACCTACCTGTGTTTGGGTTTAGATCCTCTGAGTTAAAATGAATAGAAACCGTGGACTTTTGTCAGTCATCATGTAAAAAAAGAAGTGGGCAACAAATTCTGCCAAAACAAATGTACATTCTTTCATAAGTTCAGCCAAAGAAACACTCAACAGCACACAGATTTAGTGTGGGAGAGTTTTTTGATACGCATCTTGTTGCAGCCCTCACACTTAACATTTATTTTTTCAGTCAACAACCACACTAATGGTGCAAGACGTGTTGAAATGATTCCCCCTCCTCTCAATACTTTATCTAAGTGGACAGCTTTGTCAGCTGGAGTTCAAAACACCCCAGTCTTCTGGGAGATCTGGTTCAACGCAGAGGGGCAGAAATTATCTCTGCAACGTGAAGCCTAGTCAGTGAAATGATAGAATCTCTGTTGCAAAGGGTTGTGTATGCATAATTGCAGCGAAAAAGTACCCACGATGCAATCTCTGCTTTTACGGACTATTGCCAGTTTCCTGCATCCCTCTCTTTTTCCCGATAAGGGAGTTTGCATGAAACTAGCGTTTTTTTCTCTGCTAGTGTTTCAGCACAGGGGCCACTTTTATTCATTTTTTGGCGACAAAAGTTGCTCATAAAGTTCTATGATCATTAAGCAAAAAAACCCTGTTAAGTTGGATCGAAATAAAAAAATTAAAAAACGAATTCAGCCACACACATTGTGCTGTATAAGAAATACATGTGTGTAAGTTTGGCATGCATTCATATATAAGCGTTAATATATATTTTGAAGCTTCAGCCCTACATTTACATTCTGTACAGAGGGCTGATACAGCGGTGCACTGGCCACCCAGAGCTCAGTGGATGGATGGCCTCTCTGGGCCTGTTTGACTGGAAACAGGTGTGTGTCATCTGAAGATGAAGGCTCAGCCGATAAACATTATTGGAGAACATCTGCTGCTTGTCACAACACAGGGCGGGCTGCAGCCTTCCCCAATCCATCAGCCTCACCGGAAAGCGGATGTGGAGGTGTGTATGTGTGTTGGTGGGGGCTTCATACCCTGCTGGTGCGCCTGTTCAACCATCATTCACCTCAGGGATGCTGGATAAAGGGTGCACGCTCAGTCCAGGCACCTGCCTGGCTCTGCCGGACCACAGCCACCTTTGACCAATTGAGGGAAAAATGCTCCAGTAATCTTGAAAAATGCCCTGAGAAAAGAGCACTGGCTCTCTCGTGCTCAACAAACACGTACACAAGCCACAATACCATGTTTCAGGTGCAACCCCCTCCAATTTTAGACTTTTAGAGGTGAACGCATGACTTTAATGCTTGAAGTGACCCAGGGTGATAAAATATGTCTTCTCAGAGCTTTGCACACACACACACTGGATGTCCATGGAAGCTGGTATCCTGCTGGACCTTTTAAACATCCATTATCTTACAAATCAGAGATAAGCAATGCTGCACACAAAAAACACAATTAAAAGCAGCTAGTCACAGGCAAATCTCCACAGACATGGTTCTTGTCATTTATTTGCAGTGTACCCTATTGTCTTATTTTCTGTCAAGAAAAAGCTGAAATAAAAACGGATAAAAAATGAATTTACAAACAAATGGTCCATCATACAGAGTAGTACCACTGTTGTGCAACAAAAAAGACAACACACAGTAAAAAAAAATACTAAACTAACAACCGATGTGGTTTACAAATGTTTGGCCACCACTGGTGACATGGTTTGCTAATGTATTTGAAATTGAGTCGTCTTAACATATCTTTTTATTCTAAAAATGTTTAAGTTTTATTTCCTCTATTAGAAAATGGAAGTAACCAGATCTGAAATATTTAAACAAACAGAAAACATACATTGTCCTGTACCTTTGTTTTTTTTATTATGATGTACTTTGCAAAAGTGTTTTTGATTTACTTCTTCATACCTTTGATGAAATACTGAAATGTAAAAATCCTGAGGTTTTTATTTTGTGTGGTGGTTGTGGTCGTGTTCTGTTCTTTGGTGCAGCATAAACAGCAAGCAGCGTAACAACCAAATTCTGCTTCAGAAGTGTAAAAAACTCACATGTAAACAAGGCAGATACAATTGGAAAACAACTCCTGCATAAGCAACATTTTACAAGTATTTTGGGGAAAAGAATGGCTTCAATTAAATAACATAAAATTCCAGAGGCAAAGATCACTTTCTTCAAAAAAGGAAAAAAGTAAAAAGCAGAAGAAAAGCTGATGTTCAACAGCAGGATAATCCTCATAAAATAACATCAAATCCACGGTGGACAACTGAAGCACCGCTGAAGGCTTTTACATGCCCCTCAAGGTCCCAAATTCTGAACATTTATGGACAGACTTCAAAAGCCTCCATAAAAGCAGTCGTACATGCATGACAGACCTAGAATATAGGGGAATTAGAAACGTTTGTAGGAGGAGAGGGCAAAACAAAAACTGATGACTTTTCGCAGGTTAAAACAAAGCATTTGCAAACTGTCTGCCTGTTTTTTTTTTTTATGTGAAAGAGTTGCCACCATCGTCTGAGTGGCTTAAGCAGACAGGCCATGTATGGAGGCCCTCTGCTCCAGTGCAAATATCCTGGGTCCTATTCTGGCACATGATCCTGTGTCACCCTTTGCTCCCTTTCCTGTTTTGCTACTTTCAATAAAGGCCACTATTTGCAATAAAACTACCAAAAAAGGAATGAAAAAAAAGATGGTAATTCAAATATTTTCAATCATTTAATATTTTCAACATGTTGCCTTTAACTTTATTGCTTTGGGAAAATACTTTCATTGTTCACTGTAAAAAATATCTTGACAAGAGATGCATTTGGAAGCAAATGTGACTGCACAGACCTGAGATGTAAACAAACATTTTTTTTAATCAAAAAAAGAAAAAATAACAGAAATTGAAAGAACATTTACTGTGAGGCTCTGTACAGTGATACAGGACTGGCTGTGAGCCTCAAAAAGGGCCTCTGATGTTGCACACCACAGTGGATGTGCAACACTGGACACTTGTGAATTTGTGCAGACACTGTACAAAAAAGTCAGCAATATCTCATCAACATCTACCACCAGCTAAAACATACTAACTGTCAATGTTACGACACAATGAGAATCGGTATTGCAGGCCGGTAAGGCTTGTTTACGCTTTATCAGACATTTTCTTGTGTGTTTTTTTAACATCCGGGATCATTAACATTGTTGTTTCACAGCCAAATGGTCTATGGCTTAAATACCAAAACACCTTTCTATGTGAGGTCAACATGCACGGGTACTCTCGCACTGCCCAACCAAGACTTTATAAGGGGATTCTAAACTTGCCCTAGGAGTGGATGAATTATAAAAAGGAAAAAATGAAATTCCATCAGCTCAAAATAAAAATTGAAACACACCCAAGGACTGAAAACTATGTGAGTGATGGGAGTCTACCTACACAGGACCGAAGACTCGTTTCATTGTTTATTATCAACCCTATCACATTTTCTTTGATCCAATATTGGTCAGAATTATTTAATCAGAATAAGTCTGTGGCACTGTTTGGGTTAGAACTTTTTTTTTCCTTGAACAAATAAAACTAAATGTTGGCAGGGGTCATAATGAGTCACTCATGGCTCGTTTAAAAGGCGTTCAAGAAACTGAGCCCTGAACTGAAAGTGATCTACGTTCAATCAGCAACAGTAATGTGATGCAGGTATTTGTGTGCGTTGCTACGAAGCCCGTGCAACCCTGGACTTTAGATCTTGGACAGACTGGGCTAAGTTTGATTTTATCGTCCTTTGAAGGCTTCCGACATGCCAAGTTCTGTTGATGTTTGTCTCTGCTTTCAGAGCGACGGAGGGCCAGTTTCTGACAGCCGAGTACCAGTTCCACAAGTCCAACATCAACATTCCAAAGATGATCAGTACAAAGCTCCTCTGAGACGAGTCCCATGTTAAGTGTCCAGTCAGGAATTTGCACCTCTGCTTGGGTTATGTGGTTTTGCCGCCTTCTCTTCTTTTTCTGTGGGACACGGAGATGCCTGGCACTCCTGAGGTTTGATGTAGCAAAGCTGGAAAGAAAAAAGAAAAAAAAAAGATAAGAAGACACAACCACTATTTGAAAATCAAAAGCAAATGTTCTGGGGCATTCCGGAGGAGAGGTAACTGCTACGTCTCCTGTGTGCATTTTTCTCGGAGGAGGTAAAACGGAGACAGCCTTGAGCCCGGCGTCATGCTGGGTGCAGATTAAAATAACTGTCAGGAGAAAGGAGCAGCTATTGCGGGAGACAGGGTGACACGCAGAGTGATGGGGCTCAGCCTCACACGCTTCACGACGCAGGATTTCACTGGAGCTGGTTTAGCTTTACTGCCCTTGACCCTATGTGGTTCGTCTGCGTGCGCATAATCAGATCTGCTTTCGTTTTATGACTCTACGCGTGTGTATGTGCGTGTGTAAATGCATGGTACTGGAATTTCAGGTTTACCTTCAGTACAACTTGAGCCCAGCCAGTTGAGCGGACATAGACATCGCCCGCTCACCCCATCACAGCGAGCCCCGTGGGAACACCGGCAGGGCAGGGTGCAGTTAGGGCCAAAATGCTCCCCATCACAATCTGACACAGAAGGGAAAACAGAGAGGAAGGAAAATGTTTTTTTTTTTAAATTCAAGGAAAAGAGATTTTGTAAAACCAACCATGTGGGTTGTTTCAAAATCTGATTTTAACTTACTCTTTTCACATCTCGGTCCTGTCCGTCCTGGGAGGCAGAGGCACTGACCCGTTGTTTGGTCACATGGACCCTCACCAGCACAGTCACATGAACTTGAACAAGTATCTCCAAATCTGCCAGCGTCACACCCTGCAGGCCAAAAAGTAATTATTAGTAATAGTCAATTCAAGAATACTCTCTACATCCTATTTAATATCATCTACTTTCAACACTTTATACTAAAGCCTCTTGCACCTCAAAAGCTAAGGGTTCAGTTTTAAACTAAATATAGATCTTTAGGTCTCCTGTAATAAAATGCTAATAACAAAATCTATGTGTTCGCGCTTTTGCTCTACTGCACATCTCGGCCACAGAAAATAATGCACCGAGATGAGAAAATGTACAAACACAGACACAGGCAGACACAGAGTCAGGCCTGTGTTTTGGGCATGCGCCTGCAGCTGCTGCCTGATGCGCGGCCATGTCTCCCGCTGGTGCTGAAGAGGCCGTTTAGGCACTCACGCTGTGCCTGAGAGCCCCGTGAGCAGGCAGGAGGGCCCAGGGATGTAACAAGAATGCATTAGGCAGCTGAGAAACACCTGTCTCTCATCACATAACCAGTCTGCCGGCTTGCTCACCAATTGTGCCTCGCTTTTCAGATCCATTCATACTGAATTTCTCATGAAGTATTGTGGCTGGGTGTGTAGTAGGCTTTCTTCAATTATTACAAATGTATTAGATAGTATAAGAGGTATTAGAAGTGGTTGAAGGATAAGATAACTATTCTGCTTAAAAAAATGACTATATTCTTAATTTATTGCCTCTTTCTTCTTTGTCTCTTGTCAAAAAGTGCTAAATGTACAAAGTACCATTGATTGGATTACATTACACGATTTACTTTCAGTTTGTTTTAACATTGTGTACTCACGTCTTTGGCATTGTGGGCCATAGTATCCGGATGGACACGCACACTTGCCAGTCACATGGTTGCATGCTTGCCCCACCGTACAGTCACATGTGTGGGCACACCTCACCCCATAAAACCCAGTCGGGCACTCTGAAAAAGAAAAAGACCCTTCAGGTTATGATTGGTCAGTCATTTCACATTGGGGGGAAAGGTATGATTAAGTTTCGTCCATGGTTCAAGTGACCTCATCACCGGAGGCTCTCATGTTGTATGAAACTCTTTGCATACCATGTTGACAGGAGGGGCCGTAGTACCCGGCTGCGCAGGTGCAGCTGCCTGTAAATCGGTCGCAGGTTCCATTGTGAAGGCAGGGACAGTCGAGCGCACAGCCAAGCCCATATTTTCCCTGTGAACAAGCTACACAAAAAACACATAGAAATCCGCACACGCTCAGACAAACAACAATTCTGAAATCCACTCGTTCAATTATAAAAATGGATTATAGGAAAATTACCTGTAAAAACATCTAACAATAAGTTCTTTAATTCCTATTCTGTCATCCATACATCCCCAGAAAACTAATCAGTGTACATAAAAAATAGGCTGTATAAGTTTTTTACCAGTCAAGTCAATAAGTCCTCGAAACATTTTTTTTGTCAAGAAATAAACTCCCTTTGAAATTCCTTGAGATACAGTCTCCATGTTCTTCTATCGGTTAATGGACCTGTCCGTATCTTGGCTTGTTGAGTGCAACAGCTTATCTCTTAGTCTTGCACCTGCTGTGTTCACCGCCTAATCTGTCGTGATTTCTCCTCAGTTTGCCCGCTTCTCATCTAATCTGTCCATGCAAATTAACTGCACAGCCCCATGCTGCAGGTAGACAGAACTGTTTGACCCAGGCTCTTTCAAAAAGAACATACCTGCCTCTTTCTGTGCTTTTTTCAGACATAACATTGGTGCATAATCTTGCTCATGATTTGCCTTGTAACGCATAACGATAATTTCACAGACATGTTAAAAAGTTATTTGAATATTGACTTGAAATGCAAATTCAAACATCTTATCAGCATTTGTCCGTTAAACAAAAATGTAAATCATTGTCTCATGTGAGTCCGCAAAGCTTTTACTATAAATTTAATTTGCAAGAGGATAGAAAAATTTCAACACATTAGAATTTTTAGATGTACAACATAATTTCATAGAATAAAAAAACATCAATTTAGAAATAAAACTTTGAAACAGTGGAACATTTTAAAAGAAATTTTTGAATGAAGAAATGTATAGATTCTCCTTCACAAGTTATGATCATGATTGGTTTTGGAAGATCTGGTTTACTGTGATTGCCCAAAAATCCACTTTAATTCAGCTTCACTGTATTTTTCCACACAAAAGAAATAAAAAGCTTTTTATGACAATCTGACTCACAATGGGCTGTGTAGCAGGAGATTTATTTGACTATATATGAATGTCATTCCGTCTTTCGACCAACAGTAAACAGGTCTGAGTTCCTGGAATCCAGACACGATTACATATAGGATCCAAAATGATGACTTCAGACTTCAAGACTCGTAATTCGAAACAATGCGTATTCTACCCGTGACCATTTACACTGTCAGCAAACTGCCTGAAGTGAAAGCAACATTTTGGGACGTTATAGCATACCAGTGTCACACTGGGGTCCAGTCCAGCCCAGTCCACACTTACAGGACCCGTCAACGGGATCACATAAAGCCCCGTTCTGACAGGGGCATGTGTTTCTGCACTGCAGGCCATAGCGCCCCCTAGGACAGACTGCAGAAATGGTCAGAAAAAGTTATGATAAGACAAATGCCGCAGACACACATACAAACACAATGCTGCACTAACCGCATTGATGTTTATTTAAGCAACAGTTAATTTAAGAGATGGCAAAGTAGTCTAATTTGGCGCTGATATGAAAGAATAATCATGCCTCTCTGGGTAATTTAGAATTGGGAAAACAATAAGCAAGACATCTTTGATTTTCCTGTTTATTTGTTTGCTTGCTTGCCAAATTCACCGACACGGAACACAGAGAATGAGCTACTTATAGGTTTCTGTAAACATTCAACAAGTAGAACTTAAGAGGTGGTGTGTTCAAGTACAGGCAAGAGATTGAAGAGGAGAACATTTAGTTCAAGTTGTACTGGAAATCCCCCGTTTGCAATCCTGCTAAATTGCTGATAAAAGGAGAGATAAAGAGAACTCGGCTCGGCCTCTGTTTCCAGGGAATAAAAAACCCTGTGATCATCAGAGGCGATACTCTAAGGAAATGGAGAATTTGTTCCTTAAATATACAGAGAAAAACATTGAAAACTACACCCTCCTTTTAGTGGATGTTTCTCACTCTCTGTTAGGTCTCCTGTTTCTAAAGAACTCATTAGAGCCAATGGTGCCAAATGATGCATGTCAGCATCAGTGGTGACTCGTTGTTTACTCATGAGACTGGTAAAAGATAAAAGCCTGAATAAAAGCTTAGACAGCAATCCATGATACACTGTCTAAGCTTAAAGTGTATCTTCTGATTAAACAGATTATTCATCTCTTCTTGCTTAAAAACTATCCCTTAGTTCAAAATGTGCATGTGGGCCTAATCATATTCGTTACAGTTTTTCTGCTATTTTTCCTACAATCCCTTAACTTCTGAAAATATTTTTGATTATTCTGACAAGTAGCTAATTATATTAGTTCAGACCTACCTTGTTGGCAAGACAGTCCCATCTTACCAGGAGCGCATTTACACCTCCCATTTACTGGGTGACACTGCCCTCCTTCTCCACAGAAGCATAGCTTTGCACAGTCCTTTCCATAGTACCCACTTGGACAACCTGCACAAATATAAATGTTGTCACTCATTCTAAAATACAAAACTCTCTATCAGAGTGAGTAGAATCCTATTCTATCATTGTGGATCACCTTTATTGCAGCTGGCCTGACTCTTGAAATACAACAAGAATTGCATTTGAAAACTTACGAAATATAACAAATGTTTCTTCTAAAGGACAAGGAGTTTCATCTTACTTGAGCTGCAGTCAGCTCCAATGTAACCAGGGGGGCAGTAACAAGTTCCAGTTCGGAAGTCACATCGGCCACCATTTTTGCAGCTGCACCGGGACTTGCAGTTGGGTCCAAAAGAACCCGCTCGACATCCTGGAAACCACATCAAGAGAAGAGGAACAAAAAGGAGAAACAGTGGTGGCTGCTAATGTTAATTTAAGCGTATCTAA
Source organism: Menidia menidia (assembly GCA_907169785.1). Taxonomy (NCBI): domain Eukaryota; kingdom Metazoa; phylum Chordata; class Actinopteri; order Atheriniformes; family Atherinopsidae; genus Menidia; species Menidia menidia. Next base: position 11,063,607 of record CAJRST010037777.1, on the reverse strand, counting down.
AGTGACTTTAAAACAAGTGTTGCATCAAAGTGCAGCAGAACAACAATTACACAAATCAAGTGTTAAATATCATAAAGCGTAAAACAGTTAGGGATCAAATATTGACAAAAAGCATTTTGTTAAAACAAAATGGATACAATCAGGTTTCAAGCTCTAAGGTCAAGAAGAAAAGAAGGGTTTTCAATCATTTTTTAAAATGAGCATGTGTCAGTGCACACTGCAACGCCATCTTTTCTATCTTAAGATCTTGGAACATCTTACGGCATCAAGTTTTGATGTGCCACACACTAAATGAGTCACGAAGCCATCCTGGGACAAATAACCATACATATTTATGATCAATTTAGACATGCCAACTAACCTAATGTGGTTGCGAGCAGAAACCTGTAGTACCCACAGAGAACCGACTCATAAGTGGGGGAAATCCCAAACTTCATATAGAAAGTCCTCAGCCGAGATTTGGAACAGTCACATCTTGTATCATGTTTTAAATCCAACGCTGAGTGAGGGAATTTACAGAGCACTTACGCAGGTCACAGCGTGGCCCGTGATAACCAGGTAGGCAGCTGCATTTGCCCGTCACAGGATGGCACTGCTCTTGTACTCCGGAGCACCGACATATCTGGCTGCAGTTTTGTCCAAACATTCCAGCAGAACAGCCTAGAAAGACACAGTCAAGATCATCTAGCACCATAGATGTGTCAGCAAAAAGCACTGGCGGCATTTGGCTTGGAGGGTAAAACTGATGTCATGATGTCTTTAAGTTTCTGTCTGTAACTGTTTTCTGAAATCACTGAACGTATGGTTTGGTGTGAAACTCAAAACAGTGCGTTAGATTATCACAATGTACAGCAATGCACAGTTTTCCAGATAAGGCCTAAACTCTGCACACATTTGGCCAGTTTGTGGGAACAAAGACACATGCCATTTCCCTTTCCTCCCCTCAGATAATTCCACGAACACACTGGGACATTCAGTAATTGACGGGTAACAAAACCAACACTCCCAACAACTTTCCCTAGTGCCCAAAGCCAGGCGGACACAGAGGGACATTCTTTCACACACTCTCTCTGCATCCATACGTTTACACTCATCACAATAATGAATGAAGTCCCTGGACAATCAGTCATAGCGACCAAGATGAATCTGTGAACCAAACATGTTTGTGGGTGAGACCACAGCACTCAGCAGCTCAGTCAGGCAGCAGCAGGCAGCGTGGGGGACAGATAAGAAAGAACTCCAGACTAAAGAGGCAATTACGGCGCTGTCATTATGCATGTCTGCTTTCCAAAAGCCCTTATCCGCCGCCGAGGAGACAAAAACAATGCCTTCTGTTTTACTTGGCAACCGGTGTGTAACATTTATCAAATGTCTGGAGAGTGTGTGAGGAGAGGAAGGGAGCTTAGGCTGTGGGGGGGGGGGGGGGGGGGGAGAAGGGCTAAGTGGTGAAGCTGCTCGTGCAGACCTACAGGGTGATGTAAATAATGAAGCATTCTAATACAGTCCTGTGATAGCGGGGGTCTCCTGCAGGAGTGGAGTGCATTTCCAAGAATGAAGGAAACTCTAATCTTTACTCAGCAGCAAGGACAAAAAAAGGTATTTTAATGAGCATAAACAGAGCAAACAACTGGAACTTGCCATGGCATAAAAAAAATACATTTGCTTCGCTGAGATTATTTTGTTCTTACTTCTCTCGCAGCCAGGCCCCGTGAGCCCCGCTGGGCAGCCACAATTCCCAGTCTCATGGTGACAGGACACCCCGGCCTGGCACTGGCACTGCTGGGCACAGGAAGCACCATAGAAGCCCTGGTGACAGGCTGACAGTTGATACACACATGCAGGAACCTGCAGTCAGTTTTACCCTAATGTTCTGTCCCGCCACTTTCATGTCGACGAAATCTTTCAGCTCCTCAAACACTCACATTCGTCACACCTGGCTCCTCTCCAGCCTGGCTCGCACTCACAGCGGCCCGTCACATGGTGGCAACCCGAACTGTGGACACAGTCGCACCTCTGCTCGCAGGCTCTCCCAAATAATCCCTCAGAACAGGCTTCAGACCAAACACATCCGTGGTCAGCATGCGTGAGAGTTCAGGAAGGAGAAAAAACTTGTGGAAGAAGTATGTGTTGGAACAAGTGCAAAGTGTGAGAAAAGAGGCAGTTCCTAAGTTAATTTAACAAGGCACCTGACTGACAAAGCTCTCCAGTCCAACCAGGAAGACACACACACTTCCCCGTTACTTGGTCACAGCTCCCTGCATTGGCACATCTACAAGTCTGGGCACAGCTCTCGCCATAGTGCCCGTCCTCACACTCTGTGAGGGATTGAAAGACATTTACAGGGAAAAAAAACAGAGAGGCTAATCTTTCGGTAATATTCAGAGAAAAATGTACTTTTTTACATAATCCATAGTTCTAGTAGTATCATCATTTAGAAGTAGAAGAAGTAGTAGAACTCACCTAACTCACAAGTGCTTCCAGTCCATCCCGATGGGCAGGAGCACTGGCCATTCAGACTGTTACAAGACCCGCCATTTTGACATAAACATTGGCCAGAACAGTGTTCCCCATAATATCCAGGTGGACAGGCTACACACACACACAACAGTATATATACAGTTAATTAGATAAATTGCCTTTAAATGTATGACATAATATGTGTGAAGTGGATAAGTCAGTAGTATTAAGGCCCCCATTTGTTTAGACTTGGAGTTGTTCAAACATCATTGATCAATATCATACAGATAAAATAGGAAGCTACAATTACAGATTTTCTTTATTGCTACAATTTTTATGATTGTTACCAGTTAATTTCTGTGCCATTAGATAAATGTGTTAATTAGATAAATTGCCTTTAAATGTATGACAGAATATGTGTGAAGTGGATAATTCAGTAGTATTAAGGCCCCCATTTGTTTAGACTTGGAGTTGCTCAAACATCATTGATCAATATCATACAGATAAAATAGGAAGCTACAATTACAGATTTTCTTTATTGCTACAATTTTTATGATTGTTACCAGTTCATTTCTGTGACATATAACCTCAAGTCAGAATTTAAAAGTTCTATGAGACTAATATCACAGGCAATAAGAAAGTTAAAAGTCTACTAATGGTAATTCATTGTACGAAAATAAACCACTGCCTATTTTTTGGCAGAAAAAACACATCAAAGCTCCGAAACAGCAGTAAAGTTTGTTAACTGTGTAGTTTATCACAGTGTTTCGCCTCTGAAGTGACTGGCTACTCACGCAGTTGGCAGCTGACTCCGGTCCATCCAGCCATGCAGCTGCACTGCCCGGTGACGTGGTCACACCTGCCTCCGTTCTGACACCGGCAGATCTGACTGCACTGCTCCCCGAAATGCCCTTCAGAGCATTCTGCCCACATGAAAAACACACACAGTCATGATAACATCAGAAAAACTTCCACCTATTCCTAAATACCAACATTTTCTGCAGTGCACGAGAGCAGTGGGCTTCCATGATATTTTTAGATATCATGGTTTTTTAGGACGCAGATTGCAAACTTCTCATTAATGATCAAAGTTCAACATGACATTTGGAGTCTAAGGAGGAAAATGCGCTAATGACAGAGATGGGCCATTAAGTCATGCTAGTGGCTTTCTGCTGACTCTGGCTCTGGTAGTTGGAACCACAAAATGGCTGTGGCGAGAGGAAAGTCTTGAATAAGGCTGCAGAATGACAGACTAAGAACTTTAGTGGGCATTTCACTGGCTTCATTAAAACAAAGGCATGAAATCCTCAAGAAACTTTAGCATGAGAACACTGATTGGTTAGCTACTAAAAGACTCTTCCAAGCTATGTCCCTTTTTTTCCTTGATGTTGATCTCTACATACATATGGGTGCATTTATCCAGAATAGACCTCAATTAAACCCTGTATGCCAGAGGGCACCCTTGTCCTCCCCCCTCTCTCCTCCCTTACCCATCCCTAAAAAAAGTCATTGGCACTGTCTCATTATAGAGATAATTGTTCACAAACACATCTTAGTTGTGTTTAAGGAGAGGATGTTGTGATGGGCCACAGTGAGGGCCTCCCTCACACCCTGTTTTAATGATGTGGCTTCTATTACCCAGAATGCAGTGGGGTCCTGCCCAGCCGGCGGTGCATAGGCAGGCTCCTGTGATGTGGTGGCAGCGGGCACCGTTCCTGCACTTGCACATCTGGCCACATTCAAGACCGTAAAAGCCGTCCGGGCACACTGAGGGCCGAGATAAAACATCCGACTGGTTAGAACTGGCAACTTCACAAAAGAGGAGAGAAAAAGCTCCGGATGCCAGCTATTGCACGTCGCTCTTTCTCTCCCCTTTCCCACCTCCCACTCTCCTCCTCCTACTTTCCCTTCTCCGAGCTGCCACCCTCCCAAAAATACCAATATCAAATTGCAGAACCACGCTGCGGCTGGCGCAGAGCGTCTGCGTTCGTTAAGGCAACTCCTGTCCCACACATGTGCGGCGGATCGGGGCCACATCAAAGTTTACGGCGGCTCGGAGCCCGTTCTCTCTTTTTGGGTAGAGAGAGCACAAAGAGCCGGTAAATGGAGCACCTGCTGTGTCCACAGGCCCCACTAACTCACAGCAAAACAAACCCGGGTTAGTGAACTCCGCACAGAAACAAACACACACAACCAACACAACTGCTGCTGATGCAAAGCGATGTCAGTGTATGGGTCTGTTTCCCATGCTCAGGGAGAGCTAAAAAGCACGTTTAGGGCATATATATGGTTAGGTGACACTCACAGAGAGTTTGGAAAACATGGTGCCTCTGATCCAGAAGAAGTTGGCCAGGAAGGGTGGGATGAATGAGGCTTTCCACTACTGGGATGTAAATATTGTCTGTAAGCATGACTTAACCAGAGCAGGAAAGAATGACTGCATTTATTCACAGCCTGGATTTTGATCACGCAATTTGTCACAGGCTACATCAAGCCCAGTAACTACACTTTGCAAGATCATCTTCTTTAACTCTGGTCTTTATTTACAGAAACACAGCCCATGCCAAAGCCTGACTGACCCACAACAAGCACTGACATTTCTCTCTCCACGTACTTCCTTCTGTTTTCTGTTGAGCACAGACAGGGCTTGAATCCGTCCAAATTATATCAGCACTCTCCAGTTTAGACCGCATTTAACTGCTCCTAATTACATCCTAAATGTCAGTGGGTGTCTTTTTGTACGGTTAGTGCATCATAGTCTCCTCCTTCCCTTCTAAATGATGATGCTGTCCACTCCTTCCTTTCTGCCTCAAGGCTTCAAAATGAGAAAAGTATCTTTCCTGCTCAGCAGTTTCTGGCGTGCCCATCTCTGTTTTCCCACGCTGACAGCATGACGCCTTCCACTGCCTCTGTAGTGGTTAGGCTGAAATGTTATTAAAGCTAGCCCACTGAGGATGCTGTCATCCTAATACAGCTGTACATTAACTCAGTGGCAGCACTGTCGCTGGTTTATTGTCGGTTGTTTATTGTTAGGACAGCGCTCACTGACACCATGGCAACAAGCTGGCCGGCAGGAGTGGAACGATGCTCAAATATGTAACTTATTTATCCATCCAACAGTGGCCCGACACAGCTCTAAAGCTACAATATCTTCATCAAACACAATTAAAAAAAAGACACTAAACTAATTCTTCAAAACTTTTGGTGAACATAATATAGTCATAGGCTAAATAAATCAGACCTACTTTTAGTTTTCTCTCAGTTTTTATGTGTCAAAGTACAACAACAAAAAAATAACTCTTTTATCTTTATTGGCTCTAAAATAAGGTAAATGTGATCTTCATCAAATTAAAGCTACTTATTCTTGTGCTTGCACTTGCTTTAATAGTAATAATTTTGTGTCTCACATTCTGAGCCCATCTTCTTTAAAACTTTAAAATAAACCACTTTGATTGCTCATGCAGAGCTCTGTTAATCATAGCCTTTCACTTCATGTCTGGACTCTGCAGCACCTTGGGTTTTTGCTTTTTCATCTATACTGTTGTACATTTCTTTGATCATTTAATTTGAGGTGGGTCTCTCTGTGTGGAGTTTGCATGCAGTAGCATAGTAGTTTGACTACAAATTGACCATGGGAGTGAGTTTGAGCATGGATGCTCGTCTCTTAAATGACCACTGTGACAGACCTCAGCCCCCTAGCGACCCTACTCAGATTAAGTGGGTATAAAACACGGATGTATGAATATTTTATGGATTCCTTGGTTGACTCAGTGACTTCGAGTTATCTGAATGGGTCTCAATATCATCAGCCCTCCTGCCCTTTTCAGATGTTATAAGGTCAATGTGCTGATTTGCAGTGTTTGGTTTTAAACAAATGTGTGGCTGTGCATTAAGACCAAAGCTGCCCATTTAGTTTGAGGTTTGTTCTGAAAATCCCCCTCACACTAGAACGATTGACTTAAAATGGGTACAACATTCCCAGTCTGATGAGCAGCAAATACTGCTCTGAGATCACTGCTGATTTAGTCACAGTTGGGAGCGGAATGTGGAGGAGGACCTGGATGGGACGCAAGGGACTTGGAGAAAACTAAAATGTTTTTTAAAAAGGATAACATAAAGCACAGCTCGGGCAGAATACCAAATAATTAAACTCAACTTGAAATCCAGAAAATGAAATAGAAGAAACAAACCAGTTAAATACCACAAATGATCCAAAAACTACAACAGAAAAAAATGTAGAAGACAAGAGAAAAGCCTAGATGAGGAGGTGACAGAGAAGGAAAGGAAAAATTGAGCTTATAAACAGAAATGAACAGAACACTGAGAAGAAACACCACAATAAAATGGGAAACAGCACATACAGGAGAGAAACCAAGAAACTTGCAGAACGCAGACCCAACAAGAAACTGCAAACCCAAGAACAGACACAGGACCAAATAAGAACAATAAAAAAAAAATGTAATTGTAAAAACTAAAATTTTTGACAGGTGTCTTTCCTCCTTGAAGTTGAATTAAGTCAAACCTGAACGAATCAAACCAGCAAACTGACAAGCTTGTGCTTTCATCAAGGTGTTCACACTTGCTGATTATCAAGTAATTCCGTGCATTTGTTAAGTGGCACGCACTTAGCTCCTGTGGAAGCAGAAAGTTATGATATGTTTTATACGTGCAGTACTTTCCTAAATGCAACACCCTTTTGAACCAAATGTACATAAGCTTAGATTCTACATTTTGTTGTCGTCTTCCAATGTCACGATACATAAATATTTGATCCACAAAGAGGGTATCCTTTTTCTTTAACATCACTGTATATTATTTGTTCGTGACAACAGGGGGTAACTGGTTTCCATATCAACCACAGAGCAGCAATCTGTCATCTGATACACACGCATTGTCTGCCTGCGATTGTACACGTAGGCTCATTGTAAACGTCTTTGTTTATAGCTAGGCAGAAAGCATTGAGTCCTCCACTGCACTCACAAACACGCACACACTGTGCCATCACTGAAAGGCTCCATCTTTAGACTAAATGAGCTCTTTAAGACAGCAGGATTATTTCCAGATCCCCGGTTGTGTAAGAGCCACTGCTGTCAGCCCATAAAGTTGGTCCAGGGACCACACAGCCGGGGAGAGCGCACCACAGAAATAAAGCGTATAGACAGAACATAGAATAGAACTTCCTGGTGCCGTTCAGGATCTTTAGAACAACTAAACAACCCAGTTTGTCAAACAATAATGCGGATGTTCAATGCTAGTTGAACCAGCGTCCTTTCTATTGCAACCAAATGAACTGTTTTGAAGCAAACATCAAAGAAGGAAACCAGCATGATTCCTGCTAATTGAAGAAGTGGTGTGCTGGACCAATGTCAACACAAAGCCCTCTTTCCTGCAGTAATAATTGGGAAAAGAAGTCTTAGCATCAATGCCAGCACCACAACAATGCTTTCGGCATAGTAATGAGGTATCTGAGCACCGTGGAACCAGTTATTTCTTGAAATAAGGATATGTAAGCTGCAACCCATGTGTGGATGAGAACTGTCAACAGACAGTAGTACCAAGACCAACAGAGGCAAGGCATTTCTTTCCATTTTAATTCTGAGAAACAGATGAAATAAAGAGATCTGGACCTTCTCTTAGAGCAGGCCTCTTCCTGAGTCCCCCTGAAGGAAGAGGCCCAGTCGAAGACTGAGAAACTGGACACCTTGGTTTAAAGGGAATGAGCCTTCAGAAAATTAAATCTGGTCAGACCGATTGCCCCATTTCCACAGCAGCGTCCAATCAGAGTGATGACTACATGTGAGGCCATTAAACTGTTATGACTAAGGATGAGAAGCTCTGTTCCAGTGCGATGAGGCTCTGATTTACAGTGCCCTGTGTACTATGGAGGTGGTATGAATTTCTAAGCCGGGTAGTGAACTCACGGTAAATCTTACAACCTGTAATAACACAAGGATTTTTCAAGTCAAAGGACTATAATCAAGAACAAATCTATTAGATTTGTAAAGCTCTTGGACGGTCGCGGCTCTTAACAAATGTCGTAATGATGAGATAAATAGTTACATGAATTCTTTGCTATGGCAGGGTGGCTGCAAAGCCACACTCCATATATCCCAGAAATAAGAATATAAATTACATCTTGGGATTTGCGTGGTTTCAAAAAGGTTTCACTCATGACATTAAACAAACCAATGTGGTGATTCATTGAATCCGTATGAAGAACCAGTGAAACTGTGGCAGACATTTGGATCATTAAAAACATGTCCTGCAGCTCCCTCTAGTGTTTTAAAGGTTTAGCTGTTTGAACGATCAGCTAGTTACATTCATTTAACAATCTGCTGGAATCGTCTTTAAAAAGCACGATGCATGATGGAAATTCCCTATTTTGTTATGTCAACACTTCAACTTTGTTCAGGATATAAAATTGTGTCTTCTATATTTACGCCTCTAGTTATCACACAAATCCAAAAAGGCTTTATAAGGTATGTATATAGAAATGCAAAATCTGACACCAGCACCACACTCAGAAAGAAGAAAAAGTTGTGAGACAACTTTGCTTGTGAACTTGTCATATCACATTTTCTTTTAATTACACTTTTCTAACTCGGGCAATCAGGAAGTTTCACATTTTTGCCAATGCATTTAGTGTATATTTTTACTAAATCAAATGCCTCAGCTCTTTTTTGGGTCTTAATTTTCTGCCTCTCCTCATCACAGGACACCTCACATTAAGAGAGGGAAATATATCTGGTCTGCAGGCCGGTCAGTCAAACACACAATCTGTGAGGTCTGGCATCCTACAGAAATAAACACGTATCTCCTGTGGGAAGGACTTAACCTTGATGGAAGCATATTTTTCTCCAATATTAGCATCTGCATTACTGCTGCCTTCACACATATGCAAGTTATCCATGCCGTGTTGACATACTTCCATGTCATCAAGGAAGCTTTTTTTTCACCTTTTATTCATATCTGTTGGGAATGTCATTCTCTTTGGCGTATCAAACCAATTTACTCCAAAGCAGCTTCAAATGTAGACTCGTCTAACCTCAACACGTGCATCCACTTGGTCTCCCTGCATCTTAAATGACCTTATGACCAGAGAATTGGCGGACTTAGTTCTCAGACGCCAGCATAAAAATCAACTCAGACTTGATCACTGGCATTACACCTGCCTAAGGACTCTATAGTAAAGCATATTTCAGCAGTAATTTAATGATAATTTCCTACTTTGGACTTCACCCTCAGAAACTACGTGTACATATTTAATTGAATATGCACTACATATGTGAAATAAAATTCATTGAAAGATTAACATGTAAATTTTTTCTTAGCCCTTGACTGACATTTAGCACAAAGTGATAAGCCAACATCCATTCTATAATTGGAAATGCTAAACTTTTGGTTACCAGATAACCTCCAGATACCTTCACCTGCTAAATCTAATCTAAATTGCTAAATTTAATCACCAGCTAAATCTCCCAGAAGTTTAGTATTAATATACACCAGAAATGTCTCATTCTTTTTGGTTTCCCATCAGTTCTGGCATCAGCTTAATTTGTATTGGTTGTAATCATCACTGGGACTTTTCTGTGAGGAGTTTGCTTGTTCTATGTGTTAATACCAAAATGACCAGGTCAAAAATGATCAAAGTTAAATACTTTGATGATCTCAGTTTCTATGTGTCTACTTTGTCCACACAAGTATACTGTTTATGAACCTGGTTTCATATTTCACAAAAACAGAGAATATACTATCCAAATGACACATTACTCACTTTTTTCACAGAATGTTCCGGTAAATCCGGAGGAGCACATGCAGGCTCCACTCACATGGTCGCACTGAGCTCCATTCTGACACTGGCACTGCTGAACACAGCGGCGACCATAAGTGCCTTTTATACATTCTGTGAAGGACAGAGTGTGTGAACATAACACAGACATTATGGTGGGGAGGAAATCTGTAGCAAGATAACAAATCAAATCATTTTAACCTATGAAGCTCCACAAGCAGAAAACATGGAACACAACGCAGCCGGTAAAAAAATTATTCTTATGATTTGTGCAAAATAATACATTGATTGTATACTTACAGTATATTGTGTGATAAAAGTGCCATGGACATATAAAAAATATCTAATTACCAGATGTGTTTAACAAATGTCTATGGAAAATATATTTCAATATTACAAATGATATTTTTAATATGCTATATCTAATGTGACCCCATGGTGGCAGCATTCACTAAAATATGTATTTTGGAGGTTATGACGGTACACCTGCATGTTCACTTACTGTGATCACAGAGGGGCCCCATATAGCCTGCCTCACACTCACACTGCCCACTGACAGGGTCACAGCTAAGAGAGTTGCTCTGGCACTTGCATCTGCTGATGCAGCCTTGGCCCCAGAAACCAGGTTCACAAGCTGTAAACACGCAAATATAAAAGTTAGGCAAAAAACTTTCCAATGCTTCCTAATTGATTATTTCTTCTTCATCAATGTGACATTTCATTCCTTTTTTAGTTAGTTTTAAATTAAATAATTTCCTACCTTTAGAGCAATCATGACCTCTTTTTCCAGGAGGACAGAGGCACAGTCCATTCTGTGGGTCACAGCTGGCATCAAGGCTGCAAGAACATCGTGCCAGACAGCCTGGTCCAAAGTAACCTGTAGGGCACTCTATATACGAGAGACAGATCATCAGAGAACAATCCTCTGTCTGGTTTAATCACAATCACTAAATCAGCTCAATACCAATTAGATAAAAAATGTGATACTTTTAAAAATGTAAATGTAAAAAAATAATGCCTTGAGGAGATTGGGGTACAGGTATTTCGAAATCCCATGTATTGCAAATGATGATTTTATTTGGATGACATAAAATGTTTGACGTCACTGCTAAATGTCCAGCTTCGGTTAGAGAGAGACTTAAACAAACCACTATCGGCATGTGTTGATGTTGCTGTAGGCTGTAGGAGTTTGACATTCTGCTGCAGGGAAATCGTCATGCATGTAATTGTGGCTGAAATGTTCACACAGAAGTGTTTGACATGAGTGATGATTTTGTCAGATGGAGCTGCGGCTCTAAAACTACGGGACTACACTAGAGCAGTATCACAGTCTGGGAATGCTTTAGGCAGCCACAAGTTGACAATCTATTCTTAATAGGATGATTTTCAGTCATATTTTCTGATGTGTTTAGCTGTCTGACAAACAAAGCAAAAATGTGTGAATGAAAGCAGCTTTACTGGGAATTTTGGAACAGTGAGAAAGGATGGAAGTCTTGAGAATGAGCAGAGAGTGTGAGTCCATTTAATCTAGCTAAGCATATGCACAACATGAGATAAATGTTTGTACACACATTTGTACGCATTTGGATTGAGGGGATGTGGCCAAACCGTTGACAGCAGTGTATGTATAAGTGTTTTGAGTTCCAACATCATTATCTCTGTGCTCAGTTTTTTAGCTTTGTGGAGCTTAGTCTCCTTTTCACCAAGAAATTGTTAGCTTATTGTTCAGCTCTTTCAAATCACATCTTCCGATTTTTTTTTCATCAAGAAAGTTAGGGTTAGTTGTGAAAACTAACCTTTTTGGCAGAGGTTTCCTATGAAACCTGGTCTGCAGTCACAGAGACCAGTTTGCTTGTTACAGGTGCCACCATTCTCACAGTTTGGACAAGAAGACTGGCACTTTGATCCCCAGAACTCATCAGGGCAGTCTGGAAAGCATTAAGCAGCCTTCAAATTAAACAAGCAGTAACTGACTTGTGTTTGTCAATTCACTGGAAAACCATACAGCTACTCATGCCTAAATAATTTGGGGAGAAACGAATGAAAGAGGTTAAATCTCTGACATCAACGGCAACAGCACAAGTTAAACTGTCAAACTGCAAGTCGGTTTGGGATAGAGACGTAAGCAGAGCACAAACAACATTGTCGATCGATGAGCTAAAGATATGGCATGCTTGCAGTGTTCAAACTGGACCGTAGGGGATTGTGTTCTTACTGAAAATTCTCCTCAAACAATCGTCTGACAAAATAAATACCTTCCTGGCATGAGTTTCCTGTCTTCCCAGGAGCACAAATGCACTGTCCAGTTATTGGGTCGCAAGGAGCTCCTCGGCAGTCACAGGTCAGACGACAGTTCTCTCCATAGCTCCCAGCTTGGCACACTAGACACAGAAAAACCCAAAGAAGTTAAAAACAGAGATAGATCATTTGTGGCTGAGCGCATGAAACAAAACGTGGGATTGGATTATTCTTGACTGGTTTAGAAAGAGCTGCTCAAGTGAAGCTCTATAGATATTTATTTATACAGCCGCTGCCAATAGCTTCTGAAGCAGTAACTAAAGTAAATTGGCCCTATCATGACCTGACCTGCAATTGGAGCTGAGCACAAACTCAGAAATTGTCAGTTACTCGTTTTATTTGTTTTTAACAAACTTTTCAGGCCCAGGCCTGGTCTGTGCATACATACTGACATACTGTATTTTTACTGTGTTGTCATAGCCCACCCCACAGAGACGCAGAGAGAGATTCTTTTACCAAAAGAACAATATTCAGCATGACTTCAGAGCACACCATAGAGGGTTGAACTTTTCATCAATCAGCAGGGTAAACAGCCAGGGTACACCCCGCAGTGCTGGGACCTTTATGTCTGTGGCTGTACAGTTTATAATAACAAGAACACCTGCACTGACCAGGTGAATTCAAGAGAAAGCAATCTTTTTTTCACTAGCTAAATCCATTCAATCCATCAAAAGTAGAACAGTATGTAAAGAAGAAGGAAAGAATAAAAATGCATATGGACAAATGAAAAATGAAGTGAAGGTTGAAAAAAGGACAATCATAACAGTTTCTATTACTTTATGTTAGTCAATGGGACATCGTTTATCAGAAATGGCACCTACTGTATACATGAATAAAGCATGTAATAACCTCACATTTCGACACAAAACAACATGGCAGCGCACATTCTCTCACAATGTTCTTTTGTAGCATTTGAAAAATAAAACGCAGTGATGTTATTGAGGCACGAAACTTCACAGTAAAAATTAGACCTGAAGAAACGAGGCCAAACATGAGCTTTAGTAAATAGCTCCGTTCTTAGGGTATGCCCCACACAAAGCGTCAAAGCAGTTCTGTCTCACCCAGCTGACACTGAGCTCCATGAAGGCCTGCAGGACATCGCTGAATGCACTCTCCACTCCTGGGGTCGCATGACCCTCCACCTGGACAGTCACATGGCTTCTCACAGCCGGGACCAAAAAAGCCTGGATCACATTCTTCATTGGGACATGGGGAGGATTAACATGATAGAAAACAAAACATTTTGGCAGAAGTCTGTACAATAGACAATCCTGGAATTGAACGTATTCTATTATGTCATTATGTGAAAACAGCAGTTTACAGAAAGAGGGTGACTCCTACTGCCTTTCTCTTCAGTGGTTGACACGACTGTTGTATTAATGCAACAATAATGTTACTTTGAGATGTGAGCTGTCCTCACAAAAACACTTCACATTTACTGTCTACATGACATAATATCAGGCACTTCTACCTCTCTCACACTTTGGACCGTGGTATGCAGCCTTGCAGAAACAGCTCCCAGTTTTGGGGTCACAGCCGGTAGAACGTTCTTGAATGCAGTCACATTCCTTGGAACACCCAGCGCCATAAGCCCACCTGGGACAAGCTGAGGGATGGAGAGGATTTGTTTGAAAGCGGAAAACTAGGTCTGAGCTCAGATGACATATGTAAAAGATTGCCGTAGCTTGTGCTGTACTGTAGGGAAAGGTTATGTACAGCTATTTACTGTCGCATAACAAGCTCCTCAACTTACAGTGTTTCTGCGATGTAACGGCTGTATTCATCGCTTTTACGCAAAGCCAGGAAAAAAAATGTTTTTGTTTGTTTAAGTTTAGGTGGTAATTGAGAAAATATGCTGAGAGAAAACCCCTTGACTATCAAATTTCACTTAAGAATGAGCATAACAAACTGTGTTATTGCAAAGTCTGCCAATCTAGGTCATGTGACCACTGCTTCCAGTTTTATTCAGCTTCACAGAACCGATGGTACGTCTTTCATTTAATTATTCCTGTAACCCCTTTCTTTCCAATTGTAGCAGTCATTGTGCTAACTTTTGTTTTAAAGCTTAAGCACGTGCATATCTGCATAAATAGATAGATTTTAAGGAATGTGCATTATTTTTTAAAGCTGAAACACAGCCACATCCCCAATCACAGCTGATGAATTCAGCCAAGATTGTCCCTACTCAACAACAAACACTGAACTGCACTCCACCCTGTCCCACTCCACATTGGCTTCATGTTAGGTGCAGCTGCAAGCTCTGGTTACACCCTCCTCCACCCTCTAAATGTCCCGCTGCAGGATGGAGCAGACAGCTGCGAGAATCTGATAATATTCTTTGTGCGTGCTCTACCATCGGACAGTTTATTCTTTGTAGCCTGAGCAGCTCCCGCACTGAAAAGCCAACAGCAGAACTTCCTCACCATGTCCTTGCGGAGGTTTAGGAGCACCCCTAAAACGTCGGGGGAAGTCAACGTGGTGACAGAAGAGCTGAAAAATCTTTATTACAAGAGGCTGTTGCCAATAGAGAAACACTATTCTTTCCATCACTTCCATTCACCGAGCTATGAAGATGCAGATTTTGACAACAAACCAATGGTGCTGGTGATGGGTCAGTATTCGACAGGAAAGACCACTTTCATCCGGTAAGGGTCACAGCTATTGTTATTTAAAATAATTTATATATTGTATTTGCATGCATGAAGGAACATTAGATAATGATACTGAAAACAGAGATGGTTTGAACCATGTGAATTCGCAGGTATCTGATAGAGCAGGATTTTGCTGGTAGCAGAGTGGGACCAGAGCCAACCACTGATTGCTTCACTGCCCTTATGCATGGAGAGGAAGAGCAAATCATACCTGGGAATGCCCTTACAATGGATCCAAAAAAGCCCTTTCGCAACCTAGATCCTTTTGGGAATTCATTTCTAAACAGGTGAGGGGAATCAGCACGAAAAAGTAAAGACAGACTTTCAGAAAAGGAATGCAGGCAAGAAAAAGAGCAGTCCTGCACAAAAGTGAAATTTAAATTAAATAAATGTTGGGATGCTTTTTGAAAAAACATGAAGGAATGCAGGTCAAAAAGGCTGGAAAACTTAAGTATAGTTGAAGGGAGATGTTGCTCTTTGATCTATTGGTTACAGATTAGTCACAAGACAGAGCACCTTAAAGAAGCAAAGTCTCTTTTGAAATAAAGATGAAGAAAAGTGTACCTGTCTGAAAAAAACTGCATCCTGAAATGATC
Organism: Menidia menidia; assembly: GCA_907169785.1. NCBI lineage: Eukaryota > Metazoa > Chordata > Actinopteri > Atheriniformes > Atherinopsidae > Menidia > Menidia menidia. The sequence continues at coordinate 11,047,816 of CAJRST010037777.1, read as the reverse complement.
ATCTTCTGGATGTAATATCACAAAAATAAAAGGAAATAAAGATGACTGTCAAATAAATATACTATTACTATGCTGATTAAATGACTGAGAAGCGTATCTGTATTAAAATGCACAGTGACTAATAGCATTTTAGCTTATTGTCTTTTCTTTAAAGGTTTCAATGTGTCCAGATGCCAAATCAACTTCTTGAAAGTATCAGTATAATTGATACTCCCGGGATCTTAACTGCTGCTAAAAGAAAACTAAGTCGAGGTGAGACTGAGGGGTTTCTACATTGCTTTTCAATATCTGAAGGAATCAGTAGGTGTTTGCTTTAAGATAATTAGTCATAGGTAGTTACTGCTGGGCTGCATTGCTGCTGTCAGGCCAACATAACACTCGCTGGAAATCAGAAGCACAGCAGATGAAGTAATATAACAGCGATCTGGGAGGAGTAATAACTGTCCGTGCATTTGTTTTATGAAAGCATTTTTAATGGGTGTAACTAAATGGCCAGAAACCAGCAAGGGTCATTGGGAAGTGTTACATATCCCTCTATGCCTCAAGGCTACGTGGCTCTCCCCATCCCTCACAGTGCTAATGAAAACCCTATGTTTTGTTCCTTATCCACAGGGTATGACTTCCCAGCAGTGCTGCGCTGGTTTGCAGAGCGTGTGGATCGGATCATCCTGCTGTTCGATGCACACAAACTGGAGTTCTCTGATGAGCTCACTCGGGCCTTTGGGGCTCTTTGTGGCTATGAGGACAAGTTGCGTGTGGTTCTCAACAAAGCTGACAGGGTGGACTCTCAGCAGCTCATGAGGGTCTATGGTGCCCTCATGTGGTCATTGGGGAAAGTATTTCGAACCCCAGAAATCTTGCGGGTGTACATTGGATCCTTCTGGTCAGAGCCGAGGCAGATGTGTGACCACTACCACCTGATAGAGCTGGAGGAGGAGGACCTCCTGACTGACATAAGAAACCTGCCACGCAATGCTGCAGTCCGCAAGCTGAATGATCTGGTGAAGAGGGCACGCTTAGTGAGGGTAAACTATTCAAAATCATGACTTGAGTATAAATACATAAATCCAACTGCTGTTGTTGTGACCCTCACATCTGTCTGATTTGTTCCCTTGTCAGGCTCATGCACACATTATCAGCTATCTGAAGCAGGAGATGCCTACAATTTTTTGCAAAGAGAGTAAAAAGCACAATCTGATCTACCAGCTTCCTGTCATTTTCAACAAGATCCAGCAACAACGCCAAGTCCCAGCCGGCGACTTTCCTGACTGCACCAAGATGCAGGTCCAAACAAAAAGTTCTGCATTGAATGTTTCACATGCCAATTTACAATGACATGTTGACTGAATATATTGTGATTACATCTGTTTTCAGGAGAAACTTCTGGGACAAGACTTCTCAAAGTTCAAGACACTGAAGTCAAGTTTAATGACCTCCCTGGATAAACTGCTTACCAGTGACATAGCTAAACTGGTTCCCTTGCTCCAGCAACAAGAACAGATGAAGAAATCTCTGCCCAGTGTTTTGGATGGAGAATTTTTGGGAACATTCAGGCGTGAACAATTCCGGAAAGATCCTTTCAAGGAGCTCCCCAAAGATGATGAAAGCAGTGAGGCAGATTTGGATGAGTGGGTTGTGGAGAAATACAAGCCAAAATATGATGAGATTTTCTACAACCTAAGTCCACACGATGGCAAACTCAGCGGCGCTAAGGTGAAAGAGTGGATGACATCTACTCTGCTGCCCAATTCTGTGCTCGCTCACATCTGGAGGCTGTCGGATGTCGATGGAGATGGTATGCTGGACAACGAGGAGTTTGCTTTGGCAGTCCACCTAATCGAGGGAAAACTGGAGGGCTACTGGCTTCCAAAAGAACTTCCCTTTCACCTGGTGCCACCGTCCAAACGGTTAAGTACAGCAAGCGATCCATCAGAATAATCAAATGGAGAGAATGGGATGTGGATGCTTTTCATGTAAAATGTGTACAAAAAGTTCTTTATATCAAAATCTAGTCATGATGGCTTGCAGTTAAAAAGAACTGGTCTGATATTCAAATACTATTTGCATGATTACATCATTAATTACATATGCACATGTATGTATAGATATGTTATGTATCAAAACTGGAACAGTGATTTTCATCTACCTAAAACATTTTCCAATAACTTTAAACTTGATGCGTTTTTATAATCATCAAATAAAACTTGTAACCATACACACTTAGTTATATTTTATTCTCCTCATAATCATTAATATAGATTGTATTCTTGATATCTTTTGCACTCACCAAGATGGCAGAAACGTCCATATAGCCCTGGAGAGCAAAGGCAGGCTCCAAACAAACGATGACAGGGTCCATTGTTGGGGCAATTGCATTTTCTTCTACAGGTCCTCCCAAAAAAACCTCTTGGACAGCCTGTGAGTGAAAATATTTTTCAACTTAAGTGTGTTCAACTCAACTTTTGTCCTTCTTTTCGGACAACTTTAAACACTAGACTCTGAGAAATATCTACATTTGATGCTAATGAAAAAACTATCCTTCTAACATTTGCAACTGTGTAAAGGTTAAGGAATTGAGTTGTTTTATTTATTATGTAAAACTTTCAGTCGTTCAACAATCCAGGAAATTCTTTATTGTTAACACCACATTGTTGACGTATGCAAGGCTTTCACTCAAGAAGACTTCATTTGGTAAGCCAACAAATGATTTTCCAGATGACGTATATATATATTTGAGGCCTTTCTGATTCCATTACATCTTTACAACTTTCCCACACAGTCTACACAAATAAAGTTCACACTGTTACATGGGCTCATAGTATGACTAATGATGACATGCATTCATGTATTTCTGTTTCTCTTCACCATTTCTAAGTCTTTTGTTGAGCCTGTTAAATTTTGGAAACACAATACTGGTGAAAGATTGACGAGAAGCACATTTAACAGTCAAAGAGTAAAATACTCATTCTCAGTATTTGGTGTGCTCTGTTTAAATAATTTGATGTCTCATGTATGAAATGAGATCAAATAATCATTCTACTATACTTTAATTTTGTCTGCCCATGTAAAAGTATTTAATCAAATAATTTTGGTGAAGAAAAGCCCTTCTTGACGGTTAACCACCAGAGTCAAAGGAGGTTACTGCGGTATCACAAGCAACCTCGAACAAGGTGGGTGCATTTACAAAGTGTACGCACTGTGTGTGTGTGTGTGTGTAAGCACATGTGTGTCAGTTTGAGTGTGCACAGACGTACCATCCTCACAGAGCAGTCCTTTTACCCCAGGAGCACACAAACACTTTCCAGTCACAGGGTCACACGTGCCTCCATTCTGACAGCGGCACACACTGTTGCAGGCCTGCCCATAGCTCCCATGTGGACAAGCTGTGAAGACAACAGGTGTAAAATAAACTTTTTAACAGACGCACAATTACTTTGTGGATCAAACTGTGGGGAGGCCTTGGTGCTGAACAAAACAGAAGTATATTAAATCCATCCAATGTAGCAAAAAGCCAACAATCAAAACACTGGCCATTCTATTGACACATGATCACTCTTTAATCTCCCCCTAACTAAATCCTAAACCCATAGGGACACATGTCAAGCCAGGTCAAGTCAGAGATCCCACAATCTATGATGTTGGGGTCTTTTGCAGAATCTTTATATCAGTCAACAGTGATATCAGGACCCATACTCTTCAGGGTTGCTTCCGATCATTGCAACAACAGGTGTGAGTTTCTGACAGTGACAGATTGCTTCTAATGGGCTTGCAGCCCTCACGTGGCTCTCTCTTCCAGGCCAATAACCCTCATTAATCATGGAGCCGTGTAGCATAATAGAACCTCTCGCTACCTCTAACCCATCTTTAGCCTGGCTCTGGTCTTCCTATGTATGCTAGCTACAGTAGAAAGTTTATCAATTCCTTCCTGCAGCACATAAACTTTTCAGCCACACATGGTTCAATGCACATACAGTATATGAGAAAAAGACTAAAATGCTAATGAATAATAAATCGGTAAAGGAAAAATATATAAATTGTGATATGTGGCCTAAATTTAAAAATGTTGCATGATTTTGGCCCAAATGGAAGAAGGCAAAAAACGTATAACAAAGTAATGCAAGGTTCATTGCTTGTAGTTTATATTGCATAGATAAATATGAGAGCAACTCTGTTTTTAAATGTCAGCAAATATGGAAGCAAGCATACCTTCTGAATGTAGTAAAAAAATTACAGACAAAAGTTCCGCGAACAGTGTGAAGAGTTTTATATCTAAATAGCAGTACACAGGTATGTCTAAAACTTACTCTCATTGCAAACAACTCCGGCCCAGCCGGGTGAACAATGGCATTGGTCCCTGCTGTCACTACACACTCCATTCACACAGTCCTCGCAGCTCAGGCTGCACTCGTCCCCAAAGGAGCCATCGAGACACACTACAAAGGAAATGGTAAACTCCATACAAGTTTTCTGGTTTGAAAAGTTACAATAAAAACAATAAAACTGCTTTTATTTGAGCAGGCACACACATCACTGTCGTCATTCACCATTTTTACTGTACCTATGTGGCTGTCCATTCTCAGCTCTCCTCTGCGCTCTCTCTGGATCTCTAAATCTTCCTCATCGTCACTGCCCGGGTGGCCATCATCATCATCATCAGCGGCAGCACTATAATGGGAGCGCAGGGCTGCCGTGTACTGCAGGAGCTGAGGAGCTTTGCGGAACAGCAGGTCTGGTAATCTGTCAACCTCCAGCTGCTCTGCCTCATCTTCCTCCTCTTCCTCTTCCAGTTCTCCCTCATACAGAGCTGAGCAAACGCACCCAGTAGGTTAGACCCCTGCTACATTAATTTAAAACTGTGACTTACCCTTTATTAGTGTGACATTAGGCAAATTACTGTTTGCTATGCAGTTATTGCTACAATACAAATGCTGCTCACAGATGCAGGAGTGCTGGTCCTGATCCAGGCGGAAGCCCCTTCGACAAAAGCACTCGTACGTTCCCAGGGTGTTTAAGCAGTAATGCTCACAGCCCGAAATCTCCGCCAGACACTCGTCAATGTCTAATGGAGGGAAATGGGGACAAAGCGCATGTTACCACTCAGGCTGAGCATTGCTATAAGATGAACAGGGTGAACACGACTTTTATGGCCCGAGTTTAAGTGCATACGGGGAGTGAGCTCATGTTTTTTGCGCCACTTCGGGATCTTCCATCGTCCTGGCAATAGTTGCAGTATACTGCACAAAGTTTTTGTCCATCTGAGGGTGAATTATCTTTTTCCATCCTCCGCTATAAAGCGGCCTTCAAAAGCCCTCATTTCTGAGCAGTAAGCTAACAGATTTGAATTGGGAATTTGTGTGGTGCGCAGAAAAAGGCTAACAAGGATCATTTAGATAATTTTCTGTCCTTTCAGCACTCTTACCATCACAGACACAGCCATCTGGGTTGAGTCTGTAACCAGCTGGGCAGCTGCATTCATAGCCGCCTGGATAGTTCCTGCAGAAGTGGCTGCAGCAGGACTCCTCGTTGACACACTCATTACTATCTGGGGAAAGAAGAAGTTATTCAAGTATTACCTAGAAAATAAAAGAAGAATAGAGGAAAGAAAAAAAGAATACAAAAATAAACAAAATAGGAGGTTTTTTTTCTATCAGAGAAGCTCTCACCTACACAGGTCTTCCTGTTCCGGTCCAGTTGGTAGCCATGGCTGCAAGAGCAGAGGGGGCCATTGGTGGTGTGTTCGCAATGATGGGAGCAACCTCCGTTGTTCTTCTCACAGCTATTTACAATCTCCATCTCAATGCCTGGAAGTGAGCATCGAGTCAAGCAATCCCATGACTATACATCATTACATTAAAATCCATTTCCTGCTCATCCAACAAACATTGATGAGGTGTGGACCATTTTTAAATGTGATTATTTTTCTTATTAGTAGCCATAGTTTTGTACAATCTTTTAAATTGAGTGAATAACCGAGTTCTCCAGGATTTCGGAAAGTCCTTACATTTTCCTTGACACGTTGGTTTACTCATTTGTATTCCTGGAGACTGGAATGAAAACACTGACCAATGAATCACTCCTGATTCAGTGAATCAGTGTTGTGTCTCCACATAACAGGCAATTGTGCAAGCAGACTTTTTAAAGACATTTTGGTGCTACCAGTATGTTACAAGGATATTAAATACTTTGTCTCATCTCTTTGGTTAAATAAAAAAGGGCTTGCACAGTTTGACAGCCACAAAACTTGACTTGTCCTATCCCAATGTGTCATCTTAGATTTTCTTGCAATTTACCTTTTGCTTTGTTTGTTTTCTCCTTATTTACACATTTCATGGAAATTCTAATTTAGCAAGAAAAAATATGAACATGTCAACATTTGGATGAATGAATGGAAGGAGGATTTAGAATTAGACCGTTCATACTCACGGTAGCACTGCTTGCCATCAGCACCAAGCTCGAAACCAGGGTGGCACACACAGCTAAAGGAACCCAACATGTTGACGCAGCCGTGGGAGCACTTGGCACGGCCAGAACCGCACTCATCAATGTCTATGGGAGACAGATGAGAAATGCTGCATCAGCATGTTTACACACTGCTGTGACAAACAGGCAAAGATAAGCAAAGACAGAAATGAAAATACACGAAAAGCTGTGAAAAAACATTAGTCTTATTAAATTGCAAAACATGCAGAACTGTGTCTAAGTGTCATTTTTGACACCAACAAATGTCCTATACACTTAAAAACGGTGTTGCATATAGGCTGGTACATAACCACAACTTTAGATTTTTGATAGTAGGCTTTGTAGTAGTGAGTGTGCACATATAGGAAGTGTCTACTTAGGTACCAGTTTGTGAGTGAGAGATACGCGCTCCACACCTTTACAGTTCTTGCCATCTCTGGACAGTGAGAAACCAGATCGGCAGCTGCAGTGAACCTGGTCGCCTTCTGAAGTGCACAGCTGGGCACAGCCTCCATTCCTCTCCTTACAGGGGTCCCTCACTAACACAAAGAAGACAAGAGATGCCCATTTCCAACATCAACAATAGGACATTTGTGCTGCTGTTCTTTTTTTTTCTTTTTTTTTCTCCACAGTGAAATTAACCTTTCTTCTGTGTGTCCAGTGAGAACATTTGTTTACAAGAGCACTTACATTCACAGTGTCTCCCATCTCTCTTTAGCTTGTAGTTCTTCCGGCACTCACACTTGTAGTGACTGTTGCCCATGTCCACACACTTGTGCTCACATCCACCATTCAGCACAGAGCAAGAGTTCATAGCTTTGAGGAAAAATAAGCACAGAGGCACAGATGGCAAATAAGCAGAAAGCCCATAAAATTAGATATCCAAGTCAAGTTTCAAACTGAATGACTGTGAAACTTTAACCAAGAATGGATAACCAATAGAACAAATTTGCTAGCTTTCAGAAATGGCTTCACACCTCAAACTTTGCCGTTATATAATTATGGAAAACGCTTGGGATAAATATGGAAAATGGAAAAAGATATTCAGCGCTGTTCCAGCGGGTACCCCTGATTGCTTTCTGATGACATTTCCATCCGGACTTAATGATGTGCCAAATATGAATATTAGCCGTTTCCCCATTGGGCTTTCTCACCCCAGACATGATGACACCGACCAGCTATAAAACTGAAAGTACGACTGGATTTAACACTGATGACTTGAACAGACACAATTAACTATTTGTCTGACCCCATCCTTAAGCACAAAGCTGCGGCCTTCACATGCTATTAAGAAACACATTCAACTTCATTACCATCAGGTTTAGTGTTTTTATTAAATTGTACATGAAGTGTATCACTTCATTTCAATACGTATTATTGTATGTACTAAAATCTGAACTGATATATTATCAACTGCATTCTCTTCAAAAGGATAGAACCACAAAAATGTGTCTTTGATCCACTAAAGCTAAACTCTAAATAAAGAAAAAAAAAAAAAATACAACTGGGATCCTGAATAAAAATAAATCCTTCTAAACCCATAAATAACTTTTTGACTCAAACATCTGAATAAACAATTGGCATCATCTACATAAAGCCCCCCGGGCGGAAGTAACAGAGTTTGTGAGACGGCTCTCCAGGGAAACAACAGAAAACACATGTTTGCTCCATATGTGAGTTGACTACAAGTCTTAAACACGTGAGAGAAATTCAGATGTGCATGTTTTTGTAGTTCTAAAGTGTTAAACGCTGACTCACTAAAATATCTATATACCGAAGAAAACGTTTCAGAGTGTTTCCTGTTGAAAAACCTTGTTATTAGTATCAAGCAAACATTAAAGAACTTTTCTTACATTAATAGCAATATTTTTTTCCAGCTATCACATTTTAGAATCAACTAGGAGGAAAGGAAACAACAGAACGTTAGCTGAAAAGTAAAAAGCGGGCTGGATCTTCATGTGCAGTTACTTAAGGCAAATATTTGTGGAATTATAAGCCTTTGAATCTAAAAAAATCATTAAATGAGAATACCATTTCTTTGATTTATTTCATTTCCTGCCATGTACACTGCCATAGGCAGTAGGTGGGGACCCGTTAACAGTGCTGGCCACCATATTTACATGAGTTGTTACTTGAAGAGACAGGATGTGGGCCTCAATGTTTCGCAGGCCAGGTCAGTAGGAGGTAGTAAGGTTAAACCTTCCCAATGGGCTTGGTGATAATTAGGTCTCCTGATGGTCTTTACAGAAGATAAGTACTTGGGATCAGTCCTGACAACGAATGGATGCTTAGTGCCTTGAAGCCAATATGGCCATATCAAGCTTATTGGCGGTAACTCATATCATTATTCTAGTCTACACAAAGATTAAAGTTTTGATTCTGATAGGATATTGTAAAGATTGCTCAAACATCAGATCCATGCACCTTGACAATAACCTGCTCTGCATGTGGCTGTAACAAAACTGCTTTCTAGAATCACGCTATCCATTCACCACCAAAGGTGATCATAGATGGCTTATAGTTATACCCCTGACTCCTGCTTCTTAAAAAACAAGTAATTAAACATGAATTTATTAGATTTTAATCGAATTAAATTGATATTGCTTAATACATCGATTATGTGACTGTTATGAGAAAGTCAGTGTATAAGATAGTAAATGAAATATATCTACAAATACAAAAGTGAATGACTTTAACAGTAGTACTTACCAATGCAGGTCCGACCATCAGTGTGCATGCGGAAGCCTTCGCTGCACTCACAGTGATAGGACCCCAGTGTGTTAACACATGTTTGCTGGCAGCCTCCATTAAATTCCTCACACTCATTTAAGTCTGAACACAAACACAGGAAGAATTTACATAAATTATTTAATGGTGTTAACCATTCATAGATACATTTTAAATGTAGGCATTCAGAGTGTGCACAAATGTGCAGTAAAAATCCAAATCACAGTACTCTTTATAGATCACAAAACATCAGTCTGTAGTTGGTGAATCTAATTCTAAGCTAAGTTTAAAGAGCTACACTTGATTTGACCATGGTACAAGGGCATCAGGTGACAAAATGTTGTGTACTTTACAGATCATAAAAAGAATGGGATTTTAAAGTATCCTGAAAGTCAGTAAAGTGACCGAACAAGTTCAAATCTGTTCTTCATCTAAAAACCAAAATATTTTCACTGAGCTTGATCCTTTGAACATTCACATATTCACAGAGTTCTCTTGTTTCTGATTACATCTGCAAACATACAGTTGGTGAATATTGCAAAATCAGAAGCACACATGATCAGCTTTGGCTATTTTTCTTTGCCAAACAATGGTGGCTTGACAACATTGTAAGAAAACTTGGGCTTCGCCATAAAGGAATGTAAATTCACGTCGAAAAAGCAAAATACCACACTAAACCTGGACATGTTCAGTCTCTTTGGGGTGAATGATGAATGGCTTTTCATGCTGTGTAGACTGCGCATGGAACCAATTTGCTTCCTGCACACTTTTTAAGCGGATGGTCCACATGGCTGTTCCACAGAGAACAGAAGCCAATTGTGAAGACAACATCCCTGAACAATCCATTCAAGGACAGTTAGACTTGAATACACATCTGGATAACACATCCCCGCGATCATCCTCCTGGTAGTCATCTCTAACTTTTCAGCTGACTGTAGAGATGACATATTGTTGTGTGCAAAGAAGGCAGGGAAATGTTGTCTTATCTCGGTTTTTCAAGGACATGTGGTACAGTTTATTTGACCGTTTCTGAGGTCGGAGCATTTTTCCACATTGTGCATTTATGACAAATTAGTTCCAAATTGTTTGAGAGTGTGGTTTTTTTTTTTTTTTTGGGGCATAAATTCCGATCCCTTGCAACAGCCATCCAAACAATTATCATTTTGCGGTCAGCTAACATGAGCTAATTTTTGTTTGCTAAACATCTGACTGACTGTTAAACGCCATACGGCAGTCTATGAATTGTGGGCCTGTGAAGCACCCTGGTAGTTTCCTGTTGTCACATGCAAAACAGCCAACGCAGAGGGAGGTTTGTCAAGATTAATGTACTTAGTCTCCTCATGTGAAAGGATTTCAGAGAGAGACACACAATGGCACCTTTTCACTGAAGAATAAGATGGTAAATGTGGGAGCAGGGCCGGCCGTGGTGGCGGTGTCAGAGGTCAAGGGGCATTAGCTGTGAATGGTATCGTGTGACACCGACTGGCTCTGAGCTGAACTGCTGAGCCAGCACTTACAAGCAGACTTCAAACTGAAGCACTCGTGGAAGAACTGCTTTAGAGGCCCAAAAGTGAAAACAGTTGGTATGGATGTTTAAGGACAGTTCTTGTAGTTTACTTACTACAGATTAAAACTGGAGGAAATTTGGTTTACAAGGAAAATTCTACATTTGTGTGCTTTCCTTTGCGGTTGTAAAAGAACAGGATAAAACGTTAGATGAGTTTCCTTAAAAAGAAAAAAAAATCAAAACATCTGCAATGTCTTTTTCCATAAATACAACCACACACACTCTTTTGGTGCTTCTGTTTGTCTCCTCCACCTATCAACTAATCTCTGAGGATTAAAACCATTACAGAGCGACAATATCCTACTCAAAAGGTGAATGGTCAAGGGCGTTTGTTTGCACATGTAGCTTGTAGAAAGACATGGGCCTCAGTTCCCAGTGCTAACAGTTCATATTTTAGAACAGACTAATTGAAGAGTCAAATTGGTCCTTTTAAACACCACTTTGCCAGCACGTTCCAGTTGAAACTGGCAGTCTATGCATGAGGTCAGTTAAATGTAGGACAACATTTTGGGCTGTAGAGGGGACGTATTAGATCCTCACAGACTGGGCATGATGACAAAAATCTATACCCTGCCTATGCGTTGACACAAGTTGTGAACTGCTTTAAAAAAAACATTTTTAAACATGAACCAAAGTCCTGAAATGTTCTACAGATGCACTAAAGCAGTGGCAAATTAACATGTAAATCTCTGTGGCATTTTTCAAGACTTCTTGCAGAGAGATTTCACTTATCCTTTTTGTAAAATCAAAAATATCTTTGGGTCAGGTCCATGTCAGCAAAAAATCTGGAGCATTCGTTGCCACTGTGGGATAGAACAGGTGTGCTGGTGAGTTTGTCCTCTGTGCTGAGCTTTCTGTTGCCTTCAGCTTGTTGTTTGCTGCTCTTTTTTCTAAAAATGCCCTGTGTTCGAGGGCTTAAAACATAAGCTATAAACATTAGATAGAAGGTGACCATCTCAATGTTTTTCAAATGAAAACGGCACCAAAATTCTTTATTATTTGCGCGTAAGAGGAAAGAAGAAGGAAAAAGCTATTTTTTAAAACATTAAAAACATTGTTTTTTTTTAAACAATCAAACCCAGCTGGTCAGAGAAAGCCTGCCTCTGTTGCACTGAATTCAGATCCCTATCAGTTCAGCTTACCATGACAGGCTTTGCCATCTGGACCAAGTTTGCTGCCTTCAGGGCACTTGCAGTAGTAGCTACCAATGGTGTTGCAGCAGTGTCCCTCACAGCCACCCTTGTCCACCTCACACTCATTAACATCTGAAAGGAAAGGACCGGATTACATTTATCAATACAACACAATGCATAAAGAATCTCAAATTGTATGGTGTCATACAGAGCCTTTAATCCTCCAACGATTCAAAAAAGTGCTTCTACCATGTGTCTTTTTTCTTTCATTCAAATGCTCATGCAACAAAGTTAGCACCACGAGGTCGATGGGTAATGAATGAGATTTTGAGTCGTGTTGAAGAACAACTCAGCATTTTCAGGGCTAAAAACAACGAGTCGTGCTATTTGTGGACAACCTGCTCGCCACAGTCCCAGCTGCTCCAAAAGACTGACAAACTCAGCAGTATTCCTTTTTTTCTTACCTTTCCCCTTTAAGTCAATCAAAATCATTTAATTTGTCCCTGATTTGTTTTTCTGATTATGAGAAGCTTGAAAAATAAATGTATATACAAATTGATATAAAAATGCATAGAAACATTTTGATGTTGTTGAAAGTCCAGAGACTTTAACTAACATAAATATTGTTACAAATACTCTAGACAATATTTTCAAGATTGGCCCATTCAAAAAACGATAATATCTGACCATATGTTAACACTTTATTTTTTTCACATTCTTACTCATTACAGTGGAAATGTTTAAATGTTGTAGTGCAAATCAGTGAGTCTCTTGTTCTTGTACAATGCACTGATAAGGATCAGGTGAAACAGCATGAATATAATCACTTAGAAAGAAACAGTGGCTCTTAATTCTAATGTGAAACTAAAAAGTGACTTGTGGCCTGACAAATGCCCCAGCTCCCCCATATTTGCAGCACTTGAGGTGTCAAAGAAGGGATCAGCACATTTTACTGCTTTTCATCACCTTTTTTAAAGATGCATAATGTACATTTTATATATACTTGTGGTTTTTTTTCTTAAATAACTGGTGCTGAAACATGTTTAATCTTACAGGCAAAAATCATATACTGCAAGAGAAATGTCCAGAGTGTCAGCTGGCACAAAAGCTTTGCTGAAAGTCATCTTTAAAAGATATTTGAACTTTTGTGACAAAAAGAAAACTGACAATACCATAATCCTGATTCTGCATGTGGCCTTCCTGAAACTGCTCCTGCTCCACGCTCATGTTTCAGCAACACAGCCAAACTTCCAATACAAAATGACGTGTTGTATGACAGGATAAAAAAAATGAGATGCTGACAGAGAAATGCCCCCCATGTCAAAGAATAAAACGGAGGTGGAAAGGGAAACTTATTTAACATTTTGTCATCATCTGTTCATAGGTTTCATGTGGCCTTTCGCTGAACATTTAGCAATGGCATGAAAAAGTTGTTTCACGTGAAAAACCCTTTTGGAAAAGATTAAGTAAAAGGCGAAAAAACAATCAGTTGAATAATACCAGCTGTATAATGTCCTTATTCCTGAATCTCCTGGTGTCAAAGTATTTATGTCAGTGTTAATCTAAAACACTTCTTACATTTAAAAGTCTGTTTTAGATTTTAAAATGCAGAATAACTATATTCGACAGAAATACTTTTTTAGTCCAGGAAGAAGAAAACAACTATGGAAGCAAATAGGACCAAGCATCTAATTAAAAAACCTTTTAAAAAAACTATGCACAAAAACACTGATAAAAATATGTACATAAACTTATCGGGCTATACATACAAGACAATTTATAATTAGTAAATCCAAAACAAAAAACTGTACCTGTGACCAGTTGGTTAACATGAAAAAAAAACAACAACACATTCAAACAAAACTTTGAAAAAGCTGTAAAATTCTACAAGACCTCAGAAACTAAGGATGGGTCGCCATGTTTCTTGATCAGGCCACACCCACTCTTGGTTTCAAAGGGCATGCAGGTTTATCTGCACAGACTTTTGCAGTTGTTAATGGGTTCTTGATGGGAATGTCCAATCAACCTAACATGCAGGTTTTTGGACGGAGGGAGGAAGCCAGAGTACCCATTGCCGCACGGCAATGGTGCTAACTACCACACCACCGTGCCGCCCTAGAATAGCTTAATATTCTATTATTCTTATTATTCTACAAATGTTTTTCTCAGTATTGTCTCAACAAAAGTAATTAAGAGGGGAACATTGTTTCCTGTGCCATGTCAACATTTCTCTGTGCGAACCTCCTATGCTACATGGTCCCATCTTAGCTTTTTAAAAGACTTTTCTTACACAGTCGCCCAACTTTCGACACATTCCCTTTCACACGTATCTGCTCACAGTGGCGCAACCCTGCTCTGCACTTTTCATTAGCTCAAAGGGAAGTGACTGGACTCTTAACCTCAGGGCCCTGCCCCCCTCGGGACACCCCACTTTGATCCCATAGCTAGACATTAGGCTTTAATGAGCTCTCCATATTAGGTCAGGGTCGTTTGCCACCATTATCAAGATACCAAGAAGTAAAAAAGAGACCATATTTGGAGTCCTACTAATTCAGACTCATTCGTGGCATTTAAATATTGAGCTCTATGATGTTTTAATACAGATGTTGTTTAAGGAAATATGTGAAGCCTGAGAACCCTGTTATGAAAAATGTTTACATCGTACCATGCAGGCAGAACTGATCTGTCCAAAGTAAATCACAAACATATGTATTGATTCCCAAACTCTTAGCATAATGCACGAAAGTTATCAACTGTGTGGTAAATTAAGTAAAACCATAAAAAGTAACTGTATATTTTTGTTTGACAGATTAGGGCATAAAGCTAAGGTTTAAGTTTATTCTTTATTTGCACTTTGTCCTCTTGTGGGAGATGTTTTAACTCAATTATTGGGATATAATGAAATGATAATAATAGTGGTGCTTTTTCTGAAAGAATGCAGCTAGCATAGATACTACCTGCTTACATACAGGACTAAAGTAAGTAGTAAACTACAAGCTAGGAGAAGAGGACATAGTTATGGATGTATAATGAGCTGGCTCACTGCCTCTGTCTGTGCTGCTTGCACATTTTCCAGAGACATCAACTGACTGACTTTATAATTTTTGCCTTGAGGTCTCTTTTTCCACAAACTTTACTGAAGGCTTTGCTCCAACATTCTCTGTTTAGAAAGCTCTGCTGCAATAAATACACTTTTTTTTCATTTAACAAAGTATGTCCCCTCAAGTTCCTTGGCCTTACTCTTTTAAAAAAGAGAATGTAAGGTCAAACAT
The DNA here is from genome assembly GCA_907169785.1 of Menidia menidia. Taxonomy (NCBI): domain Eukaryota; kingdom Metazoa; phylum Chordata; class Actinopteri; order Atheriniformes; family Atherinopsidae; genus Menidia; species Menidia menidia. The sequence goes on along the minus strand of CAJRST010037777.1, from coordinate 11,032,658 downwards.
TAATTTGTTAAAGCAGATTCTAAATTCTTAGAATTTCAATTCTTTTTTAGGAATGTTTTCTTGCTTTTAGCTGAAAGAGAAAATATATAGAGGGACAAAGGAGGATTGTGAAGGAGTAAAGGAGACACTTGTAGTTAAAAAGAGTACTATTCAGGTTTGAATAAAAAACTGTTAAAATTGAAGCTGTAAATCATTCATTCATAGATAGATACATAGTTGTATGTAGACATACTTGGTTATAGAACAAATTTGAAATATGTATTCCAGCTGCAATAAATCACATCTTCAGAACTCATCACAATAGCATTTCATCTTCGCTTATTGTAAAAATCCACTCGTCATATGTTTGAAACTCAGAACTCAGACATATATACTGTATATATATATATATATATATATATAGTTTCAGTTAGACTTAATAACATCACGATGATAGCTTGAAAACCTTAAACAAGCATGTTATTTCCTCATTATGTAAACAACTCAAAGGTCATGACAAAATGATCAATCACTGTGACTTTTCTATAGCCCATATGTTCCGTTCGAAGACTCTCTCTCAGTTTCCATACGTACTGACTTTTTCATGTGGTGACTGAGCCAAGCAAGTCTTAATTGATCATCAATTTTCATCTGACTTCTTACTGACAAGATATAATACACATACATCTTACTTGAGCACATTAATCCCTGTCACTGATTCACATCCAGACTTTTTTGTGGGGATGAAAGGGCCTTACAAAAAGTTATCCATTATTTTTTGGTGTGTAATACAGAAGCAAATCTTGCAAATCAAAAATCAACAGAAAAGAAAAACCTTTTCAGACCAAGACAAGCTAAATATTTTTTTCTAAGGAAACCCTGTTGTTTTGGGCCACAATTACCAGAGTTATTTAGATAGGGCATCAATCCATCAATAATACTATCCTAATAGACCAATCACAGTCAGGAATAATGCTGTTAGGGAGATTTTCTTTGACAGGAACTGGGATGCTAATCATGGCAGAGGTTTGGGAGAAAGAAAAAAAACAGCCCAACTCTAAGTATCTCTGGCAAGGGTTAGGTTTGTATTTCAAATGACCCATACTGCAGAGAAAACATAAAAGTGTATGTTTTCACAAGAAGCCCCGGAGTGATCCAGTCACATGGGTCTTATTCTGAACCTGGGGACAGTTGAAAATGTTGCTGATTCTCATCTTTTCTTTTGCCCAAAAAAAACATTAAAACATTGTGAATATTCTTTGTCTGGAGAAAACGTACGGCAAAAAACAAAAAGCTAATTTTTGGTCTCCTGTTGGTTTATGGATGGAAGTGATAACAGTTTCCCATCAGGTAACGATGAGAACAGACAGCTTCCAATGCTCTTACATTCTGTCCGGACTCCTGCATATCTCATCAGGTGTTATTGACATTTCTGTCCTCTGCAGTGCAGTGCCTCCTCTTTCCAATCTCTCCAAGGACCAACATTCTTCCTCTGACTAAAAAACTATTTGGGGTTCACAGACATTAAATAAATCAGCAAACCCTCAGCTATTCTGCTTGTAGTAAAAACAATAAAAGATACAAATCCAGATCAATAGCTAAACCTACAGGCTACAGCTGATTGGTGAGACTCATGGAGCGGTGTAGTTCATGTGGAAGTCTTCTCCCAGAAGATACTAAAACCTTTATCTGTTGATGCTTCTTTACCATGTGGCATTTAAATCTACAGTAACAATGATTTGTAGTCCTCCCCTCCCTCCTTCTCTCCTAAGTCTTTTTTTCCCACATTTCCAAGGTAAAAAAGGGTACTACAAAAGGAATTAAGTCTCTCCTGACTAATCAGTTTGTCTTTAACAAAAGATTTTGCGTGTTTTGCACTTAAATGGAAATGACATTTTAGCAGACAACATATTTGAAAGTGCCACATCTGCTTAAAAACTAAAGTTGAAAAATGAGAACTGTCAGGAAACAGGAAACACACTTCAACTGTTCCACTGAACATAAGAGGGAGGCAATGGATGAGTTAATAAACCTTTGAAAGCACTGGTCTTAGCCAAGGATCTGTAGCATTTGAATGCTGAGATTACGCACCTGATGATTTGGTGGACTCACTTATAGCTCCCACTTCCTTCACTAGTGTTGCATTTGCACTCATGCGTATTGATTATCAATAATAATAATATGTAATATGGAACTGCCTGGGGTGTGGTAAATGAAAACAATGCATTCTTGTGTGAGGAGCTACATTTTTCTGAGTGGTTGTGGATTAACAAATGGATGAATTGTATTCCTGATTTGACATGCCTGAGAAAGGGATGCAATCAATCACTGCTACGAGCATTTGGATGAATGACAATTGTCACAATGTCCTCATTCATGTGTGCACAAAAGGACTGAATTAATATAAAGCTTGTGGTTGATGATGCAGAATCTGATTTTCTGCTCAATACTAATTATTCTGGAAAAAGTACTGATGAGAAAACTATTAAATTCATGCATAAGCAGACCAGCTATTAATCAACGATCTCTATATATCTCAAGTCTAAATCGTAACAATTCATAAAACAAACACAAAAGATTCTGCCCCAAACAACAGCCATGTTGTCTACAGTATAGTTCTTAATGAATAGCTTCATAATGTCCAAGCTTTACCAACTGACGCACCACAGGTGTCAGAATGTAAACTCAGGTCAAAATTGGTTTACCCTGATTGCAGCCATTATGGCTTCATCATGTCTTATGTCAGTAAGTAAACAAGGGAAAAAGAGGGATAATGGGGCTCATGATGCCCATAAGACAGTTTTAACAACTGACCCATGGCTGTGATGAAAAATAAGTGGATGGGAACACAGTGGGAACAGAAAAATAAACTTGCACATGGAATGGATCATGGCATGTTTATTAACTGGAAGTCACTGACACATCAGTGTCCCCAAACACAGTAAGAACTACTGTGATTACAAAGAGTTTACAAAGAGCTTTTTTTCACCACAGCATTTAGCTAAATGGTAAAAACTTTACTAAATCCATCTGATTGGATGGAAATTCATGTCCAACTTCAATAAAAATTTAAGATGAAATACCAGGCATCTGAAAGAAAATCAGTTTATTACACCAGATCTGCTATTAAAGTTCAAAACATGAATAGTTTCAGTAGTAAAAATGAACCCTGAGTGGATTTTTCCCTTCAGTCCAAAGGCATATGCAGGGACATGTGATGTTCCTGCCAAAGATTTGTGAAAGCACTGGAAGGAAGCGGATTTATGACAGATGACAGTACCAGAGTTTTCCAGCATTCCCCTCTAAAAGTTGCAACTTTTTTCAGCTACTGTATATGTCAAATTTGCAAACTGTTTAGAAATGAAGAAATATACTGTGGTATTTGATGAAAAGAACTCTCCATGTACTGCATACAGAACTGTCAACCTGTTCCACTTTAACTGCAAAGGCCTATCAATGTCTACACTCTATTTGATCAGCTCCAAAAAGTACGACTTCCGTACGTATATGTACAGGTTAGAAGCACATACAAGTACACTCTGCCATACACATGCAAACACAGGTGTGTTTCATCAAATAAGATGGCAGTCCAATCCTGTCCAGACATGAGCTCAGTGTCTGAGGTGAGAAGTGAGCTCATGGGAGACAGTCCAAGGTTCTGGGGATTAAACATTTAAGTTCACACGCATACAGAAGATTCCAATCTGGGAGAGAGCGATGCACCTTGAAGCTCCAACAAGCATGATGCTTTCCGTGCAATTTTCAAGGCTGAAGTTGGATTGGACTAAAGGTCTAGAAATTGAAACTGAAAATCGTTTTCTGTCACAACATTAAATGGTTAAACTTCATATGTATCTGCTCTACATTATTCATTATTATGCAATGCATAAAGTCATAAATCCCAAACGTCTAAATTGTGAAAATCCTTGAGAAAAGTCTCATGGGATCCACAGAAGGCAGCTCTAAAATAGCAGGATTTACACAGGTCTCAGATCAGAATCAAGCCCAGGTATCACACATGTCCAATGAGAATGCATATGCATATCTTTATATTATCTGTCATTCCAAATAATGATCTATGTCTGTTCCCCACAGTGACTCATACTGTTTATAATTCACCTTGTATGGCGGAAAAGCCCCACAGAATAAAGATGTATTGAAATGACATTGGATAGTAACTTTTCTTTAGACTTTAGTGCTGTCTGTTCGTGTAATTGTTAGGAGAAGATAAAAGAATAACCTTCCTCTCTTCGAATTTCCCAAAATGTAAAAAATATGTTCTGCTGATGTAGTTGGAGCAGTATTCACTTTTTCAGAAAAAAAAACAAAAAAACAACAAAAAAACAAGCATGTCCAGATGTACTCAGCTGTCTCTTTACATATCTAAAACCTCCAGTACAACAGGATCCAGTTTTAGGCACTGTCCATTACGACTATTCTCTAAAGTGCTGTGAAAACAGCCAGGCCTCTTTAGAGAAAACCAGATGGTTTCTGTCCTTGCACAGTAACATGTCCTCTCTATTAATTTAATGCAGACCGATGCGCCAATCTAACCAAAGCAAAGCTAAATTCAAGGTTTAATATAGTAAGACAGAATGGCATTCACGAACAGGGGTAAGCACGACTATTCCAGTATTTCAGCACATGATCTTTCCTCTGTGCAGGCTGTTTATTACCTTACAGTGTCAACACCAGGGCCTTGGTGTCGGTGGCAGACACACACTGCCACGGACAATGCCGACCCTCTCTTACTAGAGATTGAAAGCAGGTGTCCAGCGGACCCCAACAACACACAGCAATCTGAACCACCAAAGCTTGGCAGGAACACCAAAGTGAATACTGATTCAAAAAACCAATTGATGGTGAGTGCTGAAACAAGGCGAGAGGTCTCTGAGCAAGGACCCAAGCACGAACCTTTACCAGACTGCTTTGCATTTACTCATTATGAACATTTTCGCTCAAGACAGACTTTTCAGGGTTTAACTATTTGAACAAAATATTGCCTCAGCAGCTATCTGACTATATTCTTTGTTCCTTTAGAAGATCTGTAAAGGAGACAACATTGAATGAGTTATGAATACACATTTAGCCAAATGCAGTTAAAAAGCTACAGTAAATATTCATTTTGATCCAAAAAAGGCAAAACAAGCAGGTTTCCCTCACTGTAGGTCTTTAACAAAACACTTTCATTACGCTTTTACATTCAAATGGCAGCCTTATCTTTTTGCCCTCTTCAGATAACAGGGTACAGAAATGTTTTACCGTAGATGTTCCATGGTGAGGCAAAGACACTGCAAAACTTGCTCAAGATTTTTTTTTTCTTATTAGTCCAAAGCAAATCTACGGGGGTCAAACATTCTTTACTGTATCTGCTTTTCCTCCATCATAAACAAGTCAGGGCAGTAATAAGTCTGTCACTGTGGAATGTGAAAGCTCACAACACAAATACAGAATTCCACATTTCTCTCTCTCTCTCTTAGAAACACAGAGAAATTTAAACCGTTTACACCAGAGCTAAATCTTTTTCTGGGTTTAACTATGATTGACAGCAAAGGTCCTGAATAATAAACCTATTACTTATGGTCCAGGATATCATTAAGCTTTTTTGTATTGCTTCAGTCATGTTTGTTTTGGAATCTGATGCAAAACCAACATGTTAATGTTTTGTTTCAGTAAGAAACTGAAACAGAACAGTTGAACAGATTCAAGTCCATGATTCGAAATTAAAAATTGACTTGGCACATTTTAAAATATCAAATTAGTCATTATCATAATTAATTTACGACCTAGTTGAGCTTCTACAGTTTCAATCTCCATATCTGAGTTGCTAGAGGTCTACGATAAAACCAAATTGAGCATGTAAGCATGCTGAATTAAACTACCGTTCACATTTCCTCTTAATATAATTTGTGAGAGGTTTAATTTCCCTCGGCTTTTCCTTTGATTATTTTCCACAGTTATTTGAGCGCAGCAAAATCTGGACAGGTCATTGACGTGTCAGATTAAAAAATCTTAAAATAAAAAAGAAAGGTACACTTATGAAGAGTAATATCAGCTAAAACTTCTAAGCGACTTATAACACAGCTGTCGGTGCATGTATTTACCCCTGTTTCAAGCTGAGGTTCAGTGAAAGAACCTGGCTGAACACAGGAGCCTGGCTTGGTTCCGGATAATGATTCTAGCAGAGTGTGGATAAATCTGTCAGGGGAGATGGGAAAAAGAAAACGCATTCTACAAAGAGAGAGATGCAACATGTGAGTTCCCAGGATGTGAAAGAAAAAGGGAGAAACAGATCTTTTCGGATTAGTTTGAATTTCTCTGTTCCCAATCAGTTGCCTTGATGCGTGAAAACCAAAGAGTCCATGTCACGGCAAATATAAGTGCTGCCTCCAATAAACACCAACACATCCCTGTGAAAATGTAGCAGGAGGAAGGTCTGCTTCAAACTTCTGGCAGGCCAGATGCAGGCATGTACCTCACAGGAAACTTAAGGAGTCAGATGTGAAGTGTGTGCCTGAGCGTATGTGCATGTGTGTGCGTGAGTGTGTGTGCAAGCAAATGGGGGTAGAAGCCAAATATACCCTGAACACCATTCTGTCTCTGTGAGAGTCTTCTAAAACAAAACAACCCCTCTTCCCATTTATGTGTTGACACAGACATCATGGCTTTGGACAGTAGGAAGAAAAGGCAGTGATGGTAACAACATGACACTCCAGAGAGACAAAAGACGATTAGGTTTTGAGTCAACTCGGCAGCAGATGTTTGCCATTTAATTGTGAGAGAACTCCAGCCCTCTTCATTGGTAAGTGATATAAAAGCCTGAGGCTGAACTTAATTGAATATGGCTTCCTGTTTCTGGGGTGCATTCTTGTTCAGATCCAAAACATTGCCATCTTAATAAAAGTTCATGATGTTTCAGGAACCTTTAAGCAGGTGAGTAAGGAATGAAAATATATTAGGCACATTTTAAGGGATCAGTTATCAGCTAACACATGTATTACACACACAAACAACACTCTCAAAACTGTAATGCAACTATGAGACTTTCATCAGCCACAAGAAAACTTAATGCAAAGACAAGAAACATGGGTAGAAATATATTTCAGCTGTGGTGAATCTTGAAATCTATTCCCTGAGTGGCCATGCATCTATCATTCACACTGACACGCAGATGCATAATCAACTGGAACAGAATTTAACTCAAAACTGTCAAACAGAACAAGAATGTGCACATGTTTCAGTTCCAAGAGCCCTGGACTGGGCTTTCACAAAAATGTACCATGAGTTTGCATGATGAATAATAATGTATTTTCACTTTATCTCTTACCAAATAAATACATAAATAAAGATACCCTTAGTACCTTAGTACCAGCCAAAATGTCCCAACATTCCTCCCAGAAAGCATTTCTTCAATCTTGAACTAACCTGAGGCCCCACAGGGCAGCCCCATCTAATCACAGCCCCAACAGGTTTCTTCTGCTTTATCAAAGTGAAAGCATGAGGTCTGAGAGAGACCAATTAAAGCTTCATGGTGACGTTGACCTCTAAAGATAAGTGACTTGGCCAATCAACAAAGCTGAGCATACATTTGTATTTCAAGACAGGGCGCGTGTCATGCAGGGGATGACAAAAAAATTTATTTATAGAGGTATCCATTGACAGCAAATCAAAACTCACCATATTGGCACTGAGTCCCTTTAAAGCCCGTCGGACAATGACAAAGATGGTCCCCCGTGTCGGTACATCTCCCTCCATTGAAACAAGTATCAGCACTGCATATTCCTGTGTTACAAATACCACAAAATTGCATAAATAATAATACCTGTGTACATTATATACATACATTTGTAGGTGTTGAATATGTGTCATTTCAGGATTCCAGTTTCTTATGAAAATGAAGAGTCGTGCAAAATTCTTCAGCTTCCCACTCAGGTTATTTTTTATTTTGTTTCCGATGAGCCAACATCTGCTGTACAGTCTTAAAGTGTTTTTTATGGAAAGCTTTTCCATCTTTTCTCATTACATTTTCAATCGAGTGTTCTGACCTTTTCAGTAGCAAGTTTTAATGTTCAACCCTATTTAAAGATTTGTGTTGCAAAACACAGCGTTTGGTCTAATGTTTTTCTGAGTTCCAGTTATGAATAATAATACCAAACACAGTTTGATGCATGGAAAGTATTTTTGTACCAACAAGACGATGCACAAAGCAGTAATCTACACAAGATGAACACTTTGTGAATTGGGTATGCTTAAGAACTACAAAAAAAATCTACAAATACTGGACACGGAATCTGAGACATGCATCTGAGTTCACAGAAGCCTCATTTAAAAGTGGCTTCATTGAAGAATCAAAAAATGACACAAGAACTAAACAGAAAATCAGTGGTCACAGGTCTGATGGAGGGACGAATCCTCAGACAGCTACATTATGGAAGCAGTGTGGGATCATCTTGACAGAGAATAGAACAAAAGGGAGCCAGCATCTAAAGAAGAGCTGTGGAATGTCCTTTGAAAAGCCTTGAGAACCATTCACTGCTTAAACAAATTTAAAGGAAGTCTTGTTTAGGAGGTTTTAGGTTCTGAAGCATAAAGGTGGGCATTCTGAGAATCCACTTACAAAACTTGTTAAACAAGAATTGGAGCCCTGTTTTTTTAATCTTATTTACAATATTTCCAATCATATTCACACCTACTTCCACTTTTTCCGGAAGCAAAAAAAGAGAGAAGGGCTCAAGAGTTTTGCACAGTAGTCCATCTGACATTAGGTAAGTTTATTTGTATAGCACATTTTGTGTACAAGACAATTCAAAGTGCTTAAAGTATACATAAAGTATGTTGATAAAATGCTTCGACTACTCACGATGTAAACAGCCCATCTCATTATCCTTCTGGGTCCAGCCAGGGCAGCACTTAATGACTGGGTGCATATTCATACTATACACTTGCTTGTATCCTGTATAGTAGGCAGTCCTGTGGTGAAAATGTTCTGTTAGTCCCATCATTTTTAGTGTGTTAGTGTGATAAGAAATTCTAAACATAATCATGTTATTCATTTGTTTCCTTTTCATTTATTTCCCTCCTCAACCATTTCATAAAATGACAACAGTTTAACTTTTCATATAATTTGAAGTTGTCTCCTGGCGATGACAATAGAACATAATGAGCTGTATTCGCCAATTGTTATGTGAGTTAGAAATCTGTCCTCTATATCTCTTTTACATAATAATAACATATGAGGATTTCAGCCCCATATTAGAATGGTCAGATTAAACTAAACCAAAGTTACTTATTGATGGTTAATCAATGAGAAAAACCCTGCACCCTGGTCATGCAATTGGTTTGTGTGACTGGCAAAAGTAAATGCAATTGCCCAAGAACCTAATAAATATAATATATATAACTACTTCAAGAGAAGTGTTGATGTTACAACTACTCTTTTGAGGTGTGTCTTTTAGAGAATCAGTTAAGCACATAAAAATTATTTGCACTGCTAGATTGACATTTGTCTTGCCTCCTCTCGTAGTCCATACACCATGTGTGGCTTTCGCATCCCTGCTTCCACACCTTCACCGTGCGTGTAAAAGCCTGCACACAAGGCTGCTGTCTCCCCACCACAGACATCTCCTGATCAGCGCAGACATTCGGCCTGTGCAGGGGGTGGACAGACGCAATTAAAATATGAACTGAGCTCCTATGCATGTTTATGTTAAATAATTGCAATAGACTCCTGTTTACTTGAACGTGTCTAATTACAGAAATTAAGACTAATTTGAAGACTATCTTCAGCACATTTTTAACAAACAGAGGAGATACTATAATAAATCTGAGTGCATGTACTTTTCACTAAAACACATTTAAGCATGAACTGTACTGCAGAGTCTAGGTTTGACATTTGTATTGGGCTGTTTATGCAGGTAAACTACCCAGAGACTTCCTCCTCTTGAGACCATCTGGCTTCAATACAGAGCAGCTTTGAGTTAATTAGAGGAAGTGCTCTGAATCTCCGGTAATGAAAACTACACCCCGCTTATAATCTCCTATAAAGCGCATTTAAAAACGTATGCAAGAGTTCTATTTAAAGACATCACTTCCCAAAGGAAATTTATCAAACACAATCAAAATGTTATTTTAAAAAAACACATCCGCACTCATGTGGGGTCTAAAAGGTGAGACCCCTTGTGGGCTCCTTAGAGAATAACACAAAGGGTGGTTAAACTATGCAGATGACAGTCTCTTCAAAGCGACAATAACATTAAACAGAAGCAGAACTTTGGTTATTTGTGAAACTTGGATCCATTCACTGTTATTTTAAATCAATTAGGACCCTTCTTATGGCTCCTCTCAAAACATGCAGCCCAAAAACAAAACTTTCCCATTCATAATTTAATAAGAGACTAGAAATAATACCTAAACACGTGAAGTTTTTACTTACATGCCAAGTTGCAGCTCCAAAGGTGAGGCGATATGCATAGTGCTGAATAACATCACACTCAAAATGAAAATCTTTGGAAACATAATTCTTGTAAGTTACAAACGCAGAGAGAAGGACTCGGTCTACACAGTCTCTCTGTCCGTTAAATCATGACCATCTTGACATCTATGGTGATCTGCCTTTAGTCATGGCAGAGAAGTTTTCCTTAATCCACCGATACTCCCTTTGTGGCTACTGGTTAAAAGAGAGGCGACTTCAGTCTTTGAGAGCCTCCGTGTAAATGCACCACCCACAGACTTTGTGGGGCCATCACCCTGTAAACCCCCGCGACACTGACATGTGCACACATGACACAGCCGGCAACATTTTCTACTATCATTTTACTGACTTATTTACTTGTAAATTCTGTTCGGGAAAAGGTTCCTTGTTGAAAATGTGGGAATCTTTTAAGCAGGACCTGTCAAGATGCGCCAATAATTCTAGGTCCAAAGGAGTTAGTTTTGAGCACATGCTTTGTTCACTGAATGTTGTGTATTCAAATGTCTTATAAAAATGTACTTGACATTTGTTCCACTAAATAAACCATTAATGGTCAATCAATCTAAAGAAACAAAAATTAAATTAGCGAAATCGTTTTAATTTGTATGAAAAAAATAGATTCGGAGTTTATACTAATGATTTGATTTAACTATTTTATTGATTTATTTTATTATTTCTTGGTCATGTTTGCATTTTCAATATGAAAAATAAGAAGGTAAAAAAATATTTAATCTTATTTCAGCGCTCGCTACAAGTGACGTAACTTCCTGGGAAATGTCACTTCCTGTTTAAGGTACAGAGACTGTGGAAGAGCTAAAAGAGAGGAGGATCCTCTCATATGCTAGTTTAAAGACATGTTTGGCACCTACGCTGTCTGTATTACTTAAACATAACTGAACCTGTCAGACTATATATCGACGTTTTATGCTGCTTGGGATTAGACGGATAAATTGGGTATTTCGCTGTTCTTGAGCAACAACCTAAAAGGTAAGATGTCTTACAAAGGCGCTAGCCTGAAATGGCGGTAAGCTACGTTGTTTTAGACACTTTTTTGCAGCTGTCCATCTTAAATCATATGATATCATAATAATTTATACGAGTTCTTCACATGCTGGTTGTATTGCCATCGAACCTTTTTAAATATAGTCATATCTATCACATGATTGTTGACGGTTGCTATGTATTTGCACTTAGGTCAAACTAATAAACAGATTGTGTACTCTATACACATTACTTTTAGTTCCTTAGATGATTAGTGCTACAGTCAGTATTGTCTACTTTGTGGTTAATAGTCGTCCCTTATGTTCCTCAGAAAGAAAAAAGGAGGACACTCTTAATCATATGATGGGGTCACGAGCATTTTGTCTCGATCTGTAACCCTTCCCTGGCGCACTTGTCCCACTAGAGACTCACTTTCTGCTATCTGTCTGTAGTTTAGCCTGATTTAGTTGTGCCAGCTGGATTTTAAGGTCTCCTTATATTTACCTTTCCTGACTCATTGTAGCTAACTGATACTTATCTTTGTTGATTTAAATAATTCCACACAGGCAAATGAGTGGAGCAGCATTTCCCTCTCCAACTGTTGAGATGGCGGAGATCAACCGCATTCAATATGAGCTGGACTACACGGAGGGGATCAGCCAGAGGATGCGCATCCCAGAGATGCTCAAAGTGGCTCCTCATTCCCATGAGGACCCCATTGCTGGATCGCAGGAATACCAACATAGTGTCATAATGGAAGTCCCAGAGAGAATTGTGATATCCGGTTGGTATTCCTTACAATATTCTGCCTACTGTTTTGTCCGGGGTTGAAACTAGTTATCGATACATCATTGATAACTGTCAGCCAACTTCAAAATGCTTTGCCTATTTAAACTTAGTTACAGGCAGTGATAGATTTTCAATACTAATTTATTGGTAAACAATAAATTAACTCATCCTGCTCTTGCATGAAATTTCATCGATAGGATTGGTTCTTAAGCTGGTATGAAGTGAAACAGAAATATTCAAGAGCTACAGGAGTATTTTCAGCTTTTCACAAAAAGCAGAGCACATTAGTTGATAAGACGAAAAATTGCGAGTCACTCAAACTCTTTGTTTACTCCTTCATTTTGTCAGGAAACTCCGCTGAACACCAGTTTTCCCGACCTAGAGACTTGGATCTTATTCAGTCAACGCCACTAGAAGCTCTGTCACTGAAGACTCCACCCAGAGTCCTAACCCTAAATGAGCGGCCACTGGATTTCATGGAGGAGGAGCTAAAGGCACCTCCCGAAAATGAGGAATTGGTAAGTGACACAACATTCAATCATTTAACAATAGGGACACTGTTCATAATGTTCCTCTGAAAACCGTATGTGGAATGATGTCCTTATTGACCATTTGTCATTAATGTTCCCTAAAGTTGCGGCCTCAAGGACGTTTGCGGCGGGAACGCTCGTCCAGTGAGAATGCAGTCATCCGTCACAACACTCAGCTGATCCACAACGATTCTGCGTGAGTGTTAGTTTCCATCTGCCGTTATCAGTCTGCTACCAGCTCCGTCTCATCTCCTGCAGCGTGTGCTTATTCATGCTGCCTCTTTGGCTTCGTATGGATGCTTGTCTGTTGCTCTGTGCGTGCTTGGCTGTTTTTGGTTTACAAAACCTTTGTTACCTCCAGTTTTAATTCACTTCTGTTAATACTTTTAATGACACTAATCCATTCAGTATTAAGCCGTTTCATCGTTTCTAGGACAAATGTTTTTCAGTTTGAGGAGAATTGGAGATTGGGGGCGGGGGAAGTGTGTAAATACACAAACACAGCTGGAAACCACTGGACTGCATTATTTACATGCTGTGCAGCTTTAATGATAAGGCAGAAAATTGTAAATACTTTCCTTGTTTTTAGTCATACTGATTAATGTAGTTGTGACTAGACATTTCCCATGTCCTAATCATGTTTTGCTCTATGCTAGCCGGTCCATCGCCACTTCCAATTTGACCGTAACCCATTCAGACCTAAAGAAACACATGCAAGCTTTTTATTCCCAAGCACAAAGTAAGATGAGGGTTATTTCAATTTCGTTTGTTATATAATCAGGTGAACATAAAGTGATTTACAGAACAGGCTGAAAAAATTATTAGATTTAATTTTTTCTGAGGCTGAGGATTGAAAAGTTTTGGTTGACCAACCTGCCTTAAACACCTGCTTAAAAGTCTTTTTTAAACAGCTGTTTGGTCTGAATAGGTTAATGGTGATAAGATGATGATCGGTCACTGAATTTAGAGTCGTTTATATTTGCATTGCTCTGCGAACCTGGAAGATTTAGTTTTTTGGCTGTTGCATCGAATCATGTTGGCAGTGCTTCCTTTCTGTGAAGTCAGTTGAGGACACTATCTTTTCCCTTATTTTTCTCCCTTTCCTTCCTCCTCCTCCTCCTCTTCTTTTGACCTCTCCTTCCTTTTCCCCATGAATTTGCTCCTTTTTTATGGTGGGCACTCAGTGCGACCTCACACCCCCCAGCCACTGTCCAACCATGCCCCCCTCTCTCCATGGCTGAAGAACACAACCTGTACAGCGCTAGCGGGGTTCTATCTTTCCTCCAGTCCACTACACGTCGGGCCTACCAGCAGGTCCTGGAGGTATTGGATGAGAACCCACGCAGGTGACCTTCCAATCACATTTTATTCAAAACTGGCCACAAAAATAGTTATTAGTAACAGTAATATAAACTTCATTAGTCTTCATCCAGAAAGAATTTATTAGTTTCTTTGCTGCTGCTTCTCTTTATCACATCTGAGGAACTATCTCTAACTCTCATTAACAGCATTAATAAGTACATATATTAATCAAATGATGTACATTTTCTTCTTTTTTCTTTGTGTGGTGATGAAAGTTGACCAACTTGCTCGACTTTTTATTGTACTTAAACTTTTGGTTTCACTTCAGAATTAAGCAATTGATCCCCAGTAGGAAATCTGTTTGTTGTATAATTTCTGAGAGATCAAATGCTGCCATTATGGAGGAAAATCATGTTGGCTGAGTTTTCCACTTGAAGCTCAAAATCTGACTGGTTCTGAAAATGTGTAGCTTAAAACAACCAGCTGTGAAAAACATTTTGTTATTTCATCACTCAGGAAAAAGATTCTCAGGACTAAATAGAATCTCAGATTTCAGGTCAGCTTTCTCTCTGTGTTGAGATCTTTATGTTGCCATTAGGCAAAAGCAGAAAGAAAAGAGATTGCTTCACATTATTCACTTTGTGTGTGGTGTTGGAAAAGCTTCATAAAAAAATCCATAAAGCTGTTATCTATTTAGAAAGGCTCGGCAGTTAAAAACACGGGGATACCTCGTCGTAGAAGCCTTGATGGCCCTAATAGTTCCTGTAGTTGTGAGAAGGACATGCAAAGTGCGTGCATGTGTTCACCACTGTGTTTCTCTAGATCTCTTGTTTTCCCTCTCCCAACTCTGTCTTTCCCTACCTCTTTAGCAAACCGTCTCTACGAGGGGGGTCGGCTTCGAGCTCCAACCCCCTGCACGACTCCAGGTAACCTCACCTGGCTCCTCATTCTCTTCTTCTGTCCTTGTCCTCACCCTTACCTGCCGTGTGCACTCAATCGGGATCACAATCCGGTTCACCTCTGTTGTAAAACGTCTCAGTTGGTATGGTGTTGCCATTGCTGAACTGTGTGTCATTACCTAATATGCTCCATCTGACCTGTACCTCCTGATTCGGCTTTTTGAACTACGCCATTTTCAAAGTATGTGCGGTCTTTTTCAGGCTCGCCCTGGCCACTTATGAACCCTCTCTGGACGGGACTTCTGACGACATGACGGTGGTTGACGCCACAACCCTTCGACGTCAGGTCGGTGTTTAGTAAATGATTACTGTTATTGCGGCTAATTGTGGAGCCTGTGTGACTGACGGGGAAAAAATCCGCTCCTCGTGTAGCTCATCAAGTTAAACCGGCGACTCCAGCATCTGGAGGAGGAGAGCAAGGAGCGAGCGCGGCGAGAGATGATCATGTACAGCATTACTGCTGCTTTCTGGCTCATCAACACGTGGGTGTGGCTGCGACGCTGAAGCTAACCGGTTTCGCTGCCATCGGAGGAATGCAAAGAAGGAATGCCCTATTCTTTAATCACTGTGTCAAATATTAGCTTCTCGCTGCACTTCGTCCCCGTGTAAGGAGACCGTGGCACTTGTGTGAAGCCCGTCGCGCACAGGGTTGATATTCTGGATTTTGTTTATTTAATACATGTACAGTTTTATTTTTTTACTCCTACTTCATCCTGTCTTATTCTGTTTTCTCATGTTTTTTCTTTTAATTCAAATATTTTTGCCCAGTGCTGGATATAATTTGTTGTAAATATTTGTTCATGGTTCTCAGAGCTTTGGGACGACTCACTGATACAGTTCATCTAAATTTATCAATATAGAAAGACGGGGATAGTTGGCCACATGCTGAATATTTATTGCAGTGAGAATAATATACGACTTGGACATGGAAATATAATAAACTTAGTAAAAACCATACACTAAACCAGTGTGTTGTGATTTATTCATGTAAAAAGTTTCATTTCACGTTTTCATTTAAATTTACTTTGGGTTTTTGCTCTGATATTTTATGTCTTTGTCAGTCTGCCTTCAGATTTCTTTTCTACATCCAAATTAAACACTATTATACACTACATTAATTATTGTATAGTGTAATGTTAAGATAAATTACAATTCTTGTTTGCTTTATTTTTTTCCCAGTTAAAAGCAAAAACAGTTGACTTCAAAGGTGAATAAAAAGATCAAGTCATATATTTATTGCGTTTCAACCAACAATAATATAATACAAACCAAGGTTTAACACAAATTTGCAAGGAACTGAACCACACATCAGAACATTTAAGTACCAAGATTTAATCGAGCTCCTCGATGAGGCGATGTGATGGAGAGGAGGTTTGATTGGTTTTGGGCTCTGGGTGGTGGGGAGAGTCATTCCCATCCCCTCTGTATACCAGTGAAGAAGAATCATGAGTGAGCCCAGTAGGTTTGGGGCAGCAACCCACTGAGGAAAACAACTTTTTATTCGGCTCAAAGGGGGAAATCCCAATGCTCCCATCTCTGGTTGATTCCTCTCCATCACTGTTCCCTGACAGTACTTCTATTTTGGGCTTGAATAGTTGTTGAGAGAACATTTCAGAGAAGTCCTCTGTATCCACATCCTCTAGATCCGGCAGGTCATCAATTAGCAATGATCTGCTCGGTGGGAGGTCTATGGTTTCTAGATCCTCCTCATCCTCCAGCTCTGTCACTAGTGGCCCAGGGCCATGTGTCTTTACAAGCTTGTATGTTTCAGGAAAATGTGGCCTTTCCAGAGGAGGTTGGTTGTTTTTAAGGCTATCTTTAGGGCAAAGTTCTTCTTCTTTATCATCTGCCTCAAACATCTGTCTAACAGTTCTAAAAAGTTCTTCTTCCTGTTCCAGGTTCTCTGGATTCCCTCTTTGTTTCTCCTCTTCCGTGGACTTAGCCTGTGTCAGATTGTCATCTTGCTTGTGCTGATCGGCATGAAGCCCATGGCCTGGGTGCTCTGCTTCCACAAATGTGCCCTCACAATTTGTCTGATATTCATGTGACCCCTCTTTTGACTGACTCTGCAGGAACTCCTTGTGGGCATGTAGGCTGACGGTAGGCTGGACATTCTCTCCTTGGCAAGACGATACAATCTGGGTGTCATTTTCCTCAGCCTCTGGACTGGATGTTGCTTCCCTTTCCTCTGAAATGAAATGTAACATGTTGGGAGTTAAAAAGAAAAAAGAAATCTCCTATAATAACTTTGCAGACCAGTGTCGTCAAATTCGAAAAACGCTTACCTTTATCTTCTAATTCTCTGAGGCGTCGTCTCTCCAGGGCCTTTTTTCTAATCATGGTCATTTCATCGAAGCTGTCCTGGATTTTTTTTCTTTCGCGCGTGTCCCACTGCTCCCTCTCTTTTTGCTCACCCTCCAGCCCACCTGCAGCCCAAGCCTCTGCACAGGCCCGGTCCTTAGGGAACACAGGGCGGTCATCCAGGAAGGTCAGCTGCTTGAGGTGCACAATAATGGTCTTTCTGTAGTATGGGATTTTTTTCACCACCTCATTTCCCATCAGATTCAGTACTCGCAGCTCAGGCATGGCCTCCAACACAGACAGGATCTTGGGGTCATGCAACCGGTTGTGGGACAAGTCCAACACACTTATGGCGAGACACTGACTTAAATGCTCTATGTCTTCCACAGTTTCCAGCTTGTTCTGGGAAATCTGCAGAGTGCTGAGTTCAGGAAGGAAGGAGATGTTCTCTATGACTTGAATGTAGTTGTTGGAGACGTTCAGGGTGGAGAGTTTTTTCAGAGGTTCAAGATTTTCAAGTTTGTCTATAAGGTTATGCTGAAGGAACAGGCACCGTAGATCAGTCTGGGCATCCAGGTTGTGGATGTGTTGCAGCCCGTTGCTCTGCAGCCAGAGACACTTCAGCCCTGTGTACTCCTCCAAGTTCTCAATGGTGGAAAAGCCTTGCAAATGCAGGTAAAGTGTGTCATTCAGACTAGGTGTGAAGTACAGTTTGTTTTTCTTACAGTGGTCTTTGAGGAACTTCTTGGTCATTCGAGGTCCACAGTATTTTTCCTTTTCCTTTTGTGATGAGGTTTGAAGTTCTTTATTTTCCACTTTTTCTTGAGTTTCTTCATTTGTAGGAACAGGTAATCCGCTTTTTTCAATAATATCTCCGGAATCCCCACCTTCCATCCGAGTACCCGTTGCTTCTTTATCTCCCATCTTGTCTTTTAATAAAATAATTCAAGCTATTTCACAACCTTTCCCCCCAAAAAACTACTTGACTTAAAGGAAACACAAAGTAAATATATTCTAACTTTATATTCTAGATAGGTTTTATCTAAAGTAGTTTAATCCTACATATAGTATTCGACGAAAACCTTTCGGATGTTAACGTTGGTTACGGTTTACGCTTGTTTCTATGGTTACGGCAGTAAAGAACCACAAACTCAGCTCAATCTGACCGGATGTAGTGTGTTGTTTCGTGTCGGGCATTATTAACAGTTGCACGTTCCTGCTTACGGAAACATGGCGGCAGGGTACATATTAAATCGCGATATGCTGACATTAGGAATTCATTGTCAACGTGTTTGCAGAAGTATTTCGCTTGCACAGGTTCGAGAGAAAAAACGATGGATGAAAGCGTACACTTACATCATGGCTAAGAAGTTAAAGCTCGAAGGACCTCCACCACCGAAGCCACGGTAATGTTAGCTAACACCAGAGTTCACCGTAGAGCAACTCAAGGCCACTCTCGTATTTCGTGACCATGGCACTTAAAAAATATCTTTCAACGATTTATTATGGTTTACACACATTATTGTTTAGTATACTTTTTAAATACCTTTCGTGTAAATGCTCTTTTATATGGCATTTGTCCGACTTTTTAATATTGAATGTTGACAATATTTTTTTTTTTTTTATTAAACCAGTTGCACGACTGTTGTCATAGTTCCGTCAAATTGGGGTTGGGTTGGGCTTTTAAAACGTCATCTTTTGCCTTACTTGCATCGAAATGTGTATGCTACAGCTGTATTCCATTTACTGAAGTCAGGGAGTGAGTTCCATATTCACTGTCCTTCAGGTGGCAGCAGCCTAACTGGGATTACCATGCAGAGGTTCAAGCTTTCAGTTGTCGCCTCCAAGAAAGCTTCTCCCTGGAACTTCTGAAAACAGCCTTCGTCAATCCCTGTTACCTGCAAATGGAACAGATGAGGAGAAAAGAGCTGGGTGTGGAATCTGAGACAGTGTCTTTAGCTCTAAAGGATAATATTCAGCTGAGTCAAAAGGGAACCGATTTCACCAAAAGATTCCTGACTGACTGGTGCAGGGCAAGCTTCCCAAGCCTGCCGGAAAACGGCGTGGAGAGTATTGTGGGCTATCTGTCTAGTCCCAATGTTGTGGCTTACACAGCCACAAATCTCGGCATTGAAGACCTAACCATGAGTGCGGAGTTCCCAGTTCCTGACGACGTGCTCCATTTGACTTTCATGGCAGTGATTGGTGCTCTTCTGGAAAGTAGTGGATCAGAGCGAACTGGAATATTTCTTCGGGTAAGATAATCATAATAAATCAGCCTTGATGATTTTTTTTTTACAAGACAGTAAGTCAATTCTGAATGCTCTCATTTAATGCAGTTTTTTTGGATAGGTGTAACGTTGTTTTTCCCCTGCTATGTTCCCCCCAGGATTTTCTGCTGTCTCACCTAATTGGAAAGGACCTGTTTGATTTATGGACTGTGGTCAACCCCATGGGACTCCTGGTGGAGGAGCTAGCCAGAAGGAACATGTCTCCACCAGAACCTCGACTCATCAGATCTGCTGGAGCCAGTACTGTCCTGCCACTATACTTTGTTGGCTTGTACAGGTATGTGTACTGTTATACTCACTTTTTAAACATTTTTTCAATAAGAAATTATGACAATAAAGTCAGTTCTTTATCAACTTTATAAACATTAAGACGGAAATTAATTCTGTATTTAATAAATGCTTCATAATAGTTCATTTTTCTGTGTCAACTCAGTGACAAGAAGCTCCTGGCTGACGGTCCTGGAGAGACGCTTATCGTAGCCGAGGAAGAAGCAGCCCGCAAGGCACTGCGCAAACTCTATGGCTACACTGAGAACCGCAGGCCCTTGGACTTCTCTCCACAGCTTCAGCCACAGCAAGCGTTGCTTCATTCTGTCAGTAGTAATTAAGAAAAAAATAAGCAGCTCTAATGGCGTATGAAATAAAACGATGGGTCCAGTTGGACAGGATTTTCATTTACTAAGTATAGAGGTTCTACATGTTAGAATTGGATTTAAGTCCAGTCTTGGACTTATCAGGTCTGCGTTTGCTGGCTTTTGAAATGTAAAATTTCTCTGAATGAGGGGAGCAGGGAAGCTTTTATGTTCAGTAAGATGTGTGACAATGTTATAGGATTTTGGTTTTCACTGCATTAAACAGACCAAACATGTTAGGGTAAATTAGCTAATGTATTAAACAATTAAGTTTATTAGCTATGAATTCATTTTGATTGATAAATTATGAACAGCCCATCACCAAAAACTCTGCTAGTCAGTTATCCTCCCTGTAAATAATACAGTTGCCATTTGGTTTCTTTTGTATTCTGTTATTCATGTCAATAATATGAATAAATAATGAATATTTATACATTTTGAAATCGTCCATTCCCTGCCAAATAATGTTGGTGCGTTTCTGAAAAACAGTTGCATACATACTAGATAAGCAATGAGAATGAAAATTACAGTAATTACCATGACATATTTAGTTGTAATAGTGAATGAATATGATATAGCATTTTTTCCATCGAGATAGATACATAGGGCACGATTAGGCAAACTGATCTCCTATTATATCCAACCATTTTAACTTTAACAAAAAAACATTCACCCCTCAGCAACTGTTGGATTCACAAGTGAGGGTGTGTTGGACCATGCAACAACTCTTTAAAAAAAGGAAATAGGGTAGGTAGTTTCCCTTGATAATATATCTGGATCACATTTGCATGTCTCTCGCGTTATGAGTTTGCACGTTTTTTCTTACTCAGATTAACCACATTCCATCAACCAAGCCCCAGAAATTCAGCATTGACTTGATGGAGCCGCATTGTGGCGCTAGTGTGTTAAAGAAAGATCTCTGCGCTGTCAAGAGCAGCCAAAGATCGACATGGAAGACAAGATAGTTATTTCAATCGCCTTCGGGGGTGACAGGTAGCTTTCCAGTCGGCTTTCCGTAGTTTAACAAGAATACGGAAATTGTGATTTTATCGCGTGGTTCGAGGCTAATGCAGTAACGCAAATTTGCGAAAAATGGTGGTTGAATACTGCAATTATACAGATATACAGTATTTATATTTCAGTGAGTAACCATATCTATGCCGGATATTTACAACGTTACGAATGCAAAGCACTTGTGGGCCGGACCCAAAAAGATGCGGCGCAGTCAGCACGACGAAATTTCAGCAAAGCCGGAAGTGAGTGTCAGGAAACCTCTTGGTCCCTCTGACTCAACGCCCGAGACTCCCTGATCGAGGAGACTGGAGGCCGCCCAGAATACAGAGCCTCCTTCCCATCCCCTCTCTGCCTTTAGCGCGAGCCGACAACCGTTAAAAAGCACAGCCCTTTGTTTTACGTGTCGTTTACCTCACAACCTGCTCTCGTTTTATTTAACCGCGCTGTATACCCTTTACCATGGCGGTGAGTGCGAAACGAAAACAAGAGGAGAAACACCTGAAGATGCTGAGAGAAATGACGAGTTTGCCTCCCAATAGAAAGTGCTTTGACTGCGACCAACGCGGCCCAACCTATGCCAACATGACCGTGGGCTCCTTCGTGTGTACCTCCTGCTCTGGCATCCTGTGAGTACCGAGTTGCATAGTGACCTTAGCGTCGACATTGCGCACACGGCGTAGCGTTTTACAGGGGGCACCTGAAACCCGTTAGCGCTAGCTACCGTTGGACAGACTCCCCTCTAACGTGATGGTGAATGTGAGTTTTGCCGCGGTGACACTGACTGGCTGCTTTGGGTGGGGTTCACTGGGGTGCCGGTGCTCCACAAAGCGACCACCCCAGATGCTAGCTGGCTTTAGCTTCCGATGCTAGCCTGTGAACTTATCTGACACTTGCAAGCTAGGTCTGCAGATAAGACCGCTAACAGCTGCCTCTACCAGTTGCTGGAAACGTTAGGAAGCACCGCTCTGTAACGGAGTGTGTCGTTAACATAACGGGATAATTAACATGTAAAGAGAGACGTGAATGCCCATTTGAGTCATTGTTACCATGTGGAGTTTGCTGTCAAATAAAAGGCTGTTTTTGTTGCAAACACGACAGCAAACATCTGGGCGTGTGAACGTTATTTTAAGATGTAGCTGATTATTATGATTACCGACAGTCATGCTTCCATCAGTTGTTTTAAGCACACCCATACATCCTTATATCTGATCTAGAACACATAATTTCTAATTATTACATAGTTGTGCACCTTTGTAAAGTATGTATGTATATATATCTATGTCTATATATGTATCTATATATATATATAGATTTGCAGTTGTATTCATTTACAGCCCACTTATAACTGAGCTTCACAGTGTAACTGTGTTTTGACTTTATATGGCATTTGTGTGACTTTAAAGCCTTGCAGCACAGTTGTGTAACCAAGCATCTGTAGCTTGGGATTTGGGATTAGTGAAGGGTTCCATTTCTTCATTTTCAGCTCCATATATAACACCTAAATGTAGCTGTAAAATATTGGCGTTAAAGAGGTTTTGTTTTTGCCCGTGTATGTAATGTTTTCCACATAAAAAAGAAACTCCAATGGTGGTGTTGTAATAATAGAAAATGCAGGCATTGTGATACATAATAACTACATTAAGAAGGATCTCACAGTAAACTTCTTTGTATGTTAATGCAGCTTTACCATGAAGACACGTTTTCAAAAATCAAAACGTCTTACACTGTTTTTTCTTTTGATTATTGCTCATGCCATATATTGCCAAAGAACCTGCTCATCCACTGACTAAAAGCTTTATGTTTCATAAACAAATGTTGACATTCCATGAATCGAGTGACTGAATGAATATAGTTAAAGAAGGTGGAATTCTATTCATGAACCCTGACGAATTACAGCCATTTCATTGATTCTTTTGTATCATGCAGCAAAAAAAAGGTGCAAGTCATTCCTATGTTGTGACCAATTAGTGTGTAAAATAAAATGTGTAACATTTTATGCAGGGGTGTTGTGGTGGGCAGAGATAACGTCTTACTGCAGCCTGTCATTGAAGCCATTCCATTGTTAAATTAATTTAATGATGTGTGGAGAGTATGTGGATGTTCAGTGTCTTTCAGATGATGCCTGAAACAGCAGCAGGTGGCAAACTGGTAACTCAATATGCCACTCGTCTACCCACCCTGATATTCCACTATTATTCAAACTTGCAACCCCTCTGCTTCATTGAAATGGTCCATGGAAATCACCCTGCCATAATTACAATGATTCTCCCAAAGATGTTATTAGGATGGAAGTGAAGGAATTTGTACGGCTCAGTTGTTTCTGATGGCCAGAATAGACGCAACAGACTCCGTCACGAAAGTCGATGTTGTGAGTCAGGAGGTGTTTCAGAGTTTGAGATCATAATTCTCTAATTCTTCCCTGACTGATGTTTGCAGGAAGCCGGGTGTGATTGCAGGCTCAGGAAGTGGTGTGGCCCCACTGCACTGCTACATCAGCAGCATGTGATATTGTGTGTGCAACAGGAAGTGGCAGGGAGGTCTCTGTCTCTCTTGTTCCCTTTCATTTGAATAGAGCGAAGCCATTGCATGAGAAGCTTGAATATTCATTCGAAGTTCACCAAGCGATGCGACCACTTATGGTGGTTTTGTTACTAATAATAGAAGCGTTTGCTTGAACTTGTTCAGGTAAAGCTGAGCAAAACCCTTCTACAATGCTCTTTTTTTAAGGCCTTTGAATAGAAATGCACAAGTTGTTCATCTCAAACTCAGAGCTTCAACTCTTTAAATAGCAATTCAAAAACAATTTTCACTCTTGGGTTCGAGAGGTTTTTTGTACATATCTTTCTGTTTGTGAAATAGCGACCTGTTGTAATCTTTGAAATGCGAAACAGAAGTGATGTAATTTGCTAAAAAAATCTTCTGGGGCACAACTTCTTACCTCAGCAAACGTCTCCCGATCTCATTTGTGGTTATTTAATGGGTGGTGTTGGAATCTGCTATGTAAACACATTCCTGACGAAGGTGGAGGCCTTCCTCGGAGGAACGCCACTCACAATGTTTCTTTCTAAGGAATTTCTCACGGGAGGAAATAACCCCACTCGGCCTGCCTGTCCTGAGTAAACTGGGATGAGAGAGTGGCAGGCTCGGGAGTGGGCAGGTGTCACAAATGATATATGTGTGTGTTTTTTATATATATGTATATATATATACATAAATATAGGACATGTGTCACACCTGCCCACAGTAGAGGAGACTTATTACAGGGACTTGGGGCAGTTAAGTGAGGCTTTTTGCCAGCCTCTATTCTTCAGAGAGTTAATCTTGCCAGTTTCTCTCGCCCTGGAGCTGTTGCAGTATGCAAATGAGCTGAGTTTTCCCTGGCTCAGCTGTCCTGGTATTAAGAGATCATAATTATTTTACAGTGCAATATGTGATAGTCATTTTACAGCAAAACAAGCTGACCTTGAGTTGTTTGTAGAATAATATTAACGATAAATGTCACATTTATAAGATCATATATTAGATTACAATTCAAATCTCCCTTAAAATGTTAAACCCTTTTAAATGAAGATTGTGGAATAGAAGCTTGGAGATTGAATGACCCAAACTGTGTCGCTGTGTAGATATGACCCAGAAATATTTTGACAGTTTGTAAGCCACAGCTTATTCATAATTGGGTCACACTGATTAAAATGTGATTTTTGTCAAACCCTGATTGTGAATTAGAGTAAATTAAACAGAGCAAGTAAGTTATTTAACTGGTATTAGATGCCCCAGTGTGGCGAGAGATGCCGTCATATGTAGACCTTAAGGGCGTTGGGACTTTGTCCCTGGTGTTGACCTAGTTTTATCTTCATGTGAATAGGATCTGATCATTCACCTTCCTCAGGGCGCTGAAAAACACCAGAGCACAAATACGCTGAAGCTCACATTCGCGCACCTTATCTCCTCTTGCTTTTTACAGTTGGTGAGTCGATTACAAAAAAGGAGAGAAACCGAATCCTTACTGAGGAAGGGGGATTTTTTTTCTTCTCAGAACTGCATTTGAATGATTCATTCCTTCTCAGTTCTTTGTCCTTTATTTTGCCTAGTGACTTAGCAGCTTCTTGTTACTGAGGGAATTATTAACCTGAAACAGTCTGTGTAAACGGGTTTCAACAGTTTTCCCTTCATTGTCTCCCAAAATCAGATGTGACATTTATGTCACAAGTTGACAAGGTGTTAACCATAAAAATCCCCCACATAGGCTCCCATTGACCTGCTTCAAGATATGCAGACACCCACTCCCCCCTGTCAGGAATTCCCCGTTTTTTTTTTTATGTGTCTAAAAGTAGTCTTGACTTTCTAAACGGTGATAGACAAAGCTAAGTCCCATGTGTCCACACATCATCCATTTGTGAGAGCTAATTGTTATTCTTGTGATGGGCAACACCCCGAGTTGCAGTCAGCTGATTGGTGGATGTGTAAAGAATAGGGGGGGAGATGATGATAAGCTGTGAAAGAGGTAACAGCAGTGAATAATTTAGCATCCCTGTCTAGTATTTCAATTTCGGATCTGACCACCACAGGTGTATGAAATGTTTGTATTTCAGACACTTTTTTCAGGCCTCATTGCTCAGACAGTTTCCACAAAACTCCAAAAGAATTTGTGAATTCAGACTCAGTGGACCTTTTCAATGTCACTGCCCCATTAGCAGGCTTGTGCTAAGAGTGCTGAAGCAGGGAAACGTGGAAAACCTGCAGGACAACGGCCTTCGAGGACCCGTGTTTAACAGTGCTTATAAACTGGAAAGGTTTTTAAGATACTTTCAAGAAAACAGTGTTCATCTAAAAAAGAAACCTGTTTCAGATGACAACTCGGTAATTTTGGTACTAAGTACCAGATTGTACTATACTGATGTAAGTTCAGTAAAATCACCTAAACTGAACATGTCAACCATCAACACAGTGTCGCTGTGTCCGGCTCCATCCATTCTGTAGGGGCCTGAGACCAAAAAAAGTCTGAACTAAAAGCGAGAGAAGCCTTAGTACGATCCCTCTCATTGTACAGGTGCATGGAGGCATACAAAGCCCTGGCTAATTTTTGAGTGTCATTTGAGCCATTTACACCACATTTGAATTTCAATAACAATTCTAACAAGTAAAATGTCTAAGTTAGATTTGACAACACTGCAATTCAGGGCATTATGAATTAGGCCTGTGTGATTGATTTGTTTTGTATTTCTCTTAATGGGTGTAAAGGTCCATAATGTTTTCACCACAAAGAATGTTAGCTTAGGATAAGGTTGATAAAGGTAGTAATGTTCATGTGATTTGTGCTTATACCTTATATTCAAAAGAATGTTCTGTCTAAAGTAAATACATCACATACAGAGGCTTTGTGTTTGTGTTGGGGAAATGACTCTTGATTTAAAAGCTGCTGATATGCTGCCTCTGTTATTTAGCTGTAGAGAAGAATTAAGAGACGAGCATATGAAACAGGGATAATATCTTATATCGACCGATATGTGCTGTGAATTGCATTTAAAATTACTGTTTTACCAAGGTTAACCAATATTACCATTTTTGGTTAATGGTTAAAGATCCCTCTAAGGCTGACAATGTTTAGCAGCAGCAGCTGATAACGCTCAGCTTGTCACAGTTTGTTTGCATCCAAAAGGTTTTTTGGTTACCGTTAAAACAAAACCCTCGGTGACCTTGCAGTCGGGCCCTTATTAGTTTTTACTCCATGGAAAAAAAACTCTCCTTTAAAGCCACTGAGGGTGGCGCTTTGTCAGAAATTGCAGTTAGAAGGTATTTTTCATTTGGGGCAGGGCTGCAGGAGCTGTGACTTTATGTGGAAAAATGAGCCCAAACTGTCTAGGATAATGGGTGCAACGCAATAATGAAAGTTTCTATATTGGGGGAGATAGTTCACTATTGTGGTGTCCTGACAATCTCTGTTCATTTACTGTAAGCTAAGGAAGTCTTTTA
This sequence comes from Menidia menidia, assembly GCA_907169785.1. Taxonomy (NCBI): domain Eukaryota; kingdom Metazoa; phylum Chordata; class Actinopteri; order Atheriniformes; family Atherinopsidae; genus Menidia; species Menidia menidia. The sequence continues at coordinate 11,005,436 of CAJRST010037777.1, read as the reverse complement.
TTCACTTCCTTTGTTCCGTTCCTCCGCTTCTTTGTTTCATTGTCAGCATGTGTCTGTTGTGATTCATGTCTGTGATTTCTCTCTATAATCCCATCGTTCTGTGCTCCGTCAGCTCGTAGCTAATTAAATGGCCCCATCGAGAGAGGTGAACTCTGGAGTGTGTCCAAATGAGGTTGTCATTTATTTTGCCCTCAAAATTAAATTGACCCCAGTTTGTAATTCTCCTCCCACAGACGTGGACTGAACCCACCTCATAGAGTCAAGTCCATTTCCATGACAACATTCACGCAACAGGAAATTGAATTCTTGCAGAAACACGGCAACGAGGTAAGAACTTTTCTCTGCCCTCACGTAGTACGCTTATTGATGATGCTTTGTATAAACTGCGGCTAATGTTCTAAACATCCATCCATCCATTTTCTGAACCACTTATTGGGGTTGTGGGGGGACTGGAGCCTATCCCAGTAGTAAATGGCCAAGAGACGACGGTCTGCCATTCCATCGCAAGTTCACCCAGAGACACACAAAGGCAAATAACCACGTACACCCTATGGGCAATTTGGACCTAACATGCAGGTTTTCGGACGGTGGGAGGAAGAGAGAACCCACACAGACACAGGGAGAACATTCAAGCTCCACACAGAAAGGTCCTGGTTCCACCAGGGAGTTGAACCCAGATCCCCCCTGCAGTGAGGCGATGGTACTAACCACCACACCACCATTCTTAACACTGCAATATTATTTCCTTACATACGGACATATTATGACGTACTCCGTCACAATCCTTATCCTGCCTTTTCTGAATAAGAAAAAGTTATTTAAAATAATGAATTACTAGATGGCTTAAATAGATCACATGTAACCTATTTAACATGTCTGGTGTTCACCCAGGCCCCAGGAATGGACCAGAAGTGCAATAGAACAGACTATATCCTAAGGAAACTTAGGTGCATGAATATCACCAACAAGATGTTGCTTATCCTTTATTAGTCAGCACTGGAGAATGCTCCAAACTTTGCTGCCAACAGTTAGGAAATTAGTTCCAGACTCTGAAGTCAACCAGTGACTCAAAAGGAACTGAACAAACTGATAAAGCAGAGCGTATCAGTGCTGGGAAGTATTATCGTGCCACTCGAGCTGATTGTGCAAGGATGAGTCCAACACAAGTAACTCTGTGTAATGCACAACACTCCCCCACCATCTATTCAGAGGGTGTTCAGTCAGAGGCTTCTACAGTTTTCTTACATTGTAGAACAGCACAGGAGCTCAGTGATGCTCATAGATAAAGTCGAATGTCACGAGAATCTGCATTTTTTCCCTGATAATCCCTTTATAAAGTGTCATTGTATTACTTTTAATCAATGAAAGGCAAATGGAAGATACGGATACATCTTTTTAGAACACCAAAGATGGAGATCAACATTCAGTTGGCCTAAATGTTTTCCATTCAAAGACTGAAATTATTTTTTTAGAGCAAGCTTAAGAATGGTTTAATATTTGCAATTTTATAACTGTACAACAAAGTAATGCTGGAGTAGGTAAATGAGATGTAAAGTTATGCATATGGTTATCAGAGTGTCTTTATTGAGTGTTTTCATTTTTAAGTTCTGACACATCCATCATATTCCGATAAAGATGGGCTATAAATTTGATGTTGCACGGAGGAACCAAAGTCCTTCACATTCTTCACCAGGCAAGAGACATTTCTGATAACTGTAGTCTGAAATGGAGCAATGCCACCCGGGAAGCATGGCCTATTAAAAGCTGGTGCAAAGTGGCCCGACAGGAAGTCATACATGAGACTGAAGGTTGGAGCTGATGCTCAAACCCATCAAGGCTGCTGGAAAGATGTAAAATCCTCAAGCACAGTTTTCTCTCTCCTTGAAGGGCAGTTGCGCACAGAAAAAACTGAGTGCTCAGATTTCCAGCTGTTTCAGTTTCAAAATTCAAATCATGGTGGGAAAAAGTGAGTCAGAATGTGCTTCAGGTATATACTTGTGACTTAGTATTAGCTAAAGGTATGGAGCATTCTGACAAGTCTTTCTTTAAATAAGACAAGTGAAAAGTAATGTGGTCCAAAACCCAAAGTCAGTGAAAGGTGAGACTGACCTTTATATGAGGAAGCTGTCATAAACTTTTCTTCCCATACAAAGAACACAGGAGCACTCAATGTTTAAATATTAAGCCAGACCTATAGTCGCTTTAGTTTACCTCAGAAATGTAAAAACCAACCATTTGAGTCCAGTGAAAAGCTCTATGTGTGGTTTGGTGTGGTAAAGATATTTTCAACCCAAATGCCACTTCTTCCCTTGTGTATGCTTCAGGTATGTAAACAGATCTGGCTCGGTCTTTACGACGACAGAACCTCCTCAGTACCAGACTTCAGAGAACCACAGAAAGTTAAGGAGTTCCTTCAAGAGAAATATGAGAAGAAGCGATGGTAAGTAGGGTTTTAGGTGTCTGAACAGGATTGTGCAGACATGTAGCTTTCCTGTGTGTTTTTCTTCCTTTTGGTGTGGAATGTCTCCAAGGAAGCTCATAGCGCTTACCCTCCAGCAAGCCACCAAATACCCCTGTTTAAAGGCAGCGAATGTAGGTCGTTACCGCCAAGCTGCTCTGTGTGCACGACGAGGCGATTCTACGAAGCCAAAGGTTTAACTGTAGTAAAGTATTGGAAAACTTGTTAGCGTTAGAATCATTATTAATGGGGAGCAATTACATTATAGTAACTGAAATAAGTTAAATATCAGTTTTATGACAAAGAAAGGTGGGTTAAGTCAGTATAAGTGCAGATTTATGCAGTTAAACACAAACGTTTGAGATGCTTCTTGAAAATAGTTTCTCTCTGCTTTTTGTGAAAATTCGGATATTAATTTATAGAACGCAACTCATGAAAAATGTATAGGTAGAGCTTGCTCTGATGCTCAGACTGTAGGCTGCTGGAAATGAGAGCAGTGGAGAAAACAGTGCATGCTTCAACAAGCCTCTTTTGCTCATTACAAAGGCTTAATCCTGCTTCTCACAAATATACATATCGCTGACCTCAATTACTTGCCTGGCCAATTGAAATATTTCCCTTTACATTTTTACACAATCGCTCTAAAGTTTTTGAGGTAAATGTTTTCTTTTTTTTCAAGGTACGTACCTCCCGAACAGGCCAGAGTAGTGGCATCAGTCCATGCCTCCATCTCTGGCTCCTCAAACAGCAGTACAAGCAGCACCCCGGAAGTAAGACCATTAAAATCCCTACTGGGAGAGTCAGCCCCCTCTCTACATCTCAACAAGAACACCCCACCCAATCAGGTGAATACTAAGTAAAATGTGAAAATTATTTTCTGGCATGAGAAAGATTCTAGATAAGCAGTTTGTCATTGTTGCTTCGAAAAGATTCTTTATACATTTTTTTTCCTGAGATTGTCACATGTCACATGCTGGTTTACTTTGATCATTTCTGGTTGTGGTCTCTGGTACAGTTATGTACCTGAGTATCAGCTAACATAATAGTTTTAAGAATTCTCCAATTGCATGGGAAAGGAGTGGCAGTGGCCATCCTTTATGAGAGAAGGCGGATGATTCTATGCTCCACAACACTGTACCCAACAGTTGCAGATTTCGTAGCAGTAGTCCATAATTTTCATCCCTTTGCCCTAACTGTGATTTGTTTGGATGAATATGAGATCAGGAACAAAATGAGAAGGCTGCAACATTATGTTTACTAAAATTAGTCTTTTTTTCTCCATCAGTCTCCAGTTGTGAGCCGTGGACACAACCACCAACAGCAGCTCCATGATAAGAAGTTTGACCTCCTCAGTGACTTGGGTGCTGACATCTTTGCTGCCCCACCCCACCCGAATGCAGCGGCCGGCGCCGGTTTTGCTAACTTTGCACATTTCAACAGCCACACAAGTAAGGAACAGAAAAATATCTAACTTGCCAAATAAAATAAAAAAACTGCCGCGGTGTGACAGCAGAATGCTCTTAAACCTTATTGCAATGTTCAGACTGAGGACAAGGGGCCTACATCAGCATCTTTGGGATTGATGGAGTCATTGTGCAATATGCCACGGTATCCACTAGTATCAAATCCTATGACCAGGGGGTACCAAGGGTTCCGTTTTCTTTCACAGCTTTCAGTATTGCAGTTATAGAGGGCTGTTGCTCATCAAGTGATGTTACAGTATCTGAAAATGTTTCAATTAAGATTCCATTTCCGTGCCCCTGGTTGGATTTGTCATTCATACCCCAATTTACCACACTTTATCCAACAGTTTCCAAACAAACCATGGGTTGCAAGACAATAAAAGCAGATCTAATTGGGGAAACAAATGCATGTTATCTTAATCTTAAATCTTGTTTATCAGTTCTCTGTCTAATCTCTGTTGGAGAGTTTTTAATGATTTTGCTTATGAAGCCTCTCTTTTGGAAATCTGGAACAAGCTTGCTCTTGTCACCCCTGCTTAGTGCTGTTCACTTCCTGTAACTGGAAAAGTCCTGTTCTTCTGAAACGTGAAGGCTGACAGACGTTTTTAAATTGTTAATATAACAGACTTCTTTTGAAATTCCAGCCGTGTGCCACGCCTTGGTTGCAAAATATGACCATAAATTATGAAATAGTATGAGAATCGCAGACAAATCTCCATGGCTACTAATTCCAGTAACATAAGGCTTTTAGTGTTTGAGAGGGAAATGAGGGGACATTATCCTCCACGGGAAGCTTGGGGTCATCAAGACTCATCCTTAATGTAGCAACATTAACGGCATGTGTCATCATAAACACAGCCAGTGATATTTCTAGAAAAGGAGTGCTGGCCGTCATTCAGTCACTCAGCATTTTATTGAGCAATACCCAGAGTGATTTTTTCCCCCTCATGTTCAGTGCACATTTCATTACATTTGTGTAGTAGTCCCCCATGTCTTTGTATGTCATCCATTCACTCATTCATTGTTTCCCCCTCACTTTTTTTGTTGCTCACCTGTCTGAACGTCACCTCTTCACCACCTCCAGCGGCACAGAATGCCAACGCAGACGCAGACTTTGCTAATTTTGACGCATTCGGGAGCACTTCTGGGTCGACAGGTGGTTTCCCCTCTGCACCCCAAGCTGCCTTTCAGCCCCCATGTACAGGTAGAACCAATTTTTTCCATTGAATAAATTAAACATCCTAAAACGTACATACGGCGTGCGTTGTTTCTGGTTCAGACTAAAGCCAAAGGGTCGCATGCAGCATGCACGCGCAGCTACCTCCATTGGTTTGCTTGCAGTGTTGTTAATGTGTTTTTATATGCATTTCTTGTCCGTCTCTTAAGTTTAGAAAAAGCTTTATGCAATAAATAATTATGCGATTTTCAAAAAGTCCAACTTTTACCAGCAGATTTAGAAAAAAAAAAGAAAAAAAAAATATATATATATATAGTGCATACTATTAAAAGCAGACACAGTTGTACTGTCTATAAAGCCAGTGGTATCAAGGTTCAATTAGTATCTGAGTAAGATTATTAACATATCTGCTTTGACCTATTTTTAAAGCTAATGGACTTCATTAACTGTTTGGGTCAAACGGGTTTACCCACTTTTTAAAGACCTTGGATAATAAATAAGCCGTTTTGTTTTGTGGCACAAAGTAAGTTTGGGTTTTCAGAGAGACGGAGTCTACAGTTCGGGATAATCTTCGACAGGGACTTTAACAGTTCTTTTATGGCTGCTGTTGCATTTGAACCATTTAAACTTCCTTCTCTGATGTCACATAAATGATTTAAAGGAGCATTTTTTACAAAAGTGTTACACTAAGAAATTGCCCTCTAATTCTCACAAAAGCTGATCTTGGAAAGATGCTGTGAGCTACGCTGCCCTCTGCTGGAGGTGTCGCTTCTTGGCGTACAGCTGTGCAGGGAACTCAAGCATCTTTGCTGTTTGATGGATAAATCTCACTTCTCTCTCATGCCGTTTTGAAAGATAATCCTCTTTCAGGACTGGCTCCGTTTTGCTTCAGCTACTCATTCTGTCGAATGCGTTTTTCATATTTCGCTCCTACAGCTGTTGATTTGCTGTGATTAAACAATTTATTCTTTTCATTTCTGTTTTTAACATTCTTTTCCTTCTTTGACATCTTAAGTTGCTTATCGCACCATTTTTTCCTCCTTTGGTTCTTTTTTTTGGTCTGCCAGCGTTCACTGTGCTCTCATCCAGCCGCAGTATGGGTGAGTTTGCCACTGCTCTGCCTCTCCAGAGTGCGCACAGTAAGTCTCTCACTGGGCTTGCCCTCATATCTGCTTTAACCCTCTCCTCCATCTCTGACTTGTATCCATTGTGATCCTTCTCTTTCTGGGTGTAACCAGTTTCTCATTTTGCTCATTTTTGTGTCTGACTAAAAGGGGGAAAAGGAATTGACAGTTTATTTGTTGATTACAAGCTTGAAGGTTCTGGAAAGATGTCAATGAACAAAAACATACTTCTTCTTTACCTAAAACTAGGAAGCACTTTCCAATAGTCATTTAAAATTGGTCATTTGAAGTTTATAATAATTTAATCTCTTACATTTCTGGATTTCCTTTGAAAATATGATTAGATAATATTTGTTTTCTGGAGGCCCTCACAATTCTATAAACAAAAGAGTTGGACCAGGTTTTTTAAATGTGTACTGGATCTAGTCACAATCCTGCATTTGCTTGCTGCTGTCATTGTGAGTGAATAACTTGTTTTACTCTAAAAAAGCCCAGCCCCAGTTTGTAACTGTTTAAGTTTGGTACAACCTCATGCACTAATGAGCCTATTGTCCCTGATGGTACCCATCCTTAGTCGGAACAGGGACCCCGGGTAGAGAATGCTGTCCCTAGTCAGGTCGTCTCGTTCTCAGGCGTTCCCCAGAGGAAAGCTCTCGCTCTCTCTGAAATGATAAAAAATTCATTTAAGTTATGAGATGTGTAAAGCTAAGTGATCACGTTAACTCAACTAATCAGTATGGTAAAAAAAAGAATAAAGGCTTACATCTGCAAAACACAAATGAGGGAGATCAGCTCACCTTTGTCTTCCCTCTCTTTTAGTAAAATTTCTAATATCCATTTCGATCATTTAAAGTGCCATTATGTGCAGTAAGTTTGCTCATTAACTTGATGAGTAGTTCTTTTTACACTCCAGTGGAAGGTGAAACTGATGCGCCATAGATGCTTATTACATTCCTTTTTGACATGATGCAGAGGCGGAATGAGAGATCAAAGTTGGTGTGCCCCAACCAGCAAATGAGGAACTCACAGAGCTATATCAACTTGTGCGAGTGTGTCAGTGTGATGGGGACAACCAGCCTATCTGAACACTCAGTTCCAGCTGCTTTTGGGACACCATTTTGCTTATTGTCAGGATGAACAAGAGAAGACAATATCAGTTTAACATAAATTATGTTAGAGCCCATCCATCCATTTTCTATACTTTTATATATATATGACTGCATCCATTTGCACTCTCCAGAGCTCAGTACAGCTTATAAGGAGGTTAAATGATTAAGATCTCCTAGGAACAGTTTTGTTGAATTGTTGTCCCCACAAGATAGATTTTTAGTAGTCTTATTTGCTGGCATCTTCTTGTGTTGGCAGTACACAAAGAGCATGAATGAAGTGCTATTTTTATGCATCATGCTTCGTAGACAAATAGAAAGGCAGAATGATGCAGAGTGGCATGGACAAATGCAATCGCCTTCTCTCAGTGCTTCACATAGCCCTTCCACAGACTGACTCAACCCCAAATGATCCCTGCAAACAGCTTTTTTTTCTCCCTCTCCACCTTGTTTTCTTCTTGTGTCCAAACCAGCGATCACAGTTTTCCTCATGACTCTTTAATTTCTCTCTTTCATACAGGTAGCGCCTCAGGGGGACTATCAAATGCCAATTTTGCAAATTTTGACCACTTCCCCAAATCAAGTAGTGCTGACTTTGGACCCTTCAGTTCTACTTCCCAGAGTAACTCCACAGCAGCTGGCAAAGACGCAGTACAGAGTACTAGCGTTCCTGTCGATAGATACGAAGCTCTGGCTGACCTGGATAACATTTTTAGCTCTGCCAAAACAGAGCAAGGTAAACAATTTAGCCTAGCCTGTCTCATAGATCTCAGCTTTAGAACGGTAATCGGATAGGACACAAAAATGAAGCCCCAGTGAGTTGCCACCCATCAGGGCTGGGTCAGGCTAAGACACCACAAACTGGACAGGTTTCGTCCTTTGTGCCAGCATCCAGTTCTTACCACATATCTAATATGGCCAAAGTTTGGTTGGATTTTAAGATGGTCATATTCCTTTCCTTTATGTTTTTGGCACTCTGACCTCAGTGACCTAACAAGCATGTGTAAAGACAACAGGCCACTGGATTTGGTGGAAATGCCTTCTTACACATCCTGAGTATTTCAATGACTCTCGGTCCTTATTCTGGCTCTCGAGCTTTTGTGAATTCTACTGGGCTGTTGGGCTGTTGTGAGATTATCATATACTGTAGACTAAAATAAGTTTCCTAATGGGTGAAATGAAAAGGCATTCCCCATTATTTCTGTGTTGAAAACGGTACTGCAGCTATTTTGGGGCATTTCTGTATCTGTTTCTTTGACAGTTGACATACCTTTCTTTCCTGCTCTGAATCAGTTTGAGCACAGCTTTGCTCTGATGTGCTTCTCCTCCAGGAGCTGGTGTGCCCGGTGGTGTGAGCACATCCCCGGCAGCAGCAGCAGGTTTGCCTCAGAAGCACCCCGCAGGAGCATCTATGGGCGATCGCTACGCGGCGTTAGCTGAGCTGGACACTGTTTTCAGCCCGTCCGCCCCAGCCACCAGTGTTTACAACACCCCCAGCACCTCACAAAGGTGAGATATCACACTGTGAACTTTAGGATTCAAAAGTTTCAGTCTTCAAATCTCAAGGGTTTTTGTGTCTGTGTCCCTTCACTAAACATACATGTTGACTGGGTGTCACCACAGGAGTGTGTTTGGCACAGAGACGGTGTTGTCCACAGCACAAGCACAGCAGACCATCCCCAGCCTGGCTCAGGGTTTTGGAGGTGAGGGAAATGGACAGATGCTTTGTTTTTTTTCTGATGCATTAACATGTTTGTGTAACTTTTGTAATCCTCAAATTATCTTTGGGCTGAAGAACGTGCCAGGGGTTAGTTACATTGTGGTAATTATAGTTGCATTATATCATGAGACTTCATCAGAGATTAATTGTGGATGATCACGGTACATGTGCCTTTTAAATCAAATATAATCTTTCCAACCACCCTGACTCGCAGGTCATTATGTCAATACCATCATTAAGTTGTTTGGAAACTTGTGAACAGGCTTTTTATGTAAGTGTTCTTAATTTTATTATCTGCCTGCTCAAGAATACTTAGGATCCTCATTTTAAAATAGGAAATTAGCATGATCAGTTTTTAAGATGTTGAATTTCAGTGTCCTGTCTTTTACTCCTGTCTCATGCTAAATGACTTGATGTTTTTCCAGCAGCACAATCTACTAATCCATTTGTAGCTGCCGGTGTTCCTCCAGCAGCCCCGACAAACCCATTCCAGTGCAACGGCAGGGTCGCGAGTGTGGCAGCTGCTGCAGGTTTGTTTGTGCTCCATTTTTATGTGTTTCTGTGCATTACATTAATACTTTTGGAAGTTCAGATGAAAATCCAGTTTTGTGAAAAAAGAAGTTAGACTTCAAGAATGTCTGTCTGATTGTTCTTGACATGCTTAACAGGGTCTCATCATTGGCAGGGGTATTGCCCCACCTTTGGTAGGTTCCTTTGTGCTGTCTGCTTCCTTTCTGTGATCTTGTGCCTTGCTCTGGCATTGAAGACTATTTTCTACTACAAATCTGTTGGGAAAATAATTGAAGATGCAATAGTAGTTAGACTAAAACAAATCACAGCAACAGGGAAAGATAAAAACTTAACTGCCCTTATCATTAGTAATTATCATTACAAAGACATTCAGAAATGTGGATAAAGTACAGTACAGTGGGAAATTAAGAAAAGGAAATTACCAATTTTGGTATTTTTTAATTACCAAAAGTGCAATTTACTATCGGTGTCCCACTTGTTTCCTCAACATTTTCCTTTTGTCTTTATGAGTTTCAGTTCCAGTTTTAACCTTTATTATAAAGTTGTCTGATTGCTTGCTACCAGCTGTCATCAGAACTCAGACACAGTTCCGACTCTGAATCTCTCCTGTTTCCAAAGCCGGGTTTGCAGTGTTGTCTGGAATCTTATTTTGCATGTACTTCTTGGGGATTTTAACAAGAAAGTTGAGTGGAGCATTCAGCACAGGAAAGCAAACTATGGATTACAAAAGGTCATTATTATAGTTTTTGTTAACATTTGAAAATATCCACACTGATCAAACTATCAACAAGTAGTGTCTAAATAAATTCCTTGATACCAAATGTATTGTAGCTTTATTGTTTTTATATGGACTATTCTGTAACCCTGGTTCTTCCAGCTCAAACATTTCTTAGTTTTTAGTTTCCTAAATAATTTTTGGTGTGTCCATTCTTTTTATTTGTTTCCCTGGAGATGTGTGCTGACGTTTGTGTAATGTTACATAAGCACATTGTGCACTACAAGGCTTCCACATGATGCACAAAAGCAATAAGTGTAAACCCAAGAAGAATACTTTATTGATCTCACAATGGAGAAGTTCCAGTACAGCCCGTTCCGAGATCAAACAAACAAACACATAGACACACCAGTTCGGGAAGACTGTGGGCAGCCACACAGGAGGGCGCTCCGTTTTTCTTCAGAACAAAAATACATTGGGAAAGTAGTTGCGGGAAGAGGGGAAAAAAAGGCCCAGTGCCACGCCCCCGACAGGGGACGTAACAGTGATTTAAAAAAACACCTCAGAACACTAAAGCACAGATACAGGCAAATCACAACATCAAGGACACATAGGGAGGGAGGGATAGGGGGGTTGGAAGGAAGGGGAAAGGTAACAGCGAGGCTGTGAGTCCAAGGAATGCATGAAGTCTGTACTTGTGTGTGTGTAAGTGTAAGCAAGCTGGAGGTCCACATCCACAGGCTAGACGGAATTTGTCCTTGTGATGCCCATACTCCTGCTTGGGAAGAGGGAGGGGGTGGGGTGGGCAAAGCGTCCATCTGCAGTTTCATCCAGGGCAAAGTTGCAGAGCAGCAGCTGCAAGGCCGCTCTCGGGAGGCCAGATTGAGATAAGAGAGATAGCTTTGTTCCAGACAGAGCGTGTTTTGTCTGCCTCAAGTCCTCAGCAGGTCTCTCAATGGCGATCCAAATCAGCCGAATTGTGTTAGTTTCCCTCCATCCGAACCACCAACTTCTCCAAGGTTTTACCCATAACCCTCATGCTGTCAGACGTCGTCCCCATTTTGCCTCTATGAGCCTCCTGAATGCTCACCAGAGCATCATGTTTGCGAGACAACTCGCACAAGGTTTGAGTCCGAGTGTTGATGGATCGGTAAACCGGCTCGACAGGCAGCTTACCACCAGTTGCCATCAGCCTCCTAAATTTCTCGAAAACCTAGGTATCCACCAACTCCAATCAGCAGGAACCCGGTTATCATGAATCCAAATAATATAGGTACTCAACGTCCTCCACAGAGAGAACTGAAAGGCCAAAAACCCTCCACTTCTTCCAGGCATCTATCGTGTAACCCGCATGGTGAGTCCCAGCTGGACAAGTTGCAGCCCCGGCAGCTTGTCTTTGGGTAGTAAAAATGCTGTCAATTGCGTTGAGAGACCGGCCGACCAAATCCATGGTTGACGTTAGGCTTTAGGAAGTGAAAATGCAGAAAGAGGCTCTGAGATATGACAGGACAGAGATAGCAAGCAGGAAAAAAGGATAGGGGAGGGAGCAGAGAGAAAAACGTCTGCACTCGCCGAGAGCCGGAAGAAGAAGGTCATTGCACGTGTTGCTGAGTCTTAGCAAGGTTTCTGTAACTTGTTGTTTCCTGCTCTGTTACAGCCCCTTTTGGCACAGGCTCCATGAGTATGCCCTCTGGATTCGGGAATGCTGCAGCCTACAACCTCCCTACCAGTTTCAGTGGAACATTCCAGCCACCCTTTCCTGGCCAGGGTCCCTTCCCTCAGCCTCCTGCGTTTCCCCAGCAACCCAACGGTGTGTGGTGATAATGTAGCCGGAGCCTAAACAGCATTAATGATGACAAAATGTTTACATTCATGTAGTGGTCACACAGTTTCAGTGACCCAAATAGTTCTTGGATTTCAGCTGTTTTGTTTGTTTCTTATAGGTGGAGGATTTCCAGCCTTTGGCCCAGCCAAACCTGTTGTGACTCCTTTTGGACAGGGAATGGCAGGACCTATGGTTCCTAATAACCCTTTTCTGGTTAGTACGGGCAGCGTTTGACAAACATTGAACTTGTACTCATTCAGGAAGTTAAAATTCCTGAGGTCAAAATAATTCTCTATCTCTTCTGTGTTTGTGCACCTCTCTCATTCCAGGGTGCGGGTCCACCCACACAGTTTTCAGCGGGAGGCTCCTCGACAAACCCTTTCTTATAGCGATCCACCCTCTCAGCTGCACTACAGGGTCAACAACTGGCGCGCTTGCACCTATTGCACTGTTTTGTTTCACAAGTAGCTTTAAAAACACAATGTTTGTATGGATTTGTATTTTATATCGCAGTTTGTCTAAAAAGGAACAATATTGCGAGTGGGTCATGCTGACACTGTCTGTGGCTACAAAACAAAGTGATGGCGTGCAGAGGGGGAGGTTGATCCTCTCCGCTCTATTTAACCTGTGAACTGGCCTGGCCTCTACTGAGCCACCACCTATAATCAAACTGGCTGAAAACTAAGTTATTGCATACAGTATATCCCGTTCATTATGCTGCAATTCTGTACATATTAATTTACTTTTAGGTGATTAGCTCTTTGTGCATATCAGTATTTGTAAAACACACAAGGTTTGTCTGAAACAGAGCTGTTGCTTGGGTACTGCCAGTTACTGTATTTGTAAAGAACCAAACTGTCTATTTGTGTGAAATTATTTTGGGTATTTTTTTCTCGCTCAAGAAAAAGACAAACACATTTCGTTGTGGAGATATAAAAACAAATGAATGCTGCATTAGAGATGATCGGAGGACACCTATCTCCACCATCAACTGCCCTGCTGACAGAGGCCCAGGTCACAACACCTCTGAATGACAGCCGACCACATCCATGTGGGAAAACCAAAACGGCTGATGGACTGAAAACCACTTTGACTGAACTTTAATGAATTTTAAGTTAATGTGTAAATACATACAGTATATATATATATATATATTAAACAATTTAAGTAAGAGGAAAATACCAAAGCTTTTTTTTGTATGGAATACATATTTATGTTTTAACAACAGAATCTCATCCTGTTATTTTGAAGCTTTTTTATTTCAAAGGGATGCAAAGCCACAAAGTAAACTACCTCAGTTCACAGTGGCACTCTTTTCATAATCTGTGTTCTTCACAGGACATACTTTCTTCTCTGTCTGTGACGGTCCTATTTTCTCTCTCGCGCTCTCCAAATGCTGAATAGTCCACGAAGTAAAAAAACCACAGAGATGGCGGAGAAGTAGCTTGAATATACGATGAACTGCAAAAGAGCACACGATTTAAAAGTTAACTTGTAACAGGGGATGTACAGACTTATCGCAGGACAGATTCCTTACCTGAGGAATGATGGCCAGGCCCAGCCCTGCACTGTCTACCACAACAGAGGTGATGATTGTCTGAAGAACCAGCGCTCCAAAGTTGTTTACACCAAAAACCAGTGCATACCTTTCCATAGACAAGTCAGCTGCAATCTGGTACCTGAAATTGGAACCATTTTAGTGTGTGTGTGTGTGTTATTTTCATACTGCTGCTTGCAGCATCATTTCTAGGAGAAAGGAACCGTGTGCTCTTACATGGCTATGGTTATCAGCAGCATGTACAGGCACTTGAAAATTACGTAGCCGCCGTAGCACACCCAGATGTTACCAGCGAAAGTCATAAGGAACAGAGCAGCTGCCCCAAGTCCAGAGAAACCGCCCAGGGCCAGCTCCCCCCACTGCTCCCACCTCACCTCAGTGAAGCCAATTCCATACGCTGTGGCAGCACCTGCAAAACACAAAGGAAAAGAGTTCAACCATATACTCATGTTTTAAGCACCTATAGTTAGCCTTTATCACGTCTGACTGAAATCTTCAGCAAGTTGAAATGGTTTAAGATATAGCTTGTGTTCTAATAAACTTCTAGGTGTTGCGTACTCAACAGGTTGGATGCTGCCTCCACGCCTCCGTTATAAATGCTGAAGTTCTGAGAGGGCTGCACATGCTCCCACAGCACCTGCGGGGAATATCACAGGAGTTGTATACAGAAAAACTGATCACATTTACTGCTCCAGTTGAAATCAAAACCAGAACCCCATCAAGTTTGAGATTTTTTTTTACAGTTTTGTGTATGATTTCAAACAGAAATGTATCTAAGTTGTCATCACTAGTTGTCTGATCCAGAGAGTGGTCACATTGTGATCAGCTCAACATTCAAAAAGTAAATCCCAAATGAGAAAATGCAGCTTTTCACTTAATTCACCTATAGTACCAGCATGGATGGATGGATGGGTTTTGTACTTCAAGTCCCTCATAAAATGAGTGAAATCCTCAGTTTTTTTATCAGCCTTACAACTGACCTGCACGTAGTTGACAGTCTGATTATATCCACATGTGGCCATTGCCCACCAGACAGACCAGTACAGCAACTGTCTGGAGGAATAACACAGACGGAAGTCCCTCCACAGGATGCGGATTACTTGGCTGCAGCTCTCTGGGCTCTTAGACTCTCTGTGGATCTCCACTTTCAACTCTCTCTCTGCGTTATCTGCCGTCCCCCTTCCCTCCGCCCGTTCCTCCCTCATCACTTCCTGGGAAGTGTTTGATCTGGAGTGTCTTGCTGCCTCCACTGGAGCATCCGTTTGGCCCTTTGTTTCATCTGTCGCAGGCTGTCCTGGACGCTTTCGGTGGAAGAACATACTCTGCTTTGGCATAGGCAGGAAGCAGGAGGTGAAGAAAGCCATGGCGGTGAGAACCAAAGTAAACACCAGGATATTGTAGTATGACATGAGGTGGAAGCTAACAAGCAGCTGACCCAGCACAGAGCCGACCGTGTAACCCAGCAGCTGCACGCTTCGGCTGTAAGATGTGGCCCTCCGGTACCTTTTCAGATCCACCACACTGTAATAAAAGATACCAGCAAGGGTATTTAATGGGGTCCGTTCCAACATTTATGGTCAGACCTTTGACACCTGGCAGTACTATGAGTTAGAGGAAGGGACCTGTATATGTAGGAGAAATAGGCGACCTCACTGGCTGTCACCACCCCGTAGCAGAACTGCATGGCCTGCATGGCCGCTACACTTTCTGTCCACCTCAGCAGGGCCGTTGTGATCAGGAGCATGACACTTTGGAACACCACCACAGGCTTGTAGCGCAGCCAGTCCGTGAGCAGGAACACCGGCAGCAGCACACACAGGTAGGAGTAGGTCCATACCGGGAAGATCTGATTGTTGACCTGATGAGGAGAAGGGGCTGTATCATGACGCATTTGGATAGTTATACATTTTTGTTTGGCATTTTTGCAACCATCCATTTTAAATGAAGCCTTAAAGAAGGTTCAGGTTGTCAATTTTCTTGTCATATTCATGGTATAACTTACTATAGCTTAGATTTTTGCTTTAAAAAATCTTAACTCCAAATTCTGAGACATGGATGCACTTTTTTGTAGTCAGTTTCAGCTGTGTGTGGAGCTCACAGACTTCATCTGCTCCCTTTAACCTAAGCCCCTTTTTGTGGTGTGCTGCCCTCATCTTTGGCAGAGCTATGATTAGTTGAGAATAGAGAGAATATCCATACTATCTGTCTATACTTTTCTCACCGGGATTCTTGCACATATAAATTATTATTAAATTTTTGGATTTCCTTTTTACCAAAGATTCTCAATTTCAGAAAAGTTATTTTCTGCCTCTGCCCTGGCACAGTAGATACAAAGTCTTATCTTATCTGTCCTGTTTTTGATTGCTACCAGTGTTCATGAGCTAAAGCTTACCACTTAAGTACTTACCACTGAAACCAGTTGTTCAGTTATTGTGTCTGTAACCCATTAGTAAGCTTTGCTTTTGTTTTTGTCTGACTGTATCAAACTTGCATCAAAACGACACACATTCAGATTAAATTTTTAAGAAATTGTTTCATTTCAAAGCGACAAAACTTCACAGCGGAGTTTTAGAGAGGATTGAAAATCCCTCATTATTGATCTACCTTTTCTACAAGTGAAAATTTCCACATTTGTAAAATTGGTCTTTTTTACTCGTGGTTTTGTACCTGTTCAGTTGTAAAATTCTTGTCTGGTCCCGTCAGGTATGGAATAAGGAAAGGCTCCAGCGGCTTAACTGTGCTGAAGAATCCATAGATGCACAGAAGCGTTGTGGGATACCTCCAGTCTGACCTCCACCTCTTCACCACCTCCATGTTCTTCTGCCTGTTTCTACCTGTTTGGCGTACAGATCGTTTGGTCCTGCCTTTCTCTCGCGAGAAAAACCTGTGGCTGCTTTAGTGTAGCAATTGTCAATCAACAACCCGGTCAAAGAGCAGCACAATCCTCACGGTTGTGAAACTCAACAGGTAAACAAACAAACCTTTCGTCTTCAATGCTTATCACAACTTATTGCATTTTATTGTTATGCTTAGCTTCCTTCTTAGATTATAAAGATGATTTGCTATTTTAGAAATAGTTTTTGGAGCCAGTCAGCAACTTGAGGCCAATAATGCTGTTTATACATTATTATTTTATTGACAATGATTAAAATCGTTGAGCAGAGATCACTTCTACACTGGGCTCCTGCTCTGTGGCCTCCTTGTCCTCAGTACGGCAGTAAGTTATACAGGCAGTGTAGGTCCCTCGTATAAGAAAAAGCAGCGAGATGCAAGTGTAGTAGCTGCCATATACGATGAACTGCGGATAAAGACTTCTGTCAACATTTGCATGAGCCGACATCCAACATGTCTGCATGCAACAGTCACAAATGGCCACCAGGTGTCCCTCTCTGCTCACATTAGGATGTTAGTGAGCCACAAGGATGAGTTTACTGACATGAATGGAAGCCTACCTGTGTCACGATGTCCAGTCCCAGTGCACTTTCATCAACAACAATGACAGTAATGATCGTCTGCAGTGACAGGGCTATGAAAGTGTTGATCCCAAATGTCAGAGCATAGCACTCCATGGAGAGGTTAGAGGCTATCTGAAATCTACAGAGGAAAAGTGTTGGCAGTTATGAGAAAGCAGTTTTTTTTTTTACCTCAATAAATATTAGGTTTACTCCATTATTTTGATTAAGAAATAGAGCAAAAATTATTCAAATTAATCTGTACATGTGTTGAAATATGTGTGAGCATATTTTGAGTTAAATTGATCTGACCAGACTTTCATTCTTAATATGTTCAGGATTTATCTATATGTGTATAAAAACTCTGGTGACTAGATTTATGAAATCTTAGTTTTTAGTCTTACTTCATAATGCACTGAAGTGCTTTTATTTAATCTAACCTTTTTTAAAGTATTTATCTTGAAGAACACTTGTGACATTTCCAGGCTGAAAAATGCTAGTTATTTCCTAAATATGAGCATTTTCAGCAAAAAAAGTACACACTGATTTTTTTGTGCTGAATGTGTAGAGGTGTCCACACTTTTTGACACCACACATCTTTCGAAACTGCCTGAATTGGTGAATTGCTGGTAAAAACTGGCAATAGAGGAAAAGTGACAATTTTGTAACAATTCTATAACAAGCTTACGTTGTGATGGTGATGAGAAACATGTAGCTGGATTTGAATATCACATAGGCAGCATAGCACACCCAAATGCTGCTGGTGAACACCATCACAAACACGGCGCCGGCTCCCACAGCCGAGAACAGCCCCAGCGCCAGCTCTCCCCACACGGCCCAGCTCACCTTGATGAAGCCCACAGAGAAGGCTGCTGCAGCACCTGGCGTATGGAGAAAAATAAATTAGCACTTAATGTGTTGTTCCAGTGGCCAGTGTCTTCACTGTTCATTAACATCTCTGTCTTGCAACCTATGGTGTGCTAAAAAACAAACAAAAGCGCATCAACACACATGCCTGTCCCGTGCCTCATCGGTCCGGTTTGATGAACCGCTTTCATCCAGCTCCTGGAATTAACCATCAGCAAAAATCTGAGAATCCATTACCTTTTGACTAACTCCTTAATTGAAGCAATTACTCTTTCTCTTCTCATGTTGAGGCAGGTTGAGCTTGAGCCAAAAGGACCCCGGTGCTGCCACTGCCATTCAAAATCAATGCATTTAATCAGTCACCTCACACAGCCAAGCAGGGCTTGCTTGTTCGCCATCAGACATTTCAGCTTTTAACTATGTCGTTGAATATTATTTTGCGTGCTTTTTTGTATTTGTGTTTTCACCTCTCCTCTCCCTTTGCTTTACTTGAACTCTGCTACAAAGCTCAGCAGTTTTGTACTTCTTTAAAATCCTATTGCAAAAGAGGCTCTTTTATTTATTGGATGCGGTTCATGTTTTTTGTTGTATGAGTTTTTTGCAATTTTTTTATTTCAGCTGGCTCCTTTCTGTATGAAGTTTGCATGTTTTCCCCTAGCATGCACTGACTCCCATAAATATACATGATCATAATAAAAAAAATGTTTTTACCAACAACAGAGCATGCAGCCTCTACTCCTCCATTGTAGATGGATGATGTAGCAGATGGTTCTATATGGTCCCACATTAGCTGGATGTAGTTAAACACCTGCACATAGCCAGCAGTGGCCAGAGCCCACCACAATGACCAGTAGATTAAATGCCTGAGTGTCGACAATGATGAAAACAGATTATGATGATGCTCAATTATTTCGTGAAAAATGCCGCAATGAGAAATGATGATATGCCTCCATCTTTTGCAATATATGTGCTCACACGCTCTGTACTCAAAGTTATATTTAAAAAGATGAAATGCCTGGAAGAGTATGACTCCCTGAAGCTCTTCCAAAGAAGATGGGCTGCATTGGCCACATTTTCCCTGCTGCACCAGCTGACACGGACATTCTTCTCCTCCAAGTCTGCTCCATCCTCATCCATCACTGCTTCCTCAGGGCCCTTTTCATCACAAGGCCTTCCCTGGGATCCTACTGCCTCTTTCCCTTTGAAGAATATACTTCTGCTGGGCATGGGTAACCAGAAGGAGATGAGAAAAGCTACGCTCACAATCCCCAGAGTTATGACATTGATATAGAAGTAGTCCACTCCTGTTGATGGGAGAAAAGAAGAGTGTGTTAACTCATTATTTGGAGCTTTCTGATGCTTATTCAGTAATTTATTTGCTGTTTTTTTAATCGTGCTTGTTTCTCTTATTATTACTTCTTGAAAGTTGAATCTGAAGATATATTTATATCATGTCTATTTATGTCATTGGTTTTGAAGCTATACCTGCAAGGGAAACCAGCATTTGACCGAGGCTTGCACCAAATGTGTATCCAACCAGCATAGCACTGCGCAGGTAACCAGTGGCCCTTTGATATTTCTCAACTGGAATCACACTATAAATGTAGGAGAAATAAGCCACTTCTGTGGAGGTCACCACCGCATAATTCACCTGTCGATAGTATTGAAAAGTTTCACTTCAGCCAATGCCTCACACCTATAGTATGTTTTGTTCATTTATGCTCACTGCAGCTGCAAATAATGATATGTTTTAAATAACCAGATGGGTCAACACCAGATGAGTTTCTTAACTGTTATTGGAAGCATATAACTCTCAAGCAACTGTCACATAATTTGTTTTCCACTAACCTGAAGTAAGGTCATTGCAGGGAGACCTGGAGCAAAGCAAAGTAGGACATAGTTTGTAACGAGAAAGAGCCCCTGCACCGTAATGAGGGGCTTGTACCTAAGGAAGTCAGTCAAGATGAAAACAGGAAACAGGAAAGCCAGGTAGGAGTATGTCCAGATAGGAAACAGGTAGTTTGTCAACTGAGTGAAAGAAGAGATAATCCACAAAATAATTGATTATTTCTGTTCTTGTGTCATTGTTTTTCTACCATCACAGGAAAAGTTCACTGTAAAAGATACTTCATACATTCTCTGTACGTGATCACACAGAATAGGTGTGTGGGCTTTTCTTACCGCTTCCTCAGAGATATTCTTGTGTGGTCCAATTAGGTACGGTGTCAGGAAGGGCTCTGCCACTCTGCAGTTGGCAAAAAAGCCATAGAGTGACAAGAGTGCAGTGGGATAAACCCACCCAGATTTAATCTCGGCCCGACAGCCCATGCTTGAATTCCCAAGTGGTCCTCTTTGTGTTTTTTTAAGGGCAGGAATAATACCTGTGTACTGTGTTCTAATGTAAAGGTTTGTAATCTGAACTATCCGTTGAGTGAGGTGCTTGAGCCTTGTTGAAGCAATCAGTACTGTCCCGCAGCTGGAAAATATACACACTATCTTTATTGTCTGCACGTGCTCTCATCCGGATTTGTAAGCAATAGACTTTGACCTTTAAGGGAAAACGGGGCTTGGCGAGATGTGATGAAATGATTACAAGCATTCAAGATGATAAGACTTTACATCACAGGGGAGAGGGAAACATTGATTGTGACGTAATTGCTGAAGGGTGATTGTAATATATTATATACAACAGACGGTAGAAATATTATTGAATATAAGCACTCAGAGATCTTAGTAATTTGATTGTCTATAAAAAGCATTAAAACAAAGACTGAACATTATGTGTTGAAGCATTGCTGTTTTAATAATGGTAAAGTGTGGTAGAATATAATTACAGAACAGCAATTGCTGTGTTTTTTGTCTTCTTTAAGCGACATAAAAAACATAATAACAACTTAATTTCAAATCAAGTTCAGTTCACTCATCAATTTGTCCTCAGACTTTACTTATGCATATCTTTTTACTTTCGTTGTGCGCTACGTTTGAGATGTGAGTTAACGGTAATGTCCCTGGATGCTTCGTTTAGGGTACTACGCATGCGTGACCCCCACACGTGCTCATATCACCATGGCTACGGTTTGTTGTTCCGGTGACTTTACCGCAGCGCAAGCAAAACATGAGGCTCAAGCGGTTTCTTCTAAGATATTTTCCGCCAGGTAACAAACACTAACGTTGTTTGTTCATGTAATAAAACGTGGCAGTGCCGTGCATTTTCCCTCTCAATATTTGAAGCTCTGACCGATTTACGCAAGCGCTCCACCTCAATGAGTTCACTTAACTTTCTCAGGGTTACCTAATAATAGAATTACGCTCATGTGTGTGAAAGTTGTGTTTGACGTCTTTTTCCGGCTTGATAGCAGGTTTAAAATGTTTCCAAACGTTTTTCTGTCCTCAGGTATAATCCTGGAATATGAACAAGCGGGTAATTTTAGGACCAAATCCATCGACCTTTTGGATCTGACTCCTCAGTACGTTAGTTGTTGCATGACTTGCATGGCGATGTTTAAAAGTGATTTTTTTTTTACTTTAAACTGTTAAAATACAATGATATGAACGTCAATCCCCTATTATTAGTTAACCTCTTCTCCTGTAAATCTTTATGTAAAGAATGCAATGACACACCGAGGGTTTCCTTAGCAATAACAAGGGAATGTCTCCCATGCATACTTACATACTTATTCAGATAAAAATTGTCATTTTTTAATCAGCTTTTAAATGTAATGATTTTTTTGTGTGTATTTTAAATATTTATTTAAATGTTGAATCATTTTGTATTCCCCATCATGTAGGACAAATCTGGACGAGTTGGTCTCTGAAATCATGCAGTCAGAGCCTCTGATCACAGAGAGCAGGGCTGAACAGGTTAAAGAACTGGTCTTCAGGCTTCAGCAAAAGCTCGCCCAGCAGGACCACCACAGGTTCTGTTTCAGCAAGGTGAGACGCAAAAGTCAACCTCGTGACATCTGTTAATGCTAAGTTACAAGGTAACCAAGTCCAGGGTACCTCAGTATTATCACACTCAGTGCTTATTAAGTGATTACCGTAGGGGAATGTTACTCCCCTCTGAAAGTGTTCTAATTTCACACATGTAGTTATAAGATTTTTTCTGACAAAACCCTCCTCTGCATCAGCTAATTGTTGGAGAGTGAAGCTCCTTGATGTGTGA
The DNA here is from genome assembly GCA_907169785.1 of Menidia menidia. Taxonomy (NCBI): domain Eukaryota; kingdom Metazoa; phylum Chordata; class Actinopteri; order Atheriniformes; family Atherinopsidae; genus Menidia; species Menidia menidia. The sequence continues at coordinate 10,983,275 of CAJRST010037777.1, read as the reverse complement.
ATATGTTTGTGAAATATATGGAAATAAATTACTTTTAGTTGTTACTGCTCCAAATGAGTCACTAGAGAGCAGCAGTGGTTTGGTTACCAAGTCTTTCAATTAGAGGCAGAGAATCTTCCTAAAGTCAATGTGTTTCATGTGAGTCAGAACAGCATAAAAGACAGTCAAACCCAACACAGAATTACTTTCATGGCCAAAGAAGAAATTATTCTTTTTTTTTTTCTATATCCTAAACTTTGGTGAGATTTGATAGGCTCTGACTGAGGGAAACAAAATTTCTCCTAAACTGTTAGTCACAGTGGATATATAAAATTGCAACCTAGATCAATTATACTAATGGAAATTAGATTATTAGATTGTGTTTAAATTGGATGTCCTATCTCTTACCTATACCTCTGTACCCCTCTTCTACTCTTTCTGCACATCCCTCTCTCTCTCTTTGCTGTCACATCTGATTCTGACGAGGGCTTTTCCTCTAGAGAACTTATTGTCATATTGATGATAACTGTACCATTGTGTCACTTTGGATAAAAGTGCCTGCTAAATGAATAAACATAAACATAAAGGCAAACGTGTTGACTCAATAGTTCTATTTTTCACTAATCTCTGATCTTTTCACAGGAGCTTAAGGCATACATACTGCCACTGACAAATGTTGCTTTTGACAAATCTGGATCCAGGTGAGTTTATTACATACAGTGCTGTCAACAGCCACTTTCTGTTTTTTAATTATAAATGAGATTGGGGGTTTTCTGTTGCAACCTGCTCAGCCCTACTTAGCCTCACTCACCTTGTCATGGTTCAGTTTGGATGGTTCTTGATCATAAATTAGGTACTAACAGAAAGATGGGCAGACCGGCCCATGACATCATTTGTATGTGACACAACATAACATAAAGATAAATAACACATAAATCACAGATGCCAGTAACTCTGACCACCCTTGAACAATAGTCCGACATTTTGGTGTTTGAGAAAGAAAAAATGTATGTGTTCTTTTTTCACCCTGGTCATTGGTATTGTGCAGGTTCATAACGGGGAGTTATGACAGGACTTGCAGAGTTTGGGACACAGCCTCCGGCACCGAGCTGCACACACTGGAGGGTCACAAAAACGTGGTATATGCAGTTGCGTTCAACAACCCCTATGGGTAATAAGCTGTTTCAGCTAAACTTTCGCCGGAGCATGAGAGTTTTTCCGCTCTATTTGACGCACCAAATTCACTTTTCTTGCTTTATTTCCTCGTCATTAAACTCAGAGACAAGATTGCCACGGGCTCCTTCGACAAGACCTGCAAACTGTGGTGTGCTGAGACCGGCAAATGTTTCCACACTTTTCGGGGGCATGTGGCAGAAATAGTACGTATTGTAACTTGTATTGGTTAAGACCTAATTGCTTTTGTTGTTTTCTCACGTGCTGCTTACATTATGCAAGCTGAGCTCTGGAACATCAGAGCATACACAGTCTTGCCTCTGTGCCACATTGAACATGCTCATGATAAATGCACGTGAACAAGTTTTTTTTTTGTGTAGGTGTGCTTGGCGTTCAACCCCCAGAGTACATTGGTGGCCACGGGCAGCATGGATGCCACTGCCAAGCTGTGGGATGTTGAGAGTGGGGAGGAGGTGGCCACCCTGACTGTGAGTTCTCTGTTTTGTAGTCTTCTGTTGCAATGTGACTCATCTGTTGTAAACGTAATTGTTACTTAACTGAATACTGGTAATTGTAGTAATTTTACAGTGCATTTTTACCACTTAACCAAAAACGATCACATCATTGATTCAACTGTAACTCCCTCACAAGGCACCAATAAGCACCTTTGGAGGGGGAGTTCACTTTGATGTGCATACTGTAAGTGGGTTCATTGGCTGACTGGCTGGCTGGCTCTGTCTCGGTTAGGAGGGGCTCCCTCTGTTCCTTTAGCTCCTCGCACCATGTAGAATCAGTCATGCTGACAGCAGTCAGTGCAGCAGAGAAGCTTTGTTAATGTAAGAAATTAAAATCTTCCTCGAAGGCTAAATCCGATGTGCTTAATCTTATCAGTGGCAAAGCCTGTTTGATCTTCTTTTTCAGGCCTGGTGGACCCTTTAGGGACAGAGGCAGCAAAAAGTCAAAATATAAAAGTGCCTTAATGAGGGATCATGTTCTCTGTTTTGTTCCATCCAGGGTCACACTGCAGAGGTCCTCTCCTTGTGCTTTAACACAGTTGGCAGTCAGCTTCTCACTGGCTCCTTTGACCACACAATTGTGATATGGGATGTCGCTTCAAAAAGGTTGGATATCATTGGTATTGTAATGTGCTTGTTAATTTGTGTATGAGTCATATACTGTACACGTGTAGAAACACCCATACAATTAATTAAATGCATCCTCTCTGCCTTTATCTTAGACGTATTCACACTCTGATAGGTCACACGGGAGAAATAAGCAATGTTCAATTTAACTGGGACTGCTCCCTCATCGTATCAGGCTCCATGGACAAAACCTGTAAGGTGAGTTTGACATCTTAAAGGCATGCTTTTTAGTGTTTGTTCATGCTATCATTTTTTTGTGTTTTGTTGCAAAATGAATATATAAATAATGTTGCTATAGATTGGTATCCGAAATGTTCCACTTTGCCAATTTCTGCATTCCCTCTCTCACCACCACTTTTGTACTCTCTACCATTTCAAGGAGGAAAATTGAATTCCAATTCATTAATTATGCCAAGATGAGTCATAGTCACAAGTTAGAATTATCCCCTTCACTGCACTCCTCTAGGGTAGATGGCTAAAATGAAAGCTTACTGAGTGTTGTTAATGTTCATATTAATTTGTTCTACTTGTGCGTGAGTCTTTTCTGCCCCAGTGCATGTATAGTCCTAATTTTTCTTTTCTTTTCCTTTCAATATGAGATGGGCTACTGGGCATAAGAAATCCAATATTTGCAAATCATCTGCAGCCGGGATTCGATTTGAAATAGAGCACACTGAATGCTGTGAGGCTGTGGCCGAACAGTCACACTTAATCGTGTTAAATGGCAACATATTCATAAAAGTCAGTATTACTAAAGAGCATCTCAGAGAAGCTGAGTCTTAATTACAATTTTTGCAAAACTATTCTGAGAAATCTTTGCACACACAACCACATGACTAAACCCCTGTTATGAATGTGTATGATATCTATCTTACACATGAACAAAAAGCAGCGTAATGATGTCTTTGCTTCCGTTTGAGTGGCTGTTGCCCGAATACAATAAAAAATAAAAATGTTGTTCTTCTTTTAGTATAGGCATTCAACCAGTTACATTTTTCTGTGTGTTTGTACATATGTATACATATACATGTATAAACATAAAGATAAGATCTTGAATTGTAAATGTATTTGCAGTTGTGGGAGGCAGCCAGTGGGAAGTGTGTTGCCACCCTTGGTGGACACACAGAAGAGGTGTTGGATGCGTGCTTTGATTTAAGTGGTCAGCTCGTTGCCACTGCTTCTGCTGATGGTGAGACTATGTTGCAAAACTCATCTCATTTCTGTCTTCTGCATACCAATCTTCTGGTTTTGTGGAAATCCCCATGTATTATGTAAACACACTGTAAATGCTGCCTGTCCCTGTGCCTTTAAGGTACGGCACAAGTCTTCAGTGCAGCGACACATCAGTGTCTTGCGAGGCTAACGGGGCATGATGGAGAGATCTCCAAGGTATGTAATCAAAGTCACTTTTTTTCCTCCAATGAATTCTTAGGCAAACACTGGAATGTTTTTCCACTTAACCACTGTATTTGACAAAGTCATTAGTTGCAAATGAGACCATCTGGAAGGCATTGTATGCTAAATATTCATTAATAAACACAATAATGTTTTCCATTGCTTGGCACAGCTTTGTTTCTATCACAACACTATACTTTAACAGACAGCTGTTTATTAGCCTGCATATTCTTTTTTTTTCGACTTTGATTCTATAATAGTAGCTCTCCTTGATGGAGCTTTATATTAGTCGCTTAGTTTGTTTACTTGCTAACATGAGATAAAGCATGGTTCTGAAGTGTGGAGATAGTAGCCCAAGCTTCAGGATGTTTGGTGTCATCCATGACCATCAGTCTGACCTTGTTTTATTATTCTTTCAAATCAGAGCACAAATGTAACACCATTCCTTGACTTGTAGTCCCACGTCTTAAAAGAGCTGTTAACCTTGTCTTACATAGATTCATCAAACTGCCACGTATTTTACCCTTGTGTGTGTTTGTTTGGCCCTTCGTCGACCCTGTTCTCTAATGAAAGTGATTTGCTATTCATGAGCGTGTTTCCTCTGGATCTGGCTCACTGGGGTTCTCTGTATGTGTTTACTGAAACACAGACAGCCAGGAAAAATAGGCTGGATGGAGGATGATTCCAGAGGATTATGACACTAATCTCTTCCTAACAGGACATTTCTCCCCCTCCCCTGCATGCATCTTAACAGTTTTTCACAGATTCCTGCTTCTATTTCAGTGTCTGGTTCTGAATGCTGTTCCATCCATTTTGATTATGTTTTAGCTTCTCCTTGTATGCATTGCTATCCTTTACTTCATGTGATGAACATTTGAGAAATGGAATTGATATTAAACAGAACTGATTTCTCTGGATTTTATTGTGTGTCACATATTCACAAAACTTTTCATTTCAAAATGTCACTGCTCATAAAAAGGAATCATGCCGGGCCTGAAATTCTTATTGGTTTTGTTCCTGAATATTATTCAGATCAAAATGATCAGAATGCATTTTTACTTACTTTGTTATACTTTACACTAACAACTTCAAAGTCTAGAATAAATGATCCACAGTGAGTGACACTTCTGCTGTCTGCGGAAAAGATCAGCCAATGACAGCTGAGATGGTGTTTTCTTTCGAAGGCAGTAAAACACCATAGTAATTTTGCAGTGAGGAGAATCCTGATGTGATGAAAGAATACAGTTACAAAGATATATTTCACCATGTATTTTTTCGCCTGACGACAAGACTTAATAGTGTGCAAAGACATTCATATTTATCCATTATCTCAGGTCTTGCAACACCCATTATCACAGTTCTTTGGTATGATAAGGAGGGAATTATTTAGCAGTGTATGCCTGTGACACGGTATTGGAATTGTTTATGATTACTTCGGTCCTATACACACCTTTCTTTTCCCCTTCCTTTCACTGTAATCCATCTTTTCTTTATTTTAGAAACTCTCATAGCCTCCACTCACATCTTGGTTCTTTATGCTCCGTCTTCTCTGGTCACTGTCCATTTTATGACTTGGATAGCTTCTCAATGCTCAATTTGGTATTTTAATAAAAACATATTTTGCTGTCATGGCTGCTGAGCCAACCTATTGTAATAATGTCTTCCCTCAGGACATTAAACTTTCAGGGAATGAGAACAATGTGCTTTAATACAACCAGCTTCTGTCAGGATTGCTGTAAGACTGCAGTGTTTACAGAAACGTGGAAAATGTCCTAACTTGTCCTAACTAACCTCTGCTTTTTTTGTCATTTAACATTACCGTTCTAGTAGCAGGGACTCTGTATGAAGTGGAGGTTAACTCTTGGCTCTGCGCCTCTCCCTGCAGATTTGTTTCAGCCCCCAGGGCAACAGAGTCCTAACTGCCAGCTCAGACAAAACAGCTCGTCTGTGGGATGCTCAGTCTGGAGAGTGCCTACAAGTCTTAAAGGGTCACACTGACGAGGTCTTCTCTTGTGTCTTCAACTATGAGGGTAGCACCATCATTACAGGTATTCACAGAGACACCACATCTGACAGCCACTTATTAATCTGACAACCTCTTATGCTTAAAATAAAACAAGGGGTGAATGCACTCCTTCTCACCAGCCATCACAAGAGCGTAATTGTTCAAATTAGACGAAAAGCACATAGCTGTATCCCTCTACACCACCACTTGTTTGTGCCCCTCTGCAGGGAGCAAGGATAACACATGCAGGATCTGGTACTGACCCTTTCCCCGACCCGTCAGAGGCTAAGGAGCACCTCTGCAAGTGTCAACCATGCTGTTTGCTTCATTGCTTCTCCAAGACCCAAATAATCTGATCTCACAGCAAAGAAGTGGTCTAGTTTTCAGAATATTTTCTTGTTGTGGGCAGCTTTAAAATTATTTGGAATTTTTATGTAACCTTTGCTCATCTGCTTATGTTTTTGATGAACAAAATGGACATTAAGGTTTTGGAGTCTCAGGTTAAAGCCCAGTAATGAGAAAACTTGACGTAGTTTGTTGGAAGGCTTTATACGTTGAACAACCTAAAGGAATTTAAAATGAGCCTCACAGAGATATTTTCTTTTAGTAACTGAACATAGAATACCTTCAATTTTGTTATTTTGAAATAGCTAATTATTTTTCTGAAGTTTGGCACATTGAATCCAGAGAAATCTTTGTATGCAAAAAAACAAAAAAGAAAAGAAAAATCAGTTATGAATGGTTCTGATCACCAAGCCCTTTGGTGGCAGGGTATTTGAAATTGAGTTCTGTTGTGCAAATTACTGAGAAACTTCTGCTTCAAGCTCTACCTTGTAAATTGAAAATACAGGGCTCCAGTTACATTGAGACATCCCACATTCTCTGAACATGAAATAGTTTGATTACTCAAATCTCAAACTGGTCTTGGAAATCAGGGGCATCTTGAGTATTTACATAAAAATATATAATTGCATTTCTCAAATACAGCTTCTGCACTAGTATGTAGGTTACTGTAGAGAGCATGTCATTAGTCCAGGCCACATCTGCTGAACGATAAATACAGGTTTTGTATCATGCCATCAGCAAGAACTGTTCTCAGTCTTTGATTATTTGAATATGAGGATTCCAAATGACACTCTGCACATGTTAGATTTGCAGGAAAGTATATACCAGATATAACAGCGTAAGAGACTTGATTCTAAGAAAAAGATATTGACAAAGGAGACAAAAAAAATCTACAAAAAATTAAAAAAGTGTTCTGAAAAATAAATAAATATATAAAATGGTCACATCTACAAAAACAGCTTTTTTCACTTCCTGATCACTTATAAGTTTATTAAAAGACAAGGTGATGCGACACAATGTAAACATCCGAATCAAAATAGCTGTCTCCTAAAGAGAATATTTCTGTATCAGCATTTGATGTGATGTCTTCATATCTGCCTCTACATGTTCAGTTGAAGGTAAAACATAACAATGTAGAAATCAGTTCTCCAGTCTTTTTTTAGGAAATGAGATACTCTTTAAAGTTTGCAGTTGAAATATTTTCTCAATGTAGTTTGCAAGGATAAACATAACTTTACTTGCCAGCCTTTCTACCAAATTTCTAAGCAGCGGAAATTGCTGCAACCTTCTCACCATTGTAATATATCCCAATCCCTAATGTAACTATTCACACACACCACACAGTAACACCTGTGTCTTGTATTAAATTTCTAGTTCGGCTCTTGGTGCTGTGTGTGTTTCTGTAAGGAGTTTTCATTTCTCAAAAACATGATTTCAATCTCTGCGATAACATAGCATATGTCTGCTCTAAACACACTTCTGATATGCTTTTAGGAAATCTGTCAAGTTGTGGAGATTTGTCTTTGCTTTGCTAATGAATGAATATCCAGATACTTCACATCACATAGATTTATTGATTTCAAAAGAGAAATACATTCAGTTCTACTGTGACAGAGTTTACAGCTGAGTCGTGTGCTTTTCCCCCCCCTATGCTGATGTAACACTAGATTACCACTAAGTAGAGACCATATCCACATATACAAATTTAACATTACAAACCTTACTCTGTCTTTAGGACATAGTAAAAGCTAAAATGAGCAGTCCACTACTCCAAGGTGCAGCAGTTCCAAATCTACAGTATGTACAGCACAGCTATCCAAAATAATTATTTATCAAGTAACAGCAAGAAAATCACATACTTAATTAGAACTGAGTTTCACAGTCACAACAGAAGTGGCCCATGAATACAACAAAGATGTTAATTCTTTGCTTATTTAAAGCAATGTGCACATTTATGGGGGAAGATAACAGAGTTTTTTTTATTGTCTTTGATCTGAACAGCTTCTTTTTGTCAGTGTTGAGAAAAAATTTTTAGACTTGTGTGGAGAAGTTAACCTGATTTTCCTACTTTTCATTGCTTTATTTGTGTTCTTTTGCAATAAATAAATAAAAGTAGAATCTGTCAGTGCGAATCCCTAAATAATACATCTACATAAATAATCTGGAGCAGATATAACCTGTTCCAAAGTCCTGCGTGAGAGTTCATGCATTCCATGAGGAATGACCAACTCACACACCCCTTGTTGGCTTTGTATTTATGTGCAATGCGCAAGAGAGAGACATCTGAAAACAGATACAGTTAAAGGGAGACTGGTCCACTCATTCTGCCAACAGACAACTCACCTTAATGGGCCAGGAAAGACGTAATCATTTCTCAAGTAAGCAGACTGTGCTGTGCTTTCAGCTTGCAGTTGGAGATACTTCAGAACTGTTAAAGACATTTGGAAATGTCCGAGACTTTAGCAAGCACATTTTTTAGTTGTTGTTTGCAGTGAGTATACGTTTTGTCTGTCCTAAAGGGTCTCCAAAAGCCAATCAAACAGGCTGGTTTGGAGAGAACTGCCCGCTCCGGCCTCGTTCTCATGTAGCTGACAGAACTGAACCACAGCGCTGAACAGGTCTGCAATTCGCCATGCCTTCTGAGACATCAGGTGGATTACCCTCTGGAACTAAAAAAACAAAAAACACATGAAAATCCAGCACTATCAGGTGGTGAATTCACGTGTGTATAAATGTTTCCGTAATTTGATCAATTGACTCTCCTATTAAAAGTAATCAAAAGTATTTTTTTTCTATCTCTACGAACAGCAGAAATTAGCCGTTTTATTCATTTATTGCTCTTTTTGCCTTGCTATTCATACCTTTGCCATCCACTTATCTTTGGACTTCCTGAAGTAGAGAGCAGGGAGTCCCAGCTCTGAAGCAGCGATCCACTGCAGAGCAACTCTGAGTTCTGAGTTCACACACTCCTGCTCGAGGTCGCAGTTTAACACTAAGAGCTCCTTGAGGCTGCTACAGCTGCCCGCTGGACTTGCTGCGCTTTCTGAAAGGTAGTGGGACATACTTATGGATAATCCCTGTGTTACACTATGTAGTTATATTAGCAATTACTGCACAGTGGTCCTGCATACATCTGATTGGAGTGTAAGCAGAAATATATAAATTTACATTATATAATGTATTGATGTATAATTGATTCAACGGTCACGCAAGTTAGTAGTAAAACCTTTTTGAAGAAAATTTATTCCAATTTCTCGTCATATTTGTTTAGATTTTTTTGTTTTTTCCAGTAGTTGACCCAACACTGTAGCTGTATTCTTATCAGAATTTGCTGGGACAGATGGAAGTTTTCTTGAAAAACCGTGATTGGCTCGCTTTTACAAGCTGCAAATCAGAAATGAAACCCGAAATTTTGCGACTAAACACTGACACAATAGTGAACTATTAATTAGAATCAATTAATTAAACATTAAAATCAGCTAGGATCTTAACAAATTCTAGTCTCAAAGAGTTTTCTACAGTCTATCATTTGGAGCTTAAACAGGTGTTAACATACAGATTACATGACAAAAAGCCTTGACAACACTTACCAACAACATTAACCTTGGTTCCTGCCAGACTGCCTTTCTCTGCCTCCTCTCTGTGAGGACAGACACATATCAGAAATTGAAAAAAGATGCCATAGTATACCTGAGAGGGACTCAATAATGTGAAATATCTGAGCAATACCTGATTATTGTACTCTGAGTGTGCACCTCAGAAAAAGCGTCCAGGTCAGCCCCACCAAGGCTGGATGTGCTGCTGGTCCCATTCCTGCCATAAAAAAACAAAACAAAAAAACAAACAAACAAAAGAAAACAGGTCACAACAAATGTACGATGATCTGAACTTTTGAAGAGAATAATAACCAAGCACGGAGATGCACGCCATGTTGGTTGATAGCACTCGCAGCAGAGCTGAATGCTGAAGCCGGGGGGCTGGTGAGTTTGGTCTGACAGTGAGCCCACCTGAAAATATGGAAATGAGTAGATCTGGAGGTAGTTTAGGTGGGTTGGGTGGACGGGTAAAGCTGGCAGCCATACCCTTGTGTCACAACATGGATTAGGAATGAGGTGAAGTTAAAATAAGCAGGTAGATGGATAGCTTGCCAGGAGCAGCAAGTGTCATGGGGGTGCAGTTAACCTGATAACGTGTTACGCTGCAAACATGGAACCATAAAACCTCTTCTTTCTCTGGTAAAATATTAGCTTTAGAAATGGAAGTCTAAAAAGATGCTGTAAAAGGCATTATATCAACTAAATTAGCTTTTTTTAAATTGATTTTTTATAAAAGTAGGATATCAAACTTTTGTCTTTTTTTGTCTCTTTAGCTGCAAATGAGAATCTGATGGAGCAGAGGGTGATGTAGTGAATTAGTTCCTGGCATCACAGCTCTGTAATATCACTGCAGCTACAGCTGGACGTAGTCTGGACTACAGGAAGAGCCTAGCCCTTTATGGCTTTGCGGTGCGACGTTTTGCATTTACTGCTTTAGCAGGTAAGAAGAATGCGGCAGCAGGGAGTCAGTTGGCACTGGCAGGGCACAACACAAGTGTCAGTAGCAATGGGCCAATGAGAGTGGTGTGAGGGTGGGAGCAGCAGCATCTGGAGCGGTATTGAGGAGCACCGGTTACTGACCCCTCACTCAGCTGGATAAAACTACTGGTCTCCTCGTGGGGGTCATCTTCGGGGGTTATATGAGACCAGCTCCCCATGCTCTCTTCACTGCTAGCGCTCATTGAACGCTTGTCCCTCTTCACTACTGCAGCCATCGCCACAGGCCTGTCCCTCTCGCTGCTGGGGAGAGCAAACCGCAGAATGGTGGGAGTGACCAGCAACTTGTTGCACACAGTGTCTGCCGCAAGGTGTTGTGGCTTACCATCCAAGCTACATGACTGTCCATGTTCTGCCAAGAACTCGATTTTGTTAAGACTTTTACATATTTTAGAAGGCACAAGTGGGACAATTTACTCAATTTTGTATATTACACAATCCCTCCTTAGACTTGACACGCCTTTAGAAATGTAAATAAATATGTAGTGCATAAATAGAAAGCTAATTTATTACATTATCTTTCATGCATCAGCAAACAGCATTTCTCATGAGCTCTGCTGGCTTTTCTGTGTTTCCTTTTTTTGTTGGGGTTGAGGGAGTTATTAAATTAAGACATAATTAGATGTTTGAGGGCTTCCGTCTTCAACAATTCTAGAGGGAAATCACATTTAATTGAATAGGCAAGTGACTGAGTTCCACTCCTTCACAAGGGACTAACAGTTGCACTTCACTTGTTTCTGTATTACAAGTAAGATGCATGTCCGGTGAATATCTGGTGTCTTGGGATACTGGTGGATTTTTCGTTCATTTACTTGGTGAACATGAATTCTTCCAACTTGTCTTTCATATTCATTGTCAAAACCATCATTTGTCATCCCAACATTTGAAAGGTTTGGATTTTGGATGGATTTTTTACATTTTTTAGGACTGGAAAACTTCATTGACCTTACTTTAGTTTCCTCTACACTTTTGAGAGATTAAGATCTGTTAAAAATTCTGTAGTCGAATTTGTAAGCACTTTAGTTGAACATTTCAAATCATAATTTTTTATACCGTTCATCTCTGCCATTCCAAGGTTTCTGCAAACTGCCTCTGTCTTTGGAAAATTTGTCCCTAGGACAACAGTGGACCCACCAAAAGACCATTATTTGAAAAATATAGACAAAGAAATAGTTAACAGTGAACAGTATGGACAATTTGAAAGGAATCGGCCATAGTTCAGACATAAAAAAACATACAGTCCCATTTAAGGACACTAAATGCCAGTGATAACAACAAAGCCTATCAAACTTAGACCTATAAGCCATAGCAGAAGATAATGGTCTAATGTCACAATGTCTTAGAGGCTTAGTATCATGTTCTGCCAAAGAAAAGATATTGATAAAATCTCATATTGTTTTGAATCCAGACTAAGAACAAATATAAGTATTTATAAGCTTAAAACTATGTACAATTTCTGTTCCATCTGTATAAAAACCTTCCACTTTTCATTCTGAAGTCATCTGCACTATGCTTCAATGTTCCCATTTACTTACATCCTATTAGAGAGCCTATGAATCTGTGGGGGGAAATAACACTCACAACACCTTTGCTCTTTGAATTAGAATGAATCGTGACACTTTGATGATTTTTTCTTTTGAACTGTCTTGAATAAGACATGTAAGACTGATAGCACCCATATCCTCTGTAATTTTATTTAGCTTTGTCATTGTATTCTAAATACCTTTGTGTGTGTAGAGGTTTCACTGTGTTATCCAAACAGTGGGTGCAGTTTGCACAGATTAAAGAGAGTTCTACAGGCCCACGGAGGATAAAAGATGAAGCCACTAAAATACCTCTGCACACCGTACATCATCCAAACAGTGTGAGTCAAAGCCTGGCCAAAGGTTTGTTCTTATCTCAAACACTCCTAATAGATCAGTTTTCTCAGTCAATAGATCCTGCGTGTGCCTGTTTGATTGAGCTCTAAGAATAGATTTAGCACACTGCAGAGCTTGGCTTTATTTACTCTGGCTTTATTTATTGTAAAGCTTGTTTTATAAAATAACTGTGTCAAATATCACTACCCTCGCTATCTTCACTATTCTCATAGTGATATCTAATTCTCATGTCCATAATTGCGTTATAAAAGCAGACTGCGGGTTGTGAAATACCTTGAGTTGCTGGCAATAGTTCTGTCGACATGCATGGTGTCTGTGGATGGTTCCAAGGGCCCTCCTTCTGTCCTTTCAGGGTTTGAAAGAGTCTCCTCAACCCTCTGATCTCCCTCAATATGGATCAGTGGCACGTCTCTGGGACCCTTCAAGCAAGGAGCACTGCTGTCACTCGCCCCGCTCACCACGCCAGTGCCAGCTTGCTCATGGCTGGACCTACTCCGACCACAAGTCAGGTGAGATTGTTTGAACCCCCTTCTCCTTTCACCAACAGGGATGTTGGTCTGTGAATGTGACCCGGGCATTCCCCCAGCTACATCTTGCTGTCCTCCAAGCGCAGACTTGCCAATATCTACAATGTCAGCTGCCAGTCGATTGGCAAATTGCTGCACATGAGGCTGGGGGTCCCCAGAAGCCTCCAACTCAATACTGTCTTCTGGATCAGTAATTATCTTGTTTTTCCTCATCAAAGACTCAATGGAACTTGACCAGGTCTCATGGATCAGCATGTCTGTGATCTGGTCAGTCTTACCCCTTTGGTAGAGGCACGAGTCCGACTTACACAGTCCTGTAGCTGACACGGAGTTGGTTGGGTAGATGTTGAGTGTGTCTCCGTGCACATTACGGGCAAATCCGTCAAAGGAGTTGGCTTTTATGGGTGAGTTGACGGTGAGACGTGAGTCTGAGGAGCGCCTGTCTGGGACAGAGGACTGGCGAATGCAGAAAGGTGTTCTAGGTGAAGGGGGGAAAAGGCTGTTGCTCCACTCTTTAGTCTTGGTAATGCCATATTCTTTGTTCTCTTTGTCCATATCCCGAAGCATGAACCGGTAGAACTCTTCTGTGATGCTCTCTGTGCTAGATTGCTTGGACAGACAGGAAGAGGCCCTGACATTAAGATGGCCATTTTTCTTCGTGGCAGCCTGTTGCACTGCTGCAGCCAGGATGTTGCTGGCGTTCTTCCCTGCGTAGTAATCCAGCAGAAGGTCAAATCCTCTGCCCTCAGTCTCCATCTGATTTATCATGAACCGCGAGAACTCATCTGTGATACTTTCACAGCTTGACTGCTTAGAGATCGAGCTACCACGGCTCAGGTTTTGCCCTAACCGACTGCCAAGGCCCAGGGTGTTTGGTGTGCCTGAGGAGTCTGCATCTTCCTCTGGAATGCTCTCATAACTAGATGCCTTACCGCGGCTCCACCTCTCACACTGCAGCCTGCTGCGTTGCTGGCCTGTTTTGGAGGTATCCACCACATTGAGTTCAGGGCAGTTCATGATCCTGGCCGTGACTTCAGAGGCAAATAGAGCAAAAGGGTCCTGTGGCTCATCTGGGTTTACTGACTCATCCACAACCCGGTTAACTAGCCGCTCCATTAGCTCTGGCTGCTCCTCTGTTTTCCGCTTTATCTCACTGAGCCGTGGTGCTCGATGTTTCCTGGAGGTGGCATTGCTGCTCTGACCCTCTTTCCTCCTGAGAACCGTGCGGCAAGCTGGCATCAAGTAGGTCTCTGGCCCTTCGGTAGATGCTCCCTTTAGGGCGCAGAACCAAGGCTGTTTCCCGGTGGAATTTTCCAGACAGATGGCTGCCAGTTCTGTGGCCATAGACACAACTGTGGAGGCCAAGTCATCAGCATAGCAAGTAATGGGCGTCCTGCAATCAGAGTCTGTTCTCAGAGAAACCAGAGAGCTGCAAGAATTCAGGGAGGACTGTGGGGTAAGGGAGGCCTGTCTGCTGTCACTGCCTGTTACTAGCCTGCCTCTCCTCTCTGAGCTGTGAATGGAGATTTCACTTAAAGGCTCTCTAACAGTGCCACCGATCTGCTGCTGATCTGACAAGTCTTTGGACTTTGACTGTCGGTATAATGACTGCTGCTGTTGCTCTTTGGAGTGCTCTGAGGAGAGAGGTGCAGTAACAGCATCCTCCAGGACAGTTTTCTGCCTCTGCCCCGGAAGTATGGGAAGCTTATCTGTGTAGTGTAGCATTTCACTTAGATGGTCTGTATCAGTGGAGTGACTATGGCTAACTAAGTATTGTAACTGGACTGATGGATCCTTTATTTCCTTTGTAGTGGAGTTCTCAATACTGCAACTATCTGCTTCGTGTGTTGGGTCAGCCCCTAGCTCGCAGCTGGAGATATGGCTGATTTTTTTCTGCGTCAAGCAAAGAATATCAAACAGCAAGTTGTTCACACTGTCCTGTAGAAACACTTGGAGACTTGGAGCCTCTTTCCCAGCACCCTCCAGCTCTTTTTTCTTCTTTGCCTTATCTAAAGCATGCTTGAATAGGCTGTCTGCTACTTCATTTATTAAGTCGTCAACCTCGCTCTCATCCATGCAACATTTCTTAGGACAAGTGATTCCATCCACTATCTTGTTATGCGTGGTCTCCAGCAGGTGTGCGACACTCTTGTAGCCTTGTGGTTGAGTCAGCACCTCAGCAGCTTCCCTGTGCAAGACTTCGGCAATGTTAGCTCGAAATGCTTCAACGCTCGTACCCTCTGCTACGCTGCAGTGTAGTGTGAATGCTGCAGAGGCCTTGGCAGCAGACATCAGACCCTCTGACGTTGTGTAGACTTCAGTGGACTCTGCATCAGAATCGTCACATCCGACTGAGCCCTCCGTTAATTCCACAGCTGCTACTGCTCCAGCTACTTGAGCCATACCGCACACAGCTGAAGAGACAGAGTAGTCCACCCTTTCCTCTTCCTTCTGCAGATCATCATTTATGTGTTCTTCAGACGCTGATTCTAGGGTGAGTTTTTCAGTCAGCTGTGGGCTAGTAATTGTGCCAATAATGCTGGCAGCACAGGCCAAAGCCATTCCCACATGTTTTTGTCCTCCACTGAGTTGGGATGCTTGAGCTTGAGTCCCGTTTTCTGGCATTTGTTTGTTTTTTGCAGACATATCATGGTCATGCACATGAGATGCCTGTGGCTCTGGCCACTCTGCAGCTCCGTCAGAGCTGTCTGGACTCTGAACTATGACTATTTTGGGAAGTTCAAAAGAGCAAGTACGCTGTTGGGAAGGCTCTTTGGTCTTTGATGGAACAGCAGAGCTGGAAGGACACCTGGCAAGAGACACACTGACAGCTGCCTCAGACACAAATGATGTTTCATCTTGAGAGAGTCGTATGAAGGCATCTTGCAGTACAGACTCTGCCAGATTGGTAGCATAGTGACCAGCTGATTCCTTCGTATGGCTGCTTGCTTGTGGATGCCATTCCCTTTTTGCGTCAGCATCCTCTCGGTACAGACGCTGAGCCATATGTCCCCTGTGACCTGCAAGTCTGACACAGTGCTTCTGTGCAGCAGACTCGACCAAGCTCTCTCCCAGGTCGCCACTCTCTGGCTCTGCGAAGAGACGAAAAAATAGAGAAAGACAATGACTGAAAAATGAAGACACTCATCAGAACGCAGCTTCATCTTTTAGTTAAATGCTATGCCCAGAAAGTTTTACCCCCCACTGTCCGGTCGGAGCTGTTGCATTTGCTTTAAGATCATCAGTTTAGAGACCAAGAAGGAAACTAATATACTGTACTCTTCCCTTTTGTGTTCTACATTATCAGTCACGAACAATGATTAATGTATAATTTGATCTGAAATGAAAAAGGTCAGCCAAAAAAACCCCAAAAGACTTTTACCGTTTCTCAAGCCATCATCCTCGCTGTCATCTCCGAGGTGTTCTGACGCCGTCTGGAAGTCCTCCTCTATGGACGAGATGGAACGGTTGGTGTCGTCATCAACTCGCTGTCCTGCTGCTCGTCTCTGCTGAAACTGACGTTCTTTGCCCCACTGCATGCCTATGAGGAACTTCTTGATCTCGAAGACGATGCTGGCGGGTGGCGTGGAGCGCCTCCTCCCAGAACACTGAAGCAGACACACACCCGTGCTCCTCTGGTTTCCGCCCTGAAATACCATATACGAACAAAAAGCCTACAAGTGTGAGCACACCTTAAACGCACGATGCTGCACATCAATGATTTAAAAAAACACAATTAATGCAGAAATAAAATCCAGAAACATTTGGTAAGATTTGTAGCTTAGTGCAGACTCACCTGCAGGGGGGAGTGTGGGTGTGCTTGGCAAGTGTCTGAGGCTTCCAACCCGCCGAGCAGTAGGATCTCATTTTCTTTGGGCTGGTGGACAGTCAGTAATTCAACAAGCTTTGGCAGGTCCGGAGACACTGATGCCAATTTCTGCAAGACACATGCCGAGCACAGGGATAATGTTTGATAATGACAAAGAAAACCTTTATGATATTTCAAAAGTGACGGCAAAGCATGGTGGTTAAAGTCAGAGACATAATTATGAAATCCCTTTTGTTAGAAGCATTGAACCATGTGGAATGATTACTTATTGCCGCCACTGTCACCAGCAGCTACAAAAGGCTGAAAAATCTGCATATCATCTAAACAAATCAGCCCTCTAATTCTGGGTAATGATCTTGAATCCATGGCAACTGAGGCGGCATGTTCATGTGAAATACTATGAACAGAGTTCAGGGGGGATGAAAAGTGGGCACGGAAGAAAGAAGAGAAGGAGAAATGAGAGGGTGGCACGAATGCTTGTGGATGAGGAATGGGCTCACCTTGATGTTTTTGTCCTCACGGCAGTCAGTTCTCTGCGGGTCCAGATTAACAAAGCAGATCTGAGAGGGAGAAGATGGAGAAAAAGGCCAGAGAGTGACGATGTGACGAAATGTTGCATCGTATCAACAAAGCACATTTTAAGCAGAAACAATCCCTTGTGTCTCATATGTAAAGGTAAAACAAATGCTCTGTGTTTCCTATTGCCATTTCTTTGACCCAGATTTTGCCCATATAGCAAAAAGAAACATCTCTCCCGTGAGTGAATTAAACCCAGAGTAGTAGTCTGCTGTCTTTCAGTCTCTACGGTATGGCAGTGTCTTAAATCAGCAGAAGCCACTATAAGAAGACTGTTTCTCAGGGGCTTCAAGCCTTGTCTTGACTCATTCGTGGGGCCTCTGTTTCCCTATCCTCCTGCCTCCCATGCCTTTGCCTCAAGCTGTAGGTTTAATGGTCTGTGATGGACTCCTCATGTCAGTGCTGGGAGTCGGGGACTGTCTAACAGCTGCCATTTGATTCAGCAGAACAAAGCCTCTGATGTCAGGTGGCACAGCCAAGCTGGTCCTGTGTGGCTGAATAAATAAAGGGGTGGAGGTGGGGTGCGGTGTTTCCACTTGATCAGCTAAATTCAACAGGCACAAGCACACGTATGTTTAAATACTTGGTTGTCATTACTGATCAAGATGGGTCATATTGTGAGTGACAGAGGCGGTCAAATGCAAAATATGTGTAGGTGGGAACCTGCTGTTTCTCTTTGTACCTCAGTACCTCCATATCTACTCTACTTGCTGCTATCTTCCCCCTCCTTCTGCTCTCTACACCAGTCAAATGATGAATAGTTTAAAGAAAAGATTCCTGATAACATATTCTTGGTGATTTTTCAACTTGCAAGCTTCCTTTCATCTGTTGTTTTAAATTAGATATATTCCCAGAAAGTCATGTCACAAAGCATTCACTCCAGCAACATGGTTTGAGAAGTGCAAACCCATTTCTGCATTTCAAGTCATCATGACATTCTTGGCAGTGGTTTTGAATATTGCAACACTAGAGAATGGGTCAGTGTACTTACATGGTTATTACTAAAACTAATCATGTTATATGGCTTTGCCTTACATGTTTCTTTCCCTCATGTGTAAAATAATGATAGAAATACAAGAAGGAAAAGGAAACCACTTGAAAAGTAGAAATGTCCAGAACGGGGCAATTCATGCCCCTCAGCTTCACTTGGATGTACTTAAATATAAACTATTGTCAGTATTGTATCCAAACTGGTGTTTGAAAACTGGAAATCTGGAATAGGAAAATAAATCTGACAATGTAGGATGAAAAAGTCTTTCCTAATTAATCAGGTTGAGTTTTTTATTTGTATTTGTCCTGGTCCAAGGTGTGTCAGACTAGAAACTTTATCTGAAAACCAACACAATATCTCATTTGTTTCCTCTCACTCAATAACAGTGATCTATTCAGTAAACAGTTAGTTTGCTCTCGATTGCTGATGTGGGTTTCCTGAGCATGATGAGAACCGCTTTTGTCAGAGTAGCCTTTAAATGTCAACACCATACACATAGGACCCGAGATTAATTCACACAATTTACTGAAAACAAAGACTACAGCCCAGTATTATCACTCGTTGACTTTTGCCCTATTGAATGAATGTATTGAAGTACGGTGTACAGTGCATGCACATCTTTCCCCTCATTCAGTTTTGTATACAGATGCAAATAAAACAACAGACTGCAGGATTTTTAGTTCAGAAGTGAGTCATCTAATTCAATTTACACCTTCTATGTTTTGTGATAGACCAGGTTTGCTCAGGAACATCTCACCAGTATTAACACGTGCCCATATTAAAAAATCATCCAGACGACAGAAGCACAGCACCTTATCCTGCCTGAAAACACACTGCACATCAAACATAGGCATAGAGAAGTAAGTGATATTTTTCACCTTCAGAGGGGTTTAAGCAATTTAACCCCAGGTGATGAGAGTCAAGAGGCAGCCATTCTAAATTTAGGCAGAGAAACATCTAGCCATCTGATGGTGCCACAAGCCAGGGGACATGTTCCGATTCCATAATTTATTCACAGATTTCACACATTAGATGGCCCACACAGGCATCAACCTGCATCTGGAAGGACTGTAAACATCAGCCGTCAAAGATATAAACAGGGCAAGAAATAAAATACTAAAATGGTCAAAGCAGTGGTCTCACACAGTAAATCTATCATTTCAAAGTAGAAGAAATGACAAGGGGAGTGATCATAACACTGTAAATCAAGGAATAATTAAGGAATTCAATTTTCTTAGCTGAAGTAGATGTTTAGCCTTTTGAGGCTGGCATTATGGAGCAGCCAATACAACACTGTCACAATGACATGAACAGTTACTTCTTCCTGGATGGTTAGCTCTATGGAAAATGTATAATTCCTGATTTACCTGATAAATGCCCCACTATGTCCACTGTGTGGCAATTGTCCACGCATTAACCAAACTTTGGTATTTGGTAGTCAAAAACATTTAGTCCAGTTCTCTTGAGCATTTTTTGGTTGGACGCATTTAAAGACTTGTAGAGATAAACAGAAACAAAGGATGTCACGAATATTATCATGCAAAACTCCAATAGCTACACTCAAAGACCGAAAAAACACTGTCTGTTTCTTCTAGAAGGATTGTCTTTATGCAAGAGATGATGTGCTCTCTGGTCGGCAAAGGATCATGTCAAGAGTCCAAAACATTACATAAACCAAAGAAAAAAATAATACATTTCTACAATATTATATTTATACTTCCATGTATTACACTTTCAAAAATCTATTAATAAATCCATCTATACACTGTCAACACCACTAATTCCTAGAAGGCTCAAAAGGTAGTGGGAGTCAATCCCAGCAGTCATGATGGTTTTACAGCTTGATTCTTCCTGTTATCACTTCCTGTGTTTTGTTTTTCTTGGGTTTGGCGCTAGTCGCCTTTATTTGGGGAGGCTGCACAGGAAAGGGGTATGAACTGGAGCAGAGCCCCGGCCACCTGCATAGAGCGTCCATGGGCTGCCTGTTCTTCCACTCATCATCCAGTCTCTTTCTTTAAAAGTTTAGCATCCCTTTTTATGATTAGTTTCTCATTATCTTTTGTTTAAGACTTTTGGCTTATATTTGAATAGTTGGAAGCAAAAGAGACATGTCAGGTGGTCTTTTAATGGCCATGTGACATTTGCTTTGGAGTTTAGTATCCATCTTTTCCTACAAATAAAATGTTAAACGAGCCCACAAGCTCAATGATCAATCTTTCAAATGTAACAGTGGTTCTTTTTCTAGAGGTTTAGACTCCTTTTAATCCTGACATACCTTTGCTCATGGCATACAAAAAGTTTTAATGAGAAAGGTTTTTGTCTGATCACTCGTCCATGAAGGCCTTATTTGAACAAATCCTGCTGCAGAGTGAATCATTTAACAACTTCTTACATCAAACTAGGCTTGTAATGTGCTTTTGCTCTACAAGTATTTCTAAGGCAGTTTTCCTTTCCTCAAATTGCCCTCCACATGGAGCACATGGAGCGTGTGTGTATAGAAATCAGCCTATTTTATCTGCATGTGAGGTAAGTAGTTTGAGTTGTTTTTCAGCATTTAAAATACAATCAAAGGTAAGTATCTGAGGTTTGTGTGACATTAAACTGTTCTAAGGATGAGCTCGCACCTAACTCTGAAACCAGACAAAGCACTGAAAAAGACAAGGGAGGAACAACATCATGACAACTGACCTCGGCTGACTGAATGCAGCTCACAAGGTTTTATGATGAAAACCTTGTGACATTTTCGTAAATTTATGGAAAGTTAAGCGGATAAGCTTTCAGTTGAGTTTAATCGTTTTAATGAAGCAACTTGTTACTCATCCCAAAAAAATGAAGCAGGTGCCAGTCTTTCACTTTGAGGAGCGATGCACAATATGAGTATTGAGATAATCCCCATCTCGGAGTGAATTCAGGTTAAATCAGGATTACCCAAAAAGTGCTGAAAAAATGATCAGCATTGTTTACTATGCCCTTCATTATTATTTCAGAGCATTTTCTCATAGCTTTCAACAACTTGTCATTTCAGTTGAAGTGCTCCTTCTCACGATGACAAATATTGCACTTATGCCATGAACTTTTATATTTTTTTTCTTACTTTTCATGCTGAAACATCATAATAATGCAGTAATGGATCGATTGAAATCGATTTTAAGCGCTACAGATGAGTCTCAGAAATAATGATGTCACCTTTTTGCTGAGCAGGGGTTCACCCAGCGGACTAAGCAGCCGGTTTCAGTAACAGTATTTCATTATTTCAAGTTCAGTGTTTGTTGCCAATGCCCTGACACTCCAGGGACACACACAAACACTTACACACAAGAGTTTAATTGTGCCAACTTATTTATGCATAAAATCTCATTCAGGCTTCTTGCTAGGCGGGCTGATTTTTTTCCCTCTGCTGGGTGTAAACAAACAGAACTTATGTAGATCCTGAGCCAGTGTCACGACAACTTTATGTGCACATGATCACTATAAGAAGTGCTTGCAGACATTCAGATTCCTTTGTCTATCAAAGCTACATTCATCCCTAGCAGTTCCCCTTCTCTGTTCACTATTATGATCCTCCCACACACAGCTGCTCCTCTTGGCCCTTCTATCTCTCTTTCTTTCTTTAACTGAGGTCTCCATTTTTTTCTTTTTCATCAAAGGGTTTTTGCCATTTTGCACATGGTCTATGTCCCTCTCTCTCTTCCAAAAACCAACAATGAAATATTGGTTCTTGATGGGAATGCTGCAATAAACCCTACGATTTTGGTAGCAGGTGAATAAATTGTAAAAAATGTTCTGAAACATTTCTGCCGGGCTTGTTTTTTGCGAAAGTGGTCACAGCCTGAACCTTTATTTTTGTCTTAGTACTACCACCTCCTGCACTTATCATAAAAAACATATCTGAAGAACCAGTCCATTCCCCATTCCTGCAGAATCTTCGCGGGTGTATCGAAAATATTTTCTGTTGGCACAAATCCTTGTTCATTAAAAGAGTTGCAACGGTAGAGAGAGGTTAGCATATTAAACATAGTTCCTTAAATTGCAACATGTTTTGACTTATCTCAGGCCCTGGCAACTTTAATTATAAACCACTTTAAGTTTAATTTAATTCAAATGAAATTTTGGAAAAAAAACAACATCGAGGCTCAGTGACTCTGACACATTCATTTTGCAAAGCAACCCACAAGCTACACGGTGCTGGTGTAGAAACCAGACAGACTTGCTGATCCATAAAAAGCCTTATTTTGTGGTCATTCATGTGAATGAGTTCTGATAAAAAAGACATACCAGCAGGAAGACCACATGCAGCACGTGGCCATATTTTCACTTGGCAACTTTACAGCTAAAAGCGAAAAAAATTCATAGAAAAATTATTCTTATCTCAGCAACAGCTGAATCAAATGAGCTATCACTGCTTAGCTCTGACTTGCCTTAAGCTAAAAAATAAAAAAACACCCCAAAAAACTAATTCAATGCATGAATCATGTAAATGTGTAACAGAAAATGTTGAAAACTGAGGATCTTTACAATAATATCACTGGGGAGCAAATGCAATGCCCCATTGGCTTCTGTGTGAGATTGTAGATTAGTCAAGCAGCAAATTTGGCAGAATGACTGTAATATGTTCATTCAAGAGATTCAAATTCTAAAGCATCAAGATGATAATCAGAACAGGAGATTATGCACAGGCCCTGGGTAGTTTGAGTCTTTGAAATCCAAAAATCGTAATGTGCTCTCTCCACATTTCTAGAAGTATTTATATCCATTACCATCACAATTTTTTTATGTAAATTATATCATATATAAAATATGTAATTTTCCCTGTGTGATGTCGGCATCTGAGAATCAGAATTGGACACCTGGGACCTTTGTGCACTAAAACATTTCAAATACCTGCATCATAAGTGAACATGATTCAGGAGCATTTAACTTAAAGTGGACTAAGACAGAGCCTAAAACAGCCGAATAATTCGTTTTTTGCAATCACAGACATTTGCATATATGGAAAAGAACGATTATTCTTCAGAGCGAATAATACACCTTGATGTCTATTTTGGATAAGGTCTTACAATAAGACATTAACTCACAGAGAGAGGGTTCTTGGTTCAAATCCTGGCTGGAGGCAGGATTGTTTGCCTTTCTCCCAAAAGTAAGGAAACTAATCTCATCAGTTTCAAGTTGCATATGGGCTCAAATGAAAGGGAGTTCTACTCAGTGGTAAATACGTTACCCTGTTCTATTCAAAGTCAAACAGAACAAGAAGAAACTTTCTATTTTTCTTATAATTGTGAAATGTCTCACACTGGTTGTTTCCACCTTCAGTTGCAAATGAAATATTGCCTTATAAGGTTTGCAAGTCATTGGATTCTAAAGAATAAAAAAGCACCCTGTGATGGATTTCTAAATTTGTGAAAAGTGCACCTCTTTTTGTCCAAGTTGACAGTAATACCTACAGCCAGCCTACAAGAAGATTACGCCAGGCCTTTCTGAACTCAAGCCCTTTAGTGGACTTTATATTATTGCATTTATTCTGATTATCGCAAAATATTATTAATAGTGATCATAAGATTTTCTACATTAAGAAATTGAATTCAGTTTAAACTGCAAATTTTTGACAATTGTCAGGAGGTTAGACAGCCTAAAGTGACAGGTGAGAAGACGAGGTTTAGGTTTAGTAGAGGGCTTCTCTTCCTGCTGTGACCCTGCCATAAGTCAGTTCTCCTGCTGCGTCTGATGACATATTTATTCTGTTCTCTCTCTGGGCTGCTCAGGGATGGGTAAAGGCACATTGCACTACCCAAAAGGGAAGTGCATGAATCTGGTGATGAATGGATCTCTCTCCTCCAGCCAGACGACAGTTAAATCAGGTAGACAGACCCAGAGGAATGAACAGGAGACTGCTGATTACCTTGTGTATTAAAAGAAGAAATATTTAGCACCCTGCCATGCACACTGACATCTTCTAATTCTGAAATGATCTATCAACTAATCTTTTGCCTTGTGTGTTTTTTAAGTCTTATTGTGGATCATAAGCCAAAATGTGGTTTTAATATTTCACTATGCCAAGTCAAAAAAAAGATATTGAATAGCATTATTGTATGAATCCAAATCCTATCCACACAGATTTAGTAACTGATTTCCAATGTACGACGCTGTCATATTTTTAAAAAATGTTCAAGCTTTCAATCTACTTGCACAGTGAAAAAATTCAGTGTGACGATCACAACAACATGACACTTCTCTGTGACTTCATGCATTAAAACATGAGTGAATGATCAGACATGACAACACGATGCAGCCAGGGGTGGGTGATAAACCACAACCCAGTGACGGCTAAGCTTTCATCTTTCATGTAGCACACAGTCCCCCCTCATTTACTGTTTTGGGCCATTCCAATTTCTGAACACATAAACTCTCACTTCCCACAAAACTGAACCTAATAGAGTCATTTGGATACCAGGGTTGATGGACTGATAACTAAATGATCAATGACAAGTCTCAAATAAAGCTTTCAGTTCTCGTGGGTGGTGTATATGTGACTACCCCCCTTTTTCGTTTCATTATTTCCCAGATACGGACAATTTCTGGATTTTACCTTGACCTTTCTATTTGGTTCAGGCCGAGACAGAAAAAATTATCACTCAGTATCATCAATCACAAGCTCCCATTTGACTGACTGACTGACTGACTGACTGTGGAAACCACTGAAGGACTGAACAGCAAACTGAGAGTCAAAGGAGCAATTTGTCACGTCAACATCCAAGAGTGATGCTGCAGGGAGATGGGTCCCATCTGTTCACACTCACATTAAAGTATCCTCTGCTTCGTGATATACAGAAGAAAAAAAGAAAAAAAAAGAAAGACAGGCCATTGTTTTTTGTAAATAATTTGTGTGGAGGACTCTGACTTCTTTCAATAAACAGCTAAATACAATTAAGTACAACGCCTGTGTGATTACGTAGGAACCTGAGAACCTCATCGTTAGAGACCAGTCTGCTGTGTAGAGTGTCAGACTCTTGACTGACAAGCTGTCTAATGTAGTCCTAACATGCCACCACATGCACACCTGAACCTTACTGGAAAAAAGAACCTTCAGTTCTCCATGTCACACAAAGAAAACCTGAAAAGATTTCAGGCAAAAGCCAAACAGTCCTGAGCACACTGAGTTCTTGTGAATGCAGCTTGTGTCCGGGGGTTTCGACAGCACTCAAGTCAGCACGCAGCTGCTCACACCTACAAAGTGCAACACAAGTGTGCAAAATCACTGTTCTTTTCCAAATTGCTGCTTTTCCGTTACCTTGGTAATGATTACCAAACCCTTTAGTCAGTTACTGGTATCTATTTATCATAAAAGAGACCATCTGAGCTTACTCAGGTAATGAATTTCTGGAAAGGACAAATTGCAGAAAGTCATACATGTACACTTTTTCCCTTTTGTCGCACTATAATGATTGTGTTCATGTTGAAGCACAGAGCCTGCATGCATGAGAACACATCATTAGAAAAAGATGATAGGTTTCCATTACTGGTGGTCAGAGGTGTAGATGATAAGTGCCTGAGACTGTATGGCCTGGGATTAGAAGTTAAAAATACCCTTTTTAAAGGCAGAATTGTAAGGTTCTGGAGTACAAAATAAATAGACGTGGTGACCATTATATACAATTAGAAAAATTAAGGTCAAATTTCTGTCTACATAAGGGGCTTACATAAGACATGCAATAGATTTGAGACGTGGATTAACATGAACATTTCAAATGCAACACATACATTAATCTACAAACTAACATGAATGTCTGTTTCTACCAAACCTCAGTGTGTAAATGAATGAACCAAACAGTCTCCACAGATATACCCCTCGAGTCTAGCCTCTGGCATAACTATGCGTGAGTTTTTTTGTTTTTTTTTAAAAACAAATTAAAGCTGGCATTTTCAGTGTTTCTTCTTCTATTTGCAACTTTGAGTTTAACAGCATCTGAATACATGTGAATGTCAAATACATTGTTTGGATTTTTTTCACGCAACTAGGCAAGAATAAACTTCTTTGAATCAGTGCAGACAGAGAAAGAAGCTAACTAAAATTATATTGCAAGGAAATGGGCATTTAAAAAAACTGTTTTTTTCAATAACAGCCTTGATAAATCTGTGATGGACTGGCGGAGCGTCCAGGGTGTACCCTGTCTTTCGCCCATTGACCACTGGGATAGGTTCCAGTCACCCCATTAGGGAATAAGTGGTTACAAAAAATGGATGGATCTACGATACAAATGCATCAGTGGATGCAATATTCTTTTCTAAATAAAACACAGTCTTGGCATTGCATTTTAGTCAAAATCCCTTATAGAAATACATTTTCAGAATAGTCCTAGAGTCATTTGTAACATCATTTCTTTCACTTCTTGCTCCCCCCTTTTGAGCAAAAGCCTTGCAATGCGTGATGTTTGATGATGTCTATTAATGCACTACTCATTTCAAATTCTCTGAAAATATTTCAGTGGACATATTCCAGTACACTGTTTCTGTTTGAGCCATTCACTGACTGATTTATTTCTGTGCTGGAAATGATAATCTTTGAAAGTTTATTTCCAGTCCATCTTCAGTTTTCTGCCAGTTGGGCCCGCATTGTATTTAACACTGTTATTCTATTCAAGAATTTGGAGTTAAATCAGCTGCTTTATGCTTACAAGCCCATAATACTGTGAAGTATAATCATAACATTTTCATCTAAATACATGCCTTTGGTTTGCACTATATATATATAGATATACACACACACATATATATATATATAGTCTTTTCTAGAGTCTTAACAGTAGATAGTATCATGATGACAGAGGTCCCAGTCATTTTACGATGATAAAGTGATCTGATCAGCAAGGCGCTGATCAGTACTATCTAAAGTCTAATGAAAATAACTACTTTCTGTTTTTTAAATAATATTCAAAGGCATCTACGGGTGATAAAATTGATTTTAGCCCTGAAAAGTTTAAATCTGGACCCATAATTAGGCCATCACAACAGTGAAAGGTGTAAATGTCAATTCTAAATACAAAACAGATAATGAATCCTGAATGTTGAACTTATCATTTTGGATAGATGTGTGATCAAAGATGACACCTCAGATTTAGGCATGTGCATCCCTAAACCGACAGCACCCCAAAGACGTTCTGTGCACAGAATGTTTACATATCAGAGTTGTAGAGTTCACAGTTATATTATTGACCCCACCCAGACTTTCATCTATTTCAATATCCAACAACAAAGGGGACAAATTACTAAAAGATGCTTAACAGTTTGATTAAACTTTGTCAAATAGTATGAACCCAAATTCACAAAGGATCAAGAAGTTTAACACTTAGTAGATGCAATAGTAAGTCCATGGCTAAAGGCAGAACAATTATAATAAAAAGAAAAACAAATACAGATTGCAATATGTAAACGAGACTATTACTTTCAAAACTCATCAGGACATCATAATTTGTTTTTCACAAATCCATTCCAGAATGCACTAAACAGATGTCAAGTGAAGCCTTAAAATGGATCATTAAGACACACTAAACATGTAACCATATTAAGATAATATTATGGTGTTCTAAGATATGTTATTAATGACAAAATACAAGCTTTAAAGTCTAAGGCCATCAGCAATAATTCAAGTGTCCAACCAGAAGTTATTCCACTATCATATATGCAGTTTTAGTATGCCGGTTTTAGGGTGTATTGCTATTGAGTATTGATTGTTATGGACAGGAGGCTTAAACTATCTTTATATAGTGAAGATGTCTGTTGAAACTAAACTATTGTCACATTCAGTTCTGGTTAGTCAGTGTTTCTGACCATAAACAACCTGAACATAATTTGAATAGATTTGAATATGACAGTTGTACAGCTCTGGGGATTCCACCTGAATATGTTTGTAGGGCCAACTGCAGGTGTGCTGACATGCCAGGCCGTCAGTTTAGAAATGAAGGCAGGTTAATAACGTACAGGAACAAGGTTGTTCTGCTGAACAGTCATAAACAATGTGGTCAAATATAAATGAAACTTTACGGTAAATGAACATTTGCAGAACCAGAATAAATGTTATAAATTAAGATGATTAAAATCAAGTTGACAAAGGAGGAGCAAGAACCTAATCCTGTTTTTTTATCAACTGAATAGGCAACGATGTAGTGATAACAAATATTAGTATTCAGTGTTAGCATCAGCTGACTATGACAGTGTTTACACTGATTCCAATATGAGGCTGTCTGTCCTCACAGCACAGAGACACGGTTAAGTACATATTCCTCCACTATCTGGGAATATGAATGATAATCAAAATAAAATAGTTAGGAAGTTGTTAAAACTGTAAGTGTAAAATTAATTCTAATAGACCATTATTCCATTTACAACAAACCACAGCAAGTATGTAAATGTTGAAAGTCATACATTTTGGAGTTCGAAAACAGTTTCCAGCTATCCTTGAAAGTTATGTCAGCAACACAAGATCCCAGCTATCTAGCATCCTCTTAGCTTTTAACAACCATATGTAAGAGTCCAGGAACTGAGAGGGAAAGATTCTCCTCCAAATAGGGGAGACAAGGTTCGGTATTCCCCTATTGTCCACTTGCAGCTAATTGCAGCTAATCACCAGTCCCAGAAACCAGACTCATTTTCAGTTTTTCATGTTTTTATTCAAATCTTGACATGCTGTTTTTCATTTATACGTAGTACAATGTCCCAATTGTTTAGAACTGGGGTAATATGGACTGCAACACTGACAATTTCTACCTCCATATTAATAGTGAAAATCTTGGAAAAGGGAAAAATGACCTACAGACAAATGTCCCCTGTTAGAAGAAGTATCCTACAAATGGACTTCAGTGTTATGCCATTGCAGCTAGTCTGTTAGTTTTCAGCCTTGTCAGCATACTTGACGTTTAAAATTAAATTTTATAACCTAAAGCTTTTCATTCACACGAAGTTAAAAAAAACAACTTAAACATGCTGTGAAAACATTTTCATCCTTGTCATGTCTACCAGCCACTCAGCAGTAGCAGGCCGAGGAGAGGTTTTTTTTTTGTCATAATGCATTATCTTTAGCTGAAATTTCAAAGAGTTTTCTCCTCGTAATTTTAGGCCCCAAACGCACCTCCCGCAGCTTAGAGACTAGTACAAATGACTGTGTCCAGCTTTGCTGCCAAAATGGTGTGCATGTTTCATCACTCACAGTATGCCAC
This sequence comes from Menidia menidia, assembly GCA_907169785.1. Taxonomy (NCBI): domain Eukaryota; kingdom Metazoa; phylum Chordata; class Actinopteri; order Atheriniformes; family Atherinopsidae; genus Menidia; species Menidia menidia. Next base: position 10,953,634 of record CAJRST010037777.1, on the reverse strand, counting down.
TCACCATGGTGCAGCTGCCCTCCGCGTCATCGTCCAGCAGGTCCAGTCTGCACAGAGCCTTTTCATTCCTCAGCCAGTACTCCGACGAGTCCAGCACCCCGTTACTGCACACAACCTGCGGCACACAGACAAACCCTGCTCAACATGGAAAACACACCATTTCCAGACATACATGGAGGGTATGATTACATGCACAAACACACACACACCTTTGGATTCATCTATTGGCTTTCATCTGCCATGTTTCGTCTTTGGATTGATAGAATCAAGTGACCTTTCTCCAGAAGCGATATTTCGGTGTAAGTGTCTGCAGTACATGATTAATAATCTGCCAGCAAACCACACACTGTGCTAAAGATGTGGAACGGTTATTTGAGTAACACTTTGATGACATCTGCATTTCCAAAGACAGTTGACGTAGAAAGCCTGTGACAAAAATCAAACGTAATATTCCCCTTATGCTTAGCCCTGTGATTTATTTTGCACTATGGCAAATTTGTTCAGCGAATTAAGAAGGAAAAATCTACCTTTGTGCTTCATATCCATATTTCACAGTTCACACAACCTAAGTATAGTCGGTAACATCACACTGACTCACGCTTCAACAAAACTGATCTCATGGAGTAACTTTGGCACATGACACCTGCATGTGCTTTGCCTTTTAACAGTGGGTATTTTTAGTGACGTGTCGCGGTCCCTACATCCTTGCACCTTCTGGAATAGACCATCTGTGCAGGCCTTTGGCCAGGTAAACGTGACACAGGCTCGGCTGAGCTCACCGGGAACGATGATATCAAAGGCTGACGGCACCACTCAGCAGAGTCGGAGCCCCAATTATTAAAAAAAGACATCACGATGTGCCTCAACAGGACACTCGAGTGGAAGACAGTAAAGATCACAAGCAGTGGGCTAATTAGAAACACACACCACCCAGTTGAACTGCACATATGCAATGTACAGTTGGACATATATAAAAGTGATCATCACACCTTGAAAGGAAATTCAATCTAGCCACTACCTCAGTCTACCGATCTGCACTATCTACCATCCTGTCTCTCCGGCACTGCGTGGTGGTAATCTAGTGGGCTGACCTGCAGGCCTGACTGTTCCTCTTATTAGACAACCCGTGAGTGTTACCGGCACCCGGGAGTAGGAAATGAATATCTCTTGCGCTGCTGGCAACACACAAACAGAAGTCAATGGAAAGGCAAACATGACCTCGAGGTGAGCGAAAAAGGTGCTTGACGAGTGGTGCTAGAGCAGACGGACAGAAGTTCTCTCAGGGAGGTAGACGTGCACTTTTTTCCCAACACGTATGCGCGAGTGGATTAGCACGGCTCTGTTTTTACCTTCTTGCAAGCGCTGATGGATGAGGCCAGCGTGCTCTCCGTGCTGGCTTCCTCCATCTCAACGGACTCCGAGCCTTCGAACATGGCAGCTGACTGAAAGTTACTGCAAGGCAAAAGGGCACAGAATTGACTTTGTCAGAGTAAGTTTTTGTCAAGTGCTCAACGCTCCATGTTTTTTTCAGATTCGGGTATCAGTGCGGACTGGTTGTCCCTGCCCTGGCTAAGGCAGCAGCCCATCCGATGTCAGATTAGCTAATGCTGTGGAGCTGTGACAGTCTTCCTCTGCGGTCAGACAGGATAATCGTTTAGAATTTGTCTGCTAAATACTTTATTTCATCACCAAGACAATTCAGATTATTCTGAACATTTTTTATTCCTGTTTTACAGAAGAAAATTGACATCTCCATAATTCATTTGGGAACTTCATTAATTTGTTTTTGAATGTCAAGACCCTTTTATCACATATAATACATGAGAAACCATGTGGTGCCTACTTTCTCTGCATGAGCAACCCTTTTGCCAAATACTGTGCATCAAAGCAAAACCAACTCCATGTTGGAGTGAATAGAAGCTGTTTTCAGAAGATTGACAACATTTCTGAATTCTATATTATTGAATGAAGTGCCATTACACAACTCTTGTTTGGATTTAAGTGTCCAAACCTTATGGAAGTGAAAGTAAAGTTTGAATGGTGCAGCAAACAATTCAGGCTTAAAAACAGAGAAATACAACATGTGACCTTCAGTTGGAACATAAAAAAAAATTACTTCACATATATACTGCCAAGGGGATGTCTGTATGACATTGATGAGGCCAAGAAAAACTCAGCAAATCTCAGCACTCAGAGGAAGACATCATTATCCCCATGCATGCTTTCAGAGATAAGGCAAACCAAAGATTATCTGCATTAGCATTAATGACAAACTATTTTGAAATGAAGAGGCTAAGCATACACATTGAAAACTTGAAGTGTGTTTTTTTTTTCTTCCTTGAAGTATAATCCACATATGTCACAGCATATTTCCTTTTAAAGCCTCCCGGGATGCATTTGCAGTTAATGAGCCCGTCCAGCGTAAGCAATTGTACTAGAGTGAGTGATTTAAATAGACTAACAGATATACAAAAACATGTGGAGATAAGTGGATATTATGAGTTTTAAATAGACTGCTGCGTCTGGAAGGGCCACATCAAACAACCCCATCACACAGGCAGGCGCACTTAGCGGCGATTTCCCGGATGCTTTCAGAAGCCTAAACCGACGCAGAGAAAAACGCGGAAAAAATAGAATAAAAAAGCTGATCTATCCGTGGTTCTTTTGAATGTTATTTTTCGAGGGACTGGGAGCGGGGGGCACTTTGGTATTTGTCAGGCGCGACCTTTTTGCGGTCTTTCCGCTCGTCAGCCTCTCCATCACGACACCGTGACTGACAGGTCGGTGCGCTCCTGCACTCGCGGGACTCCAGCTGGCCAACTTGACCAGAGGACACAATTAAGTCCTATTATGTCTGAATGTGAGGGCCACACGGGCCACCTCGGTGCCTGTGATTAGGAGAAATTCCTGCATTGGAGGACAAACAAGCAACTTTTACTGCTAGGCGTCTGATATAACAGCTTCAAACGAGAATTGGATTCCAGAAACTGCATCTTCATGTCATTTTAGCTTTCATTTGAATCCATAAGCCTTGGGAGAAGTGTGAAATCCGTGCATTCGTTTGGGAAGCGTGACTGCTGAGGCGGCCACACGCTTCCATCATTCGGGCCAGGCGATCTGACACGTACTGCACAACCAGACTGGTGGAGCTGCACCGTGCCTTTTGGTGCGCTTCTACGGCAAGGAAACGCAAACTGACACGCTGCACGGTCTGTCAAATAAACGATTCTAATCAATACATGGATAATATGGCGCACAGACACATTGCACGCTTTGCTTTGCGGTTGTGAAAAGATCCAACCGAAACGGCTGCAACAACTAGTCACAGAAATCATAGATTCCGTTGAATAATGCCGTGAATAATCAAAGTTTCAATACAAATGATAAAGAAAACACAGTGAAATAAAACAATGAATGAAAACAATTAAATTGCCCGCAGAGACCTGATTATTTGTTTTTTGGAATAGGCGCCAATGCGCATCTGCGTTTGTTTGGAATTCCGAAGGAAATGTAGCGTCTTACCTCGGTGTTTTCAAAAGGCACTTTGCTCCTGCCATTCTGAGAAAAATGCTCGAGCTGTCCTCAGCCGCTTTGATTTGTTACTCTGTGTGGGCTTGGGAACAGGGAGAGCAGTGGAGACCCTCGACGCGTAATCGTCCCAGGGACACTCTGGTCCAGCTGCGCATCCCCGTCCGCGTACTACAGGAATCCCAAACAGTTTGACCGTGACGGGAGGATGTCTGTGAGGAAGTGTGAGTCCCGCGGTGTCAGCAACAGTAGCAGCAGTGCTCTACTCCGCGTATATGTCCACTGAGAGCCAGGCAAAAGCGCCAGAGCCCAAACACCGAACGGACCTAATGAGCTGCAAGACGCAGGCAAGGGCACGGCGCAGGTTAACGCAAACACGCCTACAAAGGGATTCACGCACGTTTTGCGACATGTTATGATGTACTATTCATAACGCAAGTTGGTTCATGGCAAACAGAAGTTAATTTACAAATGTAGCTGATACGGGACAAGGGCAGCTTTCAGTTAGAGTTGTTACCTGTAAAACAAACAGACAAACCAACAAATGTTCAGCCTTTTTCTTCTTCCTGGTTTGTCTATAACAGTCACTGCGCTGTTTATGCACCATCCGGTGTCGTTTTTGACCGATCAAGTGATTAGGAGGTTGTGACTTGTTTTTTGGAGAAAAACAACTTCTTGAATGAAATAGATATTCTGTGGCTGGGCTGCATCAGTAGTTACAGGCAGCACCACCAAAACCCAACCCACAAAGAAGTATTTTCATAGTTTTGTAGAGCTGCAAGTGACTGCTTGGACTGAGCAGAATTGTGCTGGGGTTTGTCATTGTAAACCACTGTTGGACTAATATCGGTCACCTTGCACATTATTTTGCTCTGCGTGAAGCTATGACATTTGTGGGTCATTCTATCCGTCTCTGCAAAGCAAGGCTTTTATGTTAAGAGACCCTTGAGAGTTATATATCTCAATTTTCTGTAAGCCTCTCCTTGGTCCATTATGGGTGTAACTACGAAACTGAAACCTCTATTATCTGCAGGGCAAAGCTAAGGAAGGAGAAGGTAGGAGTCCCAAATGGAAAAAAGACAATAAATGGATTTGTGAACCCCCATAGTAGCTAAAGTACTGGTGTTCACTTGTGTTAAAAGTGTTATTTTTGCTTCTGAAAATGCTTTTCATGCTCAAAGGAATCCGATTTGTTACGCTGCTTCTATGGTACTTCTACAGTATTTGTTTCCCTTTGGGTGGCATTTGTTCCCATTCAACACATAATAATGACAAAGACCATTTTTGTGATCTTATTGAATCAGTGTAGCACACAGAAACCACAAGAGTTGACATTCTTGGATATTTCAACTTCATTCAAAAGCAGTTGAATCGTATAAGGTCATTTGATTTGAAAAGTTTTAAATTTTCTTTCAATGGTGATTAAATGCCTTCCCAAAAATTGTGCAGATGGTAAAACGACAGATAAACAAATCTTGGACTAAAAGATGCATATTTTTTTATCAATCTGATTTCAAGGCTCATTCTGAATTTTGACTATAAAGTCTAAATATGAAAGCTTAATAAGTCAACTCAAAGCTTGCAACCAACAATTGACAAACTATAGATTATTTCTCAATAGCTGAGTTGACCTGATAGATATTATACATGCTAAATTAGTTTAAATCACTACAAGACGTCTTACACTGTAGCATATTTTTTCAAACAAATTTTAAGCCAAAATGTAGAGGCTGTCTGGCAATAGCTCAATGCACCTTCCCATTGTAGCAAGAGAGTGAGAAGCACTCTGATGCAGTCAATCAAACACGAAGTGGAAGTCCAAAATTTGTCAAAAACAAAACACAGCATGTCAGCATGTTGTAGACTTTAATGATGCAGACTCATCATACAGACATTGAATTTATCACAAATTCCTTCGTCCTCTAATGTTAAATGAGAGTCCATGTGTGTGACAAAGAAAATGTCTGCAAGTGCATAAATAATGGCTGGCAAATAAAACAATCAAGGTTTTGCTTTTAGTCATCCAATACCATGACATTAACCCAGCTAAAATAATTTGATTAATGAGCTGAACATGAGTAAACAAATGACTCTCGTGAGCCAGAATTCCTCCACAACCATGTGAGAGACTGAGAACACAAATAAGAAAACACTTACTTGAAGTTGTTGCTGCTAAAGGTGATTCTACAAGCTGTTGCGTCATGTTGGGTGTTAGTGTGTCACACGCTGCATCTGCATTTTGGCTTAGCTATTGTTAAATAAGCAATGATACAGCAATATGCCTCGTATTGTTAGTTGTCTTTTTAGCCTGATTTCAAGAGTGAAGATCAGCCAACTAATTTATTTCACCTTACTCCATACAAGTGCATGCCCTCAGCTGAGCCATATTGTTGTTAAAACCTAAGAATAATATTAAGAAGACTAAACGGCTTGCCTAAGGAGCCGAGACATGAACAAATTAAAAGTAACAGCAAGGACTGTCAGATTCAGCATGCCAATCCTATATCTAACACCGAGTGAACACTTATTCATATTTCTTTTTTTTTAAGCTAATATATGAAATCAAATAAATTACATGGAGTTCATTCCTTTTTTTTATTTGAACTATTTAGCACAAGGTCATTATTTGGAAATTTCTAATTCATTAAATCATGATAAATTAAGATCGTAAACAGAAAAATGTGTATTACACACAATACAGTGGCTGAAGTTTTGAACAGGGCATAAGTTTGGTTTTGGCGTAACAGGAAAAACTAATATAAGTTTTGTTGTCTGGTGGTAGGCATGACAGACCTTTAAAGGTTATCCAATTATGAAATCATCACAATCCACTCCATCGCCTACACCACCTCAATAAACATGTCTGATAAAGTAGATATACCAGACAGCCGGACATTTTTATGATTTAGTGCGTGGCATATTCGGGTGTATAAACCATACCTTATAACATCTTACTGGTAGAAACCCTGGTGCATGACTGTTGACTTACCCTAACGTCTGCTGTTTTTACAGTTCCCGTTGTGTCTCTGTGATGACAGGTTTTTCCCCCCACCAAGAGGTTTGATTGGTTGGAGTAAGCATTACCCAACACTTATCTTAGAGTGGTTGGACAAGATATCAAACTAAATTGCTCATTTGAAGCTTAACAACACCTCTTTCTGGCAACCTAAATTACTGGAACAACCTCAATCACTGGCCTCTTTTACACATCTACTGTTGACAGTTTATTGTAATGGCAAGTCAAAGCCTGTAGCACAGTTCTGCGCCGTATTTCTACTCTCAGCATTCAAAATGATGAAGATTCAAGATTTTAGCATTGAATATTTGAGTAAATGAGTGCAGAGGCCCTCAACTGGTTTGAAGTACTCTCAAAGAGTTGCATAGCAACAGTGAGTCATTTTTTTGTGTCTTTCAAAGGTGTCACTGGACTCATGATAAACAACCAGTGTCAGTTATCCAAGAAACACAAAAATAACCGTTGAACATGAAGTAGAGTTTCAAAATCACACACCAGCATAATCAAATCCTCCCATTCAAATAAGCTGTTCTCTTATCTTCCAACTTCCTGTCTTTTCCATTTTGGTCTTTGAGCCCCCGCCACCTATTCTCTCTCGACAGTCCCCGTCTTTCTTTTCCGGAAGTTATCCTTTTCTCTGCCTTCTCAGTCCTCGTCTCACCATCCTCTGTGTCACCCTTCACACTTTTTAATCCAAAGGCTATTAATGGGTTGAACTAATCTACGGCATACTTTCTTCAAATTAAATATGGTAGAACAACTAAACTGCAGATGAAAGCACAGACTCATCTGCAGCGAGGAGACATCTGGGGGAGCTGAGTGTAGAAACAGTTTTGAAGAGGGAATCGGTTGAGGTGGAAACTCTCTTACCGTCAAAAATCTGTCACACGGGGGGTATTTTTATACTAGTGGCTTACTACACAACAGAAATATGTCACGTGAGTAGAGAAAAGTGAGGAGAGATGGGAGTATGTGATGATAAATCTGAGAAGCAATGGCATGAGAAGATATTTATAGAACATGGGTCGGCCTACACATTTGGAGCGATGAACAATGAAAGTTCAAAGAGTGTATAATCCTTATTAAAATCAATATGAACTTAGAATATGAACGTTTGCATTCTCATTCTAGAACTCCTCTACTTTAAGCACTGATGTCCAAATCACAGCTGAATGGGAACAGAAAGACAGACTTAAACTTGTCTCCAAATCGGTAAAATTCAGTAAACACTAATAGCAAGATTGGGAGGGAAACACAAAGCTAAAGTAAACACTGCATGTGGTGAATTTGGTGCATCATTACTCTTCCATTAGACTTACACAGCTGAAAGAAAAAATAAAGCTTTTAGTGGTTTCTCGGCTGAACAGCACTTACTGACAAGCCTGCTGGTCTTTTTCCAAAACACAATGACAGGATATTAAAAATGTGTTAAAGGACTGGAAACTTTCAAACATTTGAAAATGTAATTAATAGCGGCACGTTTTTAAACATATCTGACCCAATTCTTAATCGACAACAATGATTAGGGTTGGTTTGACTGACATGCACCACGCAAAACACGTCCATTTGTCGTTTGCAAAAACATGAAAGTAAAGGCTTGTCCAGTGCAAATGTGATGCCATGCAAAAAGCATGACACTAAATAGCATTTGTTCTAATAGTTTACAAAATCTTGGACCGTATCAGATGGAGAAAATGTGAAAGCTCTTTCCTGATTCTAATAACAATGAGCACTGCTGTTTACCACAAGCCATTAACCACACAAAACCAGTCCATTAACAACAGAATATCAGTTATTAAGAGTAAAAATGTAAAGTAACGAAGAGGTAAGGGAGTAAGAACAGTAAGAGTGTGTTTTTTTAAATTTATGTCCTCAAAATAGCAATTATTCTAAACTTGCATTTGAACATCATTAAATAGATGGTCTCATTTCTAACCTGTGCGCAATAACATCCACATTCCAATTTGACTTGGGCATGCCAGGAGTCCTCAACATCATTTTCTAAAATCATTTGGTTGATGAAACCAGCATGAAACCAAATGATAGAGCAGTAAAAGTGCTTGATGTTTCAATAGCTGGGCTCAGATGTAGAATCCAATCAGTACCCAAGGATTAGTCAAGAATTAGGCCATGGGTAGCAAGAGGAGGTCATTGAACAGTGGAGTGATGTGTCCTTTCTGGATGATTGAACACCAGAAGCGACACCAAAAAAGGTGTCACTGTGGATGTCAAGGGATCGGCTTGAAGAGCATTACAGCAGCCAAAGGTGAGAAACAGCCCTAGTGTGTCAGGGATTAGTTGGAACACTGACCCAGGTATGACTGGAACTTTAAAGCAGCAAGCCTGACCAACATGTGTACCGTGGTCAGACAGTTAGAAATGATCATTAAGCATGACTTCTGAGGTGGTGGGGAAGGATTAAGTAAATGCTAAATATAAAGGTGTAAAAAATAAAAGTGGAGGAAAAGAATCCTTGTAGTTTATGCTCACAGTAATAAGGTAGTTATTCCTCTTTTGTCGTATGTAAGTCTCTCGTTTTGGATGTGTTACCATATCAAAGGTTTTCTTTTCTATATAAAGGCCACTGGTTGGTGAGATTAAAGCTGATGCAAACAATGACAAAGAAAGTAGGATCCTCTACTTTAATAATCAATTTTTTGGAATCGGAGAAAGGAAAATCAACAAAATAAGCCATCTACGAAAAAAGGCCTATCTTTGACAATGCCCCCCTTGAAAAACTAACTTACAGATGTCTAAGGCTTGCATGTTTTTACTTGGGAAAAACCAGAGGATGAGACACTGGCTGAAACACAGCAGTGAGGTCAGAACCAGGGCCAGTACCTACAGGTCCGCATCTAACACAGGACCGCTGAACACTCGTCTGCTGCTCCCACAATGGATCACGCTTTAGCAAAACACAAAACAGCTCCTCTTTAACATCCTGTAAAATACAAACAGCTGTTTCCACACAAGAGTAAACTGAAGGATGCGTGACCACCAGACGGTCCAAGTAGCTGTGAACAGGAAACGCGTGACAGTCAATTCTTGGAAGCAATTAAAGTTAATGGCCTTGTTAATCAGAGCAATCACATGCCCCACTCACCTCAGATTTATTTTTGTTTAACCTTTTCATTTATCTTCTTTTTCCACCTGTGCACTCATCATAATGGAAAATTATGATCACAGAGCCTGATCATCATAATGCCTGAAGAGGTTAATGATGGCTGGAATCACTGGATGTGATACGGAACAACGACAAGAAAACAGATGGGATCAGCTAAGGTTATTGGCTGCCATTTCAAATGTGTATAAATTAATTTTTTGATAACCTGTTTTCAAACATAATTACAGTCTATTTCAGCTTGTCTTATCTATGCTATAGGTAAACCGTCTATGATCTATTGCCTCTTTATCAAGAGGGCAATGGAACTAGAATTCTAGAATTTGGGTAATATCTGCTGTTCTCCAATGTTAAATTGAGTTTGTATGATAAAATGTACTGTACTAAGTTGTTAATTTAGATTTCTAAATGAGATTTATTTTCTTTCTTCCTTTTTTAACTCATTTATTTATTTTTTCCACCCTTGGCACAATTCATACTTTCATCCACTTCACATGTTTTTATTATTTCAGTGGATAAAAGTCAAGCTGAGAGTTCAGCTGTTAATGTTCCCCTGTCACTACACTGACCTCAGTCTGCTCCCTGTAAATGATGCAGCATGTGCCATAATGCAAACCAAGATTACTGCTGCTCAAGTGCTCTTTCTGAGCTCCTGATGTGACAGTAAGGTCAATGTAGCCATCTCCCAAAATGAAGGGTTGCTTTGAGTCATTCACCCTTTTTGTCACATTCTGGTTTTGTTTGGATATCACTCCCTTAGGGATATAAAAAAAAGTATCTTCATGGATGTTAATGTTAGAATTTATGTGCAGTTGCTCTACTGGAGGCTGTATATTCTTTACAACATAATTATAAGCCTTTTAGGCCTCTGCTTCATGGGGGAAAAGGTCAAAAGTAATGAGACAACAGAATAAAACCAACAAATGCATTCTCGATGTAAACAAATTGACAATGAGGAGTATGATAATCACTATTGGATTTCATGATGAGATACAAAAATTATTTTTTAACATATCACAAAGAATTTAAAAAATAAATAAAACCAAAACATTAATTCTGTTATTAGAAAAACAACTGCTTTGTTTTAAGCCTTTCTTTTTCAGCAAATAATCCTTTACTTAAATTCACAATTTTTCTAAACTTAGCCAATGACGTCAGCACTAATGAAATCAGATGTTTTATTAGATTATGTCTTTAGAACAAAGCAATGGTAGATGATAACAGGATTTTTTATCACATTTTATGTCATAAAATAAATTAATGATAACAGCAAATGGAAAATCATCTTAACTTATCATTAATCAAGAGGCAAATCATTCACAGGACATAAAACAACTAGTTCTGACTGGTTCACTGCCTGCAAGTGATTTTACTGCGTCAGAAATTGTGGTGACGGTTAATTTTGTAATTTCATTCCTGTATTATATGAGTCATATGACCGACTAACAATCATTACGAATAACTGACTCATTAATTGAATTTTGGATGGTGGAAATTCTGAAGGCAGGAAAGCCGGAGACAGTGCGGTGAAGATTAAAGGACGACTTCATGATGGCCGATGAGAGATGGGGGATGGCGGAGAGGTGATGATCGCTGCACAGAGCTCCGCTGTCCTACACCAGGAGCTGGTGGAGGTGACAGATTGCGGTTCCGGTCTGCTGCTGTGAGAATACGGTCAGATTTGGACGAGGCGCAGCTAGAAGCCTTGTTTTAGCCAAGTCAGTGACAATCATGCTGGGTAATAATATAATAAGATGTTTGTGATGCCAACGACAACATCGCTGTATGCAGAAATATACCGATTACACATTTAGTGTTGATAACTACATTAATTATTTTTTGCTTGGATGGAGATAAGCCACAAAGCTTTCTAAACACTTCCATAGGTTGGATTGTAGACTTTATATTTTATCTCTCCTCAAAAAGAAGGCTCCTCTGCTTCTCCTTTCTCCTCCTGTGAATGTTAACCTCTTGCCTTTTTTCCCACATCCATCACTTTAGCCTCCCATGGCAGTTGATTAGCTTCTGTCCACCCTAATCTTCCTCACATGGCAAAGAAGTGACCCTCTTATATTTTCAGACCCAGGAATCTTGCCGAAGAAAGAAATCAAAGCTGACAAAGGTGTCACACACAAATCCATCAATGAGATTCCAAGTCTAGTTTACATACTGTCAGTACCATAATTGGATCATCAAGATGATTAGAAAAACATTTCAATTATTTTTTTAAAGGTGTGATAAAATCTAATGAATCTAATCACGCTATGCAATAGATTACTTCTACAAAAGTGCTACATGTGTTAACGCAGAGTAAGTTGTTTGTGTTATTGCTTTTAATCAAACACTGGACTGCAAAAGAATGAAGTGCATCTCTACAGAGCAAAACAGATAGATAGATTATATTTTTCAACTCCAAAGGGGATGAATAGCTGAACAGCAATTCAAGAAATAAAGGCCCCATGTTGTCTTTCTTCACCTAATTATCCCAAACTGTGTCTCATAAAGTACAATGTGAAATATATTGTCGGGCATAAACACCTTAACTGCATATGACAAAATTGTTTGTAAGGTTTTTAAGGTTTGTAAAAATAGTCAAAGTAACTCAACGTCATTGTTATTCCTCAGACAGCATGATGTAGTCACCGAGGTTGTGCACCCGGTCCGTTATTACTACTGTGACTTTGTTGGAAGGCACATGGCTTTAGCAGCAACTGGCCAAAGGCTACAGATACGTATAGAGCAAACACGGCCAGCATCAAGGAAGAACTTAATTAACATTCACAATTAACAGGGAGAACAAATGGACTAGCAGGTGCTTTAACACCACAATTCAATTATGGCCAGTTACTGGCAAGAGACTCAATGAAGGTCAAAGCCATGCCATAATCGTGGCCCACAATGCACTATAACAACACGGAGGATTAGAGGGAGACGGAGGGCTTTCTTTAAAGGTTAGCTATGCTGTCCGCTGTACACGGAATATTTAATTGGAAAAAAAGCATGGACAATTATGGGCCTTTAACAACAGCTGCTAAAACATGATGGAGATCATTAATGTGGAGAGCTGGATTCCAATGAGCTAACAGTGTGTCCTAGTGGTTAAACCTCCATGACAGATTTTCTCTGATTTTGTTAAACTATTCAAATAAATAAAAAAACATATCAATCTCTTCTCTCTCTTAGAAATGTGTGAGAGAGAATAAGCACTTCAGACTTTGAGAAACATGCTAGAATAAGAACATGAGAAAGTCTGTGTGACATCGACATATTAATGTCTTCCTTTTGCATGTTGATAGTGGTCTTAAGCTGAAAGCACAGCTATTTCTGGATGCAGTCTCCCAAAGCTGCTAATAGGACACTTCTCACCATACAGCTTGGAGCAGTTCAGTATAAATAAAAAACAGGTGTATTTGTTGTGTTTTTTTAAATAATTCACCATATAGTTCCTCTCTATCACTCCATGAAAAATCATTAACATTTATACCCCTCTGATTGATGGTGATGTCCTTGGCATTTATGTTAAAGAGCAGTTAAATGCACTGCACTGATAGGCAGGTGGTAAAAATAACACCAGCAGCAGTGCTATTTGGGATTTGACAGGTAAGCTACAGATGAACATTTGCAACCTATACATGTAAAAAAAAAGGATGATGGCAAAACAACAACAGTGAAACCATTTCAAATTGGGTCAATTATATCACATTGAAGTCACACTCATTTATTCCAAGCATTATTTTCATGCACTGTGCCAGACAAGTGATGTGCCAAAATGTTTTCCACATGAAAGTGATTAAGGGAAATAAAAAAACCCTAGTGGAAAAAGCTGCTTCACTGGTGCATAGATTCTTTGGTTGGTGACAAGGCATGGTGTGGCACAGAAATAAATATTTGTATATTAATTTGGCCTGTTTTCTAGGTGAAAGGAAGAATTGTGTCTGGATCATCAGATGCATGGTGATCGTTTAATATCAGTAAACTTCATGGTCCAATCGCAAGAGCCCATGGGTAGAAGTTACACCTTGAGCTCTATTTATTCATCCACACACACGTAGACAGAGTGCCGTTGATGCACACCTGAAACCTGACCCATCATTCTTATTCCAAGAAATGACCTCCCATAGATCAATATCACAGACCTGTGCCCGATTACCAAAGCTTGCTGAGAATGGAAGGACACCATATGACACCGTCCAGTAACCAGGATGGATGGAAACAATGATTCATAATTCATTAGCACCTATCAAATCTGTGTTCAATCGAAACCACAATGAATGGGCCCTGCCTAATGACCGCTGCTGCCTTACACTAGAATAATATGCCCACAACCTGTTCTGAGTTAATTATGATAGGCAAAGATTTCCACAGGTTAAATATTAATTGAGAAATGGTAACAGCGCCATAAACGGTGTCGGGGTGTGCATGAACAGCCAGGCTAAGTTATGCCCCGCCTTACATGCCGGCCACGTGCCAGCTTTATCTGCAACATTTATTCAAATCTGGGACATGTTGGACATCATGGCTGCTGTAAAAAAAAAAAAAAAAAAGGCCTCCCTGGCTTTCAGAGGGCATGAAATCACCTGCAGAGGATGGGGATAATACAGATGAATCAACTCTGTGTGGGAATATTAATCTTAGGAAAACATCTGTGAGGGAGAAAAGTGCCAGCTGCCTCTGACTCATACTCTCTTTCTGCCCTGATCCCCACTCTTCCATCAAACAATCAGCCTCTTTCTGTTTGTTGTCACCCTTATGGTTTGTTTGTACATTTTGTTTCCATCTGATATAGTTTGGTAATGTGCTTTTATGTTTCATTAGGCCCTCTTCATCCCTGCCACACAAAAGAAACTGCAGAGTAAAGCTTTGAGGCTGCACTTACCCTTATGAAAATAACATTTTTGCTTTGTCTGTGTAGTCATGATTGGAGGGCGCAGTCATCATTCACAAAAAGTTAATATCTGTGAGATTGACACATGAATAATGAAGGGGAAGCCCTCTGTGTTTCTGGCGTTATATTAAGCAGGGGAGAAAATCTCAATGAAAAGACCACAGCAGACAAATGGTCACTTTTCAATCACCCGATTGCCTTCTCCTTTATTTTCAAATGTCCTTAATTAAAGGAAAGTAGTATTACTAACACACACGTAAACACGGTGACAGCTGGAGCATGAAATAAGTCTGCTTTTCAGTTTAAATAAAGACTACAAAGCAGAAATATGAGGGGGGGAGCTGTTCCACAGAAGAGTTTGGTCAACAAGCCAATCGAAAAGACTCTGAATTCTGTATGATATATGACTGGTAAGAGTGTTACCACTCTTCTTCAAGAAATAAAAATGTCAAAAAGGAACAGGAGGCTTGTTCCAGATAAAGCATTGTTCCATTTTATGCATTGTCGGAGATAAAACATATTCTTTTCGCAAAACAACCATAAAATTATTGGGCACAAATTTGCTGGATGCCTGATGTGCATGTAAACACAAACATTTCTATGAAGCTTTGTCTTTTCCAGGGCTGCGTTTAGTCGGGAAAATTGCTGAATTAGGGCAATAAAACAATTATATGGAGGACAAAAGCGCACCTCTCTATATTTACAGATCATGTTTGGCTTGCATAAACAGGTGGCCTATGGAGTTACATTTGGGAGGAAGATGGTCTCATTGTGGTCCGCACATGTACTTGAGTGAGCACGGCACATGTTGCTTATGTTAATTAAACATGAACAGAGTGGAAAACAGATGGTCAAAAAAACCAAGGGAACCAGTGAGGAGTATGTGCTGAGGTAAGAAATCAGATTATCCCTCCTTTTAGTGTTCTTTCAGAGTGCGGTGCAAAAAAAAACAAAACAAGTGTATTCATGCTTTTATTAACAGCTTTGAGGCTCCAGATTACACTTCATGAAAAAAAACATTACTTTTCTTAAAAAGCTTGACTGCTAAGTAGCATGTTTGTGGAGTGCTGCTCTACGGGAACCATTTTGCCAACATTCACATTCAACCTGAGAAACAGGATTGATCCTCTAAAAAACGTAGCTTTGAATTTTTCTTATTCCCTGGCATTTAAATGTTAGTCTATTCCAAAAAAAGTCCTTTATTGAGTGATTGATGGATTTCTTTGTACAGAGTGTGTGCACAGTCTGGTGGAAAGATTCTTTAGACTGAATGAAAATGCTTATTGTATAAACTGTTTAGATAGTGATGGCCCTCCTCCACCTCTCCTCTGCTCCCTCGCTTCCCTGTTCTGCTCGCTGGAGGCAGCTGAGTGCTCCTAATCAGCAATCATTTGAAAGGTCATGAGCGAGATGCCTGTGGGAGAGGCAGCTGGATGTAAGCTAACAGTTTATCTCAGCCAAATGGTGCACTGAGCTGGCTCTTCCTGAGTTATTTAAAACCACATTCGCAGCATTGGTCCTTTTAATATCGTAACCCTGTAATTTCCCTTTGTCATGATGTTTATAGCAGCAAAATAAAGTGTTGTTTATCGCTTAAATTGACTCCTTGATTTAAAAATTTTTAAAGTTTGGATAATGCTATGATTATTTTTCCACCTTCAACCTAACTGGGCAATTCACTTTCAGTTCTGTACTTTTCGGGGGTAGGGGCAATATCGATTCATTAACCAAATCATGTCTGACTCTAATGATAGCACTTGTATAACTGGGTGTTTTTCTTCTGTTTTGTGTAGTTGTTTTTAGTTTGGGTTTTTTGCACCACAGACCAACAAAACTGACAAGCAAGTTAAGAAGTGACAAAGTGGTACTGTCTTGAGATGACTTGGTCAGGTTACAGCTCTGTATGTTTCGTATTGTGGAGAAACTCCCCAAGCCATCATCAAACTGTCACTTATATCATACTGGATTGATGATTCCAGACTGATGCCCTTTATATATCTTGGTGACCATTTAAACTGCAGTTATGGTTCCAACCCTCATTCATTTTGATGGGGACCTGAGCTTGTTAGGCTGGAATAAATGCCCAGAGGCATTACCAAAATAGCTTCCGCATGGAAAAGCGTGCCTCTGTGACGACTCAATAAAGACCATTTCTTGGTTTGGAGCAATGCTCCCCAAATTCCACTAGTTGCCTGGCAACCTCACAGTGATGAGAGAAGTCAACCTCAATGAGATCAAACACAATATAACAAGTTAATTAGCGGATCTTAGTGTGCTACTTGGCTTGGTTTCCTTAAACTTTGGATACAGGCACACTCGTTAGGTGTCTCTGCATCTGTCTTCATGCTGAGATGAAATGCAGCTTTGTATTTATGCATGGTCCATATACTCCTAACTTGTAGCTTGTTGTTGCAAGTTATACATTGTACAACTATATTAAGTCAACAATTTTGTGTGCATAGCTGTAAAATCAGATCAGTGCAAAGAACAGTGCAAGCACTATGATGGCTCTTGTACAGATATAGGTGTTTACCTGATAAAATTAAAAAACAAAAAACAGTGGTTAATTTTAGCTGTGCCGGCTGAACTACGTTTAACTTAGTGTTTCCTCATGTGAGCCTCTGTTGGAGTTGGAGAGGAGGGTTGTCTTTAATTGTTTCACTGTACTGGCAACTGGGCCGCAGAGATAGTTTGGTGATGCTCTTGGAACAAATCCAGCTTTTCAGATGTTCTGATCTATTGGGTCATGTTGTAAATCATCAGTTTATGTGTTTTCAGATTCAGACAATTTTGCATCTCTTTGATCTCACAGCTTTTAACTGTATTTGACTAAAATATCAAGCCATTTCTCTGCTCTGAAAGACGCCAACCACCTGGCTTTTTAAAACTCCTTGCAAGACTAAATTTACAATGTGCACCAAACTGAAAGAAATACAGCCCCATTAAATCCACAGCAGCCACTTTATCTGCAGTGGTATTAGGACAGAACCCTCATAATGGCTTACTCAATAAAAAATGTTTTCAGTTGCTTGTGCATGTAAAACATTTTTCTCCAGACATATATTAACTCTTTTTAGCCCTATGTCCCTGGTTATGAAAGCTTCCTGTCCCCTTCTGCTGTCTTGAACTGTGTTACATTGTTGTGTATTGGATGCTCACTGTAGTGCAAAGGCCATCTCTGTTAAGTTTGTTTGGAATTTCATGGTTCTAGAAGACAGAATTGGGGATGGCATGTTCACTGATTTGAGATATTGGAGATAACATCTGCACAGATGATGATCTATCTTCGGTTGTCACAGTCTTTCCTTTGTGAGCATTCCTTTTCCTAATCAAATGTCAATAATATGCTTAAATAACAGTGTCATAGATGTTGATAGAGAATCATAGACTTTTTTTAAAAGATGAAAAACCAACATATAGCACAGCCAAGCCAAATTTGTAACGATACCTTTATTGAACTTCAATTGCATGCAATCTCGACAGAACCGTTTTCTGCCTTTCCTACCACAATATTGTCAACCCTTGTTGGTTTTTTTGTTTGCTTTTTGCCCAGCAAGGCAGCACACACAAACAAAACATGGTCAAGGTATTGAATTCGCAGGTTCCAAACTGTTTCTTTGACCCTGGTAGCAAACTGAGAGGTGTGAAGTTGGCACAACACTCATAACGGAGCCTTTATCACCTCCCACTGTTGACTTGAAAAGTCAAAGTCACTTTCTGCGTCCTTCTGATGAAAATCAATGTTTTCTTTTTCCTGTACAAAATGAAACATTTAATAATATAGGGCAAGCAAAATCAGTGCAACAATGCGACCTGTAAAGCTTATGAGGGGGCTGCCTGCTTCCTACAGAGAGTTGCCGGCTGAGCCGGGGTCCTGCAGTGATTCTTTTGCTGGACACTCTAATCAAGCCAAACCGCATTTCATCTCCAGAACCTATTATTCTCTTATTCATTCAACTCTGAAACATGAATGATGGGTATGTATATGAATACTAGAAATGAAGAAAGTACATGGGAGCTGAAAGCTATTAAGGAGCAAAGGGACCACGGCATGGCTGAAGACACAAACCTATTAACATTGTTCGCCTAATGATAAGCTCATTCATGCAGAGAAAGAGAAAAAAAAGAGAAAAATCATTGCTGATTTACACCTGCTGTTAGAAGTCCCATCTTCTCTCTGATTAGTCTACTTCAGACGTAGCCCCCTGAGCCCTAATTATGTGCTTTCAGCACATCACACCTGCACAACAAGCAACAACCTCCGCCCCGCTCACCATGGCTGCATGAAAAGCTCTTGATTTAAGATACTTAGTGTTTCTGACAAAGCAAAACAAGCACGCCGCCTTTAATATTGGTGGTCAGTACACCCCCAAAAATGTAAACGGCTCCTCCAAACCAAACCGGATTGCCACAGAACACACCGTCAAAGCTGTGTTCAGCTTGGCTTTCAGCTTGAAGACTGAGACTGCCATCAAGTACTGTGTGATGGAGTCCAGACAGTTCCGGGCTCCACAGATGTTATCAGGCTATAAACAGAGGCTTGTTGTAGCAGGAGGTTGCTATGCAATTCAATAGAACATGCAGCATAAGGAATGAAGATCTCCATCATTTCCAATTACATTTTTCTTTCATTTCTGATTCACATGTGATTATTATATAGAAATTTACTGGGATTGTTTTTCAATTATCCATCAATGTTTAAAAAAAGCACCATCTGGTAGTGTAGTATGCGTTAGCATCTGTTTACTAGGTTGTGTCTTGGTGTCTTTGGTTTCTCTTAGCCTCCTGTGTTTTATTTTGGCTTTCTTCTCAGTTTCCTGTGTCTCCTCCTTGAGTCTCCCGGTGTACTTCACTTCCCTCAGTTCCATCCTATTGTGGTTATCAAACAGCACACTTCACCTGTGTTCCCTGAGTCTCCCACTTTTCCTCTACTAGTCATTGCCAGATTCTAACCATGTTCTCAGCACGTTACTCTGCCCAATTGTGCTCGTAGTGTTCCTCCTGGGTTAGGTTAGGTACCTCCGATTTCAAGTTCAGTTTAGTTTTGTTATGCCGTGCTTTTTGTCACTGTTTAAATAAACTATGGTTTTCGGGAGTATCTTAGTTCCCTTGCGTTTCTTCGCTGGGGCTGCACGTGGGTCCATCCCTTCACTTCCGACAGCCCGTGTTTCTGACCTCCTTTAGGAGTCATGACCTATATCCTTTTGAAGCTTAATTTCAACACCTGCAAGACTTGGTAGCAGCATATATTCATGTTCATATTAGTGTTTGCCACTATGCTCTCCAGCTTCTAATAAACAAGATAAAGTCTAATAAAGGCGTTTTGAAATAATATGGAATGCTCTGCTCCTGTGTTTGTTGTTTTGCTTCTCTCTGATGTTGGTCCACATGAAAATGAATGCAAATCTCCGACACCAGCACTACAAAAAGCACATTGTTTCAGCCCCAGCCTCTGCTACCGTTAACTTAAATCAACAAAACATTCTCTCTTGCCTCTCTACATCTCTCTAATATTGCATAAAATCTCCCAGTGGCTCCCACTCGTCTCACCATCTGCCCCACTTTTCTGTCTGACTAGGGGGCTGATGGCACCTGTTATGCAAGCAGCTCTACTGAGACGTTACTGCTGTTGCTGATGAGGAGGTATATTTCAGATGCCTATGAACTCTCGTCAGCCTGGCATGCATCCATGCCTCATATCAAGATGTCCGCCTCAGCAGTCCCAGCATGAACAAGTGCTTGCCTTTTCATTTTTTTTTTATCATTCTCCACCTCTTTAACCTCTGGAAAACTCTGGCTTGGGTCCTGATGATAAATTGTGGTAAATAAGTGCTGAAATCAGCCTGAATGGAGAAAAATGGTAATAAGCTGGAACAAAAAGAGTGTGCCCCCATGTGGAAGGGAGCCAAAATGCCTTTGTGATGGCAAGGAGCAACTGGAAAACTGATGCTTTCCGCTGAAAATGTATGATATTATTAATGGAGCTGATCGAGAGCACTACATTCAAGTTAAACTCCTCCTCTTTCTTTTTTTTCTCATTTTCTTGTTTTTCCTAAATTAAACATTGTATCAGACATTCTTTAATTGTATGTTTCAATGATTACCAAATCATGTGTATGAAAGGAACTATTGAATGCTTAAACATACTTTTTGTGAATATTGTGGAATTCAAAAATGTTTTCTCACCCGCAAACACTCAGAATCACTTCTGCACACGAGTACAAACATTTTGTATTGCCTTCTGTTCAACAGCTCACTAAACAATGATAAAATGATTTTTTTCCCAATCTGAAAAAAAATCATGATATAAAAAGTATTTAATTATTGTACGAAGTATACTAACACATTAAATAATTTAAGTTAACTGAAAAACACACAATACCCAAAGTTTTTGTTCACAGCTGAAGGAAAAATTAACAGTGCTGAAGTGATTTTCTTTCTATTGCTGGTCTTTGGGAAATGCCAGGTGTTTCCCAGGTGAAGCTCACACCTCTGACAGAACAGTCTGTGGGTATATGCTCTTAACAAGAAGCAGTTACGTAACTATTTTTATCATTAAAAATGTAAACAAAAGTGCCTGTTTATTACGATCTGTTTTATTAAGAAAGCAAAGATATTGCCTGGCTTGGTGAATGTTACCACTGAACAGCCCTCACACTCAACGGGAGGATTTATCACACCACTTTAGGTGACTTAAAATCATGCCCGATGTAATTTCACACAGATCTTCAAACGCATGCCTTGACGTGGGAATGTGAGGGTGTTTGGGACAGATGGTACATTCTGTCAGTTTAATGAGGAGATTGACATTCATCAATCTAAGAACAATGTCACAGTCTACGAACATATTCACCACTTCGAGTTCTTTCAAAAGATTTCTTTAAAGTTCTTAAGCAGAAGTGAATGACTTACTATCTTGATCAACAATTTTCTAAGTTCGTTGACTTCTGGCTAAATCCCTTCTAGCTAATGCTACAAGAACCAAGGAAAGAAGCTAAGTTCCTTGATATTTAAGCTTCAGAGATTACCTGAATATGACCTGAATTTCATCAACTCATGCGTGTGTGTGCCTCCACTTCCTTAAACACTGCTGTACAGTTTAAGGCATCCTCTAATTTCCTAATAACAATGCAAATGTCTGAAAAGCTATGTTTGATAAATGCTTGATCACTAATCACTAAGATTTTAAGAACTGTCAGTCATAGCTTTTATGCAAAGCAGGTGTCATGATGTGACTGACCAAAATAAGCGCATGGCTCTGATTATTTAAGTGTGTGATGATATTTTAATTGGTTTTCATCTAAACAGTGAGCTGAAATCGTCCCACTTTTTTTGCTGCATGCTGTATCCTTCTTGGCAGTCACAGTTTGAGCTGAAGGATACATCATTTTACAACTCAGAAAACACGTTTGCTTGAATCACCTCATATTTAGCTTGTATTGGGTTTCTTTCTCTGTTTGGTGTAGTTCTCATGTTTTTCAACTGATAAAAGATATTCACATGATTCTTTTACCTCGGTCACCACAAATATGGGAAAGCTGAGAACCGTGGTGCATGCCAGGTTTGAATGGGCTGGTATGATCATAAGCCCTTCTTTTACGAACTGTCATGAGCGGACAGTCAGAACAAGGTACCATAAATGCAGTGATGGAATAAACTGGCATGCAAAAGCATTTTAAAACAGTTGTTTCCTCAAGTCTTGATTTCTAAAATGGAGCGGGAAGGAAGAATGAGCATAAGGCAGACTCCATGGGGTACTTGGCTCTGGCTTTAAAGAACTGATCATTTCAGTTACTTTGTTCAGTTCATCAGCTTTTGTTCTGCTTGTGATTCCAGAACTATAACCACCAAATAAAGGAGGGCACATTTATCTTTTCTTACTCCCTCATGTGAGGATAACTTTCATAGTCTGTAATACTGTGTTTCTTCTATACCATTGGTTTTTGTTTTTTTTTTGTTTTATCCTGGCCATTTTCTGATGGACCCAACAGTGTTTTTGTTTTTATAGAATAACTATTTAGTTGGCTGCTTGTGCGTATGGGTTCATGATGATTAAGATTTATAAAAGACAAACTTAAACACAGCATAGTTTTGCTAATGTGAAAAAGAAACAAAAAACCAACAACACGTGTGCATTAACTACACACATTAAAGAATTGAGCCCCTGGACTCCATAAGCAGTCCAGAATATAAGCAGCTGAGACATTTTAGAGGGGTTACTCCTTCATTTGTTAGTAGAAAACAAAGATTTTCTCTTCTATATAAAATGTTAACAGTGCTGGAGGCATAAGTGCTTTAGATCAACAAATATCTAATACACTGAAGCAATAGAGGATATTGATCTTACAGTTCAGTGAAGTTCTGCAGCCTGGTGATCAGAGATGACAGCATCTTCATCCTTATTAGTTGTCTATTTACCAATCAAGGTCCTGTACCTGAAACACAAAAGCAATGACTGTAAATATTGACCTGGATGCATGGGACAGTGGAATCATGCGTACAGCACCGTATCAGAGTAATGGGGTGTACTGTAGGAACAGATGGCTGGTTGCCTCGCGCATACATTTTTCCTTCTCATCATCTGGCAGGTGTTAGACGGTGGCATTGTGGATGCAAGCAATCTAAAAGCAATTTGAAGCACAGCGGCATGTTTTCGTCTTTTTCTCACAAAGTGAGCAGGCACACACAGTGACTGTTTAGGTGATCGCATGTGCAGGCCTAAACAAAACGAGGTACAACCAGAATCACACAAATATCTGATAGCAGATTGCCGTACTGGATATTGAAGTAGACAGAAGGGACCATTCAATGATTTGTACAACATGGAGGCAGCAGTTCATTGATCGTGATTAGTCTGTTGCTCTGAAATTAAGTTTAGATAGTTAAGATATTTAAGAGTGTGTTGGTATTGTTAGCCTTTCTGTTGTTTCCTTTTGGTGGTCCAGGTGGCTTTGGCTGTGACAACTACTGTACATAATTTGTATATTATATCAGTACACAGTACTACACACAATATTTGCCTTTTCATTAAACTGTACAACCTATAGAACTGACACTGAGAGGACATTCCAACATCGAAACAGTATTCTAATATATTTGCATTCATAAGCTCAGTTTTTGCACAGGATAGTGTTGTGTTTTTGCATTTGCAGCATACTTCCATACTTATGTTGTATATAAAACCTGAATGATTATTTAAGTTTTTTCCCAGCTCATATTTTTTCTACTTTTACAAGAGGTTTGCCACATTAACACACTATGATTTGCTATGTAGGCATATGTTGTATATTCAGGATGTCATCCATATGGCATGTACAGTATGTTGTTATCCCATGCTGGGTATGACATGGTAGTGGCTGTTTTTCTCATGTAGTGCCCTTCACACTTCACTGTTAACTTTTACATTTTCAACCTTCTCTGATAACTAATATAATTGTTTTTTCCCACATGCACAAGAGCACAACGCATACGCATGCCGCACACAATCATGATAAAGCTCAAAGGGCTGTTCCATCATAACACAGCTAATGCTCAGAGGCCACGTGTCAAACACTGATGGAAGCATGTAAACAGTGTAGTTACTGTCAGTGCCCTGGTAGTTACATGAGATTCAAAGCTGGTCCAATAATAACCTCTATGTTCCTGATGACAACTCTTTACTATGACTATGTGAATAAATATTTCATAATATCTTCACAATTGTTTACATTATTTCATAACCTGAATTTGAAGCACTGTATAGGTTACTATATCAAAGGTGGAAATTAAGTAAAGTGCAAATGTTCCTGTGACTTTCTTAAGTTTGACCTCAGTCAAACACTTTATAAAGAGTTCTATCAAATACTTAAATAAATCTGACTGTATAAATAATAATTGGAATAATAATTATGTCACTTTTACCCTGACATTTAATTTCCTTTAGCTGTTGTGCTGATTTAAGGCAAACAAAAACTAGGAGGGTTTACAAGTTTTCAGCAGGGAACACATTTGGCTGAGGTGTGTGTAAAGCACTGACTCCACTGATACAGTGACACAGCACAGTCGCAGTGCCACGATGAGGTCATGCAGAATTGTAATGAGGTTTCCACATAAATTAATGAAGTTATTGGACATTTTAATGCGGTCAGAGCACACGGCAATGAAGTCATTAGGGCTGGTGTTGATGCTTCCGTTAATCTCCCTCATCCACACAGGTGCACACAAACACACATTAATTGCATTCAGTAACAAAATAAGGCCAAATGCTCTTGACTGCGGATGATTTATGCAAACGCGATTAATTCTCGAAAATGCATCTAATGCAATAGCCAAGTGTATCAGCAAAGCACGAGATAAGATTTGAAATGGGTCAGTTTGAATTCCAGCACCTAAAAAGAGCTCAGTCATGTTCACTGAGTATCAAGAGTTAAATAGGCCCAATTGTAGGCTTCTCAATTGACCTATTTAGTGGAACTGACGAAACTACTGCAGAAACTGCTGTCTGTATGTTCTTATCATTATTTCTCCATTTTTCTTTTTTCCATCCCTTGCCACTTGAGCTGAACTAATCTGTTAAAACTAAACAAACCCAAGAATAACTACACAGATCATGTTAAGCACAGGTCATGCTAAGTTAGCACTTTTTGTTTGTGTTCTGTTGAAACTCAGAATTTAAGGCTGTCAAGATATGTGGCTAATTGTTAGAACTTACACAGGCCTTTTCTAAGTCTTCTTTCGTTGACATATTCAACTTAATTCATCCTTCCATCCATTGCCTATGCTGGTTATTCCTGGTAAAATTGCAGGGGGGACTGTTGTCATTTGGCAAAAGAGTCATTGGACAGGTCGTCACTTCATCATAAGGACAAAAAACACACACATAATCATTCCTAAAGGCAATTTAGAGTCATCATCAAACCTAACATGTTTTTTGGCTTTGGGAGGAAGACAGAG
Organism: Menidia menidia; assembly: GCA_907169785.1. Taxonomy (NCBI): domain Eukaryota; kingdom Metazoa; phylum Chordata; class Actinopteri; order Atheriniformes; family Atherinopsidae; genus Menidia; species Menidia menidia. Next base: position 10,928,152 of record CAJRST010037777.1, on the reverse strand, counting down.
CTGGAGCGAATCCACGTGGCCAAAGAAAGAACGTGGAATCTCTACTGACCATCCATTCACTGTGCTGCTTAATTCAATTCAACAAATATCATGTGTAGGCACTAAAAAAGATAGCACCAATTATCTTTCTCAGTCTTTCGTTACAGTTACAACTACCTTTCTTGTTCTAATCCGAACTGTCACAACAGTTGAAATAGAATAGTTTAAACTTGGATATAACATGTAACATCTATGGATAAATGCCTCAGTGGATAAAACTAAGGCTTACCCACCAGTTCAAAATAATGTGTTCATTTTAAAATCCCTGTTAATGTTATTGAAGATTTAGTGTTCAAAATGTTGTCTTAGCAGTATTATGTCAATAGGCAGGTGATACATATTCCCAAATAAATGTCTTTTTAATGTATCACATTGTAACTTCTGGACCAGGGCGTAATCCAGCCCACAGGAGCTAGGAGATTAAAACCTGGAGCACATTTGCCCTGCAGCCCCCTAGGAGGCTATTCCAGCCCGGAGTGGAGGAAGATGCTTTGAACACTAAACACATACATTTTATATAATTGGTTTCTTTCATCTTGTGGCTCCTGATGGAAAACAACCATGCATTCATTGACTTCGCCATCAACAAAGAGAAAGCTCTATCTTTTCAAAAAACACACCTATCATTTTCTTTATTACACGGCTGTGTGATGGTTCACAGTGCATGCACGCTGTGATGCACATCGAATCTGTGGCAAACATCTCAGCCCTGTCCAGACAACCACAGTTGACCAGCAAACTAAAAAATGAATGTGGTATGAGAAATGGGAGGGGAAGAGATGTATCTGCACTGGTGCGAAAAGAAAGGAAACAAATAACCTGCATTAAAAATGATCCCTACAGAAAATGGTCATTTTGTGTGTGTGTGTGTGTGTGTGTGTGTGTGTGTGTGTGTGTGTGTGTGGTTGTTGAAATCTGTCGCTTAGACTGTCTTAGTCATGTAGTCGGCACAGTTAAAATTCTTTCTAATCCTTCGTTTTCCACCCACCCCATCATTCCATCTTAAGTACTGACAAAAACTAAATGGAGCACACGAAACTGCTCCAACAGATAAACACGAGGAGCAGATTGATCCTAGAAACAACTTTCAGGCCTTATTGGTGGAAAAGAGAAGAGTGAGCTTCAAGCGCAATCACGGTCAAAGCTACAGCACGGACACGGACTTTCTCATAGGAGAAGCACAAGGCAGAAGGTTATGGGTAATTCAAAATGCCTCTTGTGAGTGTGGAGATACACATCAGGAGAAGCAATCTTGCTTTGATGGCGACTCTTTGATCTCATCCAGCATCCACAAGCACTTAAAAGGTTTGGAGTGGAAGATAGAGAAACATAAACTCAAATAAAAAACAGAAAAGAAACGTGCAAGCATTTCATTATTAGCAGGATGTTTTGCACACAGCCAGTTCATTGCCTTCAGATGTATGCTAGGAAGTCATTACAGCTGGAAGAAATAAACAAGCACGTGGAAGAATAAAATGTTACAGAGCAAGTGTCCAAGTGAACACACAATGGAAGCACACAGAGTACACAAACCCAACTGTTTTATTCCATTAAACTGCACCGTTAAAGTGCAGAGGTAGTGGGATTAAGCAGATGTGTTTTTATTAGGGCTGTCATTTTAAGCCCTTCTTTATCTCTAACCGGATCATAGGACACAGTAAAGCTGTGAGGTTTATGTGTTTTAAGTGACACACTAACAGATTTATCTTCCCACCTGCTGACATATTGAATTTAGCAGCACGAGGTTATTAAATCAAACACATTAATATACCTAAGTATGCCATTTGTCTTAAACACATGCACTCATGCAAAGGTCTTTTCTTTAATCATTAACACATTTTTTGTGCAACTAACTCAGATAAACATAGGTCACTGTCACACTGGTAAATGTCTAGATGGTGCACAAATAAACATAGGTATACACTGACAGAATGGTTAGACGCCAACACAAAGTGTTTTCTATCCAGCTCAAAGATATTAGTCATTTTTTGCATGTCATGGAAATGTATGTCGGGCTAAACAACTCAGCTGCTCACAATTACATTCAATTATTTTTGCAAGCTGAAAAGGTGAAAATAAACCACCCAAAATGCGGGGCAGCATCCTTTACCCGACACTTCAAATTGCATAACCTGATTAAACAGGCCCCATCTAAAGTAAAGTGGCTGAAACAAAAGCTGGCCCATCCAACCACAACTCAGCAGTATCTGCTACATAATCGCAAATATAGTTTCTCTTTGGCACATATAGTTTTTCATTTGTTTTTGTTCAAATTCTATGAATGTGTCGCTACTGTCCACAAAGGAAAATTATAACCAATCATAGGGAAAATAGAATTGAAGTATAATTTTTAATGTCAGCAAATTTACATTTTATGCATTTCATTATTAAACAATTGTGGTATTTGATAATTTAATTACTTTAGTTCAATTTTTTCTATTGTGTGTTTTTTTTCTATTTAATCCTATCTTTTATCAGAAGTAATAAGTGACCGAAGGGTTATACATAAACTCGGAGGACAGAAATATTTTTGATGCTTGATGTTTATCTAATGAAGCTGTTGCATGCGTGCATACATTAACCTTTTTTCTCACCCTAATGTAAATGTCACGGTGTGCACGGCTTATAAAAGTCACTTCAACGTCTAAACACATCTACCATAATATTGACAGATGTTCTTAGAACAACACGAGTTTCCACACATCACAGACGTGACGCCCCTTATCTGTCTCAGGTGTTACATTACTTTGCCACAACAGGACCTCTAATCCATGCTGAGCAGAAATTGAATTACCGGCGACACTTAGCATTTCCCTTTACAGTGGATAAAGAACCTCGTAGCTGGGGGTGTCCACATGGGAGAGGTGCTTCTGCAGTCGAAGTTAATTGCAAAAAAAATTGTGAAAACTATAATGAGAATTATACTTTCATTTCTGAGACAAAGAAAAATGAGGATTTCAGCCAAAGTGACCTTTTTTAAGGTAACGGAGGATGTGGAGAGGTTTGAGGTAAGTGGGCTGACTGTGACTGTGCATCACTTGCCGTGCTTCTTCAGGGAGGGAAAAGGAAAAATCATAAAGGCAGCTCAGCATCCCTGGATCAGCCACTCAGCCCTTCAGGTAGCATGTCTTCCAGCAGGGCTCCGGTTTTGAGCCAGGTTTCTCCCCAGCACCTGCCAAAAGGGTCTCTCCTTAAAGGAGTGTGATTATCCTCTTCTCTAAATTATGTCGGAATTGATGAAACCAAAGAAAACAAGTGGTGAAAGTGGTGCAATGGGATATGGGGCTTTGAAGCATGTCTTTAAGAGTAGTGAAGAGGACCTGTGATTAAATGACCTCTGCTGACAAACCTAATCTGTCTTAAAGTTGATAAGACTGATATGATTTAATCCCTTTCTTTCCTCTACCTCTGCTCTCTTTCTTCCGACATTTGTCTGATCACTATGTGCTGCACATCTTAACCTCCAAATGAATGTGTGTACATTTATTTCAGTTAATTTCAATTCGATAGTGAGCTATTGATTTTAGAAACGAAATTCAATCATTAATGTGTACATTAGAATAAGATGCATTTTTGTTATAGACTGATAATAAACTTTTAAATTGATATAACAGAAGGAGTGGTGTGGTTTAAATCTTCAGAAATCCCATGAAGTAATGATTGGTAAGGGGGTAGTAGCTGGACAAGAACTCAGATATTCCCCTCATAGCAACCATGTGTCCAGGATTAGCTCATCTTTTGTTTACTGTTAGTTATTCATGCATCTATGTTGCAGTGAAACAAACAGCTCATAAATAGTCCTGATGTTTTTTGGGCAAGTCTCTAAAGCTCTCCAACATACCTGGCAGAGGGTTTACAATGCAGTTTACAATTGGGACAAGAAATTCCGTCTTTTAATTTTGTGTGCACTTTGCATCCTCAACATCTCCTCTTTTATTCATCTTGTTTTTTGTTTTGGGATTTGGATTGGAACTGAATCAACTGGATCACACATAGAAACACCAATCACTTTGCCAAGGGTACGCATTATAACAGTTTTGAAAAAAGAAAGCCCGGATTATCAGCAGAAATGTACATCTTATACTGTATGTGTTTGTGTTTTTTGTTTTTTTGACAAAACACACACTCTCTCACATACATCACGAATAACCTGAACATGAAGACGGGCTGTTTGACTGTTTGGAGCACTACAACAGAATGTCTCGTCTTGTTTTGTTGTGTTAGTGTGAGAGTGACAGCGAGACAAAAAAAAGCAGCTTGATGTTGCTCCGCAGACCAGGAGGAGCAACAATGTGTTAAAGACTGTCAGAGCTGCAGAATGACTGAGAAAGTGTTATCTGACAGAAACACTGCCTAAAGTGACACAGCGGAGGGAACAAAATAAAAATACACAACCCCAATCACTCCAAAAGAAATGTGTTTGGGAATAAATATATATCAAGGAGAAACACATACTGCCAACATGGGGTTATATTTATTTTCAACACAAAAGAAGTATGAGCAAAAATTAATAGTAACAAGCTCAAAAAAGTATTTTTCCAACAGCCGCACTTTACTACCAGAAGTGTGTAACGCAGGAGAGAACAGTAAAGAGCACTGACATTTTCCCACCCACCAGAAGTGTCCACTGTCCAGTAGACATTTCCAGTCCGAGATGGAAATCGGTGTGGTCTACCTGTACATGGTCACATGCTGTATTCACAAAGCTATTTTAGGTCAATAGATCAAAATCGAAATAAAAAATCTTTAAAAAAGGATGCTTCCTGTTGTTAACATAAACTCAGGGGTTTTCTATGAGAACTCCTCCTTCTTTTGTTGAAAAGATTAACTGGTAGGCTGCAGCTCCCCAATGAGGAATGAGTATGGAAAATGAATGAATGAGTGAATGGATGAGTGAATGAAACCACTGCATATTAAAGTTTTACATTATAAAGAAGAATATATATGTGAAGATCACTCACAAAGGATTTCTTCTCTTCTGAACTAATATTTTTTCAAAATAAGATCGGTTGGGTCTGTCAATTTAAAATTCTTTTTGGAAATCATTGGAGCTTACAAAACTGTGATGAAATACGAATGATTAATATATAGCACTGGAAACTGTGCATGTGGAAAACAAGATTAATGCTGAAACCTTTATTCAGTTTTGAACATTCTCTTCCTTAGAGACAATGACTTTTCCCTCACATTAAGAGAATATGAAGCTGCATCAGCCCAGAGCATTTGATGCACAGCATGCAAAATCATGAACATAAATAATTCTTTCCAAAAGGACCAACATCTGGTTTCCTCGCTCTAGGGTTGTACTTTGCACCACTGGACTGAAACCGTCTTTAATGTTAAAAAGACATTTCACAGAACGTCATGTAAAATTTGTGTTTTATCTTTTGCTTTAGGTGTCAAGTGAAGCAACTGGCTGACACTCAACTCCCCCGTGTTTACAGCCCTAACAACACTCAGCTATGAGTAGAAACAAGCTATGAGCTTTAACATTGCCTTACCTTTGTTATTCATCAAGTATGTTCTCTCTTGAAGTCCAAATCTAATTGTGTGCAGTGAAGTATTGTGTTATTGGAGAAGCTCTGAATAATTTGTGACCAGGATTTAAAAGCTGTCTTAATTCTAACACACTATTTCGCAGTCTGTGTTGAAATGTTTGTTGGTAGTAATGAATTTTCTACAAAAACCTGAGTTTCTTCTCCCCCCTGCTAGTTTTCTTTTTTTGCACTCTTCAGTGCTGTGCTATCTTTTCTCTCCTCCCCGCTGTACACATACTGCATATTTGATAAACTAGTGCGTGTTTGATTCCTTAGACCCAGCCTGCCTGTCTGGTACAGTGAATGTACTCTACTGAATAAAGAAATTCCTTAGTTGGGCTATTGATTTTGTGTCTGCCCAAAAGGATTTGCGGAGGTGAACTCGATTGATTCCGCTTTCTTATGTGAAAAACTTTCCCCAGACTGGTTTGTTTTTCTGTAGAATATAAAGATCTACTTTATATTCCTTCATATGTAAGCAGAAATCAATGTGCTGATGTTTACCTATGGGTGTGAGTCAATGCATTTGGATTTGAAATGGTGGGTGAAGATGCAGCAGCATTAAATTGAAAACTTTTGAGAGAAAACATTGTTTTCCGTTGTCTCTGATACATGAAATCCGAACGAACAAATAAAACACTTGATGCAAATGCCATTGGTAATTCATGCAGTATTTCATTTTGGTCTGTTTGGAAATAACGAACCTGTTCAGTGAGTGATCAATCCAGTTACTTGAATCATTTCTAATATTCATCAGCAACAAAACAAAAGCGAGTCAACAGATGGAGCATCTCCCCTCAATGGAATATGTACACTGCTGTTTGCATAGATGCGTTTTCAAAACATTAAAACTTCATAAATGGTTCCCCAGGAATGTGGATCAAATATTACTGCTCAGAGAGACATGCATTTGTAGAAACTCTGAGCTTATTGTATGCATTCCCTCCAGCTGTTCAGGCCTGTCATATTTCCATTGTGTGTTAAAAGCATTCTGCATGGAAAGCAACATGTAACCAAGCCGCAACATCTTTCACGTATTTATAAAGAATATTAAAGCATATATTTTATTATACAATGTTTCAACAGTGTTGCATTGCAATGTCTGAGTTAAAATTTCCACACAAAAGGCTTTTAGTCCTGTTAGAAAACATTTAATCAGTATTCATTCTTGCATCATATGATGCTGCAGACTAGCTCTAACCAAAACGTGCAACTACAAGAAGACAAGACCCAACAGCATTTCAGTATGGGAGCCTTATTTTGAGCAAGACAGAGAAGAGAAATTTTTCCTTTTGAAATTCAGTTTCTACCAATCATACCACCCTAAAACTGACAATAACATCTGACAGATAAAAAGAGACTAAACTTATTACTTGTACACCTCAGCAAGACAGCTGGAAGCTAACTGTCAAACCCCTCTGTGTGAAGATGACGGCAGTGGTCCAGTCAAAAATAATAACCTAAGCTAATCACTGGAGGAAGCACTGAGTAGCAGCAGCTGTGGTGCAGAAATGGTCACAGGATGAGGTGAAATTTGTTTCCCTCACTCTGTTGTGACTTACACACGTGTCAGTTGGAAGAAAGAATTGTCGCATTTTCTTAAAAAACTAATGCTGTTCTTCAGAGCATGTGCTATTCTATTTATCTTCAGCTGCTCTGCTGCTGGTAATGGAACAGCTTAAAAAGTCAAATTATTTATGGCTTTTCGTGTGCAATGACGAGACAGTACATATTTGGGATTATACATATGTGTGTATCCTGGAGCAGAGGCAACTTTTCCCCCGAGTGCTTGTTCGTTTTTGTGTCCTCACGACTGTGATTTGCATCTCAAATAGTTACTGACCGTTACGGCTTTACATCCGCCTTTTTTGTTCTCTTTTTGATTCCATTTCATGCATGCAAATTGGAACGTGCGGGCTTCTGACCTGGAGTGACATCTGTGCTCATCTCACATCCAGTCAATCACCCTCCCAGACTGGACCGGTGCTCCACTCTTCATTTCTTGCGGTGTTGACCTCTAACTGACTGGGCCTCAATCCAGTGGCAATCTATGTACCTGGATTTGAACGGGCATGTGATCTTACAGTCCAGGCTGGATCAAATTCATTCTGAGCACTTTATCATCATGCATGTTGAAACTGCAGTTATTCATTTGAAGTTACAAATAGTCTCTTTTGTGTGGTGAAACACTTGGCAGTGATGACTTTGCTGCTGTGTTACATAATCAAGCAAGTAGCTTCTCATTGTCTTTGTGTCTTCTGTTGTACAGAGGCAAAAAATGTGGCTCTCTATAAGCCCCGCTTAACTTTTTCCACCACACTAGCTTCTCCTTAAGCCCTGCTCGGGGATATAGCAAAAATCTGCTGTAGGGAAGGCATATATAATATGAAAAGACCGGAATTTAACAGCTGAGGTGGGCATCTTGGTGTCCAGCAGTTATCTTGTGTATATGCTGATTGTATGTTATGAAAAACAATTTAAAAAAAAACCCTTTACAGCAACTTTACTGACAAAGGGGTCCTGTGTTTGTTTAATATTTTTTGTCTTCTGCTATTTCTTCATCTCCTCTCCTGCGTGGGTTTAACTGCTAGCCCACTCTCACAGTAGGAAGAAAAGGACAGACGCTGCTTCGCAAATGCTTCTGCTGCCATGGTGTTAGTTTCTATGTCATTTTACCCTTGTATGTGCAAGTGTACCAACAAGCAGTCATTATTAAAGATGTGGCTGGAGCTCAGCACATCACTGGCTCACAGTGGGGTGCCTGGAGAACTCATAATTAAGCAGTTGGCCAGGAGAAAATGTCACTAGTTAAGCCAATGAGATTTTTCACATGACACATTGTACCTCTTTCATGCTATGAGCTGCATTTTAACACTTGACCTTTATACCGCACATATGGAAATTATATTCATAGCAGTTTTCACATGAATAAAATAATTATCTGTGTAAGTTTACAGGATACAAAAATCTTCGAGTTGAGAATATATGAGTGCTGACTGTAAGTAACTTGACTAAAAATTAACCTTAAAAAAAATTTCTATTTACTAATTTATTTACTCACAAACATTTATGTTGATTTGAGATAGCATGGTATCCCTTTTCCTTAAAATAACCCACTGAAATGTGGTATGATCAGTTCACATCTCTACTTTGACAAATTTGTTGTTTGGCAATATTCTTTTTTTTTGTGGTAATGCTTGGATGTTGCCTCTATGTATGTATGTAAGAAAGAGCAAGAACTGCAAAATAAGCTCTACTGACCAGTGGTAATGTGATCAGTCAGCTGATTTCACCCTGCTTTGATGCGTCTAGGGGCACACTGATGCAGAACTGAACTGTGTGAGATAACCACCAAGAGGGAGCTGTAGCCGATTCACCAGGACAACAATTTTGTAGCAGTGACTGCTGCAGAAAAAGGCAGTGGTTTTACTCAGTTCCTGTATTAAACTGATTCGAGACAGTATTTAAGGTAAAATGGCTTATGATTTGTAAAACCTTTTTATTGGGTACATGTGACATAAGGTTTTATCTTTGTTTTTTCTCTTATTTTTGTTTTTCATTGTCCTCTGTTTTAGAATGACAACAGCTCCATCATTTATGAGAAACTAATCTTTTGTTTTCTACAAAGTCCAATTGGAGTCTAAGTGTATGAAAATAAATTAATTAATAAGAAGAAGGTTATAGCTATTTATTGTCACAGAATCACATAGAGCAGAGCCCTTACGTTACTGGTCAGGAGTTTTTGTGAAACCCTATCAAAATTTGAGTCTTGAATGAATTGGCTTTGAATCCTGAGTTTGAGTTCTATTCTTGTCAGACTGTTCTAATCCTTAAGTGTAGATCTAATCTTTGCTCAAATATAAAATATAATTTCCAAGGTACACTGTTATGATTCTCCATTGTGCAAAGCCATTGTTATTCCAAACCTGATGACAGTTTAGGGGGTGCAGTTTGTCTAAAGATGTTAGTCTGGCAAGTATGCCAGGCTAACATCTTTAGTTGGTGTACAGAAATGTCTTAAGTGGCCTGTAGATATATTAACTTCAGCCAGAATTTCTAACAGAGAAACCAACTAAAAGGGATCTGTCAAGTCTGTTTTGCAACTGAAAGTTTAGTATTGGAGTAGCAGCTCTGGCAGGGAATTTCCCCAAAATAACGTTAGCCAGGCATAACGCGGATGACAGATCTGAGAGCGAGCGAGACACAGCGGTGTGCTCGACATCCCCACTGTTTGCTGCTATCAGGGCCAGCAAACAGGCAAGCGATGCACTGTGAGGTCTTCGGTTGGGGATTTATTTATTTTTTGCCCAATGCGGTTATGTCACATGAGCAGGAGCGAAAGACACTTTTTCTTCTTCCACTTTGAAAAACGTTTTACATTAAAAGGATACAAGGAACAAAGTGGTTTGAATGAAGGTATATTTTCCACAAAGTGATTTCATTCATATCATTATCAAAGCAGCTGTTAATGGAAAATTACATCTTCAGTTCATCTGGCAAAACACGTTCACTAGATAACCTAAATAACAGTGTTTCAAATATTCCAAACAGGTGAAGCTCCTCAGTTGCTCAGTTTGGCCCATTTTTGCTGTGTCCTTGTTGCTTTGGCTCACACACACACCCAAGCACAAGCACACTTGTTGTAAAAGGTATGGTCTATTGCATGTATATGAGGATAAATGGTATGGCAAATGTGTCTTTGATGTGCCCTGTCAGGTGCAGCCATCCAGACACACACAGTGGAAGAGCACTGAGGTTAGAGAGACAGCTGCGGCAGGCTTTCTCTTACAGGAAGTTGGGGAGTTTGGATAAAACTCGGCATAAAAACACATGATCGCATTGATAACAATATATGTGCTTGTGTGTCTGTGTGCACGTCTGCATGCCCTGCTTATCTGCATGTGTGTGTTTGAAGAACAGAAGGGCTTTCATGGCTGTATTTGTTGAAAGAATCCCTCGGGCCACTGAGCATCCACACTGACACACATGTACTTGACACTTGGTCTGGCTGTTTTTTTTGCAGGGAGAAGAGAAACCTATCTGCATATTAGGTGTCACTCTAATTATGTGTTTCTTTCTGGCTGCTAGCCGTTATTTTTGTATGTTCAAAATGCGTGCTTACTCCTGTGTGTGGAACACTGTAGTGTGTGAACGAGTTCCCCTGATTTTGTGTGAGCGCAGGAAGGCAGGACGGGGTATTTTTAGCACAACCTGATGATGTATTTACCTGCTGGTCATGGTCATGGAGATTTAGCTGCACAGTTCAACAGATGAACAAAGCCTCTGTACAATACTCCAGTGAGTGAACAAATAGGAGGCAGAGAATCAAGTAGAATTGGTCTCTGTGTCAATTTGTCTATTGGGGATAGAGGAAATCTTTCCAGGGTATTGGACATTTTTCTGTTTATTGACAAGCCCAATATGTTTAATAAAATTCCATTTATCTACCTAAATGTATCTGAAAAGACCAACAACCTCTTGATAGGCTAAGGTTATTCTTAAAAGCAGGACATGTGAAGTGAGTGTACATTCTGCTGTTATATGACATTGAACCTTTTTTAAACTCTTGTGTCATTCATACCCCTGGATTCAGTTTATACTGGGGTATGAATGACCCCAGGACACACAGAGTTAAGTATAATTAACTGAAGAAAACAAGTTTGAATGCAAACTGAAGTGATTTGAAGCCATTTTGATTATGTGGCCTCTCTTTCTGTATACATGCCACATAGATGTCACATTGGTACATAGTTACACTTTTGTTTTTCTGCTTATGAGTACATTCATTTAGAAGTGGCCAAGCTGGGGAACCCGTACTGAGCTGGTGATGTGCCTCACAACAGAAACAAACTATCGAAAGCAATGTAGAAAAACATTAAAAGAGAAGACAAGCACAATTGTTGACCTGAGAGCCAGAAAGGAAAGCTCATCGAATTTGATGAATTTCTGAGTTATTAGGCCAGACAACGACTCGGTACTAGTATTCTGGCTTTTATTGCAGCTTGGGCATTCTGTGTCAAATGAATGCTAGGCTGCCGCCTCATTTTTATTTGATACAAATTTTTATGAGCAAAATGGGAAAGTTGATAGAAAACCCTTTCTATCATATAAAATGTAGAAAAGGAGCCACTAGGGAAGACAGTGGGCCAGCTCTCACCTGAATGATTTAAGAGGGTTAAGAGTTATTAGAGAAAACTGTAGAAATGTTGTGTGAATTTATTGTATTCAACAAAGATATACTTTATTTGAACTCCTCTGATGTATTTTGTACAATCTTGTCAATTCACTTTTTGGAAAACTTACTATTCTAAACTCATACATTTATCAGAATATATACTTGATGTCTTGCTTTATAATGAACTTTTTTGGGTAAGTTTCGAGGCCGTAAATAGTTTAGTTTAACAAGCTAACAAAAGCTAATAAAACTTATTAAAAAATGAAAATGGTAATTTTCTTAGATTCAGATTTAAATAATATTAGATTCAAATAAGGTGGTATAACTTAAGTATATAAATCCACCCATACATCTGTTCTTATATGCCTCAGTCCCTTCTTTTTTATACCAGCTGAATCCAGTTCAGGGTCACAGAAGGCCTGGAACCCATCACATGCCATCAGGCAAGAGGGAAGGTACGCCCTGTTACAACAGTAAGTCCATTACAGGGTCAACACAAAGACAAAGCACGTGAACCCAACAGACAACTTTAGAAAAAGAAAATAACGGAAAGTCACAACAAACAATCCCTGAAATGGAAACCCAGCTCTCTCTTGGTCTCTCTCTCTCTCCCTTTCTAATGGATGATCAAATTTTTATGTATCAACAACTCAAGATTCTTTAGTGTTGAGGGAATTTTACGTCAGTGTGACTAATTCTGGAGGATTTTCAGAAAGATGATTGTGTGAGAAACAAAAGAAAAAACTTTTTTTTTTTTAAGCTGTCAAGCAGCCATGGTTCACCATATGTCATGGCTTTAGATTAAAGCATGAAGGTACCAATTCAAATGTGCTCAGCAAACTTCTCTCACTTAAAGCTCCTCCACTTTTTGATCATTTATTAACTGCTGTCGCCAATCCATCTTCGCTTTTCTTTGCACCCTTCATGAGTTTGTTTTAGTCCCCTCTAATGGCTTCTCTGCATAATTTACATCTCAAGGCTATTTTCAGACACTTTGAATTATGTACATACAGTGTCTAAATTAGACCTGCAGGCAAACAGGAAATGTTTGATAGCTTTACAGATTTTTCTAAACGTGCGTTCAGTTGCAGAAAATACAGTCTGACATATATAGTTTCCTTTTGCACTTTCTTGGGACAAATGTGTGGGGTTGTTGCATAAATAAAACTTGTGTTGGGCGAGTGAATGTCTACGGTGCTGCTGTGTGTTTACATGTGCAGTGTGTGAATAATGTACCCTTGAATCCATTAATAAGTGTGTCCTGTAGTCTGATATTGCACTTTCCAGTAATGCTGCAGAGATCAATCCTCTCTGTGTCCATTAGAGGACCTGCATGACCTTGTGGGATGCGCTTGGAACTGGATGCCAGCGCTATAGAAACGCAGCACAATGAATGTTCTCATCCATCTCATCCCTATCTGCCCCTTTTGCTCCCTCACTCCCACCCCTTTCACCCTTTTTCTACCCTCTTACAACCCGTGTCACTGCACATTTATCCTTCTCCAAACTTCACGTCCTCAATTACTATAATGAAAAAGCTCTCCTCTTGCTCACACATGGACTCACACATCGATGCAACACTACGCGCTATAGGTGAGGGGGGGAAGGAAGAGGCACTGCACATCTCTCATTTACAGGACGCAAAAAGCAGGAATTGCATCACAGGCACATGTGCGGTGTCAGTGAGGTTGACAAACTGAACTGGGATGCGTTGTGACATGCTGCAGCTGAAGTGGGCTATTTTTAAATAACGCTACACATGTGTGTTGTTGCCTCCGATTTGTTGGGCTGATGCAATGGCAAACATATCTGCAAAGCTCAGGATTACTAAAAAGAAGTACTTAATAAAAAATCTTATAGAGGCTTGTTATCTGAGATTATAATTGGCTTTTTTGAAATAAGAATTGGGTTATTGAATTTTATCTGCGCATATATTATCGTAGCTCACAAATAAAACTGAAGAATTATGGGAATGGATACATTTTCAAATTATGGTACGAAATGTCTGACGAGTGATTATGTGTTGTTAAATTTAACCAATATAACTAGAATTTTGATATCACACAAACATATCATAAACGTTTCCAAGAATGTGATGAAATGATCAGGATGTTTCTCGAAAATCTACTAAATGTTGAAAGCACCTCAGCTTTGCTGCATTACTTGATACTTTCTGCATATTTGCAAATGCCAGCAATGCTTTCATCTGACAAAATATTGTTAAAAATTCAGCCCAAAAACAAATTAAACTTAAAGTTTAATTATTAAATTAAATGATATGCTGTGTTCTTAGCACATCAGAAAGAAGTATTTTAACTGTAAAATATTGAGACAGATAAACGCAAATCCAAAATATTCTGCACAGCGTTTGTCAACATCTTCACTTTCCACGTGTTTTGAGCATTAATGTGACGAATATGAAAAGGAACAGGCATAACTCATGTTGTGTCAAACTGACTGACAAATAAAAAGGAGACGTATTCTTCCAAAATACACTTTGATGAGTGATGATAGATAAGAGAGTCATAACGAGATGGGAAATGGCACATTCATTATGGGTGAAGAGGCTAAACAAGTTAGTGCTTACTAACAGCTGAAATGGTGTTAATGCAAAGAAATGTTGTTAAAGGAAAGCGGGGAAGAAGGTGTGAGGCTGGGTGAAAGAAAAATAACGTGGGAGAAAGAAAAGGTCAGTCTTGGAAGCACCTACGTTTGTCATTTTGTGGGGCTAATTGGCAGTCTTGTCCCTGGCTGCTTAGTACAGTACACCACATTTAGTTAGTGTTCTGGAGCAAGTGGCAGTTAAGATATCAATGTCAACACCACTCAGCAACTAAATGACATGCATGGGACCCTACATGTAAAACTGTTGCTGATTTGCATGATTTAACTCACTGATAATTGACAGGATAAAACAGATGTGAAACAAAAAACAGACGTGCCATCTTCATTACGTACAATGACTCTGCTCTCAGGGAACAAATGTATTCTGGCCTCTGGACGGCTGCAAGGCATTTAAATAAAAACAGACTTAACCCAAGGGGAAGTCAATTAAAATCCCTCAAGTCAACACCATCTTTTGTCCTTCTCCGTTTCTTTTCAGAGGTGTCGTCTTTCTTTTCCTCAAACCTCGTCAAAGACATTAATGGATTACGCACAGTGGATCTGGCTCATTAGTCGACTACTGTCGCACAGATGAGGTTTAACAAGCTCCGCTTCAGGGGCCCCCAGTTCAGACCTCACTGAGGTTTGGTGAGGTCGACTTAATCGCTTCATAGCGTCATTTGTCCTGTCTCTGTTGTGACACTCTGCCTCATTGACTTAGCCAGGTATCATTTTGGATGCTGCTTTTTTTCAGGTCAAGTTCATTGGCCATAGCCACACACACACGTTTGCATGCTCAACAACAACTACTTGTAGCATATGAAACTCATTATGCACACATACAATTAAAATTAACCTCCAAGTTTCAGACATGAAGATAAGCGCTGAAGATAAGTGAAACATCACTGACAGCCACAAGGTGCGGGCTCCAAAAAGCCTTCCATTTAAACACCCCATATTCTCCGACGTTGGTGGTTTGATAAATAATGTCATCATTAAAAAGTGGTCCCTTTTTAAAGACACAACGTGCTACGAGGTGACGACCTTAAGCACCACCACACCACCATGCCACTGTCAGAGGAACTTGAACCATTTAGAAAGTCATTTCCAGCTTATCAACTCAATTTTCATTTAGTTTAACTTAGACTGTTCTTCAAGAACACTGAAGTAGGACACAAAGTTTATAATATGCTTAACAACACCTTTGGCTTTACCTTGTTCATTCTTAGGGTGGGGTGTAGAGTTTCCCTGAGCTATACTCATTTAGACGCCAATAAGAAAGAAAAAGAGAGAAAAGCAAACTATCAATGTACTTCTTTTTTTCATTTGGCATACTGACAAGTTGAAGGCAGATACTTCTTTCTCCAGATGTGCTGCTGTCAGTGGTGAACACAGGTCTGCATGTGAACTATCAGGCAGCTACACAACCTCACAAGCTTTGAGATGAGACCGCACGGATGTGTGGAGATGGAATAACTGAGCAGCTAAAGCAAGCATCCAGGGCCATAGTCACACTGTGAAATTGACAACATCAAGATTTGACACGGGAAAAATACTACATCCAACATCCAACAATGCTTCTTTTTTTTTTACTCACTGACCTTAAGGCTTGAGACTATTTCTCTGTTAAACCCCAAATGTTCCTATTTGAGTCAATGTTGGATTTCTCCAAAACCAGTCAGTTGCAGCTCGTTCAGCTGCAACAAGTTAGCTGAAACTGGCGGTTTATGGAGATCTTGGCATTTTTGGGCTCCCACTACAGTTGTGGGATGTAGTACAGGTGTCATAAAGGCAAATCTTCTGTGCGCAAATAAAGCCATGCACAACTTTGCGATGAAAAGCCCAGAAAAGTGTAACGCAAACCAGCATGATTGTGGCACAACGTTGGAAACCACGGTTTTGAAATGCAGCGCCCTTGAAGTGTTAGCCCTTAGTAATAGTAGTAGTTTGATTGAATTTGTCATTCACACAGTTGGCTGGTTTACCCTCACCCCACAACACAGCATATGGTCACTTTTACAAGAAAGCCTATGGCATGATTCTCCTAAAACCAGTTTTTCCCAGCTCACTGCACATGTCTGCAGGACATAATTAGATTTTGGACATTAACTCCGGTAATGTGCTTTGGACAGTGTGCACCACACCATGCCTTAGCTCTGACACTACTGCTCTAATTTGATACAGCCCCCTTACCGTCACCTAAAATTGTCACTCAACAGCTCTCTTGCACTGAGCTTTTGATCTGGCACTTGATCAATTTTCTGCCCTGTCAAAACCCATTAGCCTGTCATAGCCTCTCACATGGGTGTCAGGAAAGAGGGGAGAACGGTTGAAGTATCACCAAAAAGGATCGTACGCCGGTGTAAACACACGGACTGGAGATATGTGGCATGACAAGCATACAGTCCGAGCAGACGGCAAACAGAGAAAAAGCATGTGAACTCAAAAGAAACGTAATCATTTCCTGTTTGTTTTGCTTCCCATCCTTTTTCTTGTTCAATACTATTGTGAAAAGATATCCAAGTGAGGTTCCAAAATTTCAGTGTTAGTTTGGAGATTTTGGAGGCATTTATTTGAAATGAAATCATTTTAGAAAAATCCTAAAATGGTTGTGTTTTCCTCTACATCGTAACAGCAGCACTGATCAATTAACATTTGCCTCCAGATTTTTATTATACAGATTCATGGTTTATGATAATTATGTGCTTATGGTTTATGGCCATCAAGGAACAACTAATTTCCAACAGAGTAATACAGCCGTTTAGATTTCACAGCACGGTGTCTTAAACAAATAGAAAAAAGGCAAGCTCTTACTATATTAAAGCTAAAATGCTCTGTGCTGTGTCTCCCATTTACAGTCTCACTAGTGTTTTTTAGGGTATAAGACACTCTGAGAAAAACCCAGGGTTCAGCATGTTGCCCAAGAGTGCTTTAAAATTGCTTCAGGCCACAATTTCCAAGTGCATATCATTAAATTTTCAACATTCTTGCAGTGTGTGTGCATGGGTGGCAGAAAAGGCTGCTCACAATGACACTTATGGCTGTTTTCTCTATCTCTGTGTGTATATGGATTTCTTCATCGGTAAACACGCTGAAATGATGCAAAAAATAAATAAACACCAAAAAACACTGCAGATGCACTTTTCCAAAATAGGAACAAACAACTGGAGTGAGAATAACCGCAGCTTGAGCGTGCTTCAGATTGGATGATGGGAAAGGGTAAAGTTTCAAGAAGGTGCAAAAGGTCATTTCATGTTTTTAAAAAATATTAAATGAACACGCTTATGTAAGGTCCTCAAGAATCTAAAACTTTACCTCTGATGTTCATAAATGGAGGTCTTTTTGATGCAGATCAAAGCATCTGTTTTGCACTTTTGTTCTGTCCATCAGTATTACGAATACAGAGATAATTACCTGTCAGCAGGCTTCATCAGTCTACCAAATGTTGACCAAGTTGGTAATACAGGACCAAAAGTCGAGGCACAGATCCCCTTAGTTCAGACATAGTGAACATCCATCATATTACTGAGTCTGAGGAAGAACTGATTACTATACGGCATACCTCATTATCAAGGGCTTACATATTATTACTTGTACTGCTCTCATATAAACTAAAAAGGTTAGAGCATTTGCTTACGTCATCACCTGCCGTCTTAAACTGAGGTTTTGGACAGTAATGCTATCATAATTGATTACATATTAGAGCACAGCAGGCACAATTTGTGAATGGTACTGCTAGAGCCATGCGCCTGGAATTGTTGTGCTGAAATGGCAGCTGATAGCTGAGCTCAGTGTCAGTGTCTCCACACTCTGCACCTGTTTGACGGATTTCTCTTTCTCAGCATGTCTAAGTAAGCAAAAGACATTTTTATCTAATAACCATTCTACAGGCTGAGGATGATCCACAGTCCAAAATAAAATTCCAGAAACACACTTATGTCTGTGCTGGACTACGATGATATAGTGCAACACTCTTTGTGATGCTTGCATGCTTCAGATATTCATGAGGCCCACCACAATCCCTCCAATCCCACCAGACCTACTGTATCTTTTTTCAACTAAAATTCCAATCAATTTGGAAAGAGCCATTTACATATTTACATACATGCTCCCTCGACTTTTCAACTTTCACAGACATCTGAGTCTTGTCTACATTATTAGTCTAATCTTGAGGATATCTATAGAGGCTGAAAGCAGTCATATATGGCTGAAAGTGTTATGATGTCTTTATATGTTTCCTCCAAGAAGTCAAACTTTCTTTTTTTATTCTTTAGACACTGGCTGCCTTTTCAGCTATTTTCAGGCCTGTCCTGCAACAAGACAACTGAAGGGGAAGATGTTTTTTGTTGTTGCTGTCGTTTTCACTTCCCACTGACGTGCAATCCACTCCAGCATAAAAAGCCACCCTACTCAGGGGAATGAATCAGTTTCCACACATTACTTACAACTTAAAGGGGGAATAAAACTTACAAACTGTCGACAATATTAGTATTGTCTTTGTTGCCTATTGGCTGTGGCATCATGCCAGATCTAACGTCTCGTTTCAGGAAATGGAAACACGGCACACAAACCATAACCTGCCTGCGAGGTATTCTTTAACAAGCGTGTGTGTGTTTCTGCAGTCAGACCGAAGCCAGTCAAAGCCATTTATTCACATTACCCACAAATCAATAGGGCTCTGTCTCCGGCCGACTGAAGTACTGATGATAGTGATAAAGGACCGTGCAATGGATGCCTGTTGAAAAAACCCATATTGACACTCGCACAAAGAAAAATAAACGTGTGCTTTGTAGCTGAATATCTTGTCATCTGAATGAACATGAGCCACACGGGTGTTTATCATAGAGATATACGTTCTATATTCTTATGTGTAACAATGGATCCCCCCTGTCCATTGGCTGACTGTATCTATATTGGCGTCCTCGCCTTCTGTGGCTGTATCTGATCGGCTTCCTTGTGAATAGCAGTAAATCATGTCGACCTTTACTGTGCCCGACTCTAAGCAAATATGGGCATTGGACTGAATTGTGTTTATGTTAAACGCTCAAAGCTGCAGAGGGAATAAATTATTTTCTATTAGCAGAAAAGGAGGGAAAATGGTTGTTGATTCTCCCCTCATGCAAATAATGTGAGATCAGCGCAGATCAAATCCATTTGGACTCTGAAAACACTGTGTAATTAACTGCTATAATTATGGATGGGACAGATGACAGGTTGTTAGATGTAAGGGTAGATGGGTAATGTGGGTGTAAAAAACGGAAGAGATAAAAATGTAAATATCTTACCAGCAGCATTCGCTTATTCCTTGCAGCATGATATCACTTTATAGCAGTTAAATGTAAATCAATAAATGTACATGTTGGTGACAGACACATATGAAAACTGCTATGTGTCCTTAGGGATCCCCTGTCTCCTTCTGCTGTTACATGATATCACTGAGCCATCAGTAAAGGAAAAATGATTTATGACGGGTGACCCCAATAGAAAATCAAATTGGTACTACTCCCTGTGGAGCTAACTCTCATGTAATATGTTTTACCTGGCCCCTGTGATTGATGGATAAATTAATGCATATTTTCTACATTAATAATTTGTAATGCAGAAATATGTGGAAAAAAGAAGGAAATGCAGAGAAAACGAGACAAAGATTGTAAAACTTCTGTTACCATTAACTTGAAATCTGATTTTCTTTCATGTTATTTGGTTAAAAATAAAGAATAGATGTAGAAATCTTGTATTTCTTTAAACACATTTCTTGTAGTAGATATTTATATCCACACATATGGGCACCATGGATTTAAATACGATACATTCCACATGTACATCTCAGTAGACACAGAGAAGAAATTACCTGATGATTAGTCACTGTTTACCTCTTGTATTATAGGAAAGCAGCAGTATTTGTGAACAATTTCATGCAATTCTCAGCTGTAAAATCAATGTAATTTCACTGCAATAACATGTTATTTTGTAAGGCAGTGATGGAAACAACAATCACTGTAGTCTGAACATGACATGCTTACATACCTATAATTTAGTTTATATTTGGTAAGTTATCATGAAAGAGTGAAAGCTGACATTGGAAGTTATTTGTCTGTTCATCCTGAGGCATCTGCAGATGAGAAATTCATGAAGAAGAGTTCATGCATGCTAAACATCTTAATTTCACAATCCAATGTGAACCAGATATGTAATATTCTGCAAAAAAAGGAGGGATATATCATAATTAAGAGTTTACATCCTACAGAAAACTTTGTATACTTTGGTGAAACAATATGTTTTCGGGCCATGTCAGCTATTTTCCTGCTAGGCAAATATGGAGCTCAGCTGTATATGAAACTGGAAAGTTTAATATGAACATATTTGCATATCAAAGAGAATGGAGATATTAGATTATTTACATTACATTGCCAGTGATTTGGTTTTTCTACTGTTCCACACTGTAGAGTTATCAATGCTGATTTTAATTACATGTCACTTAAGAAGTCGTAGTGTGTTGAATCCCATTCAGCAAATCTTCTTTAATTCTAACTAACTAATTCAAACACCTGGCCTTTATCCATCCATTTTTGCTAAGGTTAATGCCAATCTTACCCAATGATTGTTAAAATTGAAAACACATATGAAACTGAAAATATATATATAGAAATCAATACTGGCAACAGTCTTTTCAGTCAACATCTGAAACTGAAAGAAATTGCAGAAATTACATTTTTTTTAATTCCATAAGCATAGTGCTGATGTTGGTCAGAGATTATGTGCTCAAATGGTAAACAGACAGAAATATCTAGTCATGCTTCTGATCTCCTCTTGCTTTCTGATTTATATTTAGCACATATTCACATTCTTGTTTGATTAATAATCGTTGCACAGTCATGAAACACCCGCTAGCATTGATAAAAGAACTGATACAATCACAGGTGTAAGATTGGGACACTTTGAAAAATGTTGGAACTCAAACGCACGTGGAACCGGTTCTCATACATCATCCCTAATCATGTAAAAGGCCGGATGAAAGTGTGCAGTCTGCCATGTGGCAGATTGTCAACACCGATAGAAAGAGCCTTAAGCTATGAAGGTGGCAAGCTTGTTAACGAATGACAAAAAAGGGAAATCGAAGTGGGATCTTTTAACAGGCGCAGCACACATCTCCATACGTCTTTTCCAAATAGCTGCTCGCTGCCTGAATACACTCACATGACATGGAGGTGTGAGGATTGTACTTTTTCATGCAGCGAGCGAGGAAAGCGTATGGTTTGACAGCAGAATCTGCTCTGATGCTAAATTCTAAAACGTGTTTTGAAGACTGAGTTTTTGTGTAAGTGTGCCGCCCTCATAAACTCACCTACACCTGCAAACGGTGGTTTGCTTTTGTCCATTTAACTACTTTACTTTTTGGCCCATCTCTCCTTCTTACAACAGCACCTTTTCTGAGGGGTGACCGGTAGTTTCTTTTCTGCCATATTTCACAGTTCTTTTCCAGTGTACGTGTGTGGATGCAGTCACAAGCAGCACTCCCATTCACACTGACATTGCTAGTAATAACTTTCACTCTGCTCTCTGTGCTATCCTGAATTTTCAAAATGTTCACTACTGCCATATAGCATTCATTCCTTCCACCCCTGACTATGGATGTCATTTTACTCTCTCCAAAGGTTTTTACTTCCCCCAAAATGCTTAGATTGTGTTATTTTTTTGGAGGCAGTTAAAAATTATACACACAATTTCATATATCGTATCAAAGTGTTGTTATTGAGTTTGGAGTGATCCCCACTGATTAACATTGATCTAATGTGCATATTTAGCATCAGTGTGTGTGCAGGATCTATAAATAGCGTGTGCTCCGGGCTGGTGTTGAGAAAGGTGACGGGGACAGCATGGGTGGTGGTGCGTGGGGGAAACCAGCTGCAGTTGCCATTAGACTTTCCATTCCTGACAGCCTCACTGAAATCATACACATCAGCTATGAAATGAGCATTCTGCACCGGATCTTTGCTCCAGGCTTCAAAAACTGTTTACTCTTGAAGTTTGGCTCATCAATTTTGGACAAGACGGCTAAACTGAGTGAGATTAGAATTTGTCAGTTTATGTATTGGCCTCCCAACAGGCTTCCCACTCATTCAGTCCCCAGACTTTAGCCTCACCATATGAGTCCTCTCATAAAGTAACAAGCAAAGATGTGCTTTTACATGTGCATTCTACCTTTTAAAAGAGAATATCAAAGGAAAACATGCAGATATTTCAGAGGTTTTCCTTGCTGTATATATATGTACAGCTATAGCTCATCCCACCCCCAGATATTCCAGACATTAGCCCATCATCTGGAGGGAAATAGCATCTTAGAAACTGGAAAATATGTAATTTAATCTCTTTTAAGGCCTGTTGAGTCACTCTAGCGGGTACATTTGTTGTCTTTCTTCTTGAGTGAGATGCAGCAACCACTGGGAGCATGAAGAGCCTGCTCTGACCTTTTTACTGAAAAAGCATGCTTTTTTCTTTGCTTTTTCCTCTGGTACAAGCACACATACAAGACAGATTTGTATTCCAATCTCTGCCCCTCTCCGTTTTTTGAGGGGGAAAGTGTCACCCTCCACCTCCATCCTGACACCCACCACAATTTATTTCACCCAAGCTAAGCTTTTTTTTTTATCAATTTTTGTTTGACTCATTTTAGAATGGCTGCCATAGAAAAAAAAAAACTGAAGGCTGGTGATTTTGCAAACACACTTAAATGTAGATGGCTAATTTTAAATATCTAAAAAAATATATCTTAGGTTGCATGGAAAGAGACAAAGGATGCTTTCTTGTTCAGTCATTTGTTGCTCTCAAGTGACTGAACAATGTTCCATCACAGAGCACAGATTACGTGTCATCCATAAAGAGCGGAGAGATGGCAAAGGATGTAATTACCATAATTCTTTCCTTTTAAGCACTTCATTCTTCACTTCTCCTGCCTGATTATATGCATGAAAATCCCTGTGTTAAGCTCATTTACCGCAACATGCTGGGAAACTGTACAACCGCAGTATCTTAGTGAGCCTGTTTGAGATTAATTAAAACCGTGTTCTTGACCCATGTTGTATTCCCGGTGGAGTAACTGTGTAGAAAGAGTAGTTAGCTATCTTTTGCCGTTGTGCTCAACCTATCACTTTAATTAAATGTCATTGATTGCACAGTCTTACAATCTCTGGTTCACCTTTGTGTTCAGCTCCCATCTTCGTAAAGTAAATCCCTCTTAAACTGCATCCTCGGTAATGTACATCACCGAGGATGTACATTTCTCATCCTCATTTTCCCCTACGTCATTTACAGAACATCAAAACAGACGGGCTTTGACGCAAATCCAGCTCAGAGTTGTCTGGATTGAACAAATTGTACACTGGGCTTTGATAATGAATAATCATTCCTGCACAATCCAAAGAGCAGGTTTCAATTAAAAGTGACCTTTGATGGCCTCTCGCCTAACGATACCATCAGATAACATGTAACCATTCAGTCCGTCTGTCACTGATCAGGCGAGAGTTCAAGTCTCCGACTGCTCATGCCTGCAGCACACACACTGCCACGTTGTGCAGCATGAAATTGAAAGAAGTAAATACTGTGAAATTCTTCGAGAAAAGTAACAGGAGTGATCAGTGCATTCATTCTCCCAGAGGCTCTTGGGTGTTTAGCACACAGCTTCCTTTGAGAAGTCCTTTCCTTGTGCATCTTGCACTTAGGATTGCCCAAATTATAATATTTAGACAACTATGCTCCAGCCTAAGTAAAAGCAACAATTTCAACATTTTCTGAAAAGCTCTTTGGTAATCAAGGGCTTTTTTTTCCCCCACCATGTCACTCGTGTAAGTAAAAGTTCTGTTGTGTCCTTATGGATGTAGTCATGCATTTTGATGTCGATCCAAGAGTTACTTGCAGATGAAGAGAAGAAATCTGTCGTTTCCTGCACCGAAGCAGTAGTCCACAGCTTTCATTTGACCGCTCCCTGCCATAACATGTAAAACCATGGTGAAAACAGCCTAAGCCAGGTTCAGATTAATATAAAAGGTCAAATCTGAAGTACATACTTGCAGATACCTTTCCCTTGCATGATATGGAGCAACTATGATGTGAAGTGTAGCTAATAAGTAGCAGCATATGCCAGATTGTCATGGCAGTAATTATGAAACAGAACAAGTGGTGGTTGAGAGTGAAAAACAGCAAAAATCAGACGAAGAAAAGAGGGAAATGTACCTTCTCCTCTGGTTATATCTTTGGCAATATATCACATTTATAAAGATGTCAGTCAGTCACATGGCATTACAGTATATTGGCTAAGACAGGAGACAGCTGGTGAGACGCCTTACGTAAATCATTTTCAATCATTTACAGGTCAAAAGCAACTCACTGAAGTATTTCCTTTTCCTCTGGCAGTAGTATCAAGACTACTGCCAAACATTCAAAAGCCACCTCAAGCCAGAGAAGACATCTTAAGTGCATTATTCAAATATACACAATTGCACATATGCATAATATATGATCATCTGCTTCCATATGCTGTTCTGATTCATATTTTCATAATGCAAATTTAAAAAAGAAGGTTAAATCATTGAAACGCTGAATTCTTTAACCATCTTGGATGCTGAAAAATGACAGCGATGCACAATGCGTCAACATGATGGCAGTCTGGCCAAATCCACAAGTAAAACATTGGTGATTGAGAAAAAAACAAACAAGCTATTTTGAAATTAATTAAAGACATGACTGCTGTTGGAAAGGCAATCATACTGAACTTAGAAGTCGTTTTTTCTTTCATAACAAATATAGTACCATACAAGTCACCTTTTATAGTTCTCCATTACAGGTCGGACCAGATAGAGATGCAATGATGATATAAAGATATAACACCAATGGGTAATTACTGGTATTGTTTTTTGTTTTGTTTTTTACTATTCCTTCCATCTAATTTTAACCATTTAACATTTTTTAACAATAAAACATTAGAGCCTGTTATACCCCATCTTTGAATGGGCACAAATTTGTTTATATAAATATGAATATCTAATATATTTATGATATATAAATGTGTTTTTAAAAACCCTGTACGTGAGACAAATCTTTTGTGAGAAAAATATTTCTTTATGGAGCATTTTATATCCTGTTTTACTATTACTCAAAGCCCAACAAATTCGTAATACTGTAAAAGTGACATTTTGTTTCGAGTCCAAACTTGACTTTCCTTTGACCAGTGTCAGAAAGAGTAAGAAGACAGACGCTTACAATGTGAGCAGCATGCCTGATTACTGAAGTGGAGTTGATGCAGAGAAGCCCTTTTTTTAAGCCCCTGACCAGCGCCAGAAACAGGATGCTTACCACATCTCGGGCAGAGATTGAGCCGCAGTTCACAGAGATTGAGTACACACTGCAGGGGAATCATGTATTTATGAATTTTTAAGATTTTTCCAGCTGCCATGTCATTTCTGCCTTTTAAGTTGTGGCAAGCTAGAAAGTCTCCCCCAATCACACAGCTTACTCCACTCAATTCAATTTCAACCGAGTTGTGGTTGGAGGGCATAGGAAATGAACTCCTTCAGGGCCCTGCTTTGGAAATGAAATTGCCTTTACTGTGGCCTTTTGTCACGTAGCACTCCTGTGCATATTAATGATCGCTGGCAAGTGGTGAAACCCAGCAATAACGGATTTAAACGGTAACACACTTGATCTCTTTCCTGCGTTTTATCAGTTGCTCTGGTACTTTTAGAACTGCAACAAGAACGTGTAGTCATTTCCTTTTTTGTAACGCAGTACCCATCGGACATTACTGTAAATGTCAATAAAGTAGCAAATAATAAAAATCTTCCACAGAGCCCAAACACACTGCTCATATGACTAGGCACAAGAGTCATAAAACAAGTTGTCAGCAGGGAAAGTTGACACAACGCTGATTTTATCATTTAATAACCATCCAGTGACTTCAGAAATTGTGGAGGATGAATATTTCAGTAGCCTCTAATCATATGACTTATACACATTTTCCAGGAAAGAAGAAAGCCACCACGTGTGAATTTACTGAAATATTGACACAGCTGAAAATATGTTATAAGGTTTGAAACTCATTTGTTGAACGTTTCAGACTAATATGCACCTCAATTGATTAAATAATATAACACTAAGGTGAAAAAAAAATTGGACAGAAGAAAAGCTTTGACAGATACCGTTTGTGTTTGTGTTGTCCAACCAAAAATCCAAAACCGAAAAAGTTCCTACAAGTAATTTTTTTCTCAAACTGCAGTATGTGGACTGTACACATATAATGTTCTTCTTGTCTCTCAAGCCAATCAAAGTACACTATATAGAATACTGTACATTGTGTTCTCTCTCCGGGACTCCCACCCTCCAAAAACATGCATGTTATGTCAATTGGACTCCCCAAATTGCCCCTCGGAGTGGATGTGAGGGTGTGTGGTTGTTTGTCTCTGTGTGCCCCTGCGATGGACTGGAGACATGTCCACGGTGTACCCCGCCTCTCACCCATTGTCAGCTAGGAGATGGAATAAGCGGTATAGAAAGTGGATGGATGATAACTCTTTCCAATTAGTTGTAAGTCCTGTTTCTTGTGAGACTTGTGTGCACTTTGACTAAATCCTTAAGAAAATCTCCAATCTACAACCATGATAGAAGCTGTCTTGCCAAGCCGGTGGGTGGCCGGACATCTGTGCCACAATTCTTACTGTGATTACACTTATCAACAGCGGCTTTAAAAGAAGTGAGCACACAGTTCAGTTTTATCAAAGTCGCAGGGTACTTGTACTTGTTGACGCAAGAGAAAAAGAAAATCTTATACAAAAGGCTTGACTAGTTTCAGCCATAACATATAAGGTTACAATTTACAAGTAAAATAAAAAAGGTCTCAGAGAGATTTAGAAAAATCAGGTCCATGCTATTATCTTTAAAGGATCCTTTAGAGGATCACTGAAGACCATATTCAGTTCACAGGAGGGGGGGGGCAAGGTTTTTCAGGCTGATCGCTTTTTTGTGATATTTTCTTTCTTCGGGGTGTTGTTGAATCACAGCATTTAAAGAGGAAGGTCAGATGTTGCCTTCACTTCCAGCTGCTTCACCTTAGTATGACAGTTGACTTTCAGTGACCAAAAAAATGGGACTTGTGTTTTCCCATTAGAAGACCTTTCTGCGAATAATTATGCGTCCATGTGAAAATACCAATAACCACTTTTTTGTGCCATCTGTCTGTCCTCCTGCTCATTGGCTTAGATCAGCCTGTTAGCCAGCGACAGCAATTTTTTCACTTGTTTATTCCTCCTCCCACTTCTCACTGACTTTGTTTTACCTCCGATGTCTTTGCCATGCTTCTGTATGGCGGCCGTGAAGCTGTGAAATGACTTGTCTTGGACCACAGAGTTGGTTAAAAAGTGTGCAGTTTGACAATAAGGCCCTGAGGGTAACAGGAATCCATTTGCAAAGTATAAACCAGCAGAATACATTGTTTGGCGTACGGCTCTCCCCACAAGCCAGCAAGAATTATATATGGAGGGCAAAAATAAAAAACCTGTGTTTATTTATAATCAGTCACTTGTTGAAGGCACTGTTTCAGCGCCACAACACCATTACAACCTCCTACTTCCATTTGTCAATTGAAGCTGGGGGAAAAGAGGGAAAATAACAGCTTTTTTAAACTAAACACTGTTTTGTGTGGCACTTTGGGGCTAAAGAGCGACAATACCTTGTGGTACAAGCCTGCTGTGCTGTGTCTTTGCACAGTGCATGTTTTGGGACTTTGGGTTGACAAATCAATGAAAACTAGCAGGCTAAAAGTCAGAGTCCTAAGAAGCGATGGGATTCTGCACTCGACAGCTAATTAATCAATCAGGAAAAAGTGCCATTTGAAATGCCATTCAAATCAACCGCAATTTGAAGTGAACTTTCCAAACATGTTTCAGATTAAGCTCATGTCAGCAGTTCCATTAAAAACAAACTGAATTTAAACCAGACCAGAGGCAAAAACAACCAGGGCACAGGCAAGCTGTCGTTCTCTTCTTATAAATATGAGTCTCAGAGGCACAGGAGAAAGGGTTCAGAGAAAAAGGGCCTCAAGAAGAAAGGGTTCAGAGAAAAAGGGCCTCAAGAGTCCGATGACAGGAAAGCATCAGAACAGTAAAGAATTGTGCGTGACACACCTCACCGAGGTGCAATTTGATGTCACGTTGAGACTGTGACCTTTTCTCACGCAACATGTTTGGAAGCAGCCAGCCATGAGCAAACAGACCACATTCAATAGAAGATTAGAAAACCAATTCCAAAGTGATGAAGAAGAGTGAAGCAAGGAGGGGATGGCACTGTCTGTGTGTGAGTGTATAGGTGTAGGAGAGAGGGACTGTGTAGTAGAATAAGAATAAGTGTTTCATTTATCACTGAGTGAGGAGGGAAAAAGCCCATTCATCTATAATCCATTAATCTAAGCCTCTCGCTCTCCTTCTGCTGACAAACTGAGCTAATCACTGAGAAGAGAGAGAAGAAGCGGGGCCACATTGTGAAGTAGCACCGACCTCAGATATTCCACACGTTCAAAATGGGTTCAGAAAGAGACAAGTGAGCAGGGGCTCTCAAAATTAGTGGCAAGCTGATTTGTTTTTCAATGGCCAGTGTGAATTCTTTAGAGAGTACAGTGGTGGGTGTCTGATAAATAAAGCAAATGAGACACAGCATTGCTAAACATTTATTCCAAACCATGGATTTATGTCTGTTTACATGAGTTCATTTAGCCTGGGTGGTTTCAAATCTGCACCACTATCAACTAAATAATCCTAATCACTGTTCTTCTTTAGCTACTCCAACAAAGCTAAAAACCTGCGTTCATTTTTTATTTACCATTATAAAAAATTAATGGGCAGCCAATACTGATTGTCTAAAAATAGCAAATAATTAGCCTGATTAATGAGTCTACCTCTACCCAGCATTTAATGTCATGCAAAATAACTTCATTTAAAGTTTAGGCTCACTCTTTTCCCCCCTCAAATGTACAGCTTGAAATTAATGTGCAATCTACATTAAAATTGCTTTTGTTTAACTTTGATTTGACCGATCACATCAAGCCCCCACCCCACCTCTATACACTATTCTTTTTTTTTAACTTTTAGCTACTCTTATAATTTAGAGGAAATAGTCTATTCTATTCTACTCCAATACACTAGTGTCTATGTACCTAAATAAAGATTTATTTTGCTGACCCGTGTGTGAAACCAGCTCTGTGGCCTTGTCCAACAATTCATCACAAGAAAAAAACATGGATATCTGTCTGAAAGTGAGTGTTAAATTTCCATCACTTTTATCAGCTCAAGCTCCTCTGTATAATGGAAAAGAGAAATTCGGAGGGAAGGTAATCGGCTACCGGGTGATGAGCCAGGGGATCCAGGGGCTCCTTGGCTTGCTTTGATAAGGCCACACTCATCCCACAATACACGGTGCCAGGACTCAGATTCACGCGTCGCTGCCATCTAAAAATATGTTTGTTCCTATGGGCCAATGCCAAGTTATTAATTAACAGTTTTAACAAAAGCAGTCACTTCAACAATGATTTAACATATACACCCTTCAGCCAAGAAAGGAGGCAAAGAAGAAAAAACCAAAAGACCATTCATTACATCTCGGAGGAAGATTCTAACTAATTAAACAGAGCATAGAAACCATCAGGTACACTGTGGCCTAGTTTGACAGTTTTTCTTTTTTTTCCCCAATTGTTTTCTTTTCCATGTGTGTGCTGTTGAGCTGTGATCATTCCCATTACTGGGGAGGGAGGGTCCAGTCTGGTGGATTGAGTTTGATTCCAGCATAAATGAAGGAGGGCAACATTTGGTTAGACACACTCCGTCTAAAGATGTCTTATATTATCATTGACTGAACATCAAAACTAATTTCTGCACAGACAAAAGAAAAATTGATTTTTCCTGCCGTTTCTCCAGTGTCTAGTGCAGCCAGTTGAATTCACCCTGACTGGCCTTCTTTAAAAAAAACACTGAGCCCTCAGCTGCCTGACATAAAAAACAACAAAAAGTGGTCTCCGTTTGCCCTTTTTGAAATCCCAGCACCTTTTTTTTTTCCAGGACTATTGTGAATGCACTCAACACATTCCTGCAAGGAGCGAGTGTTAAATATATCTTGGCCTTTACATCACATACAAATAGTGTTTGAAACCTCTGTCCGCTGTGAAGATGGGTGGAAGGTCTGCAGAGGTGACATGCAGACAGGAAAAATGTTGTGTAATCACATCTCTGTTGTTTACATGACAATAGCAGGCGTTTGAATATTACAGTTACTTTCCCACTGCAGTCAGAGAACTGTGACAAATGACCTGTAAAATAACTGTATTATTAATACATACTAAGTTATATTTTGTCAGTATTTTGTCTGATTGTGATGGATGGTCACCCCAAATTTCTCAAGGTTTAAAATTATACTTGTGTTAATCCCAACAACACAGATTTGATATAGATTAAAAAATCAAATTCTACAAATATATAGTTATTGATTATGTTAAGGACCAGCTTTCACAGGGGTTAATGATCACTGCCTTCAACAGGAACTACGACTCTCATGGCTTCCCGGTCTCCCTCCGACTCCTCTCTTTCCCATTCATCTCTCTTATCACCTTGTCACACTGACAACCTCCTCCCTTTCCCCTCCTCAATCTTCTTCAATTTCTTCTCCTCTCTGCACCTCCTTTTCTCACTCTGACACACTTTCAAAATTGTCAACATGCTCTCTGTCACCTCCTGAGAGCTTATACAAAGTCAGTGGCGCAAACAGTGACAGAAGTGAGGACCCAGGATGAATCACACTGGCTAATATGACAGAAATGCACAAGAGTAAACAGCTAACTGCGCGTAGCAGGGAGATCACTCAAAAAGATTTCCCATTTGTACATACAGGCCTTGTTACTGGGCAGCTATAGCTCATGTGGAACACAAGTGGTCTGTCAATCAAAAGATCAGTGGTTTGATTTCTGACTTCCCTGGATTATAAATGGAAGTGTCCTTGGGCGAGACACAGAACACTATATCTCTATAAGTGTTTGAACGTATCTGATCGGGGGTGGGGGGGCAAACTGTAGCCTGAAAATAAAAAGAAATAGTTGGGTTAAAAGCCAACGGCCATTCTATAAATGTCCAGCTCACACATTCCATCAGCTCTATAGCACAGGACGGACAATCTCTGTGTTTTTTATCTGTAACAGACGAGTACACAACATGCGAAGTATACACAAGAGATAATAAGGGAGACACAGATGGGTGTGCAGATGGATGGAGACATGTTTACTGTTCTCTTAAACGGACCATGAGACAATCTTGTGTCAGAAAGGCAGGGCAAAATCAAAACACGTCATCTTGTAAAGGTCTCTTTAGAGAAGTCCTCAACAGTCCTTCCACGTTTCGCAAAGCTGCACTTGTTCATAGCTTCTACCATTACTGTGTGTGATATCTATGAGTATTATGGAAACAGACAGGGTGCAGCAAATCAGATATTACCACCATTCTGAGATAGCTCAATGGAAAAGGGTCTCATATATTAGTTACATGGCTGTAAACGCTCCTGTACACACAGTCTGTAGAAAGTAGAAGACGCACACATTCATTCTTTATGAATCTTACTTTGTGTGTGTGTTCTATGCTGTAGGAGTGTCACTGATGCATCAGGCTTCCGGAGATGGATGATTCTCAGTGGACCAGCAATGATTACTGACTGACAGAACCAGCTCAGGAGCAAAAAATGAAAAACAACAAAAACTATTTCTTTTCTGATAAAGAAACTGTACTACACAAGCTGACTCAAACCACTATTATAAACTTTGTAGCGACATCCCCCAAGCAGAAACCTTTAGAAACCTTTAGAAACCTTTAGTGCCTTTTCAAAGTCTAGAGAAACATCCCCTTACCGCAGACGTAGTGGGGCTTCTTTCCTCCTTTGGAGCCCACTTCCACTCCGCTTATCTGGGGATAGAGCGAGCAGCAGAACATCTGCCGCGTTGTGCTTGTTTGTTGTGAGGGAGCTGTCACTTTCTATCACTTCTGACTATCTGACTTATAGATCGTTGCACATGTAAATACAGCTGGACATCACGGCCATTGTCTTTCACTCATGGTTGGTTTTGCCATGACGTTCGGGTTACGAAATCAAGACTTCAGCAGAGGACACATGAGTGTTCCAGATTTTCCAGGAAGGTCTGAATCAACCACTATTTTATAGTTATTTCAGACCCTTTCCTTCTTTTTTTTTTGGACATCACAAGTCAAACTACACATGAATGAACAAGTGGAGATTTATCAGCTGTGTCGTGATTTCACTGCAAATACTTTTTTAACTCAGATGGAAGTAGAGAAGCTAACTGATTCAACTTAATAAATAATCCAAGCCCAAAATAAGCAATACTTATAAATTTCTGAGGGTTGCATTACCACAACTGTTTAATCCTATTTCATGGCAAACACACATTCACACACTTGTCTTAGTTACAGCTATGTTCAAATTATGCTGGTTTAAATAAAATGAAGAAGTTAGTCCTTATTAATATTTTTTAACAGAGACAAGTTATTTTAAAGAAAACAAACTTTGAACTTATTCTACTTGAGTTCATACATTTGAAATTTAAAATGAAAAGTTCAACTGGAGCCTTTCTCATGTCATTCTTTGCTAATTCCAATCTGAATTTCTGAATTTTGTTATGATTTTGCTCCTTAATTTAGACTGATGAGCTTTCCATGTTAATCTCTGTTTAATTCATCTTGGTTAATTGTCTGTTCTCTGCAGATCCAGCTCACAAACGTCTGTTTGAAACAACTTTCCTGCCTAGTTTTTCACATTGTGACCAAACTCTGCATATTCTACTTTTCATGCCTCTGTAGAGGTCCCCCCCCTCCTAAGTTAATTATTTTTCCTCATTTGCTTGCCTGAGGAGTCCAATCTGCTTTGGGCTCCTCTCTGCAAACCCAGTATGCTACTGTGAGACAGCATAATATGATGCTCTGTACACTTTAGTGTCTGAGCAAACTCTGTAAACAGTGTGGCACTGCAGCCACACCATATGCTTTTCATGTACTGAATCCAGTCAGATGGAAAGACTCACAGTCCGACCTAAACCTAATTAGGATCCGGAGCTGTTGGGAACAGTCAATTACATAAACATCACCAGGTGTTTTGTGCGAATTTGACTTTTGCAGCAGACACAGCCCATCCGCGCAGCACGTGGTCTACAGCAGCTACGGCCAGTTCTTTTTAAGCATTTGGTTTTGCCGCTACACTCAAATCGTTTGCTGTCTGTCACTTGCCGCGCAAAGTCACACACATGAAGGGGCCGACGTCAGCAAAATTATGCACTGCGGTGGATTTGTTTTTGTCAAGTAGTCAGCACTGTTAGCCTCAGGCTACGATGAAATTTAAATGTTCATGCGAGACATGCGATAGCAGACAGAGATAGAAATAACAGCTGAGAACAACTTGCTTTCCTCTGGAATAATTTAGAAGAGAATCGCTTGTACATAGTAGGGTACTTTGACTAGCATTAAACAGAAACTGGAAGATTGTATGTCATATCTTCTGTTGTTTATTTAGAAATGTTTGTGTATTTTAATAAACATATCCATGGTGACTACAGCAAAAATTCGCTTGCTGATGGGCCTTTTATTTTATCATCCAAACACAATGATTCACTCACCAAAGGTAAGCTTTTACACGTCCTGCATAATGCATTAATCCACCGGAGAGCATATATATGTATATATGTATACGTACATGTACGTAGGAAAGAGCTGTTACTCCTATATTCTGCGGTCAATTTCTTAAAATTGAGATCTATAAAAAACAAAGCAGAAAGAAAATCCATATCCATTTTACATAATAATGGAGTCCATGGTGCCCCCACTTCCTTGTTTATGCTAACACATTCCCAAGCACACACACTCACCAACATCTTCAAGTGTTCTTGTGAAATACATATGAAATATTTACGTACACTTTGAGACAGGAAATCATCCCAGTCACGGGCTTTGGAGTGGTCACGTAAAGTCTATAAATAAACACTTGTGAATGGAAGCTCATTTGTGTTCATTGATGGTGACACTTTCTGCTTGGAGCTTGAATAATTTAAAGGCTTACATTCCCCCTTCTGTCCACTCACGTGTAAGCTTGTGAGGGATAGAAAAACATAAATGTTAGGACGCAAGGGAGAAATCACATTAAAGCATCGGTGAGCTTTTCAGTGACAATGAGGCAAAGAGAGCCAGAGATGGAAGAGTCCTCTGATTTTTTTGCTCTGTTGTCATTATCCTCTGTTGTTGAGAACAATAAAGAATGCTGCAGCAGTGACTAATAACTGACAGAAAAAAAGAAGAAGAATTGGCAAAAGACTGTGGCCTTGTCATGTGATATTTGTTCCTGACTATTATTAACTTGCCACTGCTGAAGTATACAAGGGACATTCATGTTCCTGTTCAATAGCTTCATATCCATGAAACATGTATGACACATTTGGACTTTGCCAGGGGTGGGCACAGATAGCTGTCTTTGGAAAACCTTTGTCTTTGTTGGGTGTGATCAGATTATTTTGGAAATGAAAGATATTAAAGAATAAAATAAAATAAAAAACATCCCTGTTTGTGTGGACAAAGTCTTGTAACGACCCAGAAAAAATGGTTCGGAGTGAAGTTCTGTGAAACTGCATGGCTCAGCGTCTGAAGCAAAACAAAACAAACAGAGCCTCGGTGTCCCTTAAACAAATGTTTCACTGATATAGGTTTTCACATCTGTAATAGCCATACTATAGCAGTCTCAGTAAAGCAGGCACATACCACTAAGCAACATGCAAGACACAAATAGTAGCACATTTTCTTTTAAACTTCTGGGATTGTCAATGTCAAAGTTCTCAGGTGGCAAAACTTGTTAATGAAATAACCAATCACTGTCACCCAACAAATCCGAACAAAGAGTAGAAATACCTCCTAAGCATTCTATCTGTTTGCAATATCCAGTGTTTTATAGGCAAACCACTGACGTTAAACACTGCAGAACTCCCTCCAATCCAATTCACTTCTGCTAGGTAAAAGGTTCGACATAAGTAGAACTGGGCCCAGCTTTTCAGTTATTAACATTTTAAGTTGAACCATTTACAGACCTATATCTCTATTTTTACAACTGAAATAACAAGAGTTCAAATCACAGGAAAGGAACCTGTTTTCAATGCAGACTGTGCAATAAACCATTTAGTTAATAATGAGTGAAAACAAACAGGTGACACATAAAGCAATATAAACATGTCTGTTAGAGCATTAACTGTAAAATATCATTAAACAACATACAGTGTGTTGCTCAGTGAACTGTTCTTTTCATTTTTTACTCCCCTGTTTTTCATTCAGGAAATAAACAGTAACCATCCACTCCTCAACATTCTGACGGCTCTGGATGAAGAGACAAAAACCTTGGGTTGTGACAGCCCTAACAGCGCGGCTGAAGATAAACACTGACAGCGATGTCTTCTGCGACAGATGCTTGAACTTGTTTAACAGCCACAGGGTCATAAGTCCCTCAAGGCAAGCTCCTCATTTTCACATAAGCAAGATTATCCCGTTTTAAAGCCGTGATGTCATCGTGTAAATGTGAAAACTTATTTCCATTTTTTTTTTTCATCATTCATTATTTTCTTTCATTATTGAAAGGCTTCATATTTACTGTGGATCGAAATGAATAATGGGGGGTTATAATAGGCGTTATAATTGTTGGACAATCCTTTGGAAACAGCATCAAATACATGAAATATTGGTTCTGTCAGAGGAAAAAGAAGAGCAGAAGAATACGAAAAAAAGAGGATATATGAGGTGGACTTTTTAAAAAAAATACAAATATGAATGTACATAAAGATTTCAGAGTATAAAGGTATTTTGTTCTCATATGTCCATCTGTGAGCAATGAGGTTTTAGCAGGAGTGATCAAGCAAATTAAGCAATCACTGCTCCACTATAGATCACAGGTACAATATCCCCACTCTAAAATGGACAAGCTAATTCGGTGGCCTTTTGGGGAGTTCATTAAAACACTTATTTCCTCCATTTATTTTCCCAGATTCCTGATGTGTTGTGGACTCCATAGTTCATTGAGCAAAGTCAAGTTCCAATTATTTTCTTGAAGGTGATCCAAGATTCCTTTCTCCCACATGCAATATTTCCTCCACAGTCATTTCATCCAAATCCTTTGCAGGGAGATCTTTGCCAAAGTATTTTATTATAATGTAGTCTCTGGATAAAAATTGCATCCTCAGGGTAGTTGATTAAAACAAACTCCCTGCACTGGCTCCAGAGATAAAACAAAGTAAATCATTTCAATAGAATACACCTACTTTAACTTTATCTTTACTTTAATTTTTTTGAATCAAAGAAACAGGCAAAAAAGACAGTATCCACTATTTCTCCTCTGATGCCCAGTGAACCCAGCTAAACCGCCTCTCACTAATCCAGTTAGCTCCACCGTAATTCCTCTTTGTGTCAAACAGTTTCAGTACAGCAGTCAGCCTCCGCCATCCGTATTGGTCATACTTTTGCTCAACTAATCTTCCTGAATAAAGCAGACGTTGAATGCCATAATTTAGTACCAGAGTACACACATATACAGTGTATAGTGTGCTGCATTTGTAGTCGGTAAATAAAAGTTCTCTGTACTTCAGCACTGTCTTGTTTAAACTCATACCGTCCTTATAAAGGGTACATAAATGTAGGCACATCTGGAATTCAGTGCCGAGTTCAGAACAGCTGAGAGCTTGCCGTTCAGTACACATGCTGTCTGACAACTCTAAAAAGTTTCACATTTTTTGGAATGTCACACTGCTTTGGGTTCCTCTGGGAATGCATGCCCTATGAAATAGAACTAATCATTTGGGCGGAACAGCCCCCCATATCTGCGCAAACACAGAACGTAGAAACTAAAACAAATGAACTCAGTCAATATAAAGCACTGAATGAAGAACCTAAAATAAAATCCCAAAGTAATGTACATATCTGCATTTCTTTCTCCTTTTGGTTGCACTGCATGAAGTGATGTCTCTAATTTAGTCAGAAACGCGTGATCATACACTCTCTGAGGCACAGGTAGCAGCGAGATTCTAGCTCTTGATTGCAGCCTCAAAAGCAGCCACATGTTTATCAAAGGGCGGAATGTGAGAGGAAAGACTTCATGGTCACCGACTACTGCTAAACCTGTCGAACAAGCTCAGACTCAGAAAACTCCACTTGGCCCTTTGCTGCACACAGCATCCTCTGTACCACTAACAAGGCCTAATTGTTTGGCACAGATGACAAGGAAGGTTACTAAGGGCACCAACAACTTAAAAAGAGGATTCAAAAGAGGAAACGGGTCAAATTCACTTTAACGAGACACTCGACTGAGGCATGAATCTGCGCTCCCCATGTGGACACGACATTATTATTACTAATTAACTTGTGTTTCTCTTTCTCCGTGGGTATCCCTGGCCTCAGGTTATGGTGCTTGTTAACCCCTCTTACGCCTAACCAATCAAGACAGACAAGTGCCCCACCTGACTAATTCAAGTTGGAGACTTTTTCCTCTTCACTGTCACCTCGTACCCACTCAGGACTGAGTGTAACTTCAAAGAGAAGTTTCAATGTGATCCGCTAGTGAGACAACCTTCTCTAATAGACACAACATAAAATTAGACTAATTTGAGATTGCATTGAATAGCATTGTATTGGATCATGGGAACTGAACTGTAATTACCTTTAATTGTTCAAAAACTGTGAAGATCACATTTGTAGTGACTTTGAAAAGCAGCCGTCGATATATTGCACTATGATAACAAACAGTGTTTTCTTGAGCAGAACTTTCACCGGTAGATTGGTTGAGAAATGCAAAACATGAGTAATAAGATTTAGACTTGCTTGTCAAGCTGTCAGACAGCTGGTCTGTGGACTGTTATTCAAAGAAGAGGTGAGGATACATGCGACCCCTTAATTCTTTTACAGAAAGTGTCTAACCTTTATTCAAGAGGTCTTCTTCAAGTTACATTTTACACAATGTCATGACATTTTTAGACTGGAATTATCAAACTTAAGTATATCAACAGATTGGCTACATAAGTGTAAGGGCAGAAAATGTTCAGCGGCCACCTTGATGTCACAACATCAAAAGAAAAAGACAGCCCCTAATAACCTTTATATAACCACTGACACTTCCATTAGCGGTAATTGAGCCACAGAGTGTCAGGTGAAGACCGCAGGTGTTCAGCCAGGGCTCTGTTTTCATGGATGCTGATTTGAGATGCACAATGCCCAGTCTTTGTGGCCATGTGCAGCCATAGGTTTGATTTATTCTACGGGCCATCTGAAAGGTTGTTACTCAGTCAGAATGTGAGCAAAATCAAGCAGAAAGCAACATCACAAAATAGTTCAAATGAAACTGCTGGGACATGAGGAGTCCCTTCTGAGTGATTTCATTTCTTTTGCCAGACATTTTGTTCAAAAGCGGGCCTCAAATAAACACAAATTATACAGCAAATATATAAAAAGGTATGTACAGCCACACCACTGTCCCTGTTGTGGGATCCAGATGGATGGTATATCAGACAGCTACAGGTATCGTTACAAGACGGCCAAAGGCACTCACCACACTCATGAGGTTCGACCAGGTCGCGTTCGTATGGAGGTTAAGCCGCCGTCTTCCTCGCTTTGTAGATAGCACTGATCAACACCCGTCACTCCTCTCCTGCTGTGGCTGTTGCTACAACCTCTCGCTGAGGCTCAGGATAGATGGTATTTGTGCGGTGCGCTGGTGTGTACGTGAGCGAGTGTGTGCACGTTTCTTTGTGAGCCTAATCCCCGCTGAGCAGAGTGGGTGCTAGGCAGCAAACGCTCACCGGAGAGTTGGATACACAATACAGGGGTTAAACTGGGATTTATTTTGTGGTGGCAACCTGCTTTCTGGATGTCTTAGCAGGGGTCTTTGTTTTTAGTTTTCTGACATTTTGCAGAGTTGTCAAGCGTTAGGAAAGGAATATGCTTCACATGCTAACCTTCTTAGAATTAAAAAAAGTTTTTTTTTCTAATTCATACAGCTATATTCTGTCCTCCTAACAGCACTGCAATGGGAATAGATTATGGCTGACGCTTCTTAAGTGCAGACACTGCAATGTACACCAGTAATAAATGACCACAGTGTCACGGAT
The DNA here is from genome assembly GCA_907169785.1 of Menidia menidia. Taxonomy (NCBI): domain Eukaryota; kingdom Metazoa; phylum Chordata; class Actinopteri; order Atheriniformes; family Atherinopsidae; genus Menidia; species Menidia menidia. The sequence goes on along the minus strand of CAJRST010037777.1, from coordinate 10,888,590 downwards.
AAATAACTCCATCCCATGTTCGGATTCTTTGGAGTGATCGGTGAGGGTTAACTGTCTGACAGGCAGTCTGGATGAGTCATCATCCATCGTTAGGCGACTATGCAAGAAAAATTTCCATATAATATGAGTATTTAATTGGTGTAACAGCCTGCATCTCTCTAGTGGCCTGTAAGATTGTACCCATCTGCTGAAAGTGAGTCAAGGATAACCCCTGTGAGTTCTGAATATTCAAATGCCTCGAAGCCAACAAGCAATTTGGTTAGCGCGCGACTCTGATTCACGTCAGCGCGCCATTATCAGGCTTCTGCAGAGCTTTTGAACTGATCAGTTTCATCAGAATCAGGAGTGTTGAAGCAGGGAGAATTCAAAAACCTGCAAGGCAGCGGTCCTGGAGGACTGGAGTTGGACACCCCTTCTCTAATGACCACTGTCACACACACATGCACACACGCAAGAGGTTACAGTGGATTAGTGAACTGCATAATGAGCCCTTAACAAGACTAATCCTTGACACATAGGCCAGTTAAAAAGGATCAGCCCAAAGTTGGACAATATGCACTATCACAACTTATGCTTTTGTAATTAACTGAAGGACTGACAACATGAACTACTAAATAAAATCAAAACATTACAAGGAGACGTTAAAGTGTTTCTTCTGGAAGAGTCAAATGTAAGTAACAGAAAATGGATAACATAGACAACAAAAAACCTTTGCATGATAAACTAAATACAACTAAATAGGAAAAAAACATTCTAATGACAAGTTTTTTTTCTTCTAATACTCCTGTAGTACAGTAGATTAAATGTTAGACCCAAATATGCGGTAGATGGCACCAAGAAAAGAAAAGCACCTACTGGCTAGTGGAAAATAACAAGTAAATCAGTCATAACCACAGTAGTAGTAAGTAGTAACCATTGCAACAAGCCGAGCCAAACCAGGAGTCTCAATATATAAACCGCAAAAAGGAAAAAGAAACATACACCTGATACGGTTAGCTTACCTCCTAATAGTGAGATTTTTTTCCATTTTAAAGTAATAAAATCCACCTTTAAATGGTAAATGGATTATTCTGTAATTTGACCAAAGTGGTTTGCTGGACAAAAAACATTCAGCTATTCGTACAGTTATATGGCACCTCTTATAGTTTTTCTTTATAGGTGAAGCTTTAGGTTTTGGATCCAAAAGCAGTTTTTTATTTTATTTTTTCAATCAACATCAATTTACTGTGAGAACACTTTTAGTGAGCAGGGGAAAGTAAACATAAAATACCCCGGGGCCACAAACTACTACCACATATGCTTGACTTATGAGCAGCTGGGTATCCTGAGAATTAGAGAAATGCATCTGCTGCCTAAAACGCTGGCCTCTCCAATCCAACTAGATTTTACCATTTGTTTTTGAGAACATAGGTTGTTTTTAAATTTCAAGTGCTTCTACAATGCAAGTCAAGTATTCAGTTGTTCATTTTGTGCTGTTTGTAATATAGTCCAAATCCTTATTCAACTATGCAGATTTTAATTCCTGAGGGCAAAAAACACCATAATGAAGTCTTCATGCTCATTTTAACAGAGGAAATATATGTAAAAATCAGCTATAAACATATTTGTCTATGAACTAAAGAAAATTGAAAATTAATCACTTTTTTTTGCCTTCGCAAAGTCACAAAAAAAAGTTCCCATTTAAAGAGAGTCAAAGTACTTTTTTTTTTAAATTACATAGGAGATGTAACACATTCTTTTTGGTAAAGATGCCAAATTGCTTTGCATCCTGATCATGTGAACATGAAAAGGGAGGTTATACTCTGCAACTGTATAGTAAAAAGGGGGATATAGTGTACTATCACCAGATTATAAGGGAGTTGTTCTGCAAAAATTGTAAAGTCGTTTTCTGTGACACAAATTGGGTCTCCTGCAGTCTCAGAGAACATTGTCTGTCTATCAGTCCTCTATTAACCCATTTGGAAATAGTAGAATTATTAGTAAGAACTATTTTTTGGCAGATTTGACAGGTATCTCACCTCTTTGTAAGTAACTGGCTTTACTTTTGTTTGTTGTATCAGAAAATCTAAGGCATAACTCGTCATTCTGACAGAGATGGGATATGTGTGCACAACTCATTGTGAGAGCAAAGTGGAAAACGGGGATATTATGAGTATACCATTAAAACTCATAATATCAGCGACTGATGAATAGCAACACCAAAATCTTTCTGAATTTTGGCCTGATAAACAGTTACAAATGTATTCATGAAGCTACACTTATCATGGAGGGATATAGCTTTGTGCACACATATCTGGCAATTCAAATGGGACTAAGAGTCAACAATAAAGGATCTCTTGTACGGCCAATTCCATCAATTTTCAACCTTTACCAAACCGGACAGATCCATTAAGATTGTTTTGATATGACCTTGATCAACACCAGAGATTCAATACCAACCGAGGCTCTTAATCTCCTGGCTCTTCTACAACACGATTATCACTTTGCAAAGCAAAGGTGGAAAAAAGTCACAATCTGACCAATACAATCGCCCCACGCCATCATCCACTCCGTCTGCAGCAGACACTGCCCAGAGTCTTTTTCTATTAAGAAAACCTATCAGACATCTGTCTTCATCTGCCGGGAGGGATAACATGCAGACACTTGGAAAAAAAAAAAAAATTCTGGAGTTATGGAGGAAGAAAGGAAAGTGAAGATGGAGGGTGCAAAGAGACTGAAGGGAAAGAAAAAATGAGCACCAACAAAGCAGCTGGGCACAGACACTAACACACACCCACCAAAAATGGATTATGCATAATGTAGAGAAGTCAACGTGAAAGATCTGATGTTGCAGTTGATTTACATACAAATGCCCACTTGCTGATCCAGATAATGAACATTTATCTCAGATTTCCATTTAATGCATTATTACTGAAGAGGATTAACAACATAGTTTTTAAAAAGGCCTTCCCATATGAATAAATGTATCAAAATGCTGAGGGACTGGAAGCACATTAGCATATGACTGGTATATGGACTGCAATTTATTGTTTTTGTATTCTGCTATAAACGATCGAGAAAAATACCTTATGAATGTAAACAGGGAGAAATGAGCCTGCAGATGTTGCGATCTTTATGGATCTCTTGTGGCACGCAAACGCTTCCCTTGCAATACTTCATTCAGGCAGAGCCAAAGTATTGCCACCAAATACATTGCTTAGGCCGGAATAGACTCCCTGACACGCAGGTCATAGTAATCCTACGAGCACAAATAAGGGCAACTGGTTTTCTTGGATCTTATAAATGTTTCACCTCTTGTGCGAGACAAAAAAACAAAAAGAAAAAACAAAGAGACAAACAGCAGTGAGAGAGCACTCCAACTCATAAGGTCAATAAGGAAACAGCCATTTGTTGGGGTCCCATGAGAGAATTGGGAGGACTTACCAACTAAATACATAAAAGCCCAGTTAACATTGTCAGACATGACCAAGTCAAACACTTACAGTTAATGTCAAAAGAGTCAAACCCAGCTTTCTTAAATCCCACGGCTCAATACCGTAGCCGGAGCCTGCTAGCTGCCAGCCATGGATATTTCACTGCACGTGCAGTTATCAGATGATGACATCACAGCCTGAGACATCCCCCATGCTGGACATGTCATTTTTCCAAGTGTTGTGTACAGCTCACTGTGAGCTCAGAGAACATTTACGGGTCCAAAGAAAGCAGCAGCTTTTGTTTTTTAATTTGACACCAGGTCGGATATTCTGTCACAACTAGAGAAGCTACATTCTGTAACTGCCTTAGGTTTTAGATAGTCATTAAAATCATTCATTTATTTGTGGGAAAATAAGACGTACGATTCTAATTGTCCACAAACTGGCATCAGATCTTTGAAAAGGCAAATGTAGTCAGGCATGAAAGGAAAGATGATTACAAAAAAGCATTTGCATTCATCTTACTTCTATTTTTGTTTCATGTTTTCTGATCCCAAAGGCCTAAACCATTAGAAGGATTTGGTGTGGCTTCATGGAGAATTTTTAATTGTAGTCATGCATTTGACCTTCCGCTTGTAAAAATGGGGACGTTGTTACGGTGCAAATGGCTGGCTTTAGTAAGTGTTCTAACAGTCGTTTTCACACATTAACACTGAGCCATTTAGAGAAACGTGTGAGCAATTTGGTCAAGCCTTTTTACTTTGTCCCAGTTTCTATTCGCGTATGAGCATCTCAGCAGGGGGCTTTCTGCTGCTGATGCACGCTGCACGCAAGGGAGGGGTGGAGGAGGCGTTATTGTCTTGAGCGCACAGAAGGCAGAAAGTATGCTGTAATACTTGAGCGTGTTTACTCCAGAACACCCTCACAACAGCAGAGGAGGCTCCTCGTCGCGTCGATACGAGAAGTGCTCCTCCCCAGCCGTGTGAAGCGAGCAGAAAGAGGCGTACAGGTCAGCAGACTGGACACACGGACAGAGCTGCAGCAAATGCTGAGGGACATTTGCCAACATGGTGATACACCGTCTCTACGAGATGGCTTGTTGGAAAATCTCTGCATGTCCCCAGCAACTGCTGCCAAAATGTGTGTGCTACGTCTGCAGCGCACGCACATAGACACAGTCCACACTGCATTTTATCTGCATTTTTATTTATTCCAAGTCCTCATAGTATATCGTGATAAATTGTTGTTTGGATAATTTATCATTGTAACAAACTGATTGTAAAAAAGGGCAAAAAAATCACAGACGATGGCTGGAAAATTGTGACTGTTGTTTTTTTGGTCACATCGCGGAAAAAAGTAGAGACAAAAACAATGAGACAGAGCAAAGTAATAAAGTAGAGGGGCATGAAAAAAGAAAGTAAATATACCCAAAGAAAGTCGATGACAGGAACTGAGGGGAAATTGTGAATAACAGCAGGAGAAAGGTCATAGTCACAATTGTGGCCATTCATCATGGAACATTTTTAGAGGTCCATCCATCCATCCATCCATTCATTCATTCATTCATTCATAAGGCCACTGGCTCTGAGTGAGTCGTGATAAGGCTCTCTGGAGACTGTCTAACCATTTGACAGCTTCTGCCTATTCACTGCTACATGCTGTGTTTTTGTACATGTGCTGGGAAATCTACTTTTGTCCAAATCCAATTTTATACCTTTCTCATATGGATTCAAGATAAAAATTTGGATGGTGTCACACTGAAAACAAATGCGACCCCATAAAGGGAGAAGAGGGAAAAAAAGGAATTTAATTTCTGGAAATTATGCTTGAAATACAGTTCACATAAGCAAAAAAAAACAACAACAAAGAATAAGAGTAATTCAAATTAAAATGTATCCTTAACCAGGGAAAGGTCTGCTAATTAACTGAAACAGACAGAATTCATACGATAAATACAGAATAGGTGCACAGATTAATTTGGGCAGTGGTAATTAACTTCTACCTTTAAAAAATGACATTTAATAGAGGATGTAATGCCAGCCATCATGTGGAGGCCACTACATAATGCCAAGTTCCTGTCATGACCATTCCCAGGTGAGTAATTGATCCTTTTTTAACAGTCAACATGCTTACATCGCTGGTAAGAATGTATCCTTGGTTGCATTCCACTCCAGAAAACCAGCTCCATGGTTTCTCATTGCTTATGCTGGCCAAAGTTAATGAGAGAAGCTAAAAGTACGAGCATAAAATTTTAAATAGCAAAGCATAAACAGTTTTGTTATAGTTATTAGGGCAAAAAATTAAAAATAAAGAACAACGGAAACATTAAATTTTGTAAATGCCACCATGAATAGTACTTGTTACACTTACGCAGCTTTAATTTCTTCAAATACATTTCTGCCGTATCTGCATAGCTTCCTGCTCCTCTCTGTGCAGCTCCCTCTCCAGGTGTTGCAGACTCCTGAATCTTCTTCATCACGTTTTAAAGCAGCTGGCAGTCACAGAATTGCATTACTGCCATCTACTGGATGTACCTGCAGAGACATTGAAATCCACCACAACAGCTTTTGCAAGGAGAACAAATAGATTTTGCCCTTTTACCATTTAATCATAAAAATAAACGATTATTACTATAAATTATGGTTCTGATGGTTCGCTGCCTTATTCCATGTAATCATGAGTTCACATTGTTCTGTTTCTAATTTATTGGCAGGTAGCCCTCTGCTATGTTGACACTGTTATTCAAATGACTGTGAGTCTTTCTAGACATTGCTGTTATTGCTTGTTCTCTTTTGCTGCGTCCACCAAATCCTAATTTACCTACATCATTTTGTATATTTTAGGGATCCCTACGCTTTGTCGGCAAACCACAGTGATGGAGTCATTTTTGATTCATTTTTTTCTGTACAATGTTCTTTCATCTCACTTGGAAAGAGCCATGTCATTCTCAAGGTACTTCTTTTATGTGGCTTGTCACCCCAACTTGTCCACTTTCTCATTTTAAAGAGAACTAATATGAGCTGTCATCCACATGAATGCAAACTTAGTCCTTTGTCCCTAAAATTTCATAGAAAATGTTGCAACACAGAAGGTCTGCATCACTTGATGTATCTTCTAATACAGAGTCCCTGAGACTCAACAATTCACCTAATTTGACTCAACAACTCATTTGACGTATCTTCCAGGACCCACACCCTTTTCAAAGCTGGGCTAAAGTTAATTTTACCGACAGGAAATATATCCATAAATAAATATCCATCTTCCCTCCCACCTCTGATTTAGGTGTATTTTCTACAACCTCACCAGCAGCTAAACTTTGCAGCCTTTTCCTGTGCATTTGGAGCTTGACACAATGCAGAGCGACAGAGTACCTGGGGCTGAAAACCCACAAAGAACAGTCGTGTTTGATTGGTAGCCATGAGAGTCAACAAGAGAAGAGTTTTGTGATTGAGCGCGCTTATTAAGAGGTGAGTTATCTGCCCTCAAGACTTGCTAGGCTGCATGAAGCCTCTGGCTGAAGTGTCTCTTCTGCTTTTTGTCCTCTTTTCTCCTCCGGCCCTCCCCCTCACCATGAATCCTCAGTTCTCACCTTACCTCCCTTTCAAATCATGTGGATGTCTGGCCTGTCAGAAGGCAAGCCAAACACCTCAGCCGGAAAGCGAATGTCTTTTTGTGTGCCGTGTAAACCACAATCAACATCCAGAATCCAAGCTGCCCGCTGTGATTTTGTCTTTGTATCGCTTTGATCACATCCCCATGTACAGCGTGCATATTTTAACTTAATGAGAGATGAGAGCTCGGAAAAAGATGCTAATCAAATATTAATCTGTAGTGGGTGTTTTTGTATTTCTTCGTCTGCATATATATGATGTATGTTAAATAAAGCAACCATCCCTCGGTTCATATTTTATGAATATCTACCAGTGAACTCATATATAATAATTCAGTGCCCCCTCCCTTTCATATCACCATAGGCCTTGGTATCTCATCATTATAAGAAATCTCTCAGGTTTGATGCCTGTTCTGTGGCTGCGGATGAGTGGATGACCCCTGACACTAAGACAATGGGAACTGGAGGCAAATCAAGTTTGCAAGTAGTGTGTGCAGTAGAGCGGTCGACAAACAGAGAAAGTTAAATGATTTTTGGAGCTTAACAGAAGTTTTTCTCTCCAGACACGCACATCACTACAGTTCTTTCGTTTCTTTCCGTTATCAAAACTACATGGGGCGAGCGATAAAAGCTTGGCTTCTGGTGCAGTCATTTTTGGTAACAAAACAGAGGACACACTACGTCTTAGAAGGATGTTTTCCATTTTCGATTATTCAAAATAAGGGCAAAGGCAGCCAGAGGCAGTAAGAGGAAAAAAATAATTCTGCTCATCTGCAGTTCATCCACAGAGGCACTAAGTCCAAATATCAGTTAATTAAAAGGTTTAAATGTGTGTGCTGTAAGTACTGACTGTAAATTTAATAGTAAATGGTTCAAAAAAGGCAGATGTCATGGATATAAATATTGCTTTCTTTGGACATCAGAAAAAGTAGACATAAAGTTGCTTTTCAATGCTCGTCAACTTGGTGTCATATCATCACTTCTTCACAGAGAAAAGGAATTTGAAACAAACTGATCAGCAATCAAGTTGTGAAATGACAGTTACAGGGTGGCCGTGCTGAAAAAAGATCTTTATAGTAATCTTAATGTAATTTTAGACAATTATTTTAGATTCATCAGACACACATTCCATTTCCGACAATGAATAGATTTAGTATAATGAAGATCAGAGCTCTCCTAACACAAACACATTTGCATAATGTCTTAAAATGACACTTAGAACTGAATTGTTAATATGCTCACCTGTGTGATGAAGCAGTTTAAAATCTAATCAACTACGGTAGGATGATTCTAATCTCTGCCAATGAAAAGGATTGGTATGTCATGCCTTGTTAGAGTGGCAATATTTAGTTTTATTGTGCCAGTAAATTCTGTTTATTGTGCCAGTAAAGTCATTTCATTCTATGTTCACATCTTCGTGTGACAAAAAAAACACAAGGCTTAGCTGTGACTGTTGCTGCTGCAGACAGTTTCCTAAAAGCCTGAAGTATTGCGGGTGAAAAATTGTATCAAAAAATGGTTAAATTTCCCTTTATCAGCCTTTAATTTTTTATGAATAGCTTGACTGAATAACTCCCACTTCAAGAGTTGTCTCTTGGCTGGGCCCTTTTACTCATGAACTCTGGAAATCTAGGCATCCAAACAAAAACAGCTCTTTCTCCACCGGCATTGGAGTTCAAACACAAGCTAGTCACCTGCTCGGGTCCCTGAACTCTCGGACCTTGTTCTGTGCTCCCACGGGCCCTGTAATGAACACAGGGGCTCGGTGGGGAAATGTCAGCGCGATGATGGGGAACTGTGATGTAATCGCACAGAAAGGTCAGGAGAAGGGGAAGCAAGAAAGCATTATTGAATGGGCATGGTAAAACTGAGGGGTGGATATTGCCCATCCACCAAAACAAAACAGGGAATCACAAAATGTTCCAGTTAAAGGTTATGCATTTCTGTTTGCTCGGTTACCACAGCTGAACCAGTAACAATACTCACCAACCAACATCACCGACATTTAGTTGAGCATATTTAGTTTGAATTCTTCACTTCTGTCTGATATAACATATGATTAAACCAAAAATGTATCCCCTAAAACAACTTATATTACGAATAAAATCTGCTTTATTCATTAAACTTTTATCAAAAATAATTTTTATTATTAAGGAAAACATGTATATATGTAGATATATATCTAAACATACATACACACACCCACAGAAATATTTAAAAAACCTACCTGAAAGTGCTGAAGACACTATGGGATCACTCTACAAGAAAAGTTCAACAATACACTAAAGAAGCTGAATTGTCATATTATGGTTATAAATTTACTTTTTTATTTCTCACCATGACTGATCAGGGGTTTATAAAGTTTAAAGGATTAAATTGCATGTGAATGCTTTATCTGTCTGGTTTAATGTTCATAAAATTAATTTCCCATGTCTGTTTTCAGTATTTGTAGCATAAGTAGCATGCTGCTAATAAAAATATTTAAAAAAACACTGTTACACTTAGAAGGCTGTCCAAACTCCATGATTTAAATTTTTTTAATCATTAAAATAATAACTGAAAATAAACTAATATGACATTTAAGCTCTTCTTTTTCCATATTTATGTAACAGCGTCTGTGAGAGGTTAAAAACTGAACATGACGTGGGGCTAACTTGAGAAAATAGTTTGAAAATAGAACGACAGTGCTGACGATTAAAGCTGACCAGCAGGGTTCTGTGTACTACAGAGTACAGTGCTGTCTTGTGGTGATCACTGAGGTGTTGCTTGCAGCACAAAAACATCACAGCTATGTGAAACGTTAACCTCCTGTAGTGGAGACGCCCTCATTAAACCTCCCGCTAGAAGCTCCATGTGGGCTGAGAGCACAGCTGCATCTAACAATGGACCCCTGATTTACCTGAATATTTCCACGGCAAATGGAATACTTTTTACATTTATTTGTTGGTTGAATTGGCTTCCGCTTAAAAAAAATATATTTTAAAGTAGACAATGAAACACTTTACAGACAGGAGGATAAGTTTTATGATAACACATTTTTAATTACTAAAACTATATATAACTATATTTTGCAAGTATCTCTCGAGGTTTCTCGAGGTTTCGCTAAGTTTAAAGTGCGAGTGCCTTTTTCTTTATTATGCACATGATGTCAGTTTCATCTGAGCAGCTCTTCACCATCTCCACTGGGCTTGATCACTGCTTTGCGTCTGTACTGATATATCATCTCTATCACGACAACCTAAAGTGAAACAGAGAAATCAGGTCAAAATTGTGTGAGCTCTCTTATATTAAACAATCAGACAGATACGGTATATCTGGACTAGTGCACATTCACTTATATTAATTTAAATAAAAGATTATTTTGCTCACTTTTTTCCCATTATGGCCCCAGAAGCTGCTCAGATGGTGCACAGGTTCTCCATATATGGCAGTTGTTACTTCTCTGTTGTCCGTGGCCCACAAAGGCTTAGACCAATGTGGCTTGTATTAACGGAAAAAAAGAACAACAGAGGCGGAATCGGGCCTGGATAAAAAGGAGGGATCCCCTCCTAACAGTAGGCCTATAGAGATTGTTCAGCAGATAGTAATTAAGGGAACCCTCTCACCCACTTTGGAACTGATTACTAAACCAAGCTCTGGCACTGAAGCTACACCTCTTTTTGTCTATCCACAACACACAGAGTCCTCTTTTTGCCCAAGAGGCTACGTTCACTGAATGTTGTCTCACTGCCTTTTATCTCCTATGGTGACTCTGACAATAGTAAACATGATAATTTGATCGTATGTCAGAATACACTTAGATAAACTAGATAATTCTTTAATATTATGTCCTGAGTTTCACTCGTCCCCTAAACTTGAATTTCCCCTTGGGGATCAATAAAGTATCTATCTATCATCTATCCATCTATCTCTGTCTCACTCTCTTGATGCCAACACGTGAGTTTCAGTGACTTCCCAAAGGACAGAACAGCAAGTGGACATGAGGATATGGGGATCAAACAACTAGCCATTCGGTCATTGAATGCCCCGCTGTAACGCCTGATCCACAGCCGCCTCATCTCTAACTGTTCTGTGAGTGCTTCTCAGTGTTGGTGATCGCTCTGTTTTTAGTTTGATGCTTCTCTTCTTTGTCTTCAACCATCTGTTGTCCATTAATTTTGCTATCTGGATGACCGGATCCCAATTAGTAAACCAGCTCATTTCCAATTCAACTAAAACTTTCGCTTCCTTCTGTGCCTTGCAACAGCACTCTCTTCCAACCATATACAACATCCATCCATCCATTTTCTATACCACTTATTCCGAACAGGGTCATGGGTCTACTTAAGACTACTTAACTCATTTTGAAACATTTTAAATCATTTAAAGACCAGATAAAGAAAGGCCCTGGTGCAAGACGCTTCCTGAGGGAATACCAGTCCTACCAGACACAAAAAAGACATTTTTAAACTTTTTAAATCATCTAGTGACCGGATAAAGAAAGGCCCTGGTGCAAGACGCTACCTGAGGCATTACTAGTTCTACCAGACAAAAAACAACATTTAAAAAATATTAAAATGATCTAGCGACTAGATAAAGAAAGGCCCTAGTGCAAGATGCCACCTAAGGCATTTCCAGTCCCACCGGAAAAAAGCAAGACACTATCAAGCATCTGGGGAAACCCTCCAGATGTTAGGCTAGCCTGGCAGCTTTGTAGATTGATGGTTTTGGTCGGCGCTCCCTTTGCTGTCCCTACTCAGCTTCTTTAAGATTTGGTCCACGTGACTCCAATCTTTTCTCTTAGCTGAGCAAAGCCCAGAGATTGAAGGCGTGGCTTCCTCAGTGAGTCTTTCCTCTTCAGTTCTGTCAGGATCTCACAGGAAGCCGAAGCCAGAGGTTGAGGGAGACGGCTCTGGAGAGAACTCCTCCTCTCCAAGGCTCCCCTCACAACTCATCCTGGGCCTCTTAGAAGTAGGACGGACCTCATCGCTTTCCTCCCTGCACCTCTTACTGAAAGTGCTAGGAGGAGAAGCTGAGGGATCCGATTCCTCTTCAAAGCTCTCCTGGAGATCCCACAGGCCAAAGGGAGAGATCCTTCCAGGGTAATGGAATTCAGGAAATTCCGGGTGCTGGTGGTCTTCTTGGAGTTCAAGAACTGGAGGCGTCAGAGCTTGCGGTAGAACATGATTTTCCTCATCTTCAAAGTCCTCGTCCAACATGCTCTCGTACCCTGAATCGTCACTAACCCAGTTGTGAAACGGACCTAAGTTCTCAAACTCATAACTACTATCTGAGGTCTCATCCTCTTCATCATAAAGATTCTGATACCGGTAAAAGAACTGGTCCTGATAGAGCACGACATGACCAAAGAACGCAGGAGCATCATCCTCACCTTCAACATCTACATAACTATCATCAGAGTTACCTTCGTCTTCATCGAGGATCCTAATCAGCTCAGGGACTCCCTCAGCTGCAGGACGCTCAATCACGTAAAAGGCACCTAGGAGGGAAAAAATGACGGTTCATGGTTTTAATACTTACAACACATGCACTTTTAAATTATTACACTGTGTGTGGCTTAAGAAAAGGTCATTAGAAACTCCAATTGCTCAAGAAGGTGAATTAAAAGTATGTAGATCATTAAGATTTTTTTTCCTTAGCAAAACTACCCGTATTCAACCGAAAACAAAAACACCCACACCCACTGTTAACAAGTGCACCACCCTGTAAACACATTCCAAAACACAGAAGCACAACAGCATGCACCATCACACAAATAACAAAAAGTGATTAAGTCAAATTAAATAACTGATAGATTTAGTAAATGCATATTTTGTTGATGACTCTCCACTGATACTTAATATTAAAGTGATCACCAAATCTTGGGGTAGCACCTCTAACTACTTTTTAAAACACACCAGCACTATTCCGATTTTCAAATCACAGAAAAATATTGATCGACACATCCAGCAATACTGATATAACAGGTATAACAACGAGTGTGATCATTAATTGGGGTAACTCGGAACTATTAACCTCAGTTTCAACATTAATCACAATTTCTTAATCACAATTCAAAATAATTAACTGCATCCATGAGAGGTTTCCAAAACTATAATTGTTTCTGGAAAAAAGTACCTAAACAACTGTAGATTTATTTTAGCCAAACAACTACTTTTTATTTTCAATCTTGTCCTACTGGACTGACAATTATCAATGATTTACAAATAACATGTTATTTTTCAAATCTAAATTTGATTATGATGCCGCATTTTCCATCACAGATTAAAACACCCAACAAATAATCGGATTTTAGGGTCAGGGAAAACCACACATGCTGATCAGCTGTGATCAGAACAAGTTGAAGCTCCAATGAACCAAGTCAGCTCAGCGACTTATGAAACAAACGTTCTGACAATATTCGTTCGAAAAGCTTTCAACAGTTCCATCGTTTCCATGGTGAACAGAAATATGCATTAAGAGAATTTATAAAAAATATTGTTATTTAAAAAAAAGTTACGATGACATGTATTCGCAATATTTATTTTTGAAAAATGGCCTTCACACCACTTTCTAATTTTCGACTTTCTATGAAAATCTACATAAAAATACACAAACCATACATCAAATTAACTTATCCTACATTTACAAATCACTGCGCCTCACATTTCCCGGAGATTATAATAAATCAATAAAAATCGTGTTGCAACACAAAAAGTAGACGGTACGATCCAATTGTGATTGCTGCGTGCACACACTCAGAAAACATTTTGCATTTTCATTTAAATCAATGCACACGAAGGTTTGCATTAAAATGATTTGCTCAAAACACGTTCATTTAATGACAGTTACTCAGAAAATGTTTAGAGAAATGTTCTGACCCTCTGGCATCGGCAAGTCGTTCTCCTGAAAGGCCATGTTCCTCTCCTCCGTGGGTTAGGGTTCCTCCTCCTCTTAAAGTTGCTTAACAGGTGCTTTTCTGTAGCGATCTCTGATATGCAAATGCTTTCCAGCAGATTTCCTTTCGGACCTCAAGTGCAAAAGGGGAAGTGTAAAAATTCCGCGGGCCTTTTATATGCGCTCTAATCAACGTCATACGTTGTTATGGCTGTTGATGACGAACGGTTTTCTGATATCTTAACTTGCAAAATACACAACTGTGAGAAGTTGTGTGCAGTCAGTGTTATGCAACACTCTGTGACGGGGGTAATAGGGTTTCCTAAAGCTCTCAGTCCTGCAGCAGACAGAGTTGAGCCTCACTGCAGCTGCTCCTCTGCTTGTTGTGGAGGAGCTCTGTGTTGCTCTCATTAGAATATGGCTCCTGGGGATGAGTGGAAATGGTCTGGCTTGCATCAACCTTTTTCATATTGACATGAACTATGTTTATTACGAAGTCTCATTCTCATCCGATATGCGATTTGATAACCAGACATCCACTGATCCCAAACCTCTTCCATTTTCCTTGAAGTATTCTTTTTTTCCATCAGAAAAAGGAAAGATAGAGGAGATTACAAATGTGTTTAATTATGTCTCCTAGACAGTCATGAGATCTACATGAAACCAGAATAAGCCAGTGCAATATTTCCCCTTTCTCATTTTTCTCCAAAGGTGAGAGCCCCGTAAAAGCTGAAATAATAATCAGATTTCATCAGGTTATATGCCTCTTTTTTCTCTCATGGAACCACATCAGACACACTCAGTTCACGATTCCCATGATGGGCTCAGGCTGAGCAAGCTCGTAATTAAAAAGAGAGGCAACCAGCGGGTGCATCTCTGGAGGACACAGAAACACCTAATGGCCGCAAGTAAGACTATCTGAAGCTTCTGATGGAAAAGTTCATGAAAAAAGAACAAACATTCATCTCCAAGCCCAGAAATACTTATCTGTCACGCCTGGGGGAACGTCTCGTCTTGATTACCTATTGTGTACACCTGGGGTTTCCCTCCCTCATGTGTTTAAATAGTCCTCGTTTCCCCTTGTCTGGTGCGGGGTCGTTCTTGTCTGCTTGCCTTGTCTCTTGTCCTTTCGTCCGTCATCACCCCCACGCCAGGTTTGTTTTCGTCGTAGTTCTGCCACAGTCTTAGTCACGTTTTGTCATAGTCTTGTTAATCTTTATTTTGTTACTTTGTCATAGTTTTTCCACAGTCTTGTTTGCTTGCTTTGATACTTTGCCCACAGTTTGCCACAGCTTTGTTTTGTACTTTGTCTGGACATTCACCCTGTTTGTACAATAAACCTTGTTTCCCCTTCATTCCGCGACTGAGTCCTCCCTCAAGACCCACCTCCCTGACACTTATCCATGATCACTGAAAACTGTTAAAGGCAAAAAGACGGCTGGGGGCCAAGCATCGAAGCATGTAGGAGGCTTTACCTGGACTTTGTTCACTTATTGGGCAAAGGGACCATAACTGTCCCGCCCAAAAGACCAGGAACAGGCAGGAAGAAATCAATGGCAGTAACCACCGGGGGAATGAAAAGCTGGACGCCCTACTTCTCTAATCTGGACCGAGCCAATCCAGACAGCCTCGGCCTGTGGGCCAGAAAATGCCCCGTTGCCCGAGGTGGGACATCCCGAAACCAAAGGGTTGTCCACCCCCAGTAACAGGAAGACTCTGGTGGGCATGAAACGGGCCTCTAGGTAGAGACTCCCCTTCCCTCTCCCGCTTCCTCCTGGTGGGTTTGTGTGAGAGAGTGTATTGGAGCTGGACAGTCTATGGAACGCAAGAGTGATTAAAATGAAGTTCAGGTGAATGACCACCACTGCGTGTTCGAAACTTAAACGAGGTGAACTTTTAAATGAACTGAAGCTGTAATAAACACAGGTGGCACCGTGCTTATTTGGGAGTCTGGCATCAAAGAGGAAGGAAGAGCTGGCTGCTGTCAGACATGTCGGGCCGGGCGTGTTTTCCCTTTGATGGATCTCCCCGGCGCTCAGGATCTGGTCTCAGCTGGTTAAGCACCTCCTCGTCGCTCCTCGTGTTGCTCTGCGAGACCTAATCCGATGTTTCAGAAGACAGTGTTACACTGCCGCGGAGGGAAATCGAACAGTTTCACAGCAAATTGTCTTCCTCAGTCTTCCTCAGCTTGTCATCTTAAATATTAGTGGAAGACATGCACATACTAGCAAGAATTTGTGGCAATCCAACTACTGTACAGCAGTGTGGGAGCTGGTAATACTCCTTATAAGGACTCAAAATCAATATAATGATGCGTTTAAAACATCTTGTATGAAGCAACTAAAGAATTATAAATAGACTGAGACCTTTGAGAGGCAACTGTACAGTGTAGCATGCATTACAGTAAAACGTTCTGAATTCAAACTTTTCAACCCCATTAGAGTATTCAAATATACTGATCCCTCTTTCCTCACATCTAATTCTAACAGCGTTGGCTGTTTTTGGTATGAAAAAGGGCTCTTTTTGATAGCCTTACTGTACACTGGTTAAATCATGAATGACGAAGACAAAAAAGGGGATAAATTCAAAGGAAAAACACAATTAACTCCAAGAAGGATTTTCTGATATTACGATGTCTGCCTTAGGTTTTTCCAATAAAACCATAATGATTACCTAGATTACTGTGTTTTTAATAATATTTTTAATCATGCCATTATAAGATTAATTTCACTTGTCATAATTTAAACCAAAAACATTCCCTGAAGTCCAGTCGATTTAATTATATTCATTTGTTTCATTTCAAAGGTCATTGATCTAAAGGTGTCTTTATTATTAAAAGTTTCATATTGGGCTTTTCTAAAAGATGAATAATTCAGTTTTCAAAGGATTGCTGGCCTTTACATAACCTTGAGTGAATGTCAGCCTGCAGAGCCAGTGTGGATTTGTTTATTGGCTCAGAAAAAAGGAAACGTAAAAAAAAAAAAATTCAAGTTACTATACATCCAGCAGAAAGTATGAAAAGGCCCAGTGATGATTTGCTGCCAGTCTAGCGGGCTCCACTATAAGCTCCTTTTTTAAAACATAAAATAGAAGCGTCATGCAGAGCTTGATGCCTGCTGTATGCAATATATATATACTGATAACAAGGTTTCCCATCTAGGATTTTGGAACATACAAACAAACACTCAGATTAAAAGATAAATGGCTGCTGGGAGATTTGTAAAAGTTTCATCTCCCTCCTTCCTAAAAGCCTGCTGGGCTAAAAGCCTTTAGGTTCAGACTAGCTGAGCCATGCTGGGAGGGCTAGGGCAGAGAAAATTATCACGACTGAGACAAAGTGTATCTTACGATAAATAAGATACGTTTCATATACATTTCATCTTGGCAATGGGGCCAAAACTCAAACATTTGCGCTCCTGTGTGAATTCTAAGTGAGTGTTGGCTGAACTTCGGATTAATTTGGGATCATGTGCAGGTCATGTGTGGCCGGTCGCCTTCACATGTCTTCAGTGTTCAGTGATCTTATCCTGATGCTCCTTTCAAAGGCTTTGACACACAGGGACAGAAGCAAATGTGAAGGGGCATCTATTCAAAGGAAAGCGTGACATTTACAAAGAAGAACCCCCGCAGTGACTGAAAAGAGACGGAGACATCTCAGATACCCTTTGACACTATTTAGATGAATCCCAATGGGAAGCTGAGAAAAAGCTCCACATTTCACTGTGATGTTTTGTTGTTTTTTTAAGTGTGGTCACTCTCTATCATAAGACAAGAGGGGAAAAAGCATCAATTTCTGACAACAATATAAAGAGTCCTATTAGAAAAGATCTTAATTCAGAATTATTGTGTGTTTTAGCAGCAGCAGCTGGAATACATCTTTGCAAAAGCTGAGCAACGATGACACCAAGTGGACAAAGGAGACAACGCTCATTCAGCTTCATGGTTTGACGTGTTTGAACTGGGTCTCGAAAGCTACAAAGAGAATGTTTATTTGTCTTTATCGTTTTGTTTAAAGATGTGCATGGTTTGTCTGTGACATCATTTACTTGAGACTCCGCGCTGCCTGGCGTGGCCGCCATGCCACAGAGGAGGAATTATCCAACTCTCTCTCCTCAACATCTGGGCGCAACATGGCCAGCCAGATGTGCTGCGGCTTCTCCTCTCCCCTGCAGGCTCCTCGTTGTTCTTTTTTCCACAGCTCTCCGCATTCATTCTTTGCTATTTATATCTTTTATCGTCTATGTCTCCTCGCTGCTTCCTCCCTGCCGTGAAGTTTGACATTAAACTGCGCGAAACGGACTTTTGAGTATAAACAGAGGATGGCCTTGAAGTCCAGATGATGCGAACGCGGTCAGAAGGTGCTGTTTACATTTCAATTTGGCAGAAATCAAAATACACTAACCGATTAGAGAGTCTTTGTTTCAGCCAGACGGCCGTGAAAAACAACTTCTGAAACGAAACACACATGCTCCGGGTTTGCAGTCACATCTGTGGAAAGTTCCTCTTCTCAGGTTCTACTGTTACACTAATCAATGTGTCTGTCAGGCTCATGGGGATTTGATCAGGCTAATTGTCATGTTAATTAAATCGTTTTTTATCTAATGGAATATGACTGTATCATCCTATCCAATAATGAGAAATAGAGAGGGAGACACTGATTCTTCTTCTCTCAGACTTTCATTTGTGCTCAGACAAGGTCCTCTTGGATCCAGACTTTTCGTCTCCCCCACAGGGACTCAGGACAGCATTTTTGTGACTTTTTTCTGTTTTTTTACAACAGCAAATGCTCCGGGCTTTACAAATCAGAAAGTCTGGAATCCCTGCGCAGGCACACAACCCGTTAAGTCCAGTCCACATTTCATTACAGCAGGAATCTTAAATCATGGAAGGGCCTGAGGGGCCCATCAACAAGCCGGGATGAGAGAGGATCTGGACATGATCAGAGGAAATGCTTTGTATGTCTCAAAGAGATCATTCTTCCTCCGGTTTGGTGAAAGCATTACTCTGCACCTCAGTGCACTTCACTGTTTTAAAGCACTTTTCCTATCATTTTCTATGCTAAATTTCTTTTTTGCAATATTTCTATCACTGCTGCGTAATCAACAACAGATGTTGATTGGATATTTTCCCTCTAATTTCACAACTATCATTTAATGTCCTGCCCCAAAGTTTTTTTTCTAAAAAAAAACCTGGAAATAAAATGGTTATTGTTCTTATTGTGAACATACTGTTCATTTTTTGGCGCGTCTACAAAAAAAACTATCATTCCTCCGTCTATCTGCAGTCGGACTTCTTCAGCCTCCACCGCGTTTCACCACACGATCGCTTCTTCTCACGCAACGAAAGCCACGCCGTTACAGTCGAGGCCCGGGGGTTCCGAAAGAATGTGGACAGGTCCTGGTCCATTTCACGCATGTGCTCCTCGCACATGTTTACAGTACTCCACCACACGCTCGCTCCGAGGGGCCGGGGCCCGCCACTCTGAGGGGCAGCGGCTGAGAAGGAAAACAAAGGCGTAGATAGAAAGAGAGGAGTCTGATCAGAGGCCATGTTGGCGCCCCCCTCCTCCCCTCGAGAGTGTGGGCCTTTCACGGGTGGAAAGACTGGCGGTTGGAGGGGTTGGGTGGAGGAGAGGCGGCCAGCTGGAGGAGCAACAGAGTGGTATTGTGAGCTGACTGAGTGACCGATGCCCCGCTGGAAGCCCAGACGCAGGCGGCCGGGGGGCCTCTTTCCAGGCACCCCCCCGGAGGACCTCTCTCTCTGTTCTTACGCGCTGTTGGAAGTGGGTCAGCCACACACACACAGGAGGGCACGGGCTGGTGTAATGGGAGGACGTACACTAGTCGAGAGTTCGAGGTCAAAGGCGCGTAAACGGTGACGCCCGTGGACAGAAATGTGGAAGACGGAGGGGTGGACGGGGTTTGGCTGACACCGTTTTCAAACATCAAGCGTCCATCCAGTATTCACATCCGACAATTCAGAGGCAGTGGCCGTGCCTGCCAGTTGGAGGCAGTGTTCTCATTCGACACACATTAACATCCCGCGCAGCATCCATTTTGCATCTAATTCTCTGCAGCTCTTAAGCTGCAAAATGATGGCCAGTTACACAAGCCGAGAGCCGCCAGTTATCTGGCCACTGATGTGGGCACTTTGAAGAGAGGAGGGGTGGCCACATTCTGTCAACCGGGAGGAACACAACAACACAATAAAAAAATAAAAGATCTGAGGGGAGCCGGAGGAATGTCAGGAATGAGAAAGGAAAAGCTCTCTCATTGGCTGTGTCACACTTAAACCTGGAGAGTGTTTGGAAATACCATAAAACTTTGTTTATGGGGTTTTTTTTTCCGGGTACTGCGACCACACAGGGGGAGGAGTGATGGTACCAGAAGGGGGGGAGACGGTAAAACCCCATCTCAGTCACTTCGTCACATCTGTAAAACGGATTTTACTTTTTTTTGGAACCCCGTTTCCGGTGGGACACGCCAAAACCGGGGTCGTGCTTTACATCCGTGCGGGCACATTTTTCAGAACATCATGAGACTGACTGGTGGTGTCTGCTTTGAAATTGAACATGCCTGGTGTTTATCCTCCCACACGCTGCCACAGCTGCGGGGAATCCGTTCACCTCAAATCCAGCCGAGTTTACAGAATAAAAACCTCTTTTAGCCCAGATCTGGTGGCTGTGGGGAAATATATGACGGAGGAGAGCTGTGATGTGGATTTGAGACAAAACAGACCACACCTTCTTGGTCTTGGTAAATACTTTATATGCAACTGCGTTTTGATTTTTGCAAACACTGTATAGAAAACACTCATGGCAACAATTGTTTTGTTTTTTTTCTCCGAACATTTAAAGCGTGTCTGAGCCGTCAGACAGACATGGCACAAATGCTCTCACCTCTCCAGCCTGTCCTTACACAACACAGCCCACCACATTCAGGTTTCTTCAAAAACACACACACAAACAGACTTGCGACCAGGCTCTCCTCTTATAATTCACAGTAGGCTTCATTACACTGTTTCGGCATCGTGTGATGGTTCTCAACATTTTTTTATTATTTAAAATAGCTATCAATATTTATGCTGTAATATTTTGAAAGTGATACATTTGTATTTACATAAGCTTATTGAGCGAGATTCAAATACAATTTGTGTACAGACAGTATGTATATTCGTATCTATGTTTGTCTATGAATCTGCGTTTGCTGATCAGAGCCATAAGATCATTATGTCTGGCCAAAGACGGCTTCCACTGATGGCATCCGGCCTGTCCGGTACAGTCCTGTTAGAAAAGAAGGTGCCTTCTCATCCTGGCCAGCACACGGGACCCTCTCATTGCCTCCAGAGCAGAGTCGCTCCCCTCAGCGGCGTGTGATAGCGTGAGGAGATCATGGGAGACTGACTTGACGGGACGTGTGACGAGGCGCTCACAGTACGTCGGACTCATACATTCAGCAGAGGCCAGGAGGTGTGAGTTGTTTACGTAAAAGGCAGTGATTCATGGTCCCATCACAGCGGCGACTGGCACATACAGACTCAATCTTTTTGTTTTCATTTCATTCGAGAGAAAAGTAAGGAAGCGTGGCAAATGATCACAGTACTGATACCATGTCTGATTTGAAATCGTGTCTTTAAACACAAGCGATGCTTCTTGGGCAAAAGTAAAGTCTTCACTTTTAGCTGAACACATATTTTTCTCCCCGGACCTTCCACCTTGTTTTTCTCTGGAACACGCCAAGATACGGGGTAATCAGCCGTATATCCATATACATGTAGTACAGAAGTAAGCAATTACACCTACACACACGGAGAAAAACATAAAAGCACACGTGGCCACATGTAAACGCTGGGATGCTGAGAGGGACGTGAGGCACATAGTCTGACTGGCAAAATGCAGCCTGGATTTTGGTATAATCAAAAACAGAAGTCGGATGTGGATGATGAAGGTGTCTCAGACAGGCCCAGGCTTCCAGGCCCCGAGACATCTCTGTAATCAGAAACTATTTAGCACCTATATTGTCCCAGGTGCCTTGATCATAGCGTAGAATCTTTCAGAGCCGATTAAATGGAGACACAGGAGGAGGGGGCGAGCTCCATCATCCATGCTCAGCGAATCGTTTTGGTGCTAATAGGATCAGGTACCGTGGCGGACAGTAGTGCTTAAAGACTTCACAGCCACATCTGCATTTGATCAAGGCTGAAGGCAATATAATCCACATCATTAGCAATTTTCAGAGTTTATGTGTTTCAACAGTCTCATAAACTCTGGGGGGAAAAAAGGTCACAGCGTATTTCTGCTGAGTCCCTAAATGGCAAGAAGGGCAACAGTTTATTATTGACTGGGATTAGATAAAGACATGACTAAACCTTCTTATATTTGTTTCCTTGATGAAAAGGCTTTGGAAGCATGAACAGTCTGTGACTGGTGTGGAAATTAACAGTGCTTTAAATACAAATGAGTAGATCTGCTGGGGGGTGATCACAGTGGAGCTGGAGACCCCAGTGCCCAAAGCCTTTAAAGGGTCTGTCCGGGGCCTTTACTCCCAGAGGCAGCGCTTTGCCACCTCCCCGTGTGTAAAATGTGACTTATCTTTAGTAACTCTGTTTCATGTACCTTCATTGTACTCCTTTTTTTTTTTTCGTTTTTTTTTTTTATCTACTTCACTAACCTGGGCGGTATACCGTTTCAAGGGGTCAGTTAATTTTGTACCAAACTACAGAAAGAGACAGCAGGGGAGAATGAAATAGATCAGGTAATCTGGTAATCTGTCTTTCCAGCCACCCCTCGATTTGTCAGGACGGGGTTCAGGAGTTTAAGTGGGCTTCAGTTCAACCATCGTCTGGGGTCGAGTCATCGGGCGTGGAAGAGTCCTCGGCAAAGTCATCCGTCGACCCACTTTTGTGGATACGACCGTCGCTACGCATGCTGTGGAAAGTCTTACGGAAGGCCTCCATCATCGAGTGTGCCAGCTTTTTGGCCTCCAGCTTGCTTTCACACTCCACAGCGTGGCAGTCCATCTGAAAGGACAGGTCGTCGTTGATCTCCCGGTAGATCCATGCAAATACATTGGGTCTGATATGGTGGTCGGCCGTGCAGTAGGCGATGCGAGCCACCTGGTAGGTGTCCATGGTCAGGGAGGCCTCGCCACGCTCGTCCAGGTGGTGAAGGCGCACCTGGAAAGGCCGGATCTCGAGCAGAGAGTGGCTTGAAAGGGCAGTACCTTGCTGGCTGAGGGCACGGCTTTCCATCAGACCCACCACTGCCGACTCTGTGCAGCCAGACAAGAACTGGGTTCCAGAGATGGTCACCTTGCCCAGGTAGGTCACCTGTAGCACAGAGGACACACAGAGGCCTAGAATTTAGTCAAAATGTTTTTTTTAACACAATGCAACATCTGGCCATTGTAAATGTAACGTTTCATCCAAACACAATGACAAAAGCTTATCATGGGGAAGCGTGCCAGCTGTGAACAACAGTGGACCATTGATGGGGTTTTGAAAAACTCTACTCATAGAAGAACAAAAAACACCCTTCAGTCTTCTTGGAGTTTTTCTCACTTCCAGAGAGGTGCTCAAAACAGTCGGAAGGGTTATTGAACATGTCTCTATTGTCTGGATCGAAATACTTTTTAAAAAGATCCTCTGAACTAATTGGTAGTAATAATTCACAGTGAACCTATTAATTCAACATTACATTTCAAATACACAGCTAGTCAACCCTATATACAGGGTGATTTCAATCATCTTTGGCTTGGACAGCCAACAATGGAGATCATGCCGTCATGAAACGCAGAAGTCTGAGTCTGTGTGAGTGTGTTCATTTCAAGAGGGAGAAAAACACTACTGAATGTTGACTTGAGCAACATGGAACATAAAATGCCATAGTAATGACACTGCATACCAGGAGAGCAACAGACTGGGGAGAGTTAGAAAGTGAACAACGCTGGAGTTTTCTTTGGGAGTGTGTCCAGTTTGAAGGTTACACAGGAATAACGGCTGACTTATGCACTTCTCTGCATGCTGTTCTTTATGGTTTTGTAAAAATACACAGAGGAGGAGCCTCAAACACTCAAAAGAGTTTCTACTCCTGGTCTGTGTTTAATCAGGGGCTGGGAAAATACTCCTGAACCCTTCTGAGTTCATTACAGCTGGCAATGAATGCAATGCAAATTTGATATGCGGTTGCAGATAACATGTAGCAAAGGATAGGCATTTTATCGAAATGAGCAAAGCATTCGGCCAGCAAGCACAGCTCAATGCCAACTGTCCAGGACACACAGCCAGACTACACTGCTGATAAAAACTATTCCCACAAGAACTACAGGTAAATTATTATTGTAGGTCTCTGATAAAAGAATAAGGTAATCAACAGATGTGTCTCAGACGGACAAAGAGCATAATAAAATGATATGAGACTGGTGCTTGAGGCCCTTTTGATCAGACTGCCTCTCTACTTTCACAAGTTTTGTTTAGTCTACATGCCCTCATTCTCTGCTGCCATTTTGACTGAATGGAACCTTTCAACATAAGCCTGCTGGAGATCAAGCAGCCAGCCACTCAGCGTCTCACTGAGGCACACAGTTAGCTGTAGCAGCCGGGTGTAACATTTACCATCGGGGTTGAAAAATGGAAGAGCAGACATGAAAATATAGGAAAGGTTTGACCTGTAACGTTCTCTCATTATCAGTTCTCTAAGTGGCAGTTATAGAACATGCTGTTACTGCTTCTACCTACCTGTGACCTAACCATGTCTCCCCTCCTGCCCTTAAATGGATTATTAGCTCTGGCATTGCAGTCAAGACCATCAAAACTGAGACCAATACCTGAATACATAAATCAAAAGGTCAACTGTAAGGCTCAATTCCAATTCCTGCCCTTACTGTCACCACTTTGCCGTAA
Source organism: Menidia menidia (assembly GCA_907169785.1). Lineage (NCBI taxonomy): Eukaryota > Metazoa > Chordata > Actinopteri > Atheriniformes > Atherinopsidae > Menidia > Menidia menidia. The sequence continues at coordinate 10,863,792 of CAJRST010037777.1, read as the reverse complement.
ACATGCTTTTTGCCCCCTTTTCTAAATCTATCCAAAACACCAATTACTTTCAAAGGTCATAGTTTTATTACTGAAAACTGAAATATTTTTTTTTATGTTTAGTGGTCAGAAAATCTTTCATAAATCTCCCAAGAAAGATTTTTTAAAGTGTCGGATAAAAGCAGGTCACGATTTTGCTCCTGTACATAAATAAATGCAAGCTTCCCAACAGCTTTGGCAGGAATAACCATATCCGTACCAATTCCAACTTTCATACAATGGTAAAGGATCCCGGCAGAAGAAGCAGCTGCCTCCCCTGGCCTGTTTTTCATTACTGGTGGTAGCGATCCCGCCTTTCCACCGGATCCAGGGCCGAGCCGAGCCGCACCGGCTGCAGAAGGGTTTGATAGCCAACCACACTGACACACTCTTCCAGCCAAAAGGCGGTCAGTCACTCAGCCGGCCAACAAATCCACGAGCTGCGCCAAGATACATCAACCGTCCACAATGTGCACTCTGTATGTGAAACAGCAACAAAGAATCATTGTGAGCCTCTTTTTCTCCCCGTCAACTATTTGGATTTTGAAGTACCTGCTTAAACTTTCATTAGATCGCTTTTGGCTGCTTTCTTGCTTCCAAATGAAATGTAGAATTGCCAGAATTAGGCCAAAATGTAAAAATAAAGTTAATGTTTCATCTGGGTCCACAGACAAGCTTTTGCCATTAATGAGTGATAAGAAGACGGTAAAGAGCTTTGTTTGATTAACAAAAAAAGACGTCAGGGAAGGAGACAGAGAGGAAAAAATAACAACATTCACTGATAGATGTTGAAAGGTCAGTGTGGACAAAATGATAAGTGAGGAGTGTGTGAGGTGAGGAGGTCACCAGACAGAGCCAACTGGACCCTTTGATTCAGAACAAATATGAAGATGAAATTGTCACATAGCTAAAAAATGGAAAATAAAATAAGCTGCTCAATAAGGTTTTGTTTCTAAAAACAAATGAAAACATGCACAAATGCACCTGAAAAACTCTGGAAGTGTCTCATTTTGTGGCTCAGTACATCAATCAATCGACCACTTCGATTGCACCGGGTCTTTCCAGGAGACGCCACTGAGCCCATTTGTAGCTGAAATGAAGCGTGCTGGCAAATATAGCATCAGTCTATGGAAAGCGCACTGTGGTACCAAGTGAAACCTCTACTGAAAAAAATGCTCCAAAAAAAATTAAAAAACTAACAAAAGTCAATATAATTCTGCAAAGTGAGCAGCTGCTATTCCATAAATGTGATGTTTGAGAAAATGTCTGTGGGCCAAAACTGGGGTCAGAAGGGTTAAAGAAAATGTGATCCTGATGTAGAAACATCAAACTGAGTGAAATAAACCTAAATATGAATTATCTTTAGTGTGTGGTGCAACTAACCTCTGCTGAGCCAAAACGCGTTGAAAACTGCGGAGGCAGCGCCAAAAAACCTGATGTTTCGTAAGAAAATGCATTTTCATGGAGTTGAATCTTGGGTAACCTATGCAGCAATAGGTTTTTACGAGTGTCGCGGAGAGAACGAGGTGTCATTCACACTGATGTGTCTAATCTATCATGTTTGATTCTGCCAAAATGAACACAGGACGTATGGCGGTAACTTGTTAGAAGCTGTATTATGAAGGCTGCAAATTGAGCCCGTACAGCCAGAGGGGAAACTATTTGGAAAATCTGTTGAAAAAGAAAGACTCTTTTCTGAAACTTCTGGCTTCAATGAAGAAAGGCAGGAGAGGTTCATACTTTAGGCTGATCTGATAAAAGAAGGAAAATATCTGAAATAATGTGTGTGGGAGAAGCCAGAGAGACGTGTGGACGATCACACTTTAATTGAAAGCACACTTTTCATCTAACGTCTCACACCTGCCGGCTGAGGCAGCACCCCAGGGTCTGTGTGGCTTTGAGACTGGTCCAGAGAGAACCGGGTCAGTTTCTGATGGTACGGATCGAAGTCTACAGATGGAGCAGCGAAGACACAAACTGACTCGGGGGATTGTGAAAGGAGATGTGATTCGGGTTGGGAAGAACGGACCCGAGCTGATATCAGGAGCTCCGATCCAAAGTGCAGATGCCTGGCCGAAGTCTGCACACCGCATGAGGAAAAACGACTCCACTTCTGGCTATCTACTCATCAGCCTCTGGATAAAATTGATACATCAATCCATCCGTCGTCGGCCAGAGCACATCTGCTGTCCTCTGCTCTTCACAGTCTGCTCACCAGTCTCTGAGCTGGAAAGTCAGGCAGGCGGCTTAAATCATTCCTGAGAGCTACAGAGCCGTCCCTTTGTTTCTACTTTCCATGTGTTCCTCCACCATTCCAGCCTCTCCTCTCTCTTTCACCCGTTACTGCCCTGAGCTCCCATCGTGCGTTTCTCTCGTCCCCTTTCACCTCCCCTCTTATCCTTACGTCCCCCCTACTGTACAGCACCGCGTTCCCATTCCATAGCTAACATTTCTCAGACTGAACATATTGACTTGATATGAAGCAATGCAGAGACAGTAATAAAGATCTGTTACAGGAGAAGGGTCCTCGGGGATGCGGTGAAGGAATGCCATAAAAAGGAATAATGCATTGACAGAAAAGTGGGCCAGCTGAGTGGGAAAGGGAGGAAACAGGCAAAAAAAATAGTTTTTTTTTTGTTATCCGCTGGAATGCTGGTTTAGACAAAACACAGAATGTGTCTGTAAACTTGCTTTGTAGATGGGACACAAAAACCAAAAAGCTGGTGAGAAAGTTGGAGTGTGATGGAGATAGAGGAGGAGCGTGGTTAAACATTTGCAGGTGTGCTTAAACATCTGGCCACTATTACCGACTGTTGTCCTATGCCAGGTACTGTCCATTTCTTTTTAAAAACACCCCTTCATATTTCTATCACAAAGGGAGACTTCATGCCACCTGCAAACTAAGGCTGCATGATCAACAAAAGTATTTAGAAGGCCGCTTTTCCATGGTTTGACCAGCTTGGACGTTTACTATGCAAGTTGCTCACAATTACGTACCGTTAGGAATGCCAAATGCAAAAAAGTGAAAACTTTCAATGTTTATCCAAAACCAGATTTCTACTGGTGCCATTTCTGAATGTGCAATTTCTCTAACAGAGACTGCCTGGTCGTAATTTCCTCCTATGCAGCTGGTTTTCGGGTTAATGCTGACTGTAATGTTGCTTCTGCATTGTAAGTTGATAAAAGCATCATTACTGACTGACAATTTAGTTGCCTATTCAGAGCAAAACCATTTCCAAGCCGGGGATGTTTCTTTCTCTCTTTGTTTGTTATGCTTGAAAAGAAAAATGTTAACAAAAATGTAAAAAATAAAATCATTGAGGCATTCTTTAAGAATTGCTTTGAGGAGGGAATTGAAGGCAATGTAACAACTGTCCACTCATAATGCTTTAAAACTCTAAAAGGAGTTTGATGATCAGCTAAAAGTTATTTGACAACATCCAACGTGAACAACATACACAAGGGGGACCTTTTCTTACTCTTTGTTTTACAGCTTATATACCAACTAAGAATAAGTGTACCAACAAGGCCAGCAATACATGGCTTTGTTTATTGGTGAGGAAAGCCATTACAAATTAACCTGGAAAGCGCAAATGTAGCAGAGCTGCACATTTCCTCTTTTGTAGTCCTCCGGGAAAAAACAAATAAATTGTCACTTGTCTAAAATGTCTGTTCCAGGATTAAAACCGTTAACCGATAATAAAAAAAAGTCCCGGTTCCGCAAATCAATAATGCCCAGAAACTTCACACATCTGAGAAAGCTTTACACTTTTAACCAGCAGCAGCCGGGGACTGCCCATGTCCGTTACATTAGTACCACCAGCTACTGTCTGACAGACACATTCACCGTTTGAAGGGCTGGGAATCCAAGAGTTTGGAATGGCCAAAAAACAAGAGGTAAGTACAAGAAGACACAGTTGATAGAAACCCATGGAGAGAAAAGCTGATGAAAATGTAAATAAGGATGGGGGAAAGTGGAGAATAAATACGTAGAAGGAGGCAGGAAAAACATCCGCTGCTCAGCAGGAGAGCCAATGGGAAAAGGCAGGAACATCCTGGAACATCCTGGACCGTTCAGGCACAACAGCGCGTCTATCTGTCTGTGAGGGAATGCTGTCATGTGTGTGTGTGTGTGTGTGTGTGTGTAAGCACACGTGCGTGCTATATGTGCAACAGAGGTGTAGTGCGCGGGCAGCTGCTGCTGTTGGACTAACAGCTGGTTCGGCTATCAGCGGGAGAAAGAAAGCAAATTGAGGGGGGGAGAAAAAAAATAAAACAGGAAGAAGGACTTAGACGACTCCACGAGGAGATACCTTTCCCCAAGGACAGACTTTGGGAATATTAAAAGAGGAGCGGAGAGGGAGGTGTGACGCTGAGATCAGAGTGAGGGGGCAGCGGCCGGCCGCAGAAGGCCGTCCGGCGTGCGGCCTGTGCTCTGGGAACAGACTGTGATGTGATGGTACAAACAGTCAGCCGCTCCTCTGGAACACGCCGTTTCAGCTTCAGGCTCTTTCCCAGAATCCGCTCCGAGTGGTAAACAGGTGGTGAAGACAAAACCCAAAGTCTCTGCCCTCCTTCGCATTCCTCAGTGTGTTCACACTTAAATGAACGCTGGATTTACAGAAACAATCACCTGACCACATCATTCAGAGAAAATTGTTAGGCATAGGACCGTATCTGACCTATTTGTTTGTAAAGTGCTTTAACATACTCATGCTAACGTTAAACCATAAGCCAACAATAAGCCACTAAAACCTACATGTAGATATTTTTAAATGTGCATGCATTTGCTGTTAGGTGACTATTTTCTATGTAAAAGCTTATATGTAAAGCCGATTTAATCCACACACATGCTCTGAATTTGTGTCCTTACTCCACCTTCTCCCCATGGACTAAACCTTAAAGATACAACCATAGAAAAGGATATCACTTGTCTTCCTCAAGCCGTGATGGGAGCACAACTTAGATCATCATTTAGTATGGGACTAAAGGGGTTGGATTTTCCCTTCTGAACCTTTTATTATTTTATGGTAATGTAGAGATGTTTGTTGTTTGGCAAATCCCAGAATAAACAGTGTGTTGTAGCCTTGTCAGTACTGCATGGGTGTCTGCGAGGCGGAGGGAGACGGAGACGGACCTGGTGCTCTCCCTCAATAGGCCTCAGTGTCTGGATCTCCCAACATGTCTGGGAATCTACTGCTTGGGAATGTGGCATTCCTGAAGAGGTTGTTAAAATTCCTCTCAACCTTCTGAATCAGCAGTCCAGCTGGCTCTGCTTGTCATGGCATGTAAAGATGGATGACAGTTTGGTTTTTTTGTTTTTCTTTTACTTAAAAAGCATAGCGCACATTTAGTTGTTTATGTTGTGAGATCGAGCTGCTGTGTGTATTGGTACCCAAACAGAGTCCGAGTGTTTTAATGTCCAGGCAGGAGCTTTCAGATTCCCACCAACTTTCTCAAAGCCCAAAGTTTCTCCCAGAGACGGGTCTAAAATTAGTCTAATTTCAGCTGTGAATTTATGGCCACAAAATATTTCCCTTTAAACCCTATTTCAGTTTCTTAAAGCATACATTACTAACAAGAAAAGTTTAATCAATGGCAAAGTTGTATTTTCAGAAATGATGTCCTTATGTAAAATAAAGAGCAGGTTAACGTCATTAGGACTTCCTTCTCTGTCTGAAGACTTTATACTCAGGACATCTTTAACTGTGTTGAAGCATTAACAGTTTCCATTTTTTAAGTGTTTGATCTGTTTTAGATTCATCATCAACTTAATTATGAAAATGTTCAACTCTTTTGCATTTTGTGATGTTTTTCTTCCAGCCCTTCCCTTATACCAAGTTTTATGTGGCCATATTTAGTCATTATATATACAGCCAGGTTTCCTTTATTTAATGAAGTTGGCTCTTTTCTTCACTTGTCCGCCTCTAGCTGAATCTCCGTCCTCTACTCTACACATCCAGCCGCCCAGCTAATTCATACAGTAATGTGAAAAAGTCCTGTTAATGTTCAATTTAAACTCTGTCCCCCTAACGCAGGGCTTACGACCAGGCAGAACGAATTCTCATGCAACCAGGATCTAGTGAGCCGCACGGCATTCCAGCTACCTAGTGGGGAAAACATTTGGCCTCACTATCCCACGAATACTGTCTTTTATTTTTGGAGGGGTCTCAAAGCCTGGCTCAGAATGTGGATCTGAGGGAAGCCCTGAAATGCAGCCCAGTCTGGCTCCTACACCGACGAGCAGCAGTGCCAGCAGAAAAGTACACCAGTCCACCTGAGGCAGAGTCCAGACTGAGTCTCTACTCCACAAATCTTGAGTTTCCATAAAAAAATTAAAAAAAAGAACTACATTTTCCACATTTCTGACAAAAACACTACCAGAATTTGAGTGTTACGATTGTGTGTTCAATTGAAACTGACACATCTCTATATTCATTTCTATGTTTATCTATAAACCAACAAATATGGCAGGCATAAAAACACGCACACAGACACACACCTGTGATCTCAAACGACAGGTCGATGGTCATCTGAAAACGTCATTGTGCGTTCTGTTTCTTCTTCACAGGATGGAAAGTGATGGCGTGTTCAGCACGCTGACTGACATCAGAATACAAAGCACAGAGATACAAAAGGCCCCGCTGATTAGATAAAGGCATGTCAGAACCAGGCGCTCCTGCATGGATTGTGAGCGTGAATGACGTCTGGGAGGGAGAGCCACACACTCTGGTTTGGTCTCACTATGAGGGAAACTGTTACCAACACAAGTTCTAGAACCAGCCGTCCATATGGCCAAAAGACCTTAGGCCTGTAATAATGCGGATTAAAAAAAAAGCCATCTAAGTCAACAATATTTTCTAATCTAATATTTCTTTATGAATCTTTTAGGTCTGCTGGCACAATATGTGGACTGGATAATTATAAGAGCTGAATGGAGCAGATTATAATAAAATAAAATATTTCAAATATTCAAACAGTATTCAATAATATCTTAATGCTTTAAGCATTAAGATCAACAAGTGCTTATCTTAAACCTGCTTTCTTCTATAAGCTAAAGCCTCTGCATTAGCTGGCTATATGTGCTTCAACTGGCCCAGAAAAAGTGTGAGGATGAGATATGCTAACTGAGATAAGGTTACTAATCAGTCTGTTAGCATTTAGAGTAAATAAGTAAGCAAAGTTGCCATATTTAAGACAAGGTTAATTTTCATTTCGGAAATTGTGTCTATTAGTGATTCATTTTCACTTAAAGTTTTTTGCCACAGTAATTTTCATTATATTCTACACAAGAAACAGCATTATTTCAATAGAGAATGCCAACAGGGAGGGAATGGCTGCACAGCATTCAAAAATACTCAGTGGATGTGAAGTGGACAGCAGCAGGGATGGCAGGGCAGTGAGAGGTGGCCTTTCATCCTTGCTAGCTGTTAGCTTTGGCAGGGAGACAGCAGCCCACAGCCAGACATCCTGCTTTCTTGTAAACTGGGAGCACAACTGAAGGATGAAAAAAGGAGAAATGAAAGAAAAGGAATATAAAAAACCACTCCAAAAGCATGATAAATGCTATCCTATTGTGTTGCAGTATATCAAATCAAGCCAACAGGAAGGCCAAGAGTCCAAAAAAAAAAAAAAAAGGAAGACTCGTGCTTCTTCAGTTTTTCTTCCATGAAAGACAAAGTCTCTTTGAGAAGAAACTGTGGAAGCAGAGATGCTGGAACAGGTGGGCAGGGAGATATGCAGACAGGCAGGTCAGACAGGAACTTACACAAGCCAGCAGATGCAGACACAAAAGCAGACAGACTTGCATTTAAGGGGGGCACAGACAGATGAGGGAGAGAATGTTTTTTTTCGCGTGTCTGGTATTTTGGTTGAAAAGACGTAGTGGTATCCAAGGCAACACGGCTTTGGGATTCTCAGTAACACAAGAAAACGCAGCGAGTACAGTAACGGTGCAGGCGACGAGTGGACGCTGGGATTCACACTCAACAGAGAGGGCTACCACCTCCAGATGCGTTCACCTAGAGCACGCCTCAATATTTTCTTCAGTCATAGCGGTGACAGGCAAACGGGTTAAAAACAGGCTGCTTTGTGCTGCGGCCTGATTCCTGCTGATAAAGCATGCATCGCATCATCAGGCAGCTATGTTTAGTCCTGCAGCAGGCCAGATCTGGACGTTCTGTAGCACCATGTTTGCAAGCACTGCCCATGCATGAAGGATATTTAAAAGCAGTGATGAGCAAGGGAATTAAGAGTGACTCACTAAACAGCAGCAGGCTGATGAGTCAGTAACATGTGACATGATTACCACTCAAGTAGCTTCACTGGCTTTTATTGTTAACTTGAGCAGAAGTTTATCTTTTACATGTCAGCAGGAGAAAATGCTTACTGGCCCAGGCCAATGAAAAATGACTCTATATGGACTTTTCAGAAACCAAAAAGTGTACTGTGTTGTAATGTGTTTCTAGATTATGTGTCACAACGTATCCCATCATTTTTACCCCACCTGCTGCCACCCCTCTGCTTACGAAATTATCACGAGAGGCAACAATAAGCGAATTTAAAACAGGCACAGGCTCAAAAGTACAGAGCAGCGTAAACAAAGACATATCACAAGGATTATGTAAAAACCACCGCAGACAAATGGGAAAATTGTGTGGCCCCGATTTTTTTACAGTTGGCCTTATATACTCAGCTAATGTGACTGAGAGTAAAGTCCCAACCATTCCTGCATGTATGAGTTTAGTGCTGCTAAAACTGGGATAAATGCTCAACGGTCTACCAAAAAGTTAGTATAAACTGAATAAAAATACAAAGGATAGTGTTAATCTCTTTTGTAAAAACAATATGGCAATCATTTTCAAATCTGTCAACAGCTCTGGTACAGACATAAATCTAGACTAAACAACAGCGTATAAGCTAGGAAGCTCCAGAAATGGGTGAACTTAGAGGTCTGAAAGGATACTGAGGCACTTTCCGTTGTGGTAAAGTGCATGTGCGTTTTAAAAAAAGACTACCAGTCAAATGTTTGACTATGTTGTTTATAGCTAGATTTATGATGGAAGGACTCTGCTGTTTCAAACACTTTAAAAGGTGCACGTGTTTCCACTGCAATCTAATTTATGAAACTAATATCCTTGCCTTCCCCTCATGGGGCGACTCAGTACACAGACAGATCAGCTGAGACAGAGTAGAACTGAAATAGCATTTTCTTTGACATTCCACATTTTTTTCTGATGCTGCACGTTTCTTCAGGGTCATGCCGACTTTCATTGATCCTCTCTGACATGACTGCTTTAGTTGGCTGTTCTAAATGACAGCAATCACCCAATAACAATGCTAAATGTACAGTCCACTGAGAGGAGAAAATAAAGAACTACATTTCCCATTTAGCCTCCCTACCTCTCAATCTATTGCATCACATCAAGAGGCTTTAATAGAATATATGGTCTATTTGGTTTAAGTGTTGTGTGTGTGATTGTGAAACAAAAGGGGCCGCAAAATTCTTGCCCCCCTTAGATTAATTTTTAGAGTTAGTAGATTTCCCGCAGATTATATCCCGCTGTGTCTATAAGAAACACCTGGCTTGTCCTCCATGCGTGGGAAGTCCCCCTTGTTGACTTTCGCTTCACGTTACATTTGAATGTCTTTTACGCTCAACATCTCTGTGTGTTTACCTTAGCTCTTCGATAAAGCCATCCAACAAAGGCAAACACCAATAACAGTTTCTGGCAATAATTCCATGGGGGTATTATTGTTTGTGCTTTCAGTGGAGCTTCCAGTTATGAAAAGTCTGTTCTGGTTTGGTGAAATTGGACGCGGCATGCCTCCTTTTTCACCACACTTACAAATTACACAGAATATTTCCATGTAAAAAACCAAAAAAAAGAGCCTTTAAACAAATGCAGGCAAACGTTCCTGCTCAAAGCACTCAAACAGAGACGTGCCAGTCACTTAAGTGTGTTTTGTGAAACAATACAAAGTCGCAGCTATTTATTATCTACAGCTATTTGTGTTTTCAGTTGTAAGGCCAGAAAGACAAAAAAAAAAGAATAAGCCTTACATCTGACACTCAGCAGAACCAAGGAGAAGAGGAAAACAAACAAACTCATGCCAGAACACATGTACGCGTACGCCCCCACACACACGCTTTTGAGGTAATTACTGAAGGTTGTGAAGCGAAGGCTAACTTTAAAAACTAGGAGTGTAGCAAAATTCCACAGTGGAAATTAATTAAACTGGTGGGAGGGAACAAAGAGAAAAGGAAAAAACATTTGGCTCATTCTTTTTGTTAATGCTATTATGGGTTTTGTTTTCGGGAACGGGGTTAGATCTGAGGATTATGGGGCTCATGTGATCCTACCTTGTATCCAGCTTGGGTCCTGCTCTTTGCCAGTGGCGTGGTAGAGCACAGCTCAATGGCCTCGGGCTCGTGAAAGATCACCGTGGGCAACGGCTCCTTCCTCAGTGTCAGCACATTTAGCTTGGTCTTCAGCATCGTCTGAAAGTGCTAAAGGAGAGAGAGAGAGAGGTCGTGTACTTTAGCTGTGCGCGCTTTGGGAATAGTTTAAAGATACAAATGATTAAGGATTACTACTCAGAACCTGAAATACATGTTGCTTAAATATATACAATGTGTTACCATCATCAAATCCACATATAATCAAGGTTCCACTAAACAGGATGCAAACACTTAGAAGGAAATTGAACTTTACGTTTGTGCCGTTTAAAAGAAACCAGTTCAGTTTACCGTCATACTCGTCCCAGAGGTGAAAACTGAAAATGAAAGTGAGAGGCTGTGCGAGCTTTATTGAGCCCCGCGTGAAATGTGAGGAACAGACCAAGGGAGCTCTGCCCTCCCCGTCTCCATCAAAGCAGGAGCGCCAGCCCACCCTCACACCAGCCTCCACGGCCGGCGCTTCCTGAAGTTGTTGTGGCTCTCTGCTCTGAACCCCTGAGGAATTTCTAGGCTTCCACAAAATAGTCCAAACATAACTGAGGAGCTTTTGATATTAAGACTTTCACGAGAGCGGGCTCAAGAGCCAAACAGAGTCGCACAGTCATCCACACCGCAGTAACCGCAAAGTAACAAAAACAACAAAAAAAAGAGACCAAATCATCCAATATACAGCCAAACAGCCAAAATAAATTATATGGGATTTTTTTTTGGGGGGGGGGGGATTAGAGTCATGCTAACATGATGTGCACTAAGTTTAGAGGAGTTAAAAAAGGAAAAACTGACACTCCTTTTACTAGCCTTTATCACATAATCATCCTACAGCCCCACAAAGATGTAGACACTGTTTGGACCCAGTCCATCAGGGTTAATTGAGAGTAAATGAGGCCAGCAGCATCTGTCGTAGTTAGCATTGCTTTGTTAGCAATTTGCACATATGTAAGTGGCAAAAAAATATATCGTATAAAGCCATCTGTCAAACATTAGAACCCTCGAGTTTGTAAAAGCATGGCTGACACGTGTGACATAGAGGAGTCGGTAAAGTACCGTTTTAAAAAGGCCAACCAATGGGAAACTCCTGGTGGTGCTGTGAGATATGCTGTATATTCATCTGTTAAACAGCAAACAGTGGTTCTCCGGGCAGCAGGTTTGTTCCTTCAATACGAACAGACGTGGAGATATTAGTCAAAGCATTCTGCATACTTATCAGCTGTCTGCAACAGCACAAGGCGGAGAGATCACGGCTGTTTTCAGAACATCAAGTACTAAGGGCTGTTAACCAAAGTTTAGTCTGACTTAGCACCTTTTCCCTCTTTACACCCCTTATGTCCTGCTTTCTTTACATTCCTACGACTGGAAAAAGGTGTAAACACACACACACACACACACATACAGGGAGGGAAATGAGCAGACTCTGAATTGATGTGTGTGATTGAGAGAAAAGAGATTAATGAGCTAACTGACAGGCTGCACACCCCAGGTTTCACTTGATGCTTTGGCTGTCATTTTGTCCAAATTACTGCTGCTCACATTTGTTTCCTGAGGTTGTATATTCCCCATTTAACAGACCTGATAACTTAAAGCCAAAGCAAGCAAATTTAGAGGAAAATCTTCCCCACAAATGTATCCTGAAGAATAAAACACCTTCAGTGTCTTTTCTGAAGTGCAAATCGCTTTTTGCCGCTCACTAACTCTTCCCTATACTCTCTGGAACTTCAAAGCTGCTCACATTGTTGGACTGCGCAAACACTGTTTCCCTATGCAACAGATGGTCAACATTTTTATGCGATGAAAGCAGCCAACCCTGCCAAAAATGGCTTTAATCAATCTTCGCTGTGGCTTTTTAAAGCCAAGCAGAACATCCTCAATCAAATTACAGAAACAACTTTGGAGTCCAGTTGCCGGCTTTAAAAACACTGGGTTTTCTTCTTCATTATTAACATAAATCCAATGAAACATAGTCCTGTTTCATACCACATTATTTCAAATGAGCTGTTCTTCCATTTTCGCCTTTGTAAAGATGTCAAACTGAGCCATAACTATTATGGATCAGACATGTCTGGTGATTTACATGATCTTCGTAATAGTGAGTGGAACTTCTTTTGAGGAAAAGGATGTTAAAATGAAGGGAGGACAATAAGGAAGAGGAACGGACAAATATAAACCGATGAAGGAGAAAACAAGAAGGTGCAAGATGTCCTTGTGAAACTGAAGCCACATGTGTTAATGCTTGCTGACCTCCGCGTCAGCACTTTACAGCTTCCTGACAGTGGCTTTCATTCCAGCGGCTGGCCCCAGTATGGAGTGACAGGGGGGAGGATGAAGGCTGCTTGCTGGGTGGTGAGGGGGGGGGCTGTGCCACCCCTCCCTTGGCGGATGCAGAAGTACTGAGTGGAGGGCTGGAAATCATTTCAGAATATTTTCACTACATTTGAATGATTTTTTGTTTTAATCCCCACAGTCTCATTATCAGGTTATTGGGAACTGACCCTCATTTTGACTTTGACTTGGCAGGCTTTCTGGTCTCCACCTCGAAAACAAAGTGGGTCGCTTGTTTTATAGGCCGGCACAAGGTGGGCATCTTGCCCGCATAAAACCACATTAAGTCTCCACACCATAATCCTCTGCCAGCGATATGAAAAACAACACTTTTTTTTAAAGAGACACCTGAGCAATCACTCAGGAGCCCGACCTCCACGAGTACTATGTAAATGTTTGATTTGGTGACCTCCTCTGAAGGCTGAAACCCTCTCAGTCACACCACTAATGAGGGAACTGGACTGAAGTTCTTTGCAGAAACCCACCGAGCACTGAGGAACATGTGGGGGCCGCTAAGCTGAACAAACATCAAAAAGATATGAGGTCAGAAAATGTAACAGTTTTACAGCACCCTGCCAGGGTTTGATAAGAGACACCCTGCTTTTTGGGTCCAATTCTTGATATCTATCAGCATCTGCCAGTGACACGTGATGAATCGGGTTGTCACTAAGGGTTAGTCATTACTTTACCAGCAGTGGGGTTTTGTTTGGAGAAGAAGGAGGAATGCTCACGGGGGACCAAACCAGACCGGAAATTTACCAGATTTGACCGTTTTTCTTTAGAGCAGACAAGTACCGTAACTCCAACAACTATTCAAAAAGTCTCTTGGATTTGTATATAATTTGTGGCTTTAAGTGTCAAATGAATCTGTAGGTAGCTACTGAAAGATCTCCCTGCAAATTTCGACACAAAATACTTGAAGTCTCAGGGGTTATGAAAGGCTTCTTTTCCCTCTCTTAGTCTCGGAGGAAATGACATAAACGACGACTGCGTGATTCATGGGTGATGTCCAGTTATTTATAGGGGAGTCCAAGCATTGCTTGATGACTGTTTCCTTTTGTATCTCTCCGGTTATTGCTGGAGATCGCAGGTGTCCATAAGAGCTAATTTTTCAAAAACGTTACAGCCATCATATATTTGTTAGTCTAAAAATAGGCAAAAATGTCAAAAAGAAGCTCTGGAACAATCAAATGAAAGCCTCAGACAGCCTTCAGAGAGCCTTTTGTGCAGTTGGCCTCCTGCAGTGATGAGCTTAACAGGTCACAGATGGTAAGTTAAACTCAGCGCCCCCTGAGGGTGCTTTCTAACAGGAAAGAGGCTCTCAGGTCAATATCATGGTAAGATACTCAATAAGAGGGTAAAGGCAGGCACTCGGCCACACCCCCACTAGACACTGTGACTTAATGGTGAAGAGATGGAGTCATGGAAAAAAAAACAGCTGGAAATGATGTTAAGAAGCCAGCAGAAGCCAAGTGGACAGATGTTTGTGTCCAAAGGCACGATAATCGGAAAGAGCACGCCCCTCGGATACGCGAATGGCAAGTAGTTGGTTCTAAAACTCAAAGCGTGTTACAGTAAGACCGGCCGCCCCAGCACTTGTATACAATCCTGGTGTACCCTGTGTCACTATGTGGATATTTTTTAAAAATGGGGCCATTTCCATCCATGCGTGCTTGCTGAGTTCCCCCTCTCGCTCCTAGCTGGTGCGTTGCTACATGCCTTGTCATGTTACCAGCTGTTGATCAGCGGAATAGAAGAAAACCACGGCTAAGAATGTGCATCCTGTCACGCAGGCAGGCAGAACGTTTCCCAACTCTGGTTGAAGTGGACAGAAAGTGCTCTATATTCACACTGGTTTGTCAGGAGCGAGGATGAGAAGCTCTTTCTTGAGTTGTGCCTTTTCCCGAGTAAACAGGACATGAGCTAAAGTTACACATGAAATGGATCCTTCATGAATTCTCTCCCCAATGTGTGCTGAGGGAAACCAAGTACCTCCATTTTTCAAACAATGGCTTTACTTTTGGTCTCAAGTTTTGCATTTCTGTGGACTGGCAACCGGCTCGGCTCTGCCCCGGTTTCTACCTCAGATGCCGCTTTTGCACACAGGCTCACTTCCACCTCTGGACACATTGTTGGCATAAGCCGGGACCCGCAGGTAGCCCATGTGTCGGCAGTTATTCCCCAAGGCCGACGAACCCCTCCAGCTCTCCTGCACAGCAAAAGGCTGAGCGCTGGAAGCTGGGCTCCTGTTTGTTTACAGCCTCCCCCTCTGATTCCTGGGACAGTTTACAAGGGGAAATGTGTCTGAACCGGCTCAGCCCCTAAGCAGGGCCGAAGGAGGTCCCCACAGTGACGAAAACCTGTGTCTGTCTATAACAACTGGAGCGCTACAGCATTAGGGGTTATTTGGATGTGGTCTGGCTTTGGGTCTCCAGCCTCAAAAAGAAAAAAAACGGCAGATTGCTAGATTAATAGAATTACAAATTATTTTCTTCGATTTTCTTTTCACAGATGTTATTTCTAAGACATATTGCACAGCCCAATTAACAAGTGTTAATGAAGTGTTAGTGAAAATACGGACGTAGTAATGAATTCACCATTGATCATTGTGTTTGACTCGGTTAGGCTGAAACACAACCTCTAAAACGCAACCTGTTTGTTTTTTATGTTTGTTTTTTTGTTTGTAATACATGCATAAAGATTGGATTACATAACATTTCAAGATCTATGCCAAAATGAATTCCTAACATCCAAATAAGGAAGGTACCGTGAGAGGAGATGTTCTATTCAAAGAGGTATTCCGTTCCAGGAAAAAAGAACGAAGCAGAAAGGAGGAGAGGAATCAGAGTCCACAGAAAGCCAAAGATTTAATAAATTTAATATTTTCACTATCGAACTATGTGCCTATTCATCAAAAAACATTGAGCCAAATCAGTGAGCCAAAAGCCATTTGGTAACAGGAAGGAAATGTGTACTGGCTGAAAGAAAAGAGGGAAAAAAGGGGGGGAACGATGCCGTTCTGCTTATGAATTCCTTCTGCCACCATAGACCACAACTCAACATTACTGTGCCTACGAAGCAACCTCAGACAAACAAACAAAGGCAAACGCAGATGGCCGCAGCCTCAAGAAAAGATGCACAGACAGCGGCAGCCCCTGACCGGGCTTGACCTCGGTCGGCCCGTTTTGCTCTGTCAGGCCCTGTTTGTCACACTGAGGAGCCAAAACTTGAAGCCGTGGCTAAAGAAAGGCTGCTGAAAGAGGAAGGGAAGATGTCTAGCAGCTCAAAAGGGAAGCAAGCTGTTGTGTGTGCGTGTGCACGTGTAACCTGCGCCGCTACTGGCCATGCGAGTGTGTGCGCCTGTGCGTGGCCGTTCCCAAACCGCCACATGTTGTGCAATCTGATGGGGAACAAACGTGGCCTCTCCCTGGGGGGGAGGAAGGGACACCGAAACTGACCGAGACGCCCCACCAGCCGCTTTGCAACACACACTCTGGTCCCACGGACCTACAGCACTACACACCCCCAAACCGGCTCCCCCTCACCCCTACACCTCCATTTATCCGTCTTTACCCCTCGCTCGCCGCCTCGGTGCGAGACAAAAAAAGCAACGAGACACCAGGTGTTGCTATGGCAACAAAGGACAGCTCAAGTGAAAGTAATGGGGATACATGCCCAAACACAAAAAAGACATAATAAGCCAGATCCATATCAGCTATCAGCTCCGTAAACCCCATCATTCCTCCCTCACAAAAGGTGAAGGATGGCAGCCTAAAAAGAGGATGTTGCCATGGTTACAAAGCAAGAAACTGGAATGGTTGTTTCTTTCATCAATTTTCAACGTAGGTTTGGTTAGTCTTTGTACTATTTTTTTACTCTGGCTAGTATTACGTTATCAAAAATCACCTTTCAAAAACAACCTGGAAACTAACACTCCAAATGATCCTCCAAAATGATCCATCAATTATCAAGGGCCGGAGAAACAGCTCCGCCACAGCTGGTTTCCATAAAGAGAGCTGATGGGAGCCAAAGGCCCTTTGTCAAAGGTACAAATTTTTCAAACACATATGTATCTTTGATTTTCAGAGTTTCCGTGTCGTGATTACAACTTTGATGCTGATGTGAGGACTGTAAATAAGCAGGCTCAAATAACCCAAATGAGTGAGACGGTATATTTTCTTGAGCTTTAAGTGATGAGCCCCGATTATATCTTCCTGGGTGACTTTTACTTAAACTGACTTTAAAGAGTTTCTCACCACCTGTTCTCATAAGCGGAACTGAACAATGTGGAAAGTCAGCTGTGCAGCCTTTTGAAGCCCATCCACAGTTTTAAAAGCCTGGCCAACCATGATCTAATTCCAAAAGTCTTTATGAAGTCATTTTCACCCAGTCACATGGAGAGGATGCAAGAAAATACTGACATCACAATTTCAGGTCCGAGAATAGTACTCACAATACTATTTCTAATCAGTTTTCCAGAGTTTTAAGCTATTCTATTATCATCTCCTTCTGTGATGATTTGAATTGGCCGAGTTCCTTCTACTAACAGTAGTGGCATTGATTTAGAACCTTTCCTAACACAACAGCACTGTGGTGGGACAGTCCACAAGTCTTGAGATGGTTATTTGGTAGATTTGTTGGGTAACTGCACCAATATCACAAATCTAAAACTACATCTCTTGATAACCACTCCTGACATTTCAAGGAATTTGGAAAGGCAGTAGTATTTCTGTTATGTTTGATGAACACTTTCATCCCTCGTGGCACACACTGGAACAGACCAGAAAGACGTGTAACACAGCATCTAGCCATGGTCAGCTTAGGTCAGATGGCGCAAAAAGAAGGTCTGGGTGTTCTATTCAATCGAATTTCTTTTTTAGTTTGTTTGTTGCATTTAATACTTAAAGTACCAATATTAAATCTTACCTGCTGGAGCCTGTAAAGTCTATACTCTTATGGAATTTTTTTGGCAGTCTCAGTTGGACTATCAAAGCAATGGACTCAATAATGTTAAAGCTTATGAGTTCTGGAGAAAAACATTACCCCATCTTACTTTTTACAAAACATACAGCTGCACTGTCACTGCGCAGTGAATATAAGGGAATAGTCCATGTCTGCATATGAAAGTAACTGGCATTTTAAATAGTGAAAACTTTTTAATTTATGAAAGCTGGGTTCATCCCCCCCAAGATTTGTTTTATGGTTATTTTCCGTTTGATTTAGTCGTAGTTGGCAAAGTGTGGAATGATTCACTTGCAGACACTTCCAAAAACCTACTGGAGGAACTAGCTATGGAAAAAATGACACTGGCTTTGTGTGAGTCTTTAATCATATCAAAACATTAAAAAAATAATAATTAAATTAAAAAACAAACGCAGCGTAGACCTCAATAAACCTGATTCGGTGACAGCTCAAAATTATGGACTTATGTCCGCCACGTTCTGGAACGCGGTTGCTAGGCGACACGTCGGCCTATGGCGGCGGCTTTCGGCAGTTCCAGAGCATGGACGCCTAATTTACCTGGAGCCACCTTTTACAGTGGCCCCCTAACCCCCACAACCGACTGGAGGACAAACATCGGAACTCCAGCTTTTAATCATCGGTTATTCCATCCTCCTGACGCCTGGGCAGGAGCAGGGATTGTGCAAGTTCACTTGGCAGGCAGTCAGTAGGCCGACATCTGGAGAGCATTACGTGTGCAGGAGACGCGAAGCCAGGGTCGGTGCTCGGCTTACCCCTGGATATCAAACTACGTGTCGAGAGCGGGGTTGCGTTTAGCGATTTGTCACGTAAATCAAGCAGCGACAACAACAAAACAAAAAAAACCTGGAGGTAAAGCATCCCTGATGTGGAAACGCGGAGTGTGTGTGGAAGTGACAACAGGAGGATAAGGCCTCCAGACTGAGTGAGGGCAGAGAGCTGGATGGAATAGAGCGGGGGACCTGGACGAGGACATTACGAGCACACCTTGAAAATATCTTCCGAAATGAGAGGGAGATTTCTCCACCAGCTAACGAATGCAGCGCAGGAGACTCGGTTTGATGCACCCCCTGCTTGCATAACGTGGAGAGGTGCGTTCAAACGTCCGGCCAAACGGATTCACGTATACAAGGAAAGATTAGTTTTAAAAAATATATTCGTTTAACTGCTAGCATTGAGACTTAAATGCTAAAGGAAGACGTCGCGAAGCTGGTTCGAAACCGTAGCGACCCCCTCCAGGCTGAAAGCCACGCAGAGCGCAGCGGCTCTCGGTGGCTCTTACCGCGGCAAAGGAAGCCTCATTTACCGCCGCTCGGTTGAAAAGAAGCGGCTCACAAACACGCGGCTCCTACCTGCAGTCGCTCCGACGCGGGTTGCCACATGTTAGCAGAATAGCTGGGTCTCCGTCTTTGCTGCGGCTTGTTGTCTTGTCGTAGTCCTGTTCACATCTGTTCCCCCTCACAGCGTGCCTCTCTGTCCCTCTTCACTCTGGGCTGCAAATGAGGGATGTGTTGCTCCGCCTGCCCCGGCTGTAGTTCCCGCTCTCACCAGCAGGTGGCGGCACCTGATGTGTTTTTTTTTTGTTTTTTTTGGCTGTGCCATGTCAGTCCTACGTTGCTTTCAGGTGTTGTAGGAAATCGAGGCCCTACCGTCTCTGACTGTATTCACAATAGTTTTTGCGACACAATCATCCTCAGCTAAATGCACTCTCGCATGTGATTATATTTTCTAGGAATTTTTAATATAATTGTTTAGTGGTTCAACACCTAATATGAATTAGGCTGATTTGCGGTAATCTCCACGTCACCAGCCATGTGATTGTATTCTTTTTGCTGTACTAATTGAGCTGTGATAGATCATTAAAGGCACTCCCTGGATAGTTCACTACTGCTTAAAGCAAACCTGGCCATCCAATATTAGGAGCTGAAACCATAAAGCTTGCCGGGGGACATAAAATCAAACATGACCAGAATGGCAGAACATCATTTTAAAATAAACAAAAACTGTCTTTTGTGAAAACATTTGTGTGTGTATATATATATACATATACATATATATTTATGAAGGGAAATTCACTTGGCTTTCTTTTAATGCGGTCATGTGGACAACAACTGTGTTAAGCACCATGCTTAAGTATTTTTAACTAACCACTGGACAATCATTTTCTATTTCCATTGTTTTAAAAACATTGTAAAAAAAAAAGTGTCTGTGATGGACTACGTTTTGTGGGACCTCTGTCAAAAGTCTCACCCTCAAGACCACTTAGAGGGCAAAAGTCAAGCACAACAGCCAGTAACGACATCTGTTGGTCTGGCACCCAGTGTGTATGTAAATGTGGGTACAATACACTTAGGTGTGTTCAGCTAGACAACAATCCCAGTCTGTATTCAGTGATGTTTGTAAAGGGCAACATCTTGATAAAGCCTTGGGTCAATGAGGGTGTTCACATCACTGACACTCCATAAAAGGCCTTTTCCACAGTGGATGGTTCAGACTGCTGGGTACAACCTCAGGACTGAAAAACATAATAAAGTAGGGAACTTGTTTTCAAATGTAACTATAATAATTTTGCAAAAATGTGTGTTTTAGGATTATATTTGGAAGTGCTGTAAGATACTCAAAATCACACTTACCTGTTTAAGTGGTCAATTTGGCCACTTTGGTTTCAGAAAACACTTAAGAAGTTTATAGTCTTGTTTGTGTGTTGAGAGAAAGATTTCTTTTTTTTGTTATAAAAAAGACCCTTTTTCTTATTGGTACTAAAGTTAAAGGCTTTCAAACAGCACTGCTTTGAATATGACATGTGCCATGTAACAAAGAACGGCACAAAGCAAAAACAAAGCAGCCAAATTCAGCAAGCGGCCTCCTTCCAGTGGTCGCACAGGACACAATGCACACAGATTCTGTTCACTTGGATCTTTTATTGTTTACATAATTCAACATAGATAATAGGTAATCATGTAGTTGCTGCGATTAAATTGAGAGAGAAAAAAAATTGGATCAGCCGAGTAAAGCATTGCTTGGCCTTGAGTGGAGCGACACAGCTGCACAGATAGAAAAGTTTTCCACCGGCAGAACACAGAAGCACGTAAAGTATATTCTGGAGTTGAAACCACCCCTCTCAGCCTCCTCCTCCACCTTCTCCACCCTAAAGCCAGCTATTTTCTTTCAAGAAACTTGCAACCTGAAACAACTTGACTGTCATTAATTATAGTGGATTTGATAAAAGGAACACTGAGTTAAACTGACTATTTTTCTGTGCAGTGAAAAATATACCTACCTATTACCCTAAACATCATTTAGATACTTACAGAAGCTTGGTAGGGTCACATGACTCCAGCACACGCACTTTCTTTACTATTCAACAGGACAATACTGAGTGTGTTCTACTGTAAGGAGGAAAAATCCGTGACTAGTATTTTACACATATATGTATTTTGTCTACTAACCACAAAATACACAAATAAAACATTTGGCACATTCTTGACAGAGTGGGGAGCCAACTATCAATTGACAACCAAGAACAAAGGATTGTAAAATATTGCGTAGAACATCAAATCTAACCATGCAAAAAGTAAGGCAACCTACAGCAGATGTTTCGTTTTTGACGTGGAAAAAGATACAGTGAGTGCACCGTGTGATGCATCTATTTCTACTACACCGCTAAGGACGGTTGTCAGCGCTGTCTGCTGAGTTAAAGCTGGGTTTCGGAACCCGCCTACAGATAGACAGTCTGGTGCAGACTATAGTCGGGCTATTCTATTGTACAGCAGGGATTATTGGTAGCGTTGCCTGTCTTCTATAACTTAACGCAAAGTATACTTTTATGCTACAATAAAGCCTTGTCTTGGACTTTGACAGGAAAATAGATTTATCAAATTCCAGATTTGTTCTTTTTAAACGACAGTATGTTTTGTTTTTTTTATCTTTACATTCGATTTTGTTTTGCTGTTGCAGTTTTTGTTTTTTTATTAGGAAATACTTTCATTTTTGAACTGCTCTGACGTGTGTGCAAATGTGTACATGTTCAGCTCTTTTGATCTTGCGAAGCTTTTAAAATTGCTCTGTTGTTTTTACAAATCCTTTGTCTTGATGAGGGTGACCAGAGGCTTATCGTCGGGGCTGTAGTCCTCGTAGGCGATGGGAGTGGCGTCGTACATGGCGGGACGTGACTTCTTTCCAAATCTAACAAGAAAGCAGAAAAGAGTTCTGGAAAACGATGACAGTAGGCATACATCTGTGACATCTGTGCCTTATAAAAGGCATAAATGCCTAACCATATCCCCAAACCCTTTATTTTTAAATCTATCAATTAAATTGCTACAAAAGTTCTCATAAGGGGGTTGGATGGTGCTTGAAAGTGCAGCTCCCCCAAATATTCATGTTTTCATAACACCACTTTAAAAACAGAATATTATGACAATCTTTACGAAGAAACTTTTGGCAATTCCTGTTTAGTCTAAAAAATAACATTAATTGGTTAGGATTTAGGAAAAGATCCTGGTTTGGAATAAGATATCAGTCAGCATCACGGATCCCATGCCTACACATAAACAAAACATGTCATAACCCAAACTTTCCCTCACTTCCTGGTCAGGTTTGGCTTATAGTTGCTGTTCATTATTTGCTAAAATCAAAACTATTTGGCCAGATCTTATAAACCTTTACACATCGTAACTGCACACACAAACTATGAGTCACCTAATCTTATGCCAACACAGCTTGATCAGGAAAAAATATTCCAATCCAGTCTGTGGGCACCAGAGATGTGGAGGTTTGGAGTTATCTCTCATCTAAACAAACCTTTTACCGTCTTCGGTGAGGTTGGTGTTCCAGCTTCCTGCTGATTTTTAATTTCACAGCTATCTTGCAGATGTTGCAGCTGCTATCTCGTCGTGTGAGCCTCACAGTCTGATTGTGTTTGCTTGCTGTGTGGAAAGCTCTGCTACGCTGGGGTGATAAAATGTGCATGACCTTTTGGGCTGTCGGTAAAGATTTAGACTTCTGGAGCGTGTGCTGCGTAATTCTTTACATCGCAGACATTGTTATGCTGAGAAACACCACATCCTTTAAAGTGGATACAAATAATAGTGCACACGAGTGTACTAAATGGTTGTCAGTTTGCAATTTTAGCTATAAATACAGCAATGTAACAGCTCATAAAAGCTTTGAAGTAGAAAATACCAAACTTTTGAAATTCGATATAAATCCCCCGGAGCATTTGTGAATGTAATTGCCCTCACTAACCGAGCATGGCGGATGGAGGCTATTGCGTTGCTGAACTCGCTGTCGATGCTGCGACAGTTGTAGAACTCCTGGTAGGCGTGGCGGGAGGAGCCCTGGTACTCGATGCGGCTGATGCGGCAGATGCCCACGATGAGGATGATGAGCATCAGGACAAAGGCCACACACAGAGCTCCGATGATGATGTAAAGGGAGTGGCGGGGCATGTTGGTCAGGGTATCCTCGGTGTGTGCTGGCTTCCACTGCAGATCTGTCACACACACACACACACACACACACACACAAACACAGAGGCCTTCACCTTCCAGCATGTCACATTTTAAATTGATCACTGCAGAGATGTTTTCTGACAGGCTGACTTACAGATCTCACAGCTGGGGCCAACCCACCCAGGTGGACAGTGGCAGGTGAAGCCATTTGATTGGTCGATGCAGGTGCCACCATGGTGACAAGGGCTGCTCTCACACTCATTGATGTCAACCTCACACTTCTCTCCTGAGTAGACAGGGAAGGCACCACGAGTTTTGATCGAAAGGACATAGAATCACACATACAGTATGTGTGCCCTTGCAAACAATTTGCATTGCTGGATTGTGTAAAAAATGCTCTATGTAGTTTTGAGCTTCATACTGAATGTTTTCATGTCTATTCTGTCACCGTCACCACTTTGTGTTTTAGGACTCTTAGTCTGGGTCTCACGTGAATTTCTTTTTGTACCATTTTAGCAATTTATAGTAATCTAGTAGATAGCTTTGTTATTGTTTTCTGCATCACATTTTATGCCCCCTTTTCGTAGTTTCAGTGCTCTTTGTAATCATTTTGTAGGTCTTTGATGTCCCATTGCAATTTTTTGTAGTGGTACTGTCAGATTTTGATTGTTTTTACTTTCACTCTCCTGGGAAATGATCTGTAATCCTCTTACTGGCACCAGTACTCACCCAGGTATCCAGGTGGGCATGCACAAGAAGCGTTAAGACCATTGCTCTCGCAGTGCCCTCCATTCTGGCAGTGCATCCTCAGACACGGGTCCTTATAGATTTCACAGTGTCTGCCTGCGCCGACACACAAGGAGGAAACCCGTGACGACTCACTGTGATGCAAGTTTATGGACTGTGAAACTTTAGCTTAGAACGAAAGCGAAAGATTACACATTATCCCACACGCAAGTTCCCATACCTTCAAACTGTGATGTGCAGACACACTCGTAGGCATTGATGAGATCCCTGCAGGTGGCGTAGTTCTGGCAGGGTGCCGACAGACACTCATTATACTCCTCCTCACAATACAAGCCATGGTAACCTGAAAGGGACAGACCAGCAGAAAATGAGTGTCAAAGTTTCTTAAAACATGTAACAGCTACAGTTATAATATCTTTTTTTTAAATATTACATCCTCAAATTTGCTAACGCTGAAAGCGTGACTCGAGCAGAAAAACCAGGTTTGAACCTCCACCTCAGAGGTTTTCAAGTTGTGTATGGAAAAGAGTCTGATATCATGGGAACAAATAAATCCCATGATAGCTTAAAATTTAGCCTCAGAGATATATCTCTCAACTGCTATGAACAGACTCCAGTGGAGCAAAGGCTATATTTCAAAAGGTGTTTTCAATTTTTCTTTCTATAAAGATGATAAACGGCTACAGTGCTTGATGTAAGCAAAACCCCTGATGTGGAAACATCCTGGGAAAAAAACTATGTATCTTGTCAAAACATAAAAAGCATGCACTTGATTTAAAGATTTAATCTTACTAGATATAGGTTTTTACGGTGCATCTGAGAGACATTAAGAAACATAGCATTACGATAACAGCTTTCAGCTGTCATATCTCTCTCGGAGCCCCTGAGACATTAGCAGAGAGGGAAGAAAACACCCTTTATGTGTTTCGTGAGTCTGCTGTGGCCTGTACACCATGGAATCTTTGGCGACTTTATAAAATCGGCAAACAAACAAAGAACTTTTCCAGTGTGTCAGTGAAAGTTGGCACAATTTAGTGCAGTCAATCTACAGTACATGCAATGATCCGTGTTTTCCATAGGATGGCAGCTGTGCACTGAGGCACTAGGGGCCTCCAGCAGCTACAATAAACCATGGTAAGAATAACAGACAACCAGTGCCTCCATATCAACTCCACGGGATGAAAAGAACAAGGCCAAGTTTGGTGTGGGGTGTGTACCACTTTGTGCATCCATTTAGAATTCATATGAACAAGATTAAGTCAAGTGTCATGTCGAGGGGCAGCATGGGAGGAGATAGGTCCACATCTGTTGCAGATCAGTATAATCTTTAATAAAACTGAGACGTTGTGTTCTACTCTCCAATACTTTTTTATTGAAATGTGTTTCAATTATCTCTTGTGGCTAATTTGCCTCAAAGTGTTTTTAAATTGTCAGCAGTGAGGCAGATAAAACACTGATCTAACATTTAGTGCGCCTGTACAAATCTGCGTGCATTCCCTTTTGTTATCCACTGCGTTTTCTTCAAGTGTCATAACCACAAATTGCCAGAGGAAAAATGTCTCTTGAGTTCCTATAAGAATAGTGAACCAATTATGCATCATTTTCATTTCTCAGCTGGGCTCCGTTGCTGACTGATGTTTCAACAAACTCCCATAGGACCACAGCGAATGTGTGTTTTAGGAAGAAGAGAGAAGAATTTAATGAGGAGCCCAGTTAGAGCCTCTGGAGTTTTCTGTGTGAAATGCCAGTTAAATGTCAAGTGCTTTTCCAGGACTCCGTCTGTGGGCTCACTGGTGCGCTGGCAGCCTCTCCTGTGAGCTGGATTACAGGAATCTTGAGGACAGCTCCTTGGAGGTATTAGTGCCCCTGGAGCTTGTCTTCAAACACCCAGCAGGCCTCACCGCAACCCCACACAAGGGGAAGCCAACACACAAACAACTGTTGCTCATTCACACACGCCACATATAAACTGACCACTGGACGAGAGGGAGAAACTTTTTTGCCTTGTGCTGTGACTTAGCAGTTCTTTTTTCTGGCTGGAATGCTAATGACAAAACATCCATTTCACCGATGTCTTCAGAGGAGGGCCTCCTGAGAAGAGGCATTAGATTGAACAGCAGCATCTGCTCGAGCAGCATGCATGTGAGCCGACCGCTTCACCATGGCGACAACACAACAGAGGATGAGAGGGAAATGAGTTGAGGTAAACAGAAGGGAGGTCAAGACGAGGAAGGGTAAAAGGACAAGCTACAAAGTCTATGAAGATGGATGTGGTGAGGACAGCGTGAAGGATCACAATAACTGTGCAACCCCATGTTGTATTTGAATAATGAGCAATAAAGGAATAGAATTCCTTTTATGTCTTATATCTTATCATTTTCAAATCCTTAATTGTTGGCCAAGCAAAACATTACAACTAAGGCATGTTTGCAAATTAGTGAGAGAACTGAGAGTTTATCTGTGTCCTGCAGAGACTCGCTAATATAGGATGATGATTTTACAACCAAGGCGTGTCATTCAAGGACAACATTTCTATTCCATGTTACAAAACAGAAAAACAATTGCACATATGACGACGGAGGACAAATTCAAGTCAGTCAAATGCCATCCAAAGATGGTGACTGGCATCAGTCTGCTGACAGCTCGTAAAAAAAAAAGGCCAGGAGGAGCAAAGTGTCAAATTATGTTGATGGGCCACTGGAAAAGTCATTCATCCACCAACCCAGCTAGGTAATTGCAAGGCAGCGGATAATGATAAGCCATCATTCCGCCCAATTGATTTGATCAGCAGCACCAGCGGCTCCATCATCCTATCTCAGAATAACTGAGCATGACATATTTACTGCCTCTGAATCCAAAACAGTGCTGCAGCCTACCCTCCTCCTACCATTACTCTTCTCAAAAAATCTACATTTATAAAGAGAAATAATAATTATTTGCCCAAGTTCTGATGGACATCTACAGATTCCAAAAGCCAACCGCGAACAGTGAGGATCCATGACAGGAGTGTGTTTGATTAATGTATCTATATCAGCTTTAAATTAGCAGAAAACAAGATATTTTTCAAAGCCTTTGTTGCATATCATTTGAGGTGATCGGCTTCCCAAGCTTTTTCCTGGGTTTCTGAACGCGGCAGCTCACCTGGGACGCACAGACATCTGTAGCTGTTTCCCACGCTGCGACACACCCCGTGGGCGCAGGGGTTCAGGGCGCAGAAGTCCACCAGCTGGGCACAGGTGGGCCCCGTGAAGCCCGCCGGGCAGCTGCAGCCGAAGCCCAGGGGCCCGGGGCCCTGGGCGAAGCAGCTGCCGTTGTTGTGACAGGGGCTGGAGGCACACGGGTCCACCTTCTGCTCACACGTAGCACCTTGGTAACCTGTGAGATCATGCCGTGTTAGGAAAGGACAAAGAGGAAAATAAAAGGTCAATGCACAGCTCACCTTTCACACTTAAATAATACGATTTTTGTGGTGAAAAAAAAAAGGTTTTTCGAACCTTTCGATACTGACAAGTTATTCAATAAAAAGCAGTGCACCTTCCAATTCTGTCCATCCTGTGGACAAAGCTGTGCCTTTGTGCTCTGTCACAGAAATGCATCCACCAGACACACGTGTTGCTTACTGTGGATTCATACTAAGCAGTTAAGTGAACATGCATGTTGTCAATTGTGGGGATAACAACGCAGATTGATCCACATCAATTGGAAAGGTATTGCTCAATTTGTTTCCGTTATAATAGAAGCATTGACTATGAATTGGATCAATTTGTGACTGACTCCTGTGTAGAGATACCGATTGTGTTTGCACCATATTCACCGAACATGACAACACCTTTTCACATTTAACAGGCGACCGATTTCAAACATTTGAAGGTTTGACAGACCCCTCACGCACACGAATGTACAGGGGGGGGTCCAGAGTTAAAGTGATGTTCCACATCACTTGGTCTTGAAATCTCCCTTTTGGTTTCATCTGTTGTTTTGTTGTTTTTGCGTTTTAAAAATTGAGTTAGGCGTCTAAAAATCGCATTAAAAAAATGCAGAGTGAATCACTTGTACAGTTTATTTCTTTCCAAGTTTAATTTCGTTGTGAATGAGGTTAATAATTTCCAGTTGTTAAGTCTTTAGGTGACAGGTTATATTACTTGGTTTACACTCACTTTTCTTCGTTCCTGGGCATTGTGTGATGACGCCACCCTTTTCTTCTTCTTCTTCTCCTCCTTTCATTATCTTGTGAGTCTGAGCCACTGTCACCCCTCCTCTGCTTCTAAAAATAACCCCCTTTCTTCACCCCTTCTGCTACTTCTGTCCTCACCTCCTGTGAGAGCCGCCATTGTGCTGCAGAGGGGAGAAAGTCTCCTCTTTGTGTGCACATACCTGGCTGGGGTTCAGTGCATGCGTGCGGTCTGATTTACCGTAACACAGCACTAAATCCCCGTGCCGACTCCACCAAAGAGAGCACACTTCATTGAACTAATGAAGAGATCTCACTGTGGCAGCCATTGATCTGCAAGACTGTATTTCACTCTGTGAGGAGCCCGTTTATCATTTAGCCCGAGGACGGGAGCAATGTGCAGCAGTCTGGAGAAGCTCATCACAGCTCTTCCTCTCCTCTTTTTTGTTCACTGTCACATTTTGTCTCTATCCTCCTCCCCACCTTTCTGTGCAAATCCACAGAAGTTAACACATGCATACATTTGATTTATGACTTGTATTTGTTCTTCTGTGGAATATTTCCCTGCTTTCTTTTTTTCTTTTCTTTGCTTCCGTGCACTGCTACAAAGCTTGGGCTCAACTGCTTTCTCAGCCTTTTATATTTTTAGATTTTCAGACCTACAACGTACATCACATAGAAAGCAACACAGACAGATACCGCTGCTAGCATTCAGCCCATGGAGAGGCTAACATTTTAAATTTAGCCATCTTACTCTGTCTGTCTTTCTACCTCTGACTGGAGGCAGCTACAGACCTCCAGCCTTCTTCACCCTCTTTTGTAAGTTTGGAAAAGTTAATAGATGTGGAAATCTCTACTTAATGACACTCATATACAGTAAGTCGGTACAAGTTCTTCTCCTCCTCATTTTGACCTGAAGGACTGAGGGAAAAAAACTGAAAGACATGTGGAGGGCACATATGGCTCTGACCACAGACATTTGTATCATCTGAATTATTTGTGCATACATTAGTCAGTGGTGTGGCGCGTTGTGTTCTGATGGGAGAACAGGTGCTGCACTTGGGCTGGATCCGGATTTGACCTGACGTATTTGAAACTTTTTGTTCTCCCTTTAACCTTTTTTGCTCTGTTTAAATGAGCTTGAATTAATGAGAATTAGGTGAGAATCTCTCACATCAGCAGTGATATGAATGTAGAGCAAAAGTTGGTCAGTTTCACTGTACTTTTATATACTAATTTGACAGTTTTTTTCATATCCTTTACGTGAGGCCCATCAAGTCTCTAGCTGCCCTCTACAAGATGTTGATATTTCTTGTACAAATCAGCCTTTTAAAAAACTCTTAAAACACTGTGTTACAAAAACAAAGTGTTTCAAAATGTGTTACTGTAGTTCTGGAAAAAAAAGGTGACATGTCGTATAGATTTCCCGTAACAACAGTGTTGCGCATAGTTTAGAGGTTGCAATATTAAAAGTGACAGCAATGCGACAACAACACACTTCTTTTAGTTGAGACTCTCCGGGACGGAGACTTGTGTTTAGTTTGGTGCTGTCCGTGGTGCTGAAGAAGCAAAAAGATTTGTAATTCTGCCACCCCCCCTCAAATATCAGTCCTGCCAATGTGTTTCATCTTGGCTATTTAATCTTCCTTGAGCTGTAAGCTAAAATGAGCTAACTTTGTACTCTCTTAACGCAGACAGAAACCTTGTGTCTGCATTTTTCATCAATTGGATTATTTTGTGAGAGGCTTTTAAAACAATGAACAATGAACCTCTGTGTAGACACAGTTGTAAGCTATTTTGAGAATGGTTATTCATAGAGCTGGCCTCACATGCTGGTACAGGAGGGATTCTTGCTTTGTTAGTTAAAATGGTGGCAGATTATTTAATGTGTATTGTTTATTTAAAATCTACCTTTATGGAAATCTTGTTGTTTTTGGAGAAAGCAGACAGCAGAATGCAGCTGACAGGCTGGAATAAAAATGTTACAACGCCTTCAGGCTAAATTCACTGATGCAAAACTAGAAAAAAATAAAGGTACCAGCTCATGCTGTCAAGGTTGGCAAAATCATCACAGAGCTGATGCATTTCAGATGGCAACTGTGGAGGAGTTGTCATGGCACTTTGCTTTATATTTTTGCAGAAAAACCAGAACAATATTTTGAAAACTTATTTATAAGATGGGGGCAAAATAAAACCCCCAAAGAAGAACTGACCCCTGCTCCACGAATAAAGAAATGCATATCTTTTTCATAGTTCTTATTCTCTTTGTTTCGATCTCCACTCTCCGCTCTCTCTCTCTCCCTCTGTTTATGGAAAGGTTCCACACAAATTATTTCAAAATGATTCTTGAACTTTATGCTGATATATATGATCTTACTACAAATAATCTTGCCTGCTGTTGACATTATTTGTATAATACATCGCTTAGTACAATTTTTTGCCCATTTGTGGGTTTGTTGATGCAGATTTGCGTGTAATAGGCAAACTCACAGGGAGATTTAAATGAGTTTCACAAATTCCCTGGAGTCTTGCGCTAACAATAGCCACAAACAGACAAGCTATAATTGCATTGTTTATGAGCAACAGAAACAGTTGAGTCATTGATCACATGTGTTGTGAGACATGTGGTCTCTTTTCTAAAGAGTGTGATCAGTATTCTAGCTACTGATCTATTGATTGGTAGCTTGTTCCAGAACAATTCCTTTAATTTCAAAGCCTTTTCAGATGGATTTGCCATTTAAATAGACCAAATAGACTTGGTCATAAATCAAACAAGACCTAAAATGGGTTATGTAAACACAAGGTTTGTCATTTGTTTCTCTTAAATAACCTGCAACTCAAACATAAACAGATAAATAAGTATTTTATGCTTTAACAACATTATCTGCCTTCATATTTTGTCTCATTTTAAGTGGATAAATTCAAATGGGGTGGATGAAGAATTTATGTTCACATTGGAGCTTTATTTTTGGTAGCTATAGATCAAGATGCAACCAGGTGTTGCAGCATCAGCAGAGCCTCCCCAACCATGACGTGACTGCCGGGAATTCGACTGGAACATGGAAACAATTTGCCCCCCGCCAGTCCCCGATTCCCACTCATTTTCATTAGCGTGTCCATATGCTCTGTTCCCGACGATCTCCCTGCATTTTGGTCACACATGCATAGTCTGTGCGCGTCGTTTATACTAATTGCACACCAGTGTGCTCTTTTTTGAGAGATGCAGAAGTTTCGCGGTCACAGATTTCCCCAGAGAAACGAATGCGGGTCGCTCAGTCTATGAAGGCTAATTAGAGTGGAGGAGGATGGTTTAAAATAAGCGCCTTGGTGGCACAGATACTGTTGAACAAGCAGCAGACCCAGTCCAAAATACACCCAGTTTAATGGTTCAGAAATGCATATTTGGGTGTTTATCTTGGTTCCTTTATGAAAACACACAAGCATCAAGGGTTTTAGAAGGGTGTCTGGTGAGTTCAGGGTAAATTGCACGTTTCTGGCAGCTTCAGCCGTGCCTCCTGCTTCATTCACAGCAGACAGACACGCCAACCATCGTTTCCAAAATAGCGGGCTTCCTACCTTCGGGACAGTAGCACCTGGGCCCGGCCAGGCTGCTGAAACAGGTGGCTCCATTCTTGCAGGGCTGGGAGAGGCAGTGGTTCACCAGCAACTGGCAGCGCTCCCCTTCATAACCTGGCAAACACATGCTTTATCATCAGGCTGACGGATGTGTTTAAACCCCAAACTGAGCCAATCCCCGTCCTGGCTAGCAGCCATATGCTCTGCCACTGTATGGTTAGTCTCTTTTGTTTTGCCGTTGTAAAGATGTGAATTATTGTGGAAAAATTATGGAAATTGCTTGATATCGTAAAAGCTGTTCATTTTTGTCTGCATTATGTTTATCAAATACAAATTTACATAAATAAACTATCTACAAATGTGAAAATCTGAGCCTCAGAGCATATCGTGAAGGGCTTGTTTGCTCAATGAAAAGTGACCAGCCATCAGTGGTCACTTCTGACATTTGCTGGCCCACCAGAGGGCTGTTTTTAGTCCCTGTCCCAAAATAAAGCTGTCAAGATCAAAGCTCCAATATGCTCTCTTATCCTCTGGTCTTTTTCAGACATTTTCTAAAGTAAAAGGAGGAGTCAAACATCTTTCAAACCGAATGGAGCCATCAGAGAGCGCGCAGTCGGACTTCAGGGAGTCTTTTAAATAAAACCAAAAATAGACACCGTCGCTAAACGGCAAAGTCCGTTCAAACACACCTGGTTGGCAGTTGCAGGTGAAGTTGTGTCCTTCGCCGCCTTGCCTGATGTCAGAGCAGGTGCCATTATTGCGACAGGGTCGGTGGTGGCAGGCGTCAAATTCCTCACAGAAAATTCCAGTGTACCCGTCCTCACACTCGCAGAAGAAAGTGCTCTGCAGGGGACAATTTTACATGTTTTACAAATGAAAGAGTCATACAAGGACGGAAATGAAAAGAAGAAAAACTTCTTGGATGGGAAAAGTATGTTGACAAGAAATGTTTATTTTTCATTAATATGTATGTGTCTCATCTATGAGGAATTAGAATAACCAGCAGAGTTCCAGTGTTTCCATGATCTACTGCAGTGATTTTTTTTTTCATTGTATTTCTGCAAAGAAAAAGCATTCCTGAATGAGCAGCAGATGATGGTTAAAAATTTTTATCAAAGGAATTTAAATCAAATTGTGTTTCAGCAAGTTATGCTTTCATTTTCTGTGTCACTCCAGCAGAGAAGAATTTAAGCAAACACAAAAATAGAACTGAAAATTTGAAAACATCTTTATTTTAACAAAAACGCATTTCTTTCTATTTGATAGTTAAATGTGTTTCAGAACCTGTGAATTTCTTATTACCTGTATTCTGTTTAGTCATGTTTTGGTCATGAGTTTGCATTTCATTTAAAAATTCTGAGGATTTATTTTCTCTTCAGATGTGCTATCACATGCATTTGAGATTATTTTTCGATTCAAACATAAAAACTTACTTCAGTCATTACTTCTGTATCTAAATCTGAGCCTAATGAAAGTCAGATTCTCTTGGTTGACAAAAAATATTATGAAGGTAAAGTAACAGAATCTGAGAGAGACAAGTTAGGAAAAGATGTTGGCAGGCCTTTTTCTGGGAAGATGGCTCAAGTTTCTGGGAGCAGAGATGCCAGTTGATCAAAAGAGGAGGGCTTTTGTAAAGAATGCAACATCTAAAAGGTTTGCAATAACTGATATTTTGTTTGAGAGATAAATTAATTTCCCTGAGGTGAGCAGACATAAACAAAGAGCCTGTTTTCTCAGGGTGGCTGAAGAACCTGTGTTCTTATTGACTGCAAGAGATTAAGATTAAGTAAGGATTTCACAGAGGTAAACAAGCAAAACGCCCCAAAACGTCCCTGAAGATGTTTTCAATGAGTGCTGGGTAAACGGCGGGTGCAGAAATGGAGGGCTGAAACCACTTTCCCACTTATCACCTTCACAGAAATGGACCAGATGGTAAGTGGCCCAAGATGGGGAAAATATGGACCCCTCTGAGAATGTCAAAAACAAAGTTGAGCAGTGGTAAGAGTTTTTGTCTCTTCTTTCATTTTTTACCCACATTTATCAATGCAAGGACACTGAATGCAATCTTACTAATTTACTTCAGTGACTCATTTTTAAAAAATGCTTGTCGTGCAATGTCTTTCTATTCAGACTCTTTTGTCAGAGTTCTTAAATCCACAGAGTTCTTCTGTATACCCTGCTCCCTTTTGTGGGTTTGATAGTTGTTTGGCTTCCTCCTCCCCATGGCTTCCATGTACAAAAACCTCATTAACTCTTCTGGAAAAAGAGGTGACTGATGACTGCAACTGAAATGCTACAAAGCCAGAGGTCTGCTTATATTTTATGAAAAATCTTCGACTGGTCTGTAAAAACATCATCCGTCTATTAAAACATTACTGAACACTGTAGAGGGAACCTTGATAACTTATTTTGGTCACAGAAAAAGGCTTCAGTATTTGGATGTAAGGGGGTGATGAGGGCTTTGGTGGCTGGGTAGAAGGTGGAACAAATGGTTCTCTGGTTAATTGTGCTGTCGAAGATGAAACTTGAGGGTAATTAGCTGTGCAACTAGAGTGTAAATTTGTCCAGGTCTGGTGAGGGCCTCATCCCACTCTATCCAGATAGACTCCACTATCTTTTTGAGTTAGTTTGGTACCCTGAGAGGCTCGATCCTACAAAGGCCAATACTGACTGGTGAGGAAATAAATGTTTTATTAAGAAAGAATCTCTGTGATTTATGAATAGGAATGTCTCAGAGGCTGGTAACAAAAACACCACCCGGGAAATGCTTCCACAGGAAAAGTATCCACAGTCACATACAGGGAGAAAATCTTTAATCCAAAGACACTCCAGCAACTTTGGTTTCTGCTCCCAAACTTTGGAATAGTCTTCCAATGCATACAATTATACAACCCAGTAACATACAAATACAAGTCAAATTGTATCTCAGTTTTTTTTCCCTTTAACTTCTGCATGATGGTCCCTGCTTTTCATACTCACTTTTTTCATATGAAGCTCCTCATTCATATATTCTCTTTTAAATGTAATATAAAACAAAAAGCATAAAAGTAACACTATTGTCTTAATTCTTTTAACTTATTCTGAGCTTGCTGTTGGAAAATAAATACTCTCTGTTTTTGTTTTTTGGAATCCTCACCTCGGATGGCTGTGTGATGCATTTACCCTTCCCGGAGCACTGAGGGTCACTGAAGCTGCTACCAGGCTCCACACAGCTGCTGGCCTTCACCGTCAGGTTGAGACGCAGGGTGACCTCCGGAGCTGTGGGGGCACCCACACGCACCACACCTACCAAAAAGAATTGGAAGGTTGAAAAAATATATGGTAGTATTTATGGATGTAAACGTAAGCGTGAATCTAAAAAAAACAACAGAAAAACACTAATTTCCCCTATCTATCTATCTATCTATCTATCTATCTATCTATCTATCTATCTATCTATCTATCTATCTATCTATCTATCTATCTATCTATCTATCTATCTATCTATC